>VBSM01002616.1:31264208-31286661 GCA_008086735.1 Cheirogaleus medius | reverse complement strand
AGGCGATCCTCCTGCCTCAGCCTCCAGAGTAGTTGGGACTACAGGCATGCGCCAATGTTCCCCATTTTAGATGTACTTCTGTAAACTTCCATTTACAGCATCTTATCACATTGTGCAGTATGGCTAAAATTAGAGTCAATTATCCCAGGAAATTTCTTAGGAAAGCATGGCCATATCGGAAATTGAAATTTGCTGTACTATGCAGTCTTAAATGTATACACCTCTCTTTGGGAGTTGTGCAGATCCCAATTTCATAGATGAGGGAAATAACATAAAGGTTGTGACTGGTTCAAAATTTTAAAACTAGTATTCTTAGTATGTGCCATAATCATCAGTGCCGTTCTTCTATCTTGTTTTTTTAAAAAAATGACTGGGATACTAAGAACTAAGGAAATTATTTTTCTCTTTAACTTTGCTTCTGTTTCATTCTACACCCATCCTAATCATTAGGATAGATGCTGGAACAATGATCAGTTCTTCTGAACAGACTGTTTTTTACTTCCTCACAGATCTCTCCTCCCTCCTCCACACCTTTTTAGGTCAAGAAAAGTGGCAGTTCATTCTTGAGACTATTGAAGGTGTTGAGGATGGGCATAGCAAATTTTTTTTTTTTTTTTTTTTGGAGACAGAGTCTCACTTTGTTGTCTGGGGTAGAGTGCCGTGGCGTCAGCTTAGCTCACAGCAACCTCAAACTCCTAGGGCTCAGGAGATCCTACTGCCTCAGCCTCCCGAGTAGCTGGGACTACAGGCATGTGCCACCATGACCGGCTAATTTTTTTCTATATATATTTAGTTGGCCAATTCATTTTCTTTCTATTTTTAGTAGAGACGGGGGTCTCGCTCTTGCTCAGGCTGGTTTCGAACTCCTGACCTTGAGCGATCCACCAGTCTCGGCCTCCCAGAGTGTTAGGATTACAGGCATGAGCCACCACGCCTGCCAAATTTTTTTTAAAAAACCAGTAAGTCTCCAGCAACCAACTGCATTGGTTTAGTTCTTACCTGATCCCAGTAAACTATCTATGACAAAAACATCTAAATACCTTTCCGTTTTTTTTAGCAGGGAGGAGATGGGGCTTGCATGCAAGCTGCAACTTCCAGTTTTATTCTGGGTGGCCTTAGCAACTTGTATGTTGTTTTCAGGTTTGGAGTGGTTCCATGAAACTCCCAATCCTTGTTATAAGGGACCACTTTGCGAGATTTCCTCAGGATGGTTACCATCCTTAGAATGCAAGGGAAGGGAAGATAAATCCAATCTCTTTTTGCAATTCTGCAAGATTTAGGGAGCTAACAGGTGAGACTGGGATTGTTTAGGCCATCCCATTGCAAACCCGACCCTGGCATTTAAATGGGAATGCAGTGGCCTGAGTGCAAGGCAGCATATCTCTTATACCATTCCACCAAAAAAATGTTATTTCTGAATGAATGGCCATCTTTTAAGTCTGTTTTCCCATAATTTTATTGTTCTTTGTTTTTCTGAAAATGAAGTTTTCCTTTAAAAATTATATGAGTTGTACAACACTGTCAATGCACTAAATGCCACTAAATTGTACACCTTAAAATGGTTAACTTTGTTATATGAATTCTGCTTCAATTTTTAAAAATGAAAATAAGTTAATGACAAAAAAATACTGCAGGATTACCAAAGTCATTATATTTTCCTTCATTTGTGTACATATGACACTCTTGGTTCTATAACATTGCCCAGGAATAGATCTTGAATCTTAAGACTGCTGTGATGGGCTTTGAGAGAAAAGATTATAATGTCAGAACACTTAGCTTCTAGGATGTGATTACGCTTGTTTTGTTCATCAGTAAAGTGGTATCACAGCATTCTTTCTAGCATATTAAAGGAAATGAATCCTAATTAACACCTGTAATATCTCAGTGAGCCTCCTTGTTGTCTTCTAAGTGAAAACTACTGAGCCTTTGTTTTTAATCTCAACAATTTTGGGTCATCTCTTAGAAATACTGGTGGTAGAATTCAAGTGGTAAGGGATAAACTAGTGCATGGAATAAGAAGAAAGTTGGAAGAATGCATAGCAGTAAACACAACAAAATTTACAAATTATCCTAATTTTAATGAAATTATCTTTTATTAGGAAACTCTAATTTACTCCCTTGCAATAAAATGTCTCAAAAGATGACTGTCAACAATTTTTCCCTTCCCTGCATGCACGTGCCATTTCTTCCATCAGGAGGAGTCTATTTCCCTCCCACTGGGCTGGCCTTCCGACTTGCTTTAACCAGGAGAATATGGCAGAAATGTCAATGCAATAATCCTAAGCCTAGACCTTAAGAGTCTTGGCAGCTCCTATTGTTTCTATCTTAGAATCCAGCTATCATAAAGAAGTTCGGGCTAACCTACTGAATAATGAGTTGACACATAAAAGTGGGTAGAGGTCCACCTGGCCCTCAGCCATTACAGGCACCCAAGTCAAGTGAGAGGAGCCATTTTGGACATCCAGCCACATTAGTGACCTGGGCTGACACCACATGAAGCAGAACTGCCTAGACCACCCAGAGGATTCAAAGAAATTCTCATCTCATTGATGATTTAATCCACTGTTTGGGGTAGTCAGTTACACAGCAATAGATAATTGATATATTCCCCACATAACCTAACCAATTTTCTTCTAGAACCCTAGATTTAGAACTGGAATTGTATTTCTGTCAGTAATAAACTGACCACTTTGATCCTCAAAGAATATTAAAACTTCTAAACTGAGCATTTTTATAACTTTCAAAACCAAATATTTATCACCAGGATATTTATAGAATTCCTATAAATCAATTAAAAAAATAATCTATTTTTAAAAAAATGGATGAAAAATCTGAAGAGAATATATATGATATATACAGACAGCCGATAAACAAATGAAAAAGTGCTCAAGATCATTAGTCATTAGGTAAAATACAAATTAAAACCAAAGGGAACATCACCTCATACCCACTGGAATGATCAAAATTAAAAAAACTTACAATATCAAGTGTTGGTGAGGATGTGGACCAACTGAAACTCATACATTGTTGGTAGGAGTATAAAATGGTAAAAACTTTAGAAAACTGCTGGACAGTTTCTTTCTTTCTTTTAATTATTTTATTTCCTTTCCCCACCCCTGCCATTCTGGGCCGTTTCTTATAAAAGTTAAACATGTACCTACCCATACACTTACAATTCTACTCTTAGGAAAGCATATATATACAAAAAGATTTGTATGGCAGCTTTATTCACAACAGCAAAAAACTGGAAACAACCCAAATGTCCATCAACAGGCAAATGGATATGCAAATTGTACTATGTTCATTTGAAAGAACTCAGCAATAAAAAGGAATGAACTACTGATACAACAACATGGATGAATTTTAGAGATTCATCTTTGTTGAGCCAAAGAAACAAAAGATTCCATAGGAAGTTCAAGAACTAATCTATGGTAACAGAAATCAGAACAATGGTTGCTTGGGTAGACAGAGAAGGAAGAAAATCTATGGGGTGATAGAAATGTTCTTGAGTGTTGACTACACAGATACATATATACTTGTGATAATTCATTGAACTGTATACTTCAGATGTGTGCATTTCACTGTCTGATTTATAACCACAATGTTTTTTAAAAAAGGCCTTTATATGTCACCGTTTTTTACTTACTTCTAATGGGTTTATAGATTAAAACATGATGTAATTGGCTGGGTGCAGTCGCTCATGCCTGTAATCCTAGCACTCTGGGAGGCCCAGGAGGGAGGACTGCTTGAGCTCAGGAGTTTGAGGTTGCTGTGAGCTAGGCTGACGCCACAGCACTCTAGCCCAGGCAAGAGAGTGAGACTCTGCCTCAAAAAAAAAACATGATGTAAGATATGTCTTTAAGGATTAAAAAAAAAAGAAGCCTCTCTAAAGAAAGCAAAGGAAGTACATAGCAAGTTTTTTAGAAGACAGAGGAAAATTATTTTTATGGTTATGTATCATAAATCTGGGGTAAATGAATAAAACATTAGGCTCTGTAGACACAAGAATCAATCAACAAGGTAGTTCAATAATCTTGATATCTGAACCAAAATACTTTTGGTTTATGAACTTGCTGTAAAACAAAAAAATAATTCCTCTAAGAGTGATTGGCTTTTTAGGAATTCAGATTTTTCAACCTTTTAACAAATACTTATTTAATAGCTTACATGAGTAAGACATTCTACCAAGTGCTGTGAGAAATATGAAGCAGTGAAGATTCCCAAATTCAAACTTCTATAGTACTATCTCACAGAATTTATTCAATAATCATATTTAATACATGCAGGAGTATAATGACTACTACATCTAGCAAATTCAACAAAGTTACTGTACTATCAACAATCTGATGCCAGTTTAATTTACACAACAATCTGTACAACTAGTGAATGAAGCAGACAATTGGGATTTTTCAGAATATATCTTATTTATCAAATGCCAATCCAACAGAATTTCTGGACTACGAGAATGACACTTAAAAGAACATTTTTTTTACTGCAATAAGATATAATATCTGCTTTTCACCAAACTTGCAAACTAGGTTGAAAGTAGAAGTAAAAAGAATTTTCACTTCTCCTTAAAGCCATAAGACCTATATAACTTTTATAACAAATAACTGATAAAGAATATTAATGCTATGCAAGATTAAAGGAAGAGATTACTGCTCATGGGGCCTAGATTAGGGTGAATTTAGAGTCTTGTCTAGAGCAATTTCACATCTGATTACAAAAATCCATTATCCCTAACATAAATCATTTAACTTCTTTCTGTTCCAGTGACCTTATGAATATGTTCTTTTTTTTTTAAACAAAAGTCTTAATAAGAAAAAAAAACTTAAAATGCAATCTGTGTTCCTGAGGTCCACATTCTCTTCTGCATGACCAGGCTTCAAATGTTCAAAATTGGTTGATATACTCACTAATTTCCTCTTCTAAGGAAGCACATCCTATCCATTTTACCATTTCTTAAGAAACTGTAAAGAACTTTCACCATCCTATTCCCCATTTCCCCAAATTCAGTAATTAAAAACATTCATTGAGCACCTATTGTCGGCCAAGCATTAATACTCTATATTGTAGCAGCAGAGATACAGCAGTAAATAAAATCACAGTCTCTGTCTCATAGAATTAATATTTTAGGGGATGTGTTCCAGTTAATCAATGTGTATCTTAAAATCTGCCACCTCAGTTCAACACAATACAGTGTAATTATTCTAAACACAACACACAACTAATACAACCTAGGAGTCACACTAAACATTTTTATTTTTGACAAATTAGTCATATTACTGAGTTATATTGAGTTTACAGTCAATTAATTCATTTTTAAAGTGAATACATAATTATATACGAAGTATAGACTAGGAACTAGGAATATAACAAAAGAGTCTACTCCTGCCCTCAAAAACTATGGAATCCCATACGGAAGACAAACAAGGAAAACAATTAGACTAGTGAAATGAGTGTCATAAAAGATTTATCTGCAATATGCTAGGAGAACACAGAGGACAAGTACTTAACTGGGAATATATAGAAACTTCTCTAACCAATCTCTCCATAACTAACAATGTGGAATGAACCAATGCTCTCTGTTTCCCTTGTAAAATATAATGGCTAGTGTCTAAAGGAGGCCAAATGCTCACGGCCAATGGCACTTCCACTTCTTCTACTTGAATTTGATACCAAGAGCCATTCTCAACCAGTTTATGCAGTTGTACATGCTGTTGAATTCATGATTTAATTAAATTTAAATAAACCTATGAAATATGATTGAAAGAGCTGTAATTTCTATGAAAATGAAGCTGAATATGTATATGGGCAAGATGCTAAAATAATAAAACTGCTGTCTAAATTAGATGCAGGAAGACAAAAGATTAGGATAGGAAATCATAAAAATCTAGAAGATTTTGCACTCACTCTTTGAAATGGCTTTAAATTCTCACTTCAAAGAAACAGAAACAAAAAAATCATAGATGATTCATTATTTATGGGGTTTATGTAAGAAAGACCACAAAAAGTTAATCAGCAAATCCTTATTCAAAGAAAAAGTCTTGGTCCTAAAACAAAAGATTGATGAAGCCCACATATGTATGTTTTAAGAAAATATGTTTAAAATATGCATGTACCTTTCTTTACAGTTTATCAGACTTTGTATTAATTAGTACAGACTACAGTGGAAAAAAAGATGTCAACTGCAATAGTTTCAGAAGAGAGAAACAAGAATGCAAAGAGGGTTTTTAGCCTGTTGCTATGTGAGAAGTGATTAAACTGTAAGTCTGAAAAGGTGGAAAGCTAAAAAGGCCTATGACACAAGCCAATAAAATCAATAGTATGAACAAAGTAGACTTGGATTTATTTACCAAACACTGACATGCTGGGATAAAGGCAGCCTTTAGCAATGCAGTTTTTTATTGGTACAAAATCACCCCCACTAGAAAATAAGTGCTATGAAAAGCAAGGACCTTGTCTGGTTTTGCTCACTGATCTGCCCCTCTCACTAACAAGGCCTAGAACTCCTGAAATGAAATAGGCCCTCAATAATTATTTATTTAAAGTTGAATGAATCAATTGAATGAGCTAGCCACAATACTGACATTTACAAAAGAAGGAATAGTCTTGAAATTTGAGAAACATAAGCTTAAGATAAGCAGAGGACAGTGTGACTTGACACATCAAAAAATTAACTCAGAGACCCAGTTTTCCATCATCCTCTCTTAGTCCCTTCCGGTGGGGACCCTACTCTCTAGTTTTACTGATTCTCTCACCGTTTCTCAGGCCTTGTTCCTGTTCTTTTGCTCCCTACCCTTCTCCTTTCTTCGTCTATTAAAATCCTTTTGTTGTTGTTGTTGTTGTTGTTTTTGAGACAGAGTCTCTCTCTGTCACCTGGGCTAGAGTGCAGTGGCATCATCATAGCTCACTGCAACCTCAAACTCCTGGGCTCAAGCGATCCTCCTGCCTCAGTCTCCCAAGTAGCTGGGACTACAGGCCTGCGCCACCTCACCCAGATGACTTTTTCTATTATTGGTAGAGACAGGGTCTCACTCTTGATCAGGCTGGTCTCAAACTCAGATCTCAAATCAAACTAGGATCACACCTGTAATTTCTAGCACTCTGGGAGGCTGAGGCGGGAGGATTGCTTGAGGTCAGGAGTTCGAGACCAGCCTCAGCAAGAGTGAGACCCCGTCTCTACTAAAAATAGAAAAATTAGCTGGGCATTGTGGTGTGTGCCTATAGTCCCAGCTACTCAGGAGGTTGAGGCAGGAGGATCGCTTGAGCCCAAGAATTTGAGGTTGCTGTGAGCTAGGCTGGCGCCATGGCACTCTAGCCCAGGCAACAGAGTGAGACTCTGTCTTAAAAATAAGAAAAACAGTCCGATAATTCTTCAAGTTGTCAAACAAAGAGTTACCATATGACCCAACAATTCCACTCCTAGGTATATACTTAGGCTGGTGCAATCTGTGGAGCTCTGAACATGTACAGAGGGGCCAGCTGTGGGTTTCAGCAGATGCAACTTCAATATAACCTGAAAGCAGGGCATCCTTCACCTACCTGAAGAGAGGAAACAGTGGTAGGTGGACAGTCTGCAGTTTTCAGATGCTTTCCCCTGAATGAGAAAACTGCTTCTATCAGGACCTCAGATGTGTAACTGCCCTGTGTGACACCAAGATAGTATATTTGGGATGTCAGCCAGGTGGTGGAACAGGATGCTCCAGTGTTCAGCACCTCAGAGAGACATCAATTTCAACAACGATCAACACACACAAAAAATACCTTCACAAGAGCTAAGGAAACCAAGTGAGAGGAGATTGTAACACCTCAGTGTAGCAAAGGAATAAAAGATGCACTGAAGAGGGTAGGAAGGACAGTGTCATATTACCCACATCACCCCTCCACTAACCTCAGCTAGCACAGCTCAGATACCTTTTGCATGGGGAAAGGAGAGTGAAGTGAGAACCAGATTTGTCTTGGAATCCACTTCAGTGAAACACACGGCAGGAAGTCCCCCTTAGCCTCAAACTCCAGGCCTAAGGACTCAGACTGTAACTCAGGCTCAAGCACTTGTGGACCTAGGCTTCAGGCTGGACCCCTTATATAGGCTCCTGGCTCACTGGTACAGACCCAGGTGGCAGGCTAGCCTGCCCATGGATCACACTACATGGTGTGTCCAGAGTCTCTGGATGGGCTGACAGGTGAAGGGTTTCCTCTGCTGAAGCCAAACTGTAAAGCCTAGAGTGTCTACTTATTCACATACATGAACACCAAGTCCTGGCCACCAGAATTATGAACAATCAGGGAAACATAACACCACCAAAGGAACAAAATAAAGCACCAATAACCAACCCAAAAGAAACGGAGATTTACCGACTGACAAAGAATTCAGAATAATCTTATTAAAGAAGCTCAGTTGGCTGGTTCGATGGTAGCGGGTTATCAGAACTTAGTAACATTAGTGTCACTAAAGTTGGTATTCAACCCCCCACTGCTAAATTTGACTGGCTTAAAAAAAATTAAAAAAAAAAAAAAAAAAAGAAGAAGCTCAGTGAGCTACAAGAGAATATAGAGAACTAAATGAAATCAGGAAAAGAATACATGAGTAAAATAAGAAGTCCAATAAAGAGATAGAAATCATTAAAAGGAACCAAATTCTGGAGTTACAGAACACAAGAACTCAACTTTTGAGCATACTCAAAAAAAAGAATCAGTGAACAGGAAGACAGGTCATTTGAAATTACACAGAGGAACAAAAAAGAGTGAAAAAAGCCTATGGGAATTATGGGATACTGTCAAGTGACCCAACGTGTGCATTTGGGGTATTCCAGAAAGAGCAGAGAAAGGGGCAGAAAATTTATTTAAAGAAAGTTTCCCAAATCTGGAGAGAGAAATGAACGTGCAGATCCATGAAGCCCAGAGAACCCCAAATAAACTATAGAGATCTTCAAGACACATAAAACCAAACTCACAAAAGACATAGTTTTGAAATTTAATCACATACGTACTACCTATTCAAAAACTATTTTTAACTCTCACCCAATACCACTGCTGAAAGAGGAGCCACTAGTTAACAGTTTTCTGTTTTTAAAAGCTTTTAACAAATGATCTTAATGGTACCAGGGCATTAAATCTGTCCCAATAGATTTCTAAGGCTGTAGTGCAGAAACATAACATAATACTCAAAAGCTCTGGCTTTGTCTCTAGCTGCAAGACTACAGGTAAGCTTCTTAATCTCTTACGTAAAATAGGAATAATGATACTGTACCCTTAATGGTAATTAAAATGCATTACCAGGTGCTCAGTAGAGCACATAAGTAATAGTCAATCCTACTAGACTCCTGAGCTCCAAGAGAGCACAGACCCTTTATTTTGTTTACTATTGTATACTGGCAAGTACCTGGCACATAGTAGTAGTCTCCCAAATATTAGTTAACTGATGAATGTCAAATGACTGACCTCAAGGTATGAACCCCATTTTGTAATCTTTTAGGCTTTTTGTCTTTGTCAAGTTTAATTCCTTCATCAAAATAAACTTCAAGAAAAAGAATGTTACTAATGACATGACTTCCCATATTCACCTAAAGAACATATTTTAATGGATTTTGTGGAATCAAAATATACATCCTCAATCTTTTTTTATAAAAATTTTTGTTTTTATTTTTTCATTTAATTTAATTATTTTTACAATAAACATCCTCAATCTCTTGATAGTTTTTCCTCTGCTCAAAGGTAGAAAAGGTCACCATCAGCTCAAATCCAGACTCTGTTCTGACCCTGAAAGTTCATCAAGCTGCACCAAACTTGTCACTTAGACCTTGCAAAGTCACAGTCGCAATTCTTGCTTTGAAGGTCTCATTCGTTACCATTCCTAGTGCACACCCACACCTACTTGCAAGTAACCCAAATGTGAATAGAGCTCCTGACTCATTCCTGCTCACCACCAGGCCCACCTTGAGGCCAGTCTCCTTGTGAATTTCCTTCATCAGGACAAGATCTTCAAGGGCTGGTGATTTGTCTCCTTCCATCATTGTATCCCCAACTTTGTACAATGTCCTTTATGAAATTGCCATTTGATGAACGAAACCTTGCATTATTAACTTTGGTTTCCTATGGGACTTCAGCTGATGAGCCTCTAAGCACCTCTGACATTTGTTTTGATTCTCCCACAATATCACTAAGAACCTCAATAAATACTCAGTTGAAAAAAAAAAGAATGGGTAAAACCCAAAAAGGTCCCAAACACAAAAGGGGAGACAGAAACAAGCTAAATAATTATTTTCAATTTGCTTCCGTTTATTCAGTGTTCACAGAAATTCATGCTTTCCTTAATTAAAAAGTTCCTAATACTTTTACCATTAGACATAAAAGTTGATTCAAAGTTTCTTCAGCTCTACACCCAGTACCAAACATTTAAATTTTACTGTGTGTTAATAACTGTTCTCAGAGCTCATTTGTATTAGCTCATTAAATTCATAAGTGTGTGTTATGCTTAGGAACTATAGTAAACTATTTTGCCCAGATGAACTCTTTTGGACCAGGAGTCCCCAAACCCTGCCCAATGGCCTGTTAGGAACCAGGCTCGCACATCACCGCCTGAGCGCCAACCCCTGCCCCCCCATATCCGTGGAAAAATTGTCTTCCATGAAACTTGGCAACCGGAACTGGGCCGTACAACAGGAAGTGAGCAGCCAGCAAAGCTTCATCTGTATTTACAACTGCTTCCCACTGCTCGCATCACTGCCTGAGCTCTGCCTCCCCTCCCACACCCCCCATCCCTCACCGCCTCCGTGGAAAAACTGTCTTCCATGAAACCAGTCCCTGGGGTCAAAAACGTTGGGGGGGACTGCTGCCTTGCACTAACAAGAATCACTAATATGGTATCCAAATTATCTATCCCTATAGGTTTACTTTGAAGTTTGATTCACAAATGTGACTTCTATAAGAACAGTCTAGAAGTCCTCATCCCTGGTATCATACCTATCACAGATTGTGGCTCTAGTAAACCTAGTATTACATTCTTTCCAAAATAAATTTAAGGCCGGGCGTGGTGGCTCACGCCTGTAATCCTAGCACTCTGGGAGGCCAAGGCGGGCGGATTGCTCAAGGTCAGGAGTTCGAAACCAGCCTGAGCGAGACCCCGTCTCTACTAAAAATAGAAAGAAATTAATTGACCAACTAAAAATATATACAGAAAAAAAAAAAAATTAGCTGGGCATGGTGGCGCATGCCTGTAGTCCCAGCTACCTGGGAGGCTGAGGCAGTAGGATCGCTTGAGCCCAGGAGTTTGAGGTTGCTGTGAGCTAGGCTGACGCCACAGCACTCACTCTAGCCTGGGCAACAAAGTGAGACTCTGTCTCAAAAAAATAAATAAATAAATAAATAAATTTAAGATGCCCATTCAGTTCAAAACTCACTTAAATATTAGATAGACCCTGCAACTACCTTGACCTCTCCAGCAGAAAGTGACCTCATATCTCACTCTACTCACTGTAATAGACAACCTGGAACTGTTCTTAAGAAAGCAGAATAGAAAGATACTTTCAGACTACTCATTTGTAGACATGAAGGTCTTCACCCAGTCTTGAAAGAATTATTTTACTCATCTGGCTAATGTTTATAGAGCCACTCTCTGTGCTGTGTACTAGAAATACAATAGAGGGGGAAAAAAATATAACAGAGGATAAGAAACAGATGCCTGCTCTTATGAATTTCCAGTTTGGGGAGAAGGCTGACATTAATCAAAGGATTACAATTATGAATATATAGCTATAAAGTGAGATAACTCTCTGAAGGGAAGAAATACAGTTAGATTAATGCTAATTAAAATAAAGAGGTGGTGGCCGGGCCCGGTGACTCACGCCTGTAAGCCTAGCACTCTGGGAGGCCGAGGCGGGAGGACTGCTTGAGCTCAGGAGTTCGAGACCAGCCTGAGCAAAAGCGAGACTCCCATCTCTACTTAAAATAGAAAGAATTAATTGGACAGCTAAAAATATATAAGAAAAATTAGCCGGGCATGGTGGCACATGCCTGTAGTCCCAGCTACTCGGGAGGCTGAGGCAGGAGGATCACTTAAGCCCAGGAGTTTGAGGTTGCTGTGAGCTAGGCTGACGCCACAGCACTCTAGCTCCGGCAACACAGTGTGACTCTGTCTAAATAAATAAATAAATAAAGAGGTGGCATGGACTACTCTGGGATGTCAGAGAAGGCTTCACTAAGTGAGAGATGTTTGAATCAGGATTTAAATAATAACTATGCAAAGATTGGGGCGAAGGAGCAAGAAGCATTCCAAAAATCTAAAGAAGCCCAATGTGTCTTAGAGTGCAAAGACAAGGAAGAAGGTGAAATTCACGGCTAGAGGGGTGGGCAGGACATGCTAACATGTTTAAGCTAGAGCAGATTTCAATATAACAGCACCGGAAAATCACTGAAGTGGTTTTAAGTGGGGTAGAAGAGATGGGGGGATTGAATTCCCATTTTGAAAAGACCGTTCTGGTAGAAGTATGGAGAACAGATGGGAGGATGGTTAGAACTGACTGGGAGAAAATTGGTGGGTTATGCAGTAGTGAGCTATGGAGGTGGGAGAATGATGAAGAGAAGTGGATGGATTTGAAATCTATATACAAGATAAAACTGGTAGTACTTGAGGATAAAATTAGATATAGGAGATGGGGAAGAATGAAGTATTCAGGATGACTTCTAGGTTTCTGGCTTTAGCAACTAGATAGATTGTGGTACTAACTTATTTAAAATAAGAGAACACTGGAAGAGGATCTAGTCTGAAGTGAAAGACAGCATTCTCCACCTTAGATACGTTGAGAATTATTTCGCTGACTAAATATTATTTATTTATTTATTTTTGAGACAGAGTCTCACTCTGTTGCCCAGGCTAGAGTGCCATGGCGTCAGCCTAGCTCACAGCAACCTCAAACTCCTGGGCTCAAGCAATCCTCCTGCCTCAGCCTCCCGAGTAGCTGGGACTACAGGCGTGCGCCACCATGCCCGGCTAATTTTTTCTATATATTTTTAGTTGGCCAATTAATTTATTTCTATTTTTAGTAGAGACGGGGTCTCACTCTTGATCAGGCTGGTTTTGAATTCCTGACCTTGAGCGATCCGCCCGCCTCAGCCTCCCAGAGTGCTAGGATTACAGGCGTGAGCCACCGCGCCCGGCCTGACTAAATATTATTTTATACAATGAGAGAAAAGGTTACTAAAGGACCAGAAGATCTAGGATCATGTTCTGGGTTCTGCCATTAAAAATAGGACTCTGATTTTAATAAATCACAATTTTTAGCATCAGTTTTCTGAGGCTTATTTCACTGACTTGGGCTACATCATCTTCAGTTCCTTCCTCAGGTTCAGAGACTTAGAGTTTCCATAAGTCACTGGATAATCATTCTTATGATCTAGTTAAAGAAATGACATGTAAAATAAGCTTACAATAATTATTAAATATTGTCAAAATATAAATGCTTAGATTTGCCCTCCTATTATAGTTGGGCCTCCACATCCATCGGTTCCACATCTGTGGATTTGACAAACTTCAAAAATATTCGAAGAAAAAAAACAATAAAAAATAACATTATGACAATAAAACATAATACAAACAAAAAATACATTTTAACATTGTTATTAGGTATTACAAGTAATCTAGAGATGATTTAAAGTATATGAGACGGCCGAGCGTGGTGGCTCACGCTTGTAATCCTAGCACTCTGGGAGGCGGAGGTGGGCGGATCATTTGAGCTCAGGAGTTCGAAACCAGCCTGAGCAAGAGCGAGACCCCATCTCTACTAAAAATAGAAAGAAATTAATTGGCCAACTAAAATATAGAAAAAATTAGCCGGGCATGGTGGTGCATGCCTGTAGTCCCAGCTACTTGGGAGGCTGAGGCAGAAGGATTGCTTGAGACCAGGAGTTTGAGGTTGCTGTGAGCTAGGCTGACGCCATGGCACTCTAGCCAGGGCAACAGAGTGAGACTCTGTCTCAAAAAAATAAATAAATAAATAAAGTATATGAGAGGATGTGCTTAGTTATATACAAGTACAGCACCATTTCATATAAGGGACCTGAGTGTCCATGGATTTTGGTATCTGAGAGGGGTCCTGAAACCAATGCACTGCTCCCACCAGATACTGAGGGGAAACTGTACTCTTCTCTGATACGAGATCTAGATTTATTCTAGATGAGGAGTACAATCACCTTTTTAAAAAATATTGAAAAAATTTGTTGTGGGCCAAAAAAGGTCTTTTGGCATACAATACTTCAATGATTTAATATAAACCGTGGTTCATAAAGATGCTACACTGCTATATAAAGTTTCCACACATTTTGTAATAGAAAATGTTAAGAGTAAGATGATGTAATGGGTGGTATTATTCCCTATACTCCAGATTATAAGTTTGCTTCTTTCAGACCTCATACCAAGGTCTGACTTTTTATAAAAGTAACTTATGTCTTCTGCTTCTTGGCACAGATTCCTTTTCAAAGTTAGATACCTTATATACCTTTTATAAGGTAGATAGCTTATAACATTTTATCTGAAAAAATCACTAGGCTATTAGGGAGGTTTAAGAACAAACACACTACGCTGATAAATTTTGAAAAAGGTCAGAAATTAGTTAACAAGCTAGTCCTATCAGAAACTATGTTGTTATGTTATGACATGAGTATAATATCAGAAATAAACAAGTTGGTGGGGAAAAAATGAGAAAGCCCACAGACACTAGTATATATAAGTATTTAGCATGTAATAAAAGATAATCAGAAAACAGCAAGAAAGGGAACATTTATTCAATAAATAAGGACACGGCCATGTGGCTGCTTTTTGAAAAATAATCTACTCAGATCTTCACCTTATACCAAAACAAATTCCAGATATATCCCTATCTACTCTCTATACATAAGATACAAACAACATTTAAAAAATAATTTATATTTATTTAACATGTAACAATATATAACTTCAACATATAATTAAAAATACATTTTTAAAAATCAAATCATAAAAATATTTTAGAAGATATTACCAATAACTATCGAATCTGTGAATATGAACAGAGTTAAACTAAAATAGCAATGAGGCTAGACAAGGTGGCTCATGCTTGTAATTCCAGCACTTTGGGAGGCTAAGACGGAAGAATGGTTTGAGGCTAGGAGTTCAAGACCAGCATGGAAAACCCTGTCTCTACAAAAAACAACAAAAAACAGCTGGGCATGGTGGTGGCACACACATGTAGTCCCAGCTACTTGGGAGACTGAGGCAGGAGAATCCCTTGAGCCCAGGGGTTGGAGGCTGTAGTGAGCTATGATCATGCCACTGCACTCCAGCCTGGGCAGAGTGAGACCCTATCTCTAAAAATAATAATAATAATAAAATAAAACAGCAATGAGAGAAAAATGAAAATATTCATTCAACTACAAAAAGATTTAAATCTTCGATGCATCAAAAAGAAAACCACCAGCTGGGCATGGTGGCTGACACCTATAGTATAGTTTCAGAAAAGAAAACCACCAAAAGTCAAAAGGCAAAGAATATCTGAAGCTTGAAACAACCAGACATTATGCACCTCTTGATAGGATGCACTATGAAAATATACAGCACCACTAATAAAATATTCTTACCAAAACAATATTGAACTTAAATATAATTAAGCCTTTGGAGGAAAGCTGATAAGAAATCCAGGAGATAGAGAAACAAGATACAGGAAATAGAAAAAAATCCAAAATATGCGACATTCTACAGGGCAAATAACCTGGTTTCTTCAAAAAGTCAAAAGCATAAAAATAAATACAAAGGGAAGGGAGATCCTTGTTTGGATCCTTATCAAACAAGCAAACTTTATAGCTAGTTTTTAGACAACCCCCTCAACACACACAAAGGCTTCATTCAGAATAAACTAAAAAGTCCTTATCAGAGCCTACTATCCCTGGGATTTTAACCTACGAAGAAGGATCAAATAAACTAAAAAATTCATACATAAAAAAGATGTCCACTTCAACATGATTTTTAACAATGAAAAAGTATAAGTGACTAAAGAATGCTAAGCAAATTAAGGCATACCTACAATATAATATTATATATCCTTTAAAATGTTTATAATAATGAATAGGATGTATAACAATGAAAAGTGCATATTTTACAATGTTCAGTGAAAAATCAGGATAAAAAGATATATAAGGTAAGAAGAAAAACCATATAAAAGCACATTAAAAACTGAAAAACAATACAGTGAAATATTAACAATGGTTAACATTACTAATAATGGCTAGGGTTTACACTTTGACACTACTTTTATTTTTTGTTTTCTAGTTTTAATAACCTGACATTATTTGTGATTTATTTATTTATTTATTTATTTTGAGACAGAGTCTCACTCTGTTGCCTGGGCTAGAGTGCCATGGCATCAGCCTAGCTCACAGCAACCTCCAACTCCTGGGCTCAAGCAATCCTCCTGCCTCAGCCTCCCAAGTAGCTGAGACTACAGGCACGCGCCACCATGCCCGGCTAATTTTTCTATATATTTTTAGCTGGCCAATTAATTTCTTTCTATTTTTAGTAGAGACGGGGTCTCGCTCCTGCTCAGGCTGGTTTTGAACTCCTGACCTTGAGCGATCCTCTCGCCTCGGCCTCCCAGAGTGCTAGGATTACAGGCGTGAGCCGCCACGCCCACCCCATTATTTGTGATTTAAAAAAATTATTCTCAAATTAGAAACTACATATGTGACCCAAATAATAACTAATATAGATAAGTTAGCTTTATATGAAGGCATATTTATTTTCTTACCAAAATATTATTTCCCAAACAGGGTTTCATTCTATCACCAATTTTTGATCATTTTCCAAAATCCTTACCAAAACAAAGCTCTCAGTTATATTCTTTCTCCATTAAATTTGTTTAACTACTCCCTGAATAAGATATATTTTAGTGACAATAAAGTTTTTATTTCACAGAGTATAAAATTACTCTGGATTTAAAGCAACATTATCACCCCACATCAAATAGACTCATGGAATAGTGAAAAGTATTTGTTGAATGTATACTTTCTGTATACTATTTTAAGTTTCTTTGTCCCATAAAAATATGGTAATATTTATTTGATACATTCAACAATAGCAATCAAAATTTTATTTATTAAATTATTATTATTTTTTTTTAGAGACAGGGTTTTGCTCTACTGCCCAGGCTTGAGTGCAGTGGTATGATCATAGCCCACTGTAAAGTCAGACTCCTGGTTTCAAGTGATCCTCCTGGCCTCTGCCACCCAAAGTGCTGGGACTACAGGCATGAGCCACCATGCCTGGCCTCAAAAATCTATTTTGAGTTTACAATCTGCAAAGTGAATTTCCAAAAATATCATACTAACATTCAAGTTTAATTGGCACAGACATATTTGCAATGTTTAACAGAAACAAAGAGCCTGGGACTCACGCATGAGGAATGGCAGCTCAGAGTTTCTCTCTTTCCAGCAAATGTGCTTCATTTACTATTATGCTTTTTCCCTCCAGACAGTTTCTCTCAGATCACTGCCATGTTGCTTCCTATCAGACGAGATAGTACTGAGGAACCTGTGCCTGTGAGTGACCCTGGCAGATTCACACTTATTTTACATTTTTGTTTTTTTAATGTACATTTTTAAACACAAACCTAAAGCCAGAAAATAAGGGAAAAGTAAAATGAACCCCTATGTACCCATTACCCAGCTTCAACAATTATCAGCATTTTATCATTCTAGTTTTATCTATTCCCCCCGACTTTATTTTATTTTATTTTTTTTTGAGACAGTCTCACTCTGTTGCCCAGGCTAGAGTGCCGTGGCGTCAGCCTAGTTCACAGCAACCTCAAACTCTTGGGCTCAAGCAATCGTCCTGCCTCAGCCTCCCGCCTCCCGAGTAGCTGGGACTACAGGCATGCTCCACCATACCCGGCTAATTTTATATCTATCTATATATATATATATATATACATATTTTTTTTTAGTTGTCCAGATAATTTCTTTCTATTTTTAGTAGAGACTGGGTCTCACTCTTGCTCAGGCTAGTCTCAAACTCCTGACCTTGAGTGATCCTCCCGCCTCAGCCTCCCAGAGTGCTAGGATTATAGGTGTGAGCCACCATGCCCAGCACCTCCCCCCCTGACTTTTTAAGGGAAGGAACTGGCACTGAAATATTTTAAGACAAATTTTAGACATAATCAGATGAAAATTTCTGGCTAGCAAACTTAAAAGTTGTAAAGACAATTGATGTCTTTCACTAAAATTTAAGATATTAAAAATATTTAAAATTAAACATTAAAAAATTTTATGATACTAAACTTAATGTCTAACATAGTTCAAATTAGAATCTGACTTTTAGAGCTAGAAGGAAACACAGATGTCATCTAATTCCTTGCAATTCAAGTTGTGATACTTGGAGCAGCAGCACTGTCATCACCCAGGAACTCGTCGGAAGTGCAGAATCTCAGGCCCAGCCTAGACCTCTGAATCAGTCTCTTCAGTTACACAAGATCCCCAGGTGACTGGTTTGCTCATTAAAGCTTGCGAATTTTGGGTTGAGTCTACTCCTCTCAGCTGAGAAATCCAAGACCAAGACACATTAAGCGACTCTCTCACCAAACTAAAACCCAGCGTATCTTAAGACCAAGGTTTTTTTCCTCCTTACCAGACATATACTGCCTCTTGAAAACAAGACATTTTTAATCATACACCTAAACATCTTAGACTTTCACATCCTTCCAGAAACTAGTTCAACTAACAAGTAAGTAAATTTCCCACATGATAATTTTTTTTAACTCATGAGAGCCTGACATTTTCTCAAATACTGTATTATGTGCTGGAGTGGAATCTGTAAGTTAATTAAACCTCTTCCTTCTTTGGGTAAAACGACAGACCTTTTCAGCAAGTGTTCATTCAAGGGACCAATTTAATTAATTAATGGCTATGTATTTTTCAAAGATCAGAACTATAGTCTTCTTATGCAGAGACTATATTATTTGGTACAGCTGAAAACTTGATCCATTTAGCACAGAATCAATAAACATGGTACTGAAAACCAAAATTATTTTTTGTGACTTCTGTAAGTTCAGAAATGCAAGATAAAATGTATCATCTCTTCTTTTTTTGATATCCAACTCTTCTTTTCTTGTTTGTTTGTTTTGTTTTAGAGATGGAGTCTCACTCTGAAGCCCAGGCTCGAGTGCAGCAGCACGATCATAGCTCACTGAATTCCTGGGCTCAAGCAATTCTCCAGCCTCAGCCTCCCAAGTTGCAGGGACTTCAGGTATGCACCACCATGCCTGGTTACTGTTTTTCATTTTTTTAGAGACAGGTTCTCACTATGTTGCCCAGGCTAGTCCCAAGCTCCTGGCCTTAAGTGATCCTCCTGACTCAGCCTCCCAAGTCCCTAGGACTACAGGTGAATGCCACTGCTTGGGCAACCAAGTCTTTTGGTTATGGTAAAAAGGTGCTGCCTTTCCCCCCTTAATTCTAAGAACAGGAATCAAATTATCAATAAAACTTAAAATTAAGATTTTCAAAATTATTTTAAAAGGCAAATGTTATTATTTTAATTGTGATATCTATGTATTCTTTAGAAGATTATTACTTTCTTTGGTCCTATGGGTTTCCCTAAGAAGCCATTCAGAATTCCAGAAGCTTTGCAAAAAAAATTTTTTTTGAGACAGGGTCTCCTTCTGTCACCCAGGGTATAGTGCAGTGGCATAATCACAGCTCACTGCATCCTTGATCTCCTGGGCTCAATCAATCCCCACACATCAGCCTCCTGAGCAGCTAGGACTACAGGCACATGGCACCACGCCTGGCTAACTTTTTTATTTTTTGCAGAGACAGGGTCTCACTATGTTGCCCAGACTGGTCTAGAACTTCTACCCTCAAATGATCCTCCCACCTCAGCCTCCCAAAGTACTGGGATTACAGGCATGAGTCACCACTCCTGGCAGCAGAACAATATTAACAAAACTATTGTTTATAGAATAAAGAGATTCTGGGTCTTTTAGTGAGGTCTGTTTTCTTAAGAAAATACACCATGGGCTGGGTGTGGTATACAGTAAAAAATGTCAAACCAGTAATATTCAAGAATACTGGTAGATGAATAAATTGGCAATATGCATTAAAAAATGAACTATGCATGCCTCTTAAACAGCAATTCTCCTTAGGAATGTGACCTAAAGAAACAATTAAAAATCTATGCAAAGATTTTCCCACTAGGAAGTTCTCTGCAATACTGTTTATAACAAAAAATTCAAAACAACCTCAGAACCTATACAGTACAAGAATCTGTACAGCATCCATAAAGTACATGGCATTCTACCATTAAAAAGGATAGATAATGCACATCTAAAATGGAATTATATCCACAATATAGTATTGAGTTTAAAAAGGTTAAGACAGTATTTATGACTATATATAATTATTAAGACATAGAAATATAAAAATCACATTTTTAGAAAAAATAGAAAAATCACATTTAATATATATTGAAATTATTTATATATAGAGAGAGCAGAGAGACATAAAATGTCCAGTAAAATGTACCAGTAGTTATCTCTGAACAGTTGGGTTGCTGTTCATTTTTACTTATTTTATATTTTCCTCTATGGCTTGAATTTTCTACAAAATCATGTATGATATCTTTATAATCAATTTAAAAATACAATTATATTCATTTTTTTTTAAAGGCAAAAAGAAGTACAAATTCAATGTGCAGGGTGAATAAGGAAGTTTAGTAATTAAAAAAAAACCCTGCCCACCTGGATTGCTACACTTTAGGTCTTCTGGAGAGTAGGAGAAAGGAGAAGAGAGCAAAAGAAAGGGCTAAAAGAGTGGGAATAATCTGCAACCAGTTTAAATCAGAGAAATGCTAACTCATTTAGTCACATCAAAAACAGTGCAGAGGGGAGGCTACTCTTAAGTCTCCCAACCCCAAACAATACCAATTGCATTGACTAGCCTTAGAAGTTCACTATCCTGATAATTTAGCTCTAGCCATACAGACACTGAGCCCATTCTATTTTTTCTCCTTTTTTATACTGTCAATCTCACTTGTGTCTGACACTGAGCCCGTTCTAAAGCAATATGGAGGTATATTACAGACCACAAAGTTTTGTTGCTCTTTTCAGCAATTCCTTATAAAGGGCAGTTCTAAATTTCCTTATATATATGAGAGCTGTCCAGAAAGTACCCAGCCATGTAATATGAAAAGTATATTAACAATGGCTGGATACTTTCCAGACAGCCCTCGTATGTGATGCACCAATATAGATCAGAGTCCCCAACCCCCCTTTTATTCTTTTTCTCGGGCTGGAACAGAGGCAATTGCACTGGTGACTTTTCGCTGTGACATGAGTTCTTGGTTTTCTCATCAAAGATTATTGCAGTGCAACTGCAAAGAAGAGCAAAATAAGAAAAGTGATTCCCAGCTCTCTGATCTTTAGAAACATGTAGACCTCCAGGGTTCAAATGAAAAATTTTCCAAGTATTTAGGTGTGAGAACAAAAATAACTCTATTCCTAGTTTTTTAATTTGTACCCAAGTATGACAAATTTAATACAAGGTTTATTCTGACCTATGCAAATAAAATTGAGCATTTTATTAATATTAATACTTCTCCAAACCCATTACTCCATAAATAGAAGAGGGAAAATACTCATACTGATGAATAAAATATATTTTGTACAATACTATGCATCAACTCTCCTTTGCTTCCCCCCTCCTAAAGCTGTAGGTACCAGTCCATGGCCTATTAAGAAACAGGCCTGGGGGGGGGGGCCTTGGGCAATATACATAACCGTAATATTTGTACCCCCATAATATGCTGAAATAAAAAAAAAAATCACAAAAAAAAAAAAAAGAAAAGAAACAGGCCTCGCATAACCACCTAAGCTCTGCACCCCACCACACCTGGTCCATGGAAAAACTGTCTTCCATGAAACTGGTCCCTGGTGCCGAAAAGGTTGGGGACTGCTGTTAAAGGATTGGCTTAATCACAGTAGTAGAACTCAAACACAAATCAATCTCATGCTATGCATCCATTTAGTAATTCAAAGTTTATTTTAGTATTTGAAATCCTGAGTATAACCAGACATTGATTTTTATTAACAAATGCAACTACCACCATTTCATCCCATCACACTTGGAGTGATACTTCTGTCTGACATTTATTCAGCACTGTTGAAGCATTATATTTCCAATAAGAAAATTAGCTGTAAGGAAAGAAAATATAGTTGTCCCTTCAAAACAGAAGTCATTCACATTCTATAAAAAAGACATCTGCACTCGAATGTTTATAGCAGCACAATTCACAATTGCAAAAATGTGGAAACAACCCAAGTGCCCATCAATACATGAATGGATTAATAAAATGTGACATATGTATACCATGGAGTACTATTCGGCTATAAGAAATAATGGTGATATAGCACCTCTTGTATTTTCCTGGATAGAGCTG
>VBSM01002616.1:31246864-31262592 GCA_008086735.1 Cheirogaleus medius | reverse complement strand
AACCTCAAACTCCTGGGCTCAAGTGATCCTCCTGCCTCAGCCTTCTGAGTAGCTCGGACTACAGGTGCATGCCACCACACCCAGCTAATTTTTTTGTATTTTGGATAGAGACAGGGCCTCACTCTTGCTCAGGCTGATCTTGAATTCCTGACCTCAAGTGTTCCTCCCACCTTGGCCTCCCAGAGTGCTAGGATTACAGACATGAACCACCATATCTGACTAGCAACTCTATTTTTCAACTTGCTAAAGTTCAAAACCTTTGGAGTCATCATTGATTTTTTCTCTTTCTCACATACCCCACTGTTTGGTAATGAAGTCCTATTGCTTCAAACTCCAGATGTATCCAGAAATTGACCATATCTCACCACTTCCATTGCTACTATCTGGTCTGAGCCACCACTACCTCTTACCTAAATTACTGTAAGCTTCCTAACAGATCTCTCTGCTTCTACCTTTGTATCCCTATAATTTAGTCTTAATACAGCTGCCAGAATGATGCTTTTAAAAATAAGTCAGAGGTTTCTACTCTGTTCAAATCCTACAATTGCTCCCCCATCTCTCTAAGAGTAAAAACCAAAGTTGTTTCAATATAAGGCCTTCATGAACTGGCTTCCTGTGACCTTCCCTATTAATCTTTCCCCTTGTTCATTCTCCAGGCTCCTTGGGGTTTCTTGAACTCACCAGCTAACTACCACGGCCTCCCTGAGGGCCTCTGCTCTGATGTTCTCTTTGGCATACTCATCCCAAATATCCACTTGGTAACTCCCTCACTTAAGTGACCTTTTTCAAAGATCACCTCTCAGTGAGGGCTGCCCTGCCACCTTATTTAATATTGCAACCAGCCCCCTTCCCCTCAAAAAAGAATAACCTACCCTTAGTGAACTGATCTCATCTACCAAAGACTGTGGAAGAAAGTACTAGAATCAGAGGGTATATTCCCACAAGAAAATGGAACAAGAGAATAGCTGAAACTATTTTTCAAGACCCCAGTTATGTTTAGGGATTTGTAAAGAAAACTCTATATGCTAGGGATGAAGAAAAGAGATCAGTTACCAAAAGGGATATAGACTCAGAGGCCCTATCTGAGTCACAGATAAGCAGCTGTGGCATACTCATGTAAGAGTCTCAGGGGGGAAAGCCCACAAGTTAAAGCACAATAAATCAGGATGGGCGTGGTGGCTCATGCCTGTAATCCTAGCACTCTGGGAGGCGGAGGGGGTAGGATCACTTAAGCTCAGGAGTTCGAGATCAGCCTGAACATGAGCGAGACCCCCCCCCACTCCCACCCCCATCTCTACAAAAAATACAGAAATTAGCCAGGTATGGTGGCTTAAATTTAAGCCACATCATTCATTCAACAAATGTGCAGTGGGCATCTATTATGTTCACAGCACTACGGTACTAGGTGCTGAATGATTATAAATATGAATAATAGATTACATTTATTGAGTTCTTCCTATGTACCCAGACACTGGACATTATTTCATTCATTAACCCAGCAACTTTGAGTTAAATACATTCCTGTTTTAGAGATGACAAACTAAGGCTTCAAAAGTTTAGGACACAAAACTAGCAAATGGCAGAGCTGGGATTTAATCTCAGGCACTTTAATCTCTAGCACCCATGCTCTTGACTAGTATGCTAAACTATTTAACATTTCCCTCAAGTAGCTTCAAGTCTAGAATGCAGCTTAGAAATCATATTAATATACCTACCCAGCCCTACCTCATTATTATCCAAAAGTCTACCTGACAAATAAAAATGTCAAATTAAGTACTCACAAGTAAAGAGTGTACACATTTTATACTACAGAATTACTCCCCAAAGGACAAATTTAATTTTAAATAAATAAATGGTTTGTAGTTGTATATGATCTGTATAGTGACAGAAGTTTTACAAGAAAAATAAAATGAATACAATAATAAAAGAAACTAATTACTAATTTTCAGCCTCTTCCTTTCTAGTATAAAAAAGCTGCTCTGTAATAACTTAATTACTTCAGTAACAAGACTTCTAAATCTATCCAACTCATTTCTTCCTAACACATGGGAACAAAATCAGGCAACTTATATAAAATGAAATACCATTTTAAATATTTATCTAGAAACTGTTTTTGTTTTCACAAATTCTAAATACTTATGCAGAAAAGGCTTCCTTCTGCCCCTAAATAAAACTTCCTTTTGCACAGTAAATGCACCAAGCTTTGTGAGACAGATGGACAGCCTGCAATGCCTACAAATCCTTTGTTTAAAAGGCAGCCAATGGGTCCTATTCACCCATCAAAGTCAGCCAGGTTTCTGGGAAGCATTGACCCCAATAAAGCCATAATGTTTCTTCCTCTTGCAAAGCCAGAGCAGATAAAGGAGTCAAAGTTAAAAGAAGAAAAGCCAAAGGAAAATTAAACATGAAAATTCATATCATAAAAATTTGGGACACAAAAAGCCCACATTTTTTAACACTGCCATCATAATGTTAACCTACAAAGAAGAAAAGACTGACTCCACTCTGTTTCTATTTATTTTTTTCAGCATATTATAGGGGTACAAATGTTAAGGTTACATATATTGCCCTTGCCCCCCCCCTTGAGTCAGAGCTTCAAGCGTGTCCATCCCCCAGTTGGTGTGCATCTCACTCATTATGTATGTATATACCCATCTCCCCGCACTCTGTTTTTAAAATCCATCACACAACTATGTAAAATCTCAGCAGTTATTATGAACTCAAACTGCTAACCTCCTTTGAAAAAAAATCTGAGGGTTCCCTTCCGATGTCAAACAGGGAACTAATGCATGATCATACTTTAACAGTGAAGACAAAGTGGCAAAGTTTTTTCTTAAAATAAAAGTAGGAATAACTAAGTGAATTCCAAGTTACTAGTCAGTATAAAAGAGTCTCATGAGCTTTGAAAGGAGTTTGTAAGATCAATTTTCAGAAACTTTTTTTGAATGCTAGATAGCAAGCCTAGAATCAATGATCTGAAGTTAATTTTTAAAAATAAAAGAATTTATTTATGATCTCTTTTGATCTACATCCTAAATGATTTCAAGAGATCGCTTAGAAATTAATAAGAAACATGCAAATGCCTTTTGTAAATGAAAAAAAGTAAATTTACTTTTAATCGTAAGTTCTCTAAATCAAAAATAAAATTTCTTTAATGAATATGAAAGGTACTGTTTAATGATTAGAAGAGATTCATAATTTAGAGCTGTTTAAAGTATTATAGGTATATGAAAACATAATAAACTGTAGTGATTACTTTAGCCATTGTTTGTTCTCCTCAAAAACTGCATTATTTAATTGGCTCCACAGCTTATTTTGCAAGAGAATTTGGTTATCCAAACTCTTCCTTGAGTGCCTACTCTTTACTAATAACATCCTCAGCAACAAGGAAACAAAACAAGGGTAACCCACTGCAACTCCAGACTGGCTACTGGGAGATGAGACTATGTGAGGATCTAATGGAAACAAGGCAGAAACTGTTGGAGCCCATGAATATTTCAAAAGAATAATGAAAAAGTGTGCCAGATGGGTTCGCCTGCAGCTGGCTAACAACTAAATTTCTGACCAAAGCCAAATGCTTCCTTACATAATTTATCAAGCACTTTTCAGTTCCCTTCCACTACCACCCTTCTCTTTCATTCTTTTTTTTCCTTTTTGAAGAGCAATACCACCATCACTTCTCTTTCAAGTGGGATCATTCTAAAAGAAAAGAAAAGAACACCTGTGTGCCCTGCAGAGCTGATTCGGAAGCATGAGAATCCAGGTGTTATTATCAAAGCAAAAATAGACAAAGGAAGTGCTATAAAAATCTAACCATTCTTTTTTAAACAAAGTAGTTTAAAATAAACGCTAATTGCCAAGGGTTAGCAACAGTATAAATAAAAATCAATTCAGCTTAGCAATGATAGGTGACAATTCATTCTTCCCAGAACACACTGGTCCCTGCCTACCTCTTCCATCATTCTAACCCAGCGGTCCCCAACCTTTTTAGCACCAGGGACTGGTCTCACGGAAGACAATTTTTCCACAGACCAAAGGTAGGAGCAGGGGTGTGGAGCTCAGGTGGTGATACGCAGCCCATCCTAACAGGTCATAGACCAGTACAGGTCCACAGCCTCAGCGTTGGGGACCGCAGTTCTAACCTATATTCTAGATACAAAAGCAACTGAGTTTACTTGTATTCTCATGTTCTATTAACAATAAAATGATAAATAATATTTGAGCATTTACTATATGCCAGGCACTGTTCTAAGTATTTGACAAACATTTAACCCTTACAACAATCCCAAGAGAAGGTAAGGTACTATTATTATTAGATAAAGAGAATCTAAATAACTTTCCCAAGGCAGTCTGGCTTCAGAACTCTTAAACTTTGCCACACTGCAATTCTAAAGATAGTAGATCCATATTATTTCTTTCAACAGAGATTGCATCAAAATCCTGCCCATTACTATAGCTTTGGCATACTATATTTAAAACCACTGCTGAAGATTATAAGTCAGAGGCTTAAAAGCTTTAACATTGCCAAAATCAGTGTGGTAGCCTCTGAGATGAATTTCAACGATGCCTGCTTCCTGGTATTCACAACCTTACATAGTTCCCTCTGACAATATATCAGGGTTGGTCTGGGTAACCAATAGCATAAAGCAGAAATGATGAAATGTTACTTCTGAATTTAGGTTATAAAAAACTTCAGCTTCTGTCATGGGTCCCCCACCCCCTCCTTTCTCTCTCTCTCTGATCATTTGCTCTAGGGTAAGCCAGCAGCCATGTCATTAGGACATACAGGCAGTCTACAGACAGGCCTAAGTGGTAAGAAATTGGTCTACAGACAGGCCTAAGTGGTGAGAAATTGAGACCTGCCACACAAGTGAGCTTGGAAGCAGATTCTTCAGCCACAGTCAGGCAGGAGGTGACTGCAACTTCATGAGAGACTGAGATAGAACTACTCAGCTAAGCTACTCTGGGTAGCTACCCTCAGAAACTATGTGAGATAATAATGCCTGTTGTTTTGAGTGCTAACTTTTGGAGTACTTTTTTTTGAAGCAATTGTTAACTAATACAATCAAGCAGTCTTATTGATAGGCTTATTTATAACAAAGGTGTAAAAAGAAAGAATATCCTAGATTTCTAAATTAAAAGCTGAAATAACGGCCAGACGCGGTGGCTCACGCCTGTAATCCTAGCACTCTGGGAGGCCATGGCGGGTGGATCGCTCGAGGTCAGGAGTTCTAAACCAGACTGAGCAAGAGCGAGATCCTGTCTCTACTAAAAATAGAAAGAAATTAATTGGCCAACTAAAATATATGTAGAAAAAATTAGCCGGGCATGGTGGCGCGTGCCTGTAGTCCCAGCTACTCGGGAGGTTGAGGCAGAAGGATTGCTTGAGCCCAGGAGTTGGAGGTTGCTGTGAGCTAGGCTGATGCCACAGCACTCTAGCCCAGGCAACAGAGTGAGACTCTGTCTAAAAAAAAAAAAAAAAAAAAAATTTTTTTTTTTTTTGAGACAGGGTCTCCCTTTGTCACTCAGGCTAGAGTGCAGTAGCATCATCATAGCTGCCTGCAACCTCAAACTCCTGGCTAAAGTGATCCTCCTGTTTCAGCCTCCCTAGCAGATGGGACTACAGATATAAGCCACCACACTCAGCTAATTTTTCTATTTTTTGTAGAGACAGGTCTTGAACTCCTGGCTTCAAGCAATCCTCCCATCTTTGCTTACTAAAGTTCTAGGATTACAGGTGTGAGACACTACACCCAGCCTAAGAAAGACTTTTATTAATACAACATGTGCAAGTTATATTTGTGGATGATTTTCAACTACTGTATCCATTAAAAGAAAGGATTACATCTATTGAGTCCTTTTACACTTATATTGTTGAGTCCTATTATGCAATCTTGCTTATGTGGATGCCTCTGGTGAATTACATGAAGATAATTTATTCCTAAAACAGATAGGCAACCAACAAAATTTGTGATTCTCATGCGTAAAAGGGCCCAAAGTTAGTCCTGTTTTCATTTAGAATGTAACGTAGGTTAATGTGCATTAGGTTTATTATTGTTCATTTTAAGTAAAAATGCCCTTTCTATCAGATTAAAGAGGTGGGCTCTTTTACACCTCTTTAAAGATTGCTTGAGCCCAGCAGTTTGAGGCTGTAGTGGGCTATGCTCACACCTGTGAAGAGCTATTGCACCCTAGCCTAGGCAACCCAGTAAGACCTCATCTGCAAAAAATAAAGTAATATGTACATAATTCGAGCAATACCTTTACTACTGTTATTAAATCAAGTGAGATTAAAAGGCAATAACATAGTAAAAGAGAAATATATCAAAGTTCAAAGTTAGGTGTATACTCTAAGATTAATAAGAAACATGTCACAAAACACAGAGAATACCTCTGGAAACATACACAAGAAAGTGACTGTCTCTGGAGAAAAGAACTAGATGGCTGGAGAGAGGGCTAAGATGATGTATTTTTTAACATAATCTTTTTGTATCTTCCAAGAATGGTATCACATGAACGCGTTATCTGTTTTTAAAATAATGAATAAAATTAGCTGTCAGTAAAAAAAACGACATAACACCTGGAATGTTTTCGAATGTCTAAAAGAGAGTTCCAGGAATGCCTTAAACCTTATCAAAATGTCTAAGGTTTAATCCAAATCAATTATGATAATGAAGATACAGCTAATCCTTATTGTGCAATTACACTGCCGGGCTCCACAGTAAGTCCTATACATACATTATCAACCAACAGCAGGTAGTTCAACACCAGATTCTTCCATTCAGCTAACTGGAATACACTCCTTTAGAGTAGTACGAGATGACCACAACATTCTAGGTAAGAATGGCTAGAACCCAGCGCAAGCACTTGCAGACATTCAGACTGTTATAGATAGGTATGTGCTATACAAACTCCAAAATGTTAAGGAACACATAGTTTACTACAGTACGTGTACTCACATTGCAATGCCCTATTCCTAAATAAAACTCATTGTCCTTTAGAGAGGCTATTTCTGTTTGTTATTTAGGCTGACAAATCCAACATACAATAAAGTCACCAAATTCAATTGACTTGTCTATCCTATTTCCTATCCATCCCCACCTTCTTTACTCCCACTGCTACTACCTAATTGAGACCTTTCCTCTCTAATTTGTCTTATTGAACAGATTCCAACTTGGTTTCCCACTTGAAGTCTCTTTCCAGTTTAATATTTTATTCTACGCCTTTCATCTAGAGTGCCATTTCCTTGTTAAAAACCTTTCAGAGGCTCTTTTCTGTCTTTCAAAGAAAGGGCCCTCTTCATAGTCTAGCATTCATTAGAGTAAGGAACACAGGTTGAGCATACCTAATCCAAAAGTCCAAAATATGAAATGGTCCAAAATCTGAAATTTTTTGAGCACCAGCATGACCCGAAAAGTAGAAAATTCCACATCTGACTTCATGTGACAGGTGCACAAAATTATTAAAAAATACTATATAAAATTACCTCCAGGTAATGAATAAAGTATATATGAAACATAAATGAATTTCATCTTAGACTTGGGCCCCATACCCAAGATACTTCATTATGTATATGCAAATACTCCAAAATCTGAAAAAAATCCAAAATCCAAAAAACTTCTGGCCCCAAGCACTTCAGAGAAGGGATTACTCAACCTATATTGGGATTGCTTCCCAGCAGCCACTTCCCTCCCTCTTCCAATGTGAAGCAGCTGTGTGGTTTTTATTCCAAACTAGTCTCTAAGCAATCAGTTTAATCCTATCTTTTTTTTTTTTTTTTTTTTGAGACAGAGTCTCACTCGCTCTGTTGCCCAGGCTAGGGTGCCATGGCGTCAGCCTAGCTCACAGCAACCAAACTCCTGGGCTCAAGCGATCTTCATGCCTCAGCCTCCCGAGTAGCTGGGAGTACAAGCATGCACCACCATGCCCGGCTAATTTTTTCTATATATTTTTAGTTGGCGAATTAATTTCTTTCTATTTTTAGGAGAGACGGGATCTTGCTCTTGCTCAGGCTGGTTTCGAACTCCTGACCTTGAGCAATCCTCCCACCTCGGCCTCCCAGAGTGCTAGGATTCCAGGCATGAGCCACCCACTGTGCCTGGCCAGTTTAATCCTATCTTACTTGCCACACTGATTTGTTCAAGGATGGGCCACAGCAGAGACTCAGACTTCTGCTTCATGACAAGGTGTGGGGGAAGGAGGAAAGTTAAATCTCTTCTAGGTAAGGCATGTGAAGCCTGAACTCCTGAGGCCATTTCTCACCATTAGAGAAGCCACCCTCAAGAGAAGTCAACAGTGAGTAAAGGTAAAGCCTCAAGAACTGCAGTGAAATGGAGCTGGAGACCTGTTCAGATTACACCTGAACACATCATCCCCCCAAAAACTCTTTTATATTATGTGAATCAACCAAATTTCCTAGGTCCTCTTTGACCTATAACCACAAGCATTCTGATAGAAAAATCCTCCAAAAGCAGATTCAACCCCTCTTCCCAAGTCATCTCTCACTCTATGAAATGTTTAGAGCAGGCTAGTCTACATACCTCTTTTAAATATGTAACATATACATCTGGTTCTGGAAACAAAAAGTAGGTGTAGAGATCTAGGCATAAATAGACCCTTCTTCTCCATGGTTTGCCCTGACATTCTTTTGTGACTGTGTTATAGTCTCCGAAAAATTTTTAAAGAGCCAATGCCAGTCACAGCACTTTTTAGAAACAACTATAACTCACCTCAATCCAACTCACCCTAAAATATAACTAAAAAACACCAAAAAAAAAAAAAAAAAGCAAATACCACCTCTATAGATAAAGCTTTTTTCTAAACGTTTTTTTCTAAAAGTTTTGTTTCTTTTACTCAAAAAAATTTTAGAGGGCACTGCCATTACTAACAAAAATCATATTCATGTTCTGTAAATTGATAGGTTTAAGGAAAATGAGAAATGTACATCTGTCCTTGACTAAGTTTTCCAATTACTATGACAAATATCCCTTTTCTTTGGTATCTTAAGGTCCTTTGTTTGTTTGGTTTAAACATTTGAAACTCATGATAAGTATGTTTTAGGAGGAAAGTCATTTACAGAAGGGGTCAGAATCTTAACTTCCTCACAGCAACATGGTCTGGGAATTTTTAAAGCACCAACAGCCAAAACATAGCAGGACAATCAAAAGACTGTCCCTGTTCTTATTATTCTGCTGCATGAAAAGGGAAACTGCAGGCATTCTCTGAATTCTCGGGAGCTACTGCCAGCACTGATCCTGAAATGTTTACATAGCCCTTACCACGGGATATAGGAAGACAGCTGTGAGGGACAAGTGTCAGGTCTACTGGTACTTCAAGATTCAGCCTCCCTAAAATATTAATATTATTCTCTCCCAGCAACCTGCAGGGAGACATCCAGATTGTCCATCAGAGGTTTCTTTTACCATCTAAACATATTTCCATTCTCCTATGGGACAACAAATAAATCAGATTCCCAGTAAGACAGATCAGTTTATCTTGTTCCTGAATTGCTTCTCCTGCTTACTAGCTTCCCCTATCCTCCCATTTCATGTCACTAGTGATTTCCCCTTTCTTTTCCATAATAGAAAAAAATTTTAAAATACACTATTTGAGCATTAAACTTCTGAGATTCAAAGGTAATCTTTTCCTATGTCACTTTAATTACTGATAGAGGATTTTGGTTAAAAAAATAACTGTTGCAAATACTAATGATTTAATTCCTATCTCTAAAAGTAAACACCTGAAATAGACAACTCCATTTTATTTAGTCACCCTTTTTTTTTTTTTTTTGAGACAGGGTCTCTAAAAGTTAGTAGGAAACAAAAAATTTAAAACCACAACTGTTATTCCAAAATCTAACCCCCTCCTACCTTTTTTTAAAATGAGGTCTTGCTCTGTCACCCAGACTGGAATGCAGTGGCGTGATCACAGCTCACTACAACTTTGAACTCCTGGACTCAAGAGATCCTCATGCCTCAGCGTCCATAGCTAGGACTACCAGCACGTGCCACCATGCCTGCCCGGCTAATTTTTTTTTTTTTTTTTGTAGAGAGGAAGTATCTCTACTATGTTGCTCAGGCTAGTCTCAAACTCCTGGCTCAATTGATCATCTTGCCTCAGTCTCTTAAAATACTAGAATTACAGGCTTGAGTCACCTCACCCAGTCCATTCACTCTTTCAATCAACTATCTACTGAGGTCTTTACATATGTCACATACTAAATCAGTGGCAATGACTTGAACCAAAATGAAAATCTTACTGTGTTTTTCAGACTATTGCTCAGCTCATTTAACCACAATAAAATGGTTACTCTGGCTTCTAACCAGAAACCAGAACTTCTGTTGTTTTTTTTTTTTAATTCTGCCCCTGTGGAATAACAGGTGATTGTTATTTTCTTTACGCAATCCTGTATTCTCCAGTTTTAAAAACTGAGCGTATATTACTTTGATAATTTAAAAGCCACAGTTTTGGGGTTTTTTTAAATAAAGCACTTATAATGTTTTATTATTTCAAACCAATCATTTTATTTATCCTCATTCCTAGTGAGTAGCAAAAAAATGTCATGTAAACCAAAGTCCTAAACCTTCATTATTATAAATCTTTCTGACAGTGTATAAAACAGACATCCCTCAGAAAGTCCCATTAAAATGTCTGAAACAGAGCAAATGCTTAGTTTTCTGGATAAACTTGAAGACAGGATGCAAACAATAAAGTATACAGAAAATCTCCAAACCCTTATTTTTGTCACTAATTTTACTCTCGTTCCCAAAAAACTCTTATACGAGCTACTAACAAAAAGCCCAACTAAATGAATTCATCTCCTTTTCTCTGTGCCTGTTTTCATTCCTACTCTATTTCAGGATCTGAAAAGGTATTTAAAAAGTGTTAGCTTGTTCATTATAAGATGGCTAAAGTGCTGATTCTCTCTGAAAATATTCAATTTGCTGCTCTTGTATGACAGACACCCTCTGAATCCAGATTTTAACTTCTCATACTTAAAGAGACAATGAATCAGGAATAGTTGAGTCTCTCTTGGGCTTCCTTATCCTAGAAAGCTCTAATTGGTAGCCTCTCTCTATGTAAGCAACTTTACTTTATAAAAATTTCCAAAACATTTTATTCCAAAGAAAACACATATTTAGTCATTCACACACAAAAAAAACCTAGTTACTATTAATGGAAATATAATTAAATAGATATTTTGGACAGGAAAGTATTAAAGAAGAAAAAGACTTTTTAAAAAAAAAAAATTTATAAAATTCATTCCCACAATAAAATTTCGGTGTTTAATTCTAAGAACATCTTTTTGTTTATTTGTTTTTTTTTTAAATAAATATAAGTAAATTTTTAAATTAGTTTATTAATTTATTTATTCCACTATTATCTTACTCACTACTATACTACTAATGAGGAATAAGAACATCTTTTAAGGAAGCTTAAAGCCTGATGCTGTGTAAGAAAACCTGAGTAGACTAGAGAAAAGCTCAAAAGCTTGTCACAAAGCAGCAGGGTCAAAGGGCAGAGGTCGGGGAACAGGGTGCAAAATAGTTCCCACACTTGAGAGAAAACTGTATCTCATTATTTCAGAGACATTCAAAAACTATTCAGTTGTGTTTACTAAAATAATGCAACCATTTACACTTTCCTTTAAGTCCCAAGGCAAATTTGAATATTATGAAGTAATTTATTTTTAAGAGCAAGGAATTTAAGACGTTAAAGTTACTTCTTTCTCTCATACTTGAAACAAAACAAAACACCAATCTCTCGGTCACACACATATACCAGTGCTTCCGCTGTCCCTCAAAGACTGACTTTCAGATAAAAGCTGTCACCTGACCTATTCAATAGAGTTCAATACGGCACAGAAATAAATACTAAATGTGAATACATGTCAACAGACATTTCATGTTAAGGCCTCTGCTCCATAATGATTCAACAGGTAATTTCTACTTCATGACCTTATATCCACATTCAGAAAAGGCTAAATTTTTACTCCTGCTTAGAAGAGATTGCATTTTAGGGAAGAGTGAATGTAATTTTGTTAAACTTTCAGGAAGTAGCCTCAGCATTCGTGAAGGAGACTTTAAAATGACTCCATAACTTCTCCAGTGAGCAATTAAAATCTGTGGGAGATTTGAGTTCCAGGGCATTTGTCTAGATATCTCTGTACCATTTCTTGTATTCTATCCACAAATTTTGTGTTCCAAGTGGGAGAGGGGGTGAGAGAGACATCAATGAAATCAGCAAAAGCGAATTATGGCCAGGCATGGTGGCTCGAATCTGTAGGAGGATCACTTGAGCCCAGGAATTGGAGGCTGCCGTGAACTATAATCATGTCATTGCACTCCAGCCTGAGTGTCAGAGCGATTCCTCATCTTTAAAAAAAAAGGCAGGGGGTGGGGGTAGATTTTGGAATAACAGGTATGGTTTTAAATTTTTTGTTTCCTACTAACTTCCACCCTTCAGACACCCAATACTTTAATTCTATCCCCATTGGGCCTTTCTACCAGGGACAAGATGGTTGACAAGTAACTCACAGTAAATGAGGCCTGTCAGTCCTTCACCATGAAGAATAGACAAGGTTTTACAAACAGCTTGCAAGTATTTAATTAAAATCAGATTGTACCTAGGGCTGCCAGTGAAAAAATAATCACTGCCAGACAGGAGTGAGAACAACCAAACAAAATAAGCTATTTTGGCATAATCACCTCAATGGTACCAAGGCCTATGTTTTAATAAACTGTGAAATCACAGTCTTTTTTCTCATGAATAATGGCACAAAACAAATGAAGTCAAGTACAAAAGCTCATTTCCCTGGAGCTTAGCCAGAATATTTTGAAATCCAGACAAGTTTATTTATTAAGAAAAAGAATACACTTGAGACAGGAGATGGAAAACAGTTTTAAACAATCTGTTATCTTGTTACCCCAGCCATTTAAATTTCCTTAAAAGTTAAGGTTAAACTTAAAGTGAAGACAAATTAACCTAGAAAATAAAAAACACTGTTGTCCTTAAAGTGAATCATCGACAAGTTTTAAACCTATAACCATCCCTAAATTCTTACTGCTCTAACTCTTCTCATTAAAGTCAACATCTCATTCTCATGGAATTCCATGAGAATTCTCAAGGAATTCCAACTGATATGTTGGTGCTGATTCTGTTGTTATGCCCATCCACTACCCACCCCCAAAACAATTAATGTTTCATCTGCCCAGAGAAAACAATTCCTTCTTGCTATTTTAATCCCCATCTACAACAAAAAGAAAAAAAATTGATATAGATTTAATATACAGAAAGAATATTGTTAGTCTAACAGATTGTTCCTGTTTTCTCAAAGGACTACGAGAGAGGGAAAATGAACATTTTGCCAAAAGAATTTCTTCTTCTACAGGTTTTTATAGGAAATGAACAGCCAAAAGGGCAATAGGAGGTGGCTTCAAGAGGACTAAAGTGAAAATAAGGGTGATCTCTGAAGAAGGGATTGGGGAGGAAAAGTGCAAAAGCCTGGTCTATGAACAATTGTGCCAAGCTGTACTGAGGAACTAACACTATCCGAAACTTATTTAACTTACATATCACTTCTACACTAATGTTTTCCCAAACTATAGGATAATTCCCTGTGTTAAATAAATGAGAGTATGTTGTACTAGAAAAGAGCAAGACAGGGAAGGGGCAAGAAAACAATCTGCAAAGCAGAGAAACCTGGATAAGAGACACAGGCAAGAGAAAATTATGCAGAACAGGTGGATTTTCACCAGAAGGCCTCTGGGATCTAAACACACTACCTAAAAATATCTTTAAACTTGGTTTCACAGTTTAAAATCTAGAGGTCCACAACTATATTTAAGGATTCAGCACTTTAGTTCTCATCACAGGGTAGAACTTAAAAGATTCTACAATCCTAAAATTATAATTCCATCTCATTTTTTATTGCACTCTATAGTTTAAAAGCTCTTTCCAAAACACTGTCACATTTTATAATTGAGAAAAGTATCTAGAAACAACCTAGCTCAGCTTCAGTGTTGAGAAACACACTCCCATGGTGTCCTCAGATAATGCACAAAATATTTTAGAAGACTAGAAGGAAGAAAAGAAAATAGACTACTTTTGCAGTGATATTCCTAAAAGCCTTTGTGAATATGTAGAAACTATTCACAGCTCATCAGTAACAGTAGCTTAGCAGTAGCATCCAAAAAAAAAAATATATATATGGCTGGGCACTGTGGCAGCAGCACTTTGGGAGGCAGGAGGATCGTTCGAGCCCAGGAGTTTGAGAGTGCAATGACTTATGATCATGGCACTGCACTCCAGCCCAGGCAACAAAGCAAGACCGTCTTAAAAAAAAAAAAAAACAAAACAAAACAGATTTCCCATTATGTATTGGGCTATGCGTAATTACTGGTATGATGCATATAATGCCACCTCTTTCTCTCCCATCCAATAAAAGCACATAGGAAAGGAACTGAGTGAAAATGACATCATTAGAGGGAAGATCTTGAATCCATACCACTTAAATTTTAAAATATGTATCATTTACAACCTCAGTATGTCTCCTATTGTTAATAATTCTTGTGAGCTAGCTCATAAATAGCAGGCCCATTAATGTGTCACCACTTAGCAGTTGAGAACGGCTGGTCTGAAGGACCTGGAGGGGCAGCAGAATGTAAAGGAAAAGGGCTGCTTTGGTGCTAGACAGCCTGGGATGGAATCCCAGCTATGGCCTTTACTGTCTGTATGACTTTGGGCAACAACTCACTAAACCTCAGCCATCTCATCCGTAAAATGAAGAAAGTAATACCTTCAAGTTATTGTGAGAATTAATGTTTATAAATCACAAATCACAGTTCATGATAAATGAATTGATATATGTTAGTTATTTTCACAGCTTTATAGTGTAAGGGTGATTTCCTAGGATTACTTCTGACAGTAATGCTAGCACCTATCTTTGAAAGTCATTTAAAGACAGCATTATTTCAAAATTAGCTTTCTGCACCAGTGATATATATAAGTTTACAATAGAAAAATAAAAGGTACTCAAGAAGTCCACGTTAGTAAAAATATTAAATAATTACAATATTTAATTTAGAATAAAGTTAGTAAAAGTTATGGATTCTTGGGAAAGGTGCAGGATGTCTGAGAAAGCAAATGCTCCATGCTCCTCTATCCTTGTGATGTGCTGTCTCAGGAGCAACACTTCCACTTCCATTCCTAGAATTCTCAGTTCTTACCTCCTTACACCCAGCCAGCCACCCACCCCTGCATTTCATCTAAAAAGTAATGGGGAAAGACAGTCTCATACTGAAAATTTTTGGAATCTCTGGCCAAGAGGACATTAAATGGTGCCATCTTAAAAAAGTCAAGTCTTAGGCAGAACAGAACATTATAAAGCGCAAGAAAGACACCATGTAAATGGAAAAAAATATAAAGGATTAGAACTTTATAGAAACAGAGAAAACTGTCCTGGCTGGACCGTGCCCAAAACTGATGCGGGTACTCATGAAGAAGAAATCTATAAATGCAGTTTCCTAAGATATTCCTTTTAACTCACAAATGAAGCTACAAGCTCTCTTTAGTATTTAAAACAACCACTTCCTGAAATTTCATAAGGACTACCCACTATTTGTGTGCTCACTGCTTGGCACTAGTTTATAAATAAATAAGGCATGCTGTTTGCTATTAAAAAAAAAAAAGCCTTCCTGGTACCTGCATGCTTGCTTGTATACAAGTGA
>VBSM01002616.1:31221863-31232720 GCA_008086735.1 Cheirogaleus medius | reverse complement strand
TGTCTCAAAAAAAATAAAATAAAATAAAATAAAATAAAATAAAATAAAATAAAAAGATGCTCTTTGGAATTTGGTTATTATGTTTTTACTTTTATAATGGAAAGTTTTCAAATGCACAGAAAGAAAACATAGAATAATGCACACTTATATACCCATATACTCATCACCTAGTTTGAATATTGGATACACATGTTTTTTACTGAGTGAATGAAGCATATCATTTCATAACATTTGTCAACATATCTGTTTGTTTTATCCTAAGTTACACATGAATGCTTCTTCACCATCCTGATGAAATCTTTTTCCCTTAAAGCTCACATAAAATGTCCAACACTAGTTCCCATTCATTATCTAGACCTATTCTCTCACATTCGTTTTTTTAAGAATACTATAGTAGATTCTTATGTAACTGTTTTCTCAGGATCCCCTTTCTCTCATTCCCTCCAAATTGTTCTCTCAGGAGCTAGAATGGTATGATATAACTTCCCACACATGTCTCCCCTTCTCCTGACAGAGTTGATTGGTCTAGAAGGCTGTGGCCCAAGCTGGGTTAATGAGCTAGTTCCCTGTGGTTTTTGGACTTAGGGCCCAGAGAATTGAGGTGATCTCTCTGCAGGTGGACAAAGTTGTCAGGAGATATCAGTGGTCATGTTTCTATTATGGGAAGAAAGATAGTCAGCAGTGAGAGAGAAGAATGAGGCTGACACTCAGCAGAGAAGAGATACGAAGTAAGCATCCTCTGTTATCACGTATTTGGCTTTTTTGCCTACACTAATTTAAATTGGGATTCTGGCACTTGCAATTGTAGCCAAAAAACAAATATATGTGATTTAGCCTGGAGGATATCAATAGAAAGATTCCGGGCAAAACCTTCAGGTTACCCCTCACTAAAAGGGCTTAAGACCACTCTAAGCATTCTCCCAACCCCAAATTCAAATGACTTCAAAGGAAGCCCTAATTCTTTGTATGTTTTCGAATATCTATATAAATACATAAACCTATAAAACCTAATTGTACCTTATTTATTTATTGAAATAATACCAAAACTATATTAAAATTTCATAAATTTGTTTTTTCTCCTATTGGTAGATACTTTGTGTTAAAAAATATCAATGTTAAAATGGTTGCAATACATATATATCTGACAAAGGACTTTCATCTAGACTATGTAAAAAAAACTCTTACAACTCAATTGTAAGATGAACAACCCAATTTTTATTTTAATTTATTTTATTTTATTTTTAGAGACAGGGTCTTGCTCCATCACCCAAACTAGAGTGCAGTGGCAGTCGATCATAGCTCGCTGCAACTTGGAACTCCTGGGCTCAAGTGATCCTTCTAACTCAGCCTCCCAACCAGCTAGGACTACAGGTGTGTGCCACCACACTCAGCTAATTTTTTAATTTTTTGTAGAAATAGGGTCTCACTGTGTTGCCCAGGCTGGTCTCAAACTCCTGGCTTCAACCAATTCTCTTACCTTGGCCTCCCAGGGTGGGATTATAGAGGTGAGCCACCACACTCAGCCAACCCAATTTTTTAGATGGGCAAAAGATTTGAACAAACACTCCACAAAAGTAAATATAGAGATGACTGATAAGCACAGGAAAAGTTGCCCAACGTTACTATTCCAACATATAGGGATGGAAAGAATCAAGAATGACTAAACCACATCAGGGATGATAAAACCACGAAAAGATACCACTTTATATGCAGTAGAATGGCTAAAATTTAACAGAATGACAACACCAAGTATTGGAGAAGGTGTATCTATTGCTGATGGGAATGCAAAATGATATAACTTGGAAAAGAATTTGTTAACTTTTGTAAAATTAAACTCACACTTAACATATGTCCCAGCAAATTACACTCCTATATACTTCCCAAGAGAAATGGAAACATATGACTACAGAAAGATTTGTTCCCATGAAGCTTACAGCAGCTGTATTTATAATAGTCCCAAACTAGAAATAACCTATGTTGGTTATTAATTTGTTATCTCTCAGGTTTAGACCCACCCTTTTTTGGCCACTTTATGATACTGAAGCCAGACCCTGTAAACATTTCCTCTCTGCCATGTTAGGCTTTGTCAAATTGAAGGAGCTGGAGGGACACTGCAAGATGAAATCACCAGGAAGGCATTTTTCTTCCGGGTTCTAGTCTTTCTCCCATGTTTTTATTCAGTGCAGGTACCAATGCCTGGTAGCGCTCACCTCCATAGTCCTCACTGACCAGTTCCAGGCACAGTCCCAGTCCTTGCCCTTCCCACTCTCAGGCTGCTACTACACACCAGCTGCAAGCCACCCATATCATCTGGAAACCACGGACCACCTATGGGCCAGCTCCAGCCTGTGTCCTTTGGCAAGTTTCTTCACTACTGACAAGCAAGCTGTGTGTGACGATGGTAGCCATGCCCTTTTCAATGAGGCCTAGATCAAAGCCTTGTGAAGGATCAGAGAATATCCTCTCCTAAGTCCTTAGTTCCTTCAGTGTCCACTGTCCCTCACCCTACTTGCTACTTCTTCATTCATTAGAGCCCTCTTTTACCCCTTGCTGTTGTTAACCACCTTTTACTAGCTAAAAATGATATTAAATTTTCCTGTTCAAATTACCGGTTTCTATCTTCTGATGATACATAACCCAAGAGTCCATCGCCAGACAAATGGAGAAATAAATCGGTCTACTCATAGCAAGGGAATACTACTCAGCAGGAAAGAGGAATGAACCACCGATGCATGCAACAGGGTGGATGGCTGGCAAAAATATGCTGAGCAAATGATGCCAGAGACAGAAGAGTCCATAGTGTATTATTCTACTTTATGTGAAATACTAGAATGTGCAGGAAGCAGATCAGTGGTTGCCTAGGGCTGGAGGTGGGGTGACATAGGGAACTGACTGCCAAACGGCACAGGGAAACTTTCTGAAGTGATGAAAAATTTTATATCTGGATTATGGTGGTGATTTCAAGTGATCCTCCCGCCTCGGCCTCCCAGAGTGCTAGGATTACAGGTGTGAGCCACTGCGCCCGGCCTGATATTCTTAATGAGTAGTCCAAGTGGTCAAGTGCTTGTGAGTAGCACCTCAGAATATGCAGGGCATGAACAATTATAATCAAACAGGGCCAAGGGGCTATGCCAGACCCTAGTCCCAGCCCCCCTCAGTGAGGTGTGATGAATATCAAGGGAGGGCGCTAAGGGATTCGGGTGCTGAGCCTGTGCTAGTATTGACAGCAGAAGTTGAATGTGACAGTCAAACTTGACATCCAAGGTCAGCCACAACTGTCTACACGGTCAGCAAAAGGGGCCATAAGATTTAGTTGTTGCAAAAGGTGACAGAAAGGAGGATCCAGTGCATTTGGCATTCAGAAGTCTGAGCAAGCAGTCAGCCTCAGGAAATCTATCAAGAAGTCACAGACTCTTCAGTTGGATTAAGAAGTCAAGAGGGTTAGTGGGTTGAATTGTGTTCCCCAAAAAGATATGTTGAAGTCCTAATCCCTGGCACCTGTGAATGTGACCTTATTAAAAAATAGGATCTTTGTAGATGTAATTAAGTTAAAGATCTCAAGAGATAGAGATCCTCTGAATTTAGAGTGGGCCTAAACCCAATGACTGGTGTCCTTATAAGAGAAAGAAAAGGGATATTTGAGATACAGAGACACACAGAGGGGAAGAGCATGTGAAGACAGAGACAGAGATTGGAATGCTGTTGCCACAAGCCAAGGAGTGCCAGGAGTGCCCTGAGACACCAGAAGCTGGGGGAGAGGGATGGAATGGATTCTCCCTCAGAGCCTCCAAACCAACGCCTTGATTTCAGCCTTCTGGTCTCTAGAACTGTGAGAAAATAAATTTCTGTTCTACAAGCCACCACGTTTGTCATAATTTGTCGTGGCCGCCCTAGGAAACTAACACAGAAGGCAACTGGCAAGGGCCCAGTCTGAGAAAGGAACTGGAGGCCTAGGTAGGTTACCAAAGCTGGACCCAAGATACAAAGGACTGGGGGCTTTTGTAGAATGACACTTACATAGAAAGTAGGAGTCCAGGCCAGGCGCGGTGGTTCCCACCTGTAATCCTAACACTCTGGGAGGCCAAGGTGCGCGGATCGCTCAAGGTCAGGAGTTCGAAACCAACCTGAGCAAGAGTGAGACCCCCGTCTCTACTACAAATAGAAAGAAATTAATTGGCCAACTAAAAATATATAGAAAAAAATTAGCCGGGCATGGTGGCACATGCCTGTAGTCCCAGCTACTCGGGAGGCTGAGGCAGGAGGATTGCTTGAGCCCAGGAGCTTGAGGTTGCTGTGAGCTAGGCTGACACCACAGCACTCTAGCCCAGGCAAGAGAGTGAGACTCTGTCTCAAAAAAAAAAGTAGGAGGCCAATTCTAATAACCTGGGCACAATGACACATTCTAAGTAGAAAAGGCAGGAACTGGACTCGGTAGAAGGTCTAGATTTGAAGCAGAAAATAGGGCAGGGATAAGCCTTAAAGTCAACATCAAGTGTCTCCATCTATGGGAAAGAAAAGCCCTAAGAGCCCAGAACCTGAAATACAGTGTTGGGGGGTTTTTTGAGACAGAATCTCACTCCATTGCCTGGGCTAGAGTGCCATGGCATCAGCCTAGCTCACAGCAACCTCAAACTCCTAGGCTCAAGCGATCCTCCCGCCTCAGCCTCCTGAGTAGCTGGGACTACAGGCATCCGCCACCATGCCCAACTAATTTTTTCTATATATTTTTAGTTGTCCAATTAATTTCTTTCTATTTTTAGTAGAGACGGGATATCGCTCTTGCTCAGGCTAGTTTCAAACTCCTGACCTTGAGCAATCATGCCGCCTCGGCCTCCCAAAGTGCTAGGATTACAGGCGTGAGCCACTGTGCCCAGAAGATAGGACACCAGCAGTTGGAAAACAAACTCTGTTACTAAATATAGACTCTATTACTGATAAAGCTTATTTGAAGAAAGAGCTTTGGACCTGTGCCAACATGGTTTGCTGCCTTACTCTCCATCCCGCCAATCTCCTCTTCCCCCTGGCCAGACCCCAGCACAGCCCACAGAAGGGAAAATTTGAGCCTGCAGAGCATCTACATTTCCCAGTTTTGCTGTCCTATATAAGCCCCAGGTGGAAAGAAAATAGCTGAATCTCTAATGCTTGCAGCCTTTCATTATTAATATATTAGCTCCATCCAGTGAAAGGCCATGAAGACTTTGCTAACCTACCAGTCAGGCAGTGCAGGGTGAAGTAGGGGTCATGAGTGTTACTATAGAAGATGTCCCTCTATATGGAAACATTAGGCAGGAGGAAAGGAAGTTCCTCCCTAATAAGTGGTTGTTTAATCAGAATCCATTCCCTCTTCCTTCGTTGTATAGCATTCATGTTGTCCAGGTGGGATTAGGTTTACTCCTCATGGCTTTGTAAACCTATGTCTCTTGTAAGAGTTACTGATTCAGGGATGAACAACTATCCTAAGCTGGTCTAATTAGTATGAAGTTCGGGACTTTTATTTGATAATTGGAGAAAGGAACATTCTGTTCTCACCTTGGTTGTAAATAAGTAAGTATATAGTCCTGAGAATTACTGGTAGCCTTACCAGGAAAGCCAGGCTGAGGATGAAACCAACACACAGAATGAGACAAAGCCAAGAGAATCACTGAAAAGCAGATTATGCTATGAACTCTGGCTCAAATCATTCAGGAAGCCTACCCAATATCTGGAATTTTTCAGTTAATGTGAGCCAATGCATTCCTTTTATTGTTTCAGCCAGTTTGAGTTATTTTCTTTAGTTTGCAACTAAAACTATATTCCCCAAGAAGGGGATTGTTTCTAGGGTCCTTTCCAGTTAAAAAAAAAAAACTTACATTCTAGAGCCAAGCTCCAGGGCTTGGCTAGAGCTTATATTCTAGGGCTCACACCTGTAATCCCAGCATTTTGGGAGGCCAGCGTGAGAGGATCACTTGAGGCCAGGAGTTTGAGACCAGCCTGGGCAACATAGCAAGACCTCATCTCTACAAAAACTGTTTTAAAAATATTAGCTAGGTGTGGTGGTGTACACCTGTGGGCCCAAATACTTGGGAGGCTGAAGCAGGAGAATCACTTGAGCCCAGGAGTTGGAGGCTACAGCAAGCTATGAATGAGCCATTATACTCTAGCCTGGGTGATAGAGTGAGACCCAATCTAAAAAAAAAAATCTAAAAATAAAAAAGAAATTTATAATTCCATATTCCGGAAAATGTCCCCAAGTTACGTCTTCTTAAGGATGTGACAGTGATATGCACTAGAGCTTTAGGCAACTAAGATAGGCTACCCTGGAAACCAGCCCATAAGATGCGGAAGAAATCTTAGCAGTCTTCTGCAGAAGGTATTTTCCTGGGTTAGCTGGATTCCTTCTCACTATATCAAAATTCAAAATATAAAAATAGCAATTAAAATGCAGATATTCTATCAAAATTTAGAATACTGTTACCCTTTTATTCATCAATTCTGCTTCTCAGAATTTCTCCTACAGAAATACACAACTAAACAATATGTATAAGGCCGGGCACGGTGGCTCATGCCTGTAATCCTAGCACTCTGGGAGGCCGAGGTGGGTGGATCGCTCAAGGTCAGGAGTTCAAAACCAGCCTGAGCAAGAGTGAGACCCCATCTCTACTAAAAATAGAAAGAAATTAATCGGCCAACTAAAAATATATAGAAAAAAATTAGCTGGGCATGGTGACGCATGCCTGTAGTCCCAGCTACTCGGGAGGCTGAGGCAGAAGGATCACTTGAGCCCAGGAGTTTGAGGTTGCTGTGAGCTAGGCTGACACCACGGCACTCTAGCCCAGGGAACAGAGTGAGACTCTGTCTTAGAAAAAAAAGAATATGTATACAGTGATGTTCCCTGAAATATTGTTTATTATATTTAAAAAGTAAAGACAATCTTATTTCTATCAATAGAAAATGGTTAAATAAATTCTAGTATTATCTATAGGATGCTAAGAATGAGATTGTACTCGCAGAAAAAATCTAATATATGGTTGAATGGAAAAAGCAAGAAAAGAAAAATACATAGTATGATCCTATTTTGTGTTAAAAATAAACTACATACATATGTTTGTGCATAAAAACATCTGAAATCCACCAGGAGTGGACGCAAAAAAAAAAATCTGAAAGTCTTCCACTTTTTATTTTTCATATTTCTGTACTGTTAAAAATTTACAACAGGCATCTATTGCTTTTTGTAATTCAAAACCTTTCTCTTTAAAGTGTGTGTGTGTTTCTATGAGAAAAGATGATCAACATTGTGAATTATGGTTATTCTTTCTTATTTAAATAACTCCAACTTGTGACTATTATAATGACTTATCCTTGAGACTAATTTGAATGACTATACATATATTCATATGTGCATATATATACATATATGCATGAAAATTCATTCATTACACAACAATTCTCACTGAATGCCTACTATACACACCAGGTAATGTTCTAGGGATAGGACAATGAATAAAAGTCCTATAGATATACAGTGCTGCACACACAGAGATCCAAAATAGTCTCAAGAGTATAAATAACTATGAATATGGAAAAGAAGCAAAGGATGTATAATTTTCACTCATCAAAAAATTTGACGTGGCTATTCATTGATGAACTTGATTTCATATCATAAATTTGTAATCTTTCTCCATTTCATCTAAAAACCTTAATGTTGAAAACATTCTATTGGATAGCTGAATAAGAAACAAACTACCAGTCTTAATCTGGGGAGATATATATATATATATATATATATATATATATGTGTGTGTGTGTGTTTAGCCTTGCCCGAGCAAGATCTCAAAAAATTTGGTTACCAACTCATAACTGCTCCTCTCCATGGAAATCTTTAGTAAAAGGCAAAAGATTTGTACATTCTGAAGAGAAACCAGAGTATGATCTGAGTATATTTTGGATTCAGCATCTTTAGACCCTGGCCACATGCCAGAATTTGAAACTGATTTCTCTGTTCCAGACTTCACATACAATTTCTAACACCTTTTTAAATCACAGAACTCTCATTCATCTATTCTCTCCCACTTTGAATTCAGAGGCATTCATGATTGGTCCCATGCAGTTTAGTATTGTATTATTAATTATTTCAAGTGTATTCATTGTTTTAGTCTGTTCAGTCTGCTATGACAAAATGTCATAACCTCTGTGGCTTATAAACAACAGAACTTTATTTCTCCCTGTCTGGAGGCTGAGAGGTCCAAGATCTAGGCACCAACAGATTCAATGTCTGGTGAAGGCCAGTTTCCGGTTCATTGATGGCACCTTCTCACTGTGTCCTCCTCACATGGTGAAAGAAAGGAACTAGCTCTCCAGGATCTCTTTTATAAGGGCACTAATCCCATTCATAAAGAGGCCAGCTCCATAACCTAGTCACCTCCTAAAGGCTCCCCTTCCTAATACCATTGGCTTGGGGGTTAGGATTTCAACATATGAATTTTGGCGAGACACAAATATTCAGACCATGGCATTAACCTTTTCTTCCCAACTTGTGCAGCTGAGAGTTTCTAGAAGTCAGAAACTGTTTTCTCTTTCCTCACAACCACACAACAGTTTATGCTTTCAGAAAATTGATGGGTTAAATGCATCCCTCAGCTTCCTCAACAAAGAGCATGCATCTATTCTAAAAATAGAACAAAGATCCTCTGTGCTTTTCAGTCATAATCAATATGACCATGAGGCAGTTATTTTAAGTTTAGTAATTTAACCATAATCCCCTCGTTGAATCAGGCTTGAAATCTTAAAGAGAAATTTGAGGATGTTTATTTGCCTTAGCTCCTTTCTGAGCAACAGAGCTCCTTTCTGTCATCCTCCAAGCTTATACTCCCCTCCACAAGCATCATTTCTAGGGAGCAATTCGAGCTTACATAATAGTCTTTGGAAAACATTTGCAAAGTACCTATTCTGTTTTAGGAAAACTATAGACTCACTCGCCTCTCTATGTCTCTCTTAAGAATTCTTCTCCTATGACTATTTCCTTTAACTTCAGACTCAAACAATAATTAAAGGTGGCAAGAAAGATGCTGGGAGAAAAGCCAATTTAATTGTACTGTGGGGATAATTGTTTCTGACTTCCAGCTTGCTCATTGTAATTTTTTGGAAGGGGAAAAAAAATTAATACCAGACTCCAACAATCTTCAAACAAGTAAAAATTATAATCTGGTGGGTTCCTATTTAAAGTAACAGAATCCAAGGCAACATAAGAGGCTTAATTTTGGCTATGCATGTTATTAACTAAGAGTAGGAGAGAGCATTACTTAGTAGTGAAGAGCCAGGAACATGAATCAACCATTTTAGATTCCTTCAAGATTTGAGATGGATAAAATAACTTCATCTCCCTATATTTAGCTTCTCTGTCCTTAAAGTATAAGGAAATTCTTTACCACTTCACAAAGTTGTTGACATTCTAGGCTTAAAAATACACCGAGCTCTTCAAAGAGATCAATTTGTGAATAAATGACCCTACATACAAGTGTAATCTCAATTTAAAATTTTTTTTATTTTTTAAATTGACAGATAAAATTGTATGTATTTACCATGTAAAGCATGATGTTTTGAAGTATATATACATGGAAGAATGACTAAATCTGGCTAACATATGCATTACCTTTAATCTCAATTTACATTGGGGCCACCATATTTTTCAAAAATGAAATTTTGCATGAACCTGTAGTTCCGGAAATGGAAACTCAAGAGGCTGAGGCAAGAGGATTGCTTTAGCCTAGGAGTATGAGTCCAGACTGGGCAACAGAGTGAGACTTCCAGCTCAAAAAAAAAAAAGTGAAATTTTATTCTCAAAGGTAGGTTATACAGTTGGCCCTTGAACAACACAGTTTTGAACTGCACAGGTCTGCTCAGATGCGGAGTTTCTTTGTCTCTGCCACCCTGGGAGTCACCAAGACCAACCCCTCCTCTTCCTCTTCCTCCTCAGCCTACTCACCTCCAAGATGATGAGGATGAAGACCTTCATGAGATACACTGCCACTTAACGAAGAGTACATATATTTTCTCTTCCTTATGATTTTCTTAATAACATTTTATTTTCTCTAGCTTACTTTATTGCAAGAATACTATATACAGGAGTTCAAAACCAGCCTGAGCAAGAGTGAGACCCCATCTCTACTAAAAATAGAAAGAAATTAATTGACCAACTAAAAATATATATATATACAAAAATTTAGCTGGGCATGGTGGTGCGTGCCTGTAGTCCCAGCTACTTGGGAGGCTGAGGCAGTAGGATTGCTTGAGCCCAGGAGTTTGAGGTTGCTGTGAGCGAAGCTGACACCACGGCACTCTAGCCCGGGCAACAAACTAAGACTCTGCCTCAAAAAAAAAAAAAAAAAAGAATACTATATACATAATACTTATAACATATACAATATGTGCTAATTGACTGTTTATGTTATCCATAAGGCTTGTGATCAAGAGTAGGCTATTAGTAATTAAGTTCTGAGGGAGTCAAAAGTAATATGCAAATTTTCAACTTCACATGGGTTTGGTTCCCCTAACCCTCACATTGTTCAAGAGTCAACTGTAGTTCAAATTATACATTCAAATTTTTTTTCTTACAGTAGTAAATACCAGGTTGAGAGGATTGAAGGAGTTAAATACATTTGTTTGGGTGCAGTGGCTCATGTCTGTAATCCAAGCATATTGGGAGGATGAGGTGGGAGGATCACTTGAGCTCAGGAGTTTGACACCAGCCTGGGCCACATAGTGAGACCTCATCTCTACAAAAAATAGGAAAATTAACTGAGCATGGTGGTGTGTGCCTGTAGTCCAAGCTACTCGGGAGGCTGAGGCAGGAGGATGGCTTGTGCCCAGGAGTTTGAGGTT
>VBSM01002616.1:31175415-31186683 GCA_008086735.1 Cheirogaleus medius | reverse complement strand
AAGCCTTTAGACAAAGCTTCATGTCTTTAGCCAATTACAAGCCAAAGAATCTTTTAAACCCACCTATAACCTGCAAGCCCCCTCCCTTCGAGATGTCCCACCTTTTTTGGCCAAACCAATGTATGCCTCCCACGTATTGATTGATGACTTTACCTGTAACTCTCATCTCCCTGAAATGTATAAAAACCAAACTGTAACCCAGTCACATCGAGTTCACTTGTCCAAGGCCTCTTGGCAGTGTCTCTGGGTCATGGTCCTCAAATTTGGCTCAGAGTAAATCTCTTTTAAAATTATTTTACAGAGTTTGGCTTTTTTCCGTTGACATCCCTAAACCTATCTATGATTTATAAGCCCCCACTTTGAGATGTCCCACCTTTTGGGGCCAAACCAATGTACTCCTTCCATGTACCTGTATTTCCTGTCTCCCTGAAAATGTATAAAAGTCAAACTGTAACCCAACCTCAGCAAGTCCACTCGCTCAAGGCTTCTTGGGTGTGGCTCCAGGCATGGTCCTCAAATTTGGCTCAGAATAAATCTCTTTATATTATTTCAGAGTTTGGATTTTTCCATCCATGCATGGAAAGCCGAAAACCTGTTAAACCCATGGAAGGATCAGAGAACCCCAGTGACAGGTTCTGATTTTGAACAGGCACCTGCCAGTGCATTCCTGAAACTGCAAACTAAGATGCAGAAACGTGGTGTAGGGGTGAGGGGAAACTTGCCCTTTCCCCAGAGAGTTCTACGAAAGATCAGCTCACAATTAAGGCTGATTAATAAGAGAAGGGTTTATTTACCATGCGCATGGGGAGAATCACAGAGTGCTTACTCAACATCCCAGTGGGATACAGATATTTTTATACCTGCCTTTTATAGGAGGGGGGAAAATGAGGAACACAAGTAATTTCATTGAGGGGTAACAAATCTTGCAAGGGAGGACAAATGGTAGGGGGAAACAGATTGACTTGCAAATGATTCTTTTTGCAAATTAAATTAACCTGAGGCACGGGTATTATATTTAAATGATTTGGGCCAGGTCTGGTTGCATTCTTGGTCCTCTTTCCTGAAATACAGGGAGAGGTTACAGGAAGAGGAAGAGAAGTCAATTGTCCCCTTTAATCTTTTGGTCAGTCAGTCCAGGCTTATGCAGATAGAGGGAAAGCCCCCTCCAGTGCTTTTATATTTTTGTTGTTTTTTTTAAATTTATTTTATTTCTTTAATTCAAGGACAGACTGGATCCAATGCTTTTTTGATGTCGAAGGGCCTGTAATTCAAAATAATCTTTATACCAAGGAGTCATATTTGGGGGTGAAATTTCCTGAGCTCCTTCATTCGTTTGCCCATTTCTTTTTAGTTTTGGATAATTTTTTCTCTCTCTGGCTCACCACAGCAAGTTTTAATTGTTGTCAGGCGAGATGGTGAGTTAATTTTGGTGTGTTGAAGGGGCCAGCGAGATACTTGAGTGCAGCTGAAAGGCAGATACACGGATCCAGACTTGAACTATATAGACTGCCAATAGATTTAGGTAGTGCATTCATGAAAATTATTACAGAAGGGAGGACATTCATTACGATTTGATTGCAGCTGAATGTAAGCACCATAAAGGGCTTATACCGTGTCTATTTTACTCACCACTCTATGCCCAGTGCCTAGAAGTGTGACTAGCACATAGTAGATGTTCACATATATAGTTTCAGAATGAATTTTTTAGAAATCAGAATTCGACAAACATTGCACACATTTAACATTCCTTTACTTTCCAGATGGGGTGAGGCCGCCCCTGGGTTTCACACTTCTGCCCCTTTAAGAAAGTGTAGGGAACAGGAAAGCACCACCGCGGGAGAGGGCGGGCGGGGCGGGGCCGCGCGGGTCAGTCCCCGCCCCGCCTCCCGCAGCCCCGCCCCCGTCCGCAGCCACGCCCCGCATCCAGAAGCCCCGCCTCTCGCGCGAGCTCGCGTCTAGGGAAGTGAGACCGCCTCGCGCCGCCGTGAAGAATGCGCGGAAAGACTCGCAAGGACGAGTGACAGACGTGCCCTGTGCTCCGCCTGCGAGCGCGGTGTTAGCAAAGTCAGGTGAGGAGATGAGCAGGCCTGTGCCTGCCCCTTTAAGGATCGGCTCCTGTCGTCCTTTGCAGGAAAATAAAGGGGTCAGAGACACTTTTTGGAACTTAACCTTTTTTATCCCATCGTCTTTCCTTATCTGTTAATATTGATACTAAGTGTCCACCACTTAATCACACACCTCATAGCCGATGCGTCGTTGGAGCTGGGGAGGGAGAGGGAAGCATCGGTCTAAATGGCATAGTGACCGAATCCAAAATAATCTCATATATGCTCTGCGTTAATTTTAAACCTTAGGCTTGTATGATTCAAGGGATAGCCCAAAGCTGCGTGACAGAATTAGTCTAATGGGATGCCTGGGATACCCAGAGAATAAAAGTGTGATAACTACTTCACTGACTGTCTACCCGGAGTTCACAGACTAGTGACCTGACTTGCGTGTTGGCCTGCCCTGCTATTTGCTATTTGAATGAGTCGCCAGTGTTGAAAAGCGGAAGCTAATGTGTAAATATCTGGATTTCTGGATTATTTTAAGAAATTGGAAGATCTGGCAATACGTTCCTGCCTGGCCCCTTTGGTCTGTTTAGAAACAGTCTCCTCATTTAGAAATATCAAGTAAAATCTCTTCAGATACCTAATAGGTCATTTTTTCAAATGGTGCAATTTCAGCACATGCAAATTGTTACTCTGACACAGGAATGGATGCCGAAGATAAATATAGTAAGATTTAAAGACAGTGATTTTCCATGTTTCTGAAAGTTTTTAAAACTATTGCTTCAATAACATTGCATATCTCAATCACTACAAGTATCCATCACAATAAAGAATGTTAGACATATATTCCTGTTATATCTAAAAATAAAAGAAATTTTTATTGGATAACAATATTTATTTGGGGCCATCTTTGATCAATGTTTAGATTTATATGACTTATTCCATAGTTGTAAGTTTAGACGCCAGCATCGTTTGTGCAAAAGACTTAAAAAAAAAAAAAAAATAGAAACAGTCTCCAGTTTGCCACAGCCTCTCTGTTATTTTTCAGCCAGCCTGCCTCACTCATTTCTGATGTCTGGAACCTTGTAGACAGTTGAGTTTTTGACCTCTACTCTAAATACTTGGGTGGATGTAAGACTATTTAAAACATTTGTGAAGAACAGATCAGAGGTCCCAAACAACTGGGTGTATGATTTGTGTTTAAATTACTGTTCCTCATTCCCACTTATACTTATCAAGGTGTTTTTCTATTGGGACAAATCTTTTCAGTCCAGGCTTGGTAAAATTGAATCATCAGAGATATTTACAGAAAAAGATTTGGGATTTGATGTTATTTTATTACAATTAAATCCATAAAGTTTTTATTAAAGAAAAATATCTGAAACTCGATTGTTTTATGATATGACAATCTTTAATGAAATAATGTAGTTAGTATAATTTGTATATTTCTGCCTACAGACAATTATAGTTTGTTAACTCCCACAACTCTTGGCTGGAGTTCATAAAGGCAAAAACTGTTTGCCTTAACTGCTCTGTCCCACCACTAGAATGTAAGCTTCCTGAAGATGGAGTACTTTTGTTTATTTTCTTCACAGTTGCCAAGCATGCCCACTTAAAAGTAAGTGATTTGTTAAATGCATGAAAGAACTTTAAAGGTACAATCATCCTTCTATATAACATAAACAATATAATAATAATATAAAATAACAATACAACAATAAAAATAATAAAAAAATACAGGATAACAATTATTTACATAGCACTTACATTGTATTAATATTAAGTATTATAAGTAATCTATTTTCCTTTTTTTTATCTCCCCACCCATAAAATTATTATAAATAATCTACAGATGATTTAAAGTATTAATAGAGTGTACTGAACCGATCCATGTAACTAAAATTATTTGTACCCTGGAATATGTTGAAATAAAAAGAGTACAGTGTATGGGAGGATATGTATAGTTTACATGCAAATACTATGCCATTTTATATAAGGGACTTGAGCTTCATTGGATTTTAGTATGTGGGGGTCATCCTGGAACCAATCCCCTGTGGATACTGAGGGATGACTGTATACCTTATTTTATGTAACAGGCATTTTCTTGAGCATTCTCTAAAAATCTAATGCTTATATATTTGTTCTAAATTATTAAAATGGTTATTTTAAGAAAATGCATCATTGTAAAAGATTTGATTTCCCCAAGTTGATGCACCAAAAGCTTCCATCTGAAATGAACTTGCACTTGTGAATCATCAGATACAGAACTTACACTGTAATGTTTTCTTATTATGTAATAAGATCTGGAAATGTTGGTCAGCCTTGGAATTTTTAGTATTTTTTGTTTGTTTGTTATTTAGAGATCCAGAAATTCCAGTTGAGATCAAGTTGAAAGACGGACCTTGTTCTTTCCCCATGAGGAGCAGCCCTTATCAACAGCAACATTGACAGAACCTGTGTTTTAGGAAAAGGCCAGATGGCGGCTTTGAGTCTAGGTTGGAAAGCTCGCAGGAACTGCCGTGGTCTCCTTCTGCAGGCTGTGAGACATCCTCCTTTATTTCCCTGGGCCCACTGTTCCTGGAGAGGAGCTGGAAGCTTTTCGGACCCTGAGATGAGAGCTTTCCTGGAGGAGAACACTGAAGTCACCAGCAGTGGCAGCCTCACCCCCGAAATCCAATTGCGGCTTTTGACCCCCAGGTGCAAGTTGTGGTGGGAAAGAGCTGACCTGTGGCCCCACAGTGATCCTTACTGGGCAATCTACTGGCCAGGAGGCCAAGCCCTGTCTAGGTACTGCCCTCTTGAAATAGAAACCTTTATTCTGCTACAGATCCTTTCTTTTTTCAGCCTCAAACTCCTCATTCTCCTGCCCCTACAAAAAACCAAAGCAAAAGTCTTCTTGTTTTCTTATTTAGAACAGGTTAGCTATATTTTTTTGGTTGTTTTGTTGTATAGTTTCCCCTTCTAACCCAAACTTTTCAAGATATTTCCCCAAATATAACTCTCTCCCCAAGAGAAATCCTAGGGTCAGCTGTCAAGACCTGAGACAGCTATAAATGATCCAGAAATACCAGCTGTTCTCAGGTTCAAGATTCATAGTATATGAGCAGTGCAAAGTTCCTAGATGAAACCTAAAGACCCAGTCCTTCAGTTCTCCAACTTTAATTCTGTGAATTTTGCTCTTTAAACCTCACACTCCCTCGGTAGTTGCCTCTTCTCCCATAGAACAAGAGATGCTAGTGGGTTGCTCAAGGATTCTTTCTTCTCTAGTGGCTGATTGACAACTCAGGCCCACTCTGGACTTAAATTTGCATTTTTAAGGTCCCCCCTCACCCCTTCCTACTCTCCATACTATAAAGGTCTTAGGACATTTTCTCATGCTATGCTTTTTTTTTTTTTTTGAGACAGAGTCTCTCTCTGTTGTCTGGGCTAGAGTGCCGTGGCATCAGCCTAGCTCACAGCAACCTCAAACTCCTGGGCTCAAGCAATCCTCCTGCCTCAGCCTCCCGAGTAGCTGGGACTATAGGCATGCGGCACCAGGCCCGGCTAATTTTTTCTATATATTTTTAGTTGGCCAATTAATTTCTTTCTATTTTCAGTAGAGACTGGGTCTCGCTCTTGTTCAGGCTGGTCTTGAACTCCTGACCTTGAGCGATCCTCCCGCCTTGGCCTCCCAGAGTGCTAGGATTACAGGTGTGAGCCAACATGCCCAGCTTCATGCTATGCTTGTTAAGTATTGGATCTAGTCTTTATTCTGGGATTGGTAAATGATTTAATCTGTTTATGCCATGAGATTATAAAGCTGTAAAACCTTAAAAGGGTGTTAAGAACTTCTGTTTTAATTGTAAAGTCTATAAATGAAAGCATAAGTCTTTTGTGGGGAAACTCAAGGACTAGAAAGCTTTCCAGGTGGTACCAAACAATGCCAATTTTCTGGTTGTGTTGCCATATTTTTTCTTTTTCTTTTTTTTTTTTTTTTTGAGACAGGGTCTTTCTCTGTTGCCTAGGCTAAGGTGCAGTGGTGTCATAGTAGCTCACTGTAACCTCAAACTCCTAGACTCAAGTGATTCTCCTGCCTCAGCCTCCTAAGTAGCTGGGGCTACAGGTGCACCACCATTCCTGACTAATTTAGTTTAGTTTCATGGACAGGAATTTAGACTTAGGTTGCAGTTGACATGTCCTTGTTTATGGGATCATATACATCTTGAAGGGTTTAGGGGCTGGCCCCAAATTTATTTATGTGTGAGGGCAGTCATGTGGAGATGCATGAGGCCTTTTCCCTTTTGTAGGGGCCTGGCTAATATATAGCGCTTTGACACAAGGTTGCAAAGTGACGCTGTCTATTAAGAGAAAAGGACAACAGTGTTGCATGACTCAGTCTCCAGACTTAACTTTTACATAATTGGTGTGGAGGGGTCCTAGGACTTTTATTTTTCTTTACAACTTTTTTAAGTTGAAGAGCATGATCGGTCAGTTGTGTGGAACTACTCTTCACACCTGCTAAAGAGAAAGATCAAATGACTAGGTCTTCTCTCTTGCCACCACTGCCCAGCTCTGAAGATAGACTTTGTCTCACTCTAGTCAGACCAAACTTGCCAAAGTTGGACCAAGTTCTTATGCTTGGTTCCACTATTTCTTTTGTCCAGTCAACCTGAAAACATCTCTTCTTTCTCTCTCTCTCTCTCTCTTTTTTAATATCTTTTACTGACCTGTTCCCATGTTTTCCCCCTTCTTTTTAATGTAGGTATCTTCTGGATCATCCTGATGTTGTCAGAGGGAAATCTGTATTAGATCTGGGGAGTGGATGTGGAGCTACAGCTATTGCTGCTAAGATGAGTGGAGCATCAAGCATCTTGGCCAATGACATAGACCCTAGTAAGTATTCATATTCAAAAAATTTAAAGCTCATTTTTTTTCTTTCTGGGATAAATATGTACACATATCTCAATGTGGTAGCTTGTTGCCATCTGATATTTTCTTTTTGTAATCTGATATTATGAATTTTTGTTCAGTGGGACATTATTTGTGGGAATCCTCTGAGGCCTGAGTTGATGGTACATTTTTCCCAAGAGGATGTGTGTTTGTATCTGCCAGACATCCTGGAAGTATACCAACCAGGAAGCACTTATGTTAATTTCTGGACTAGGAATTTCCTGAAATAGTGTTTCTTTGATCCCAAACCCAAGTGGGGATAGGCCTGTGTCTTTAGGGGAGATTTTTATTCCAATAGAACTCAAGTTGAGACAGTTTTTATTTTATCTGATTTTCTTCTGGTTCACCCTTTCAATGAGGAGATAGCCCTTGAAGATCTGTATTTTATACAGGGGTCTCATTTCTAATTTGCTGTCATGCTCAAGCCCAAGGCTTGTTTCCTTGTCCACTGTAAAAAACAAAAACTCTTGGTTTGAGATAAGCAAATGTTCCTAAAATCCCAATGTTTCTAGGTATTTTGGTTTGTTTTGTTTTTTAGGATATCTTGTCATATATTCAGAAATTACAGTATATGGCTTATATTGCCATAAACTTTAGGCTGTTTACCTAAAAAAAAGAAACCTTTCAACAAAAAGGGAAACAAAACCCCATATTGTTAGGAGATTTTCTAAGTTATTTAAATGAATCAATAGGGAATTATAACAGCCTACTATATATCAATCATTATATGCCTTTTTAAAGTTGCAGGAATGGCTATTACACTAAATTGTGAATTGAACCGACTGAATCCTTTGCCCATTTTAACCAAAAACATTTTGGATTTGGAACAAGATAAGTGGGACCTTGTTGTTCTTGGAGATATGTTTTATGATGAAAGTCTTGCAGATCGCCTTCATCAGTGGCTGAAGAATTGCGTCTGGACCTACAGAACTCGAGTACTGATTGGTGACCCTGGGAGGCCCCAGTTCAGCGGACACAGCATTCAGCATCAGCTGCACAAAGTGGTGGAATATTCACTTCCAGAGCCTACCAGGCAGGAAAACAATGGACTGACGACAAGCACAGTGTGGGATTTTCAGCCTTGAGTTGTCAAAGTGCTTCCAAGATGAATATGGTTATGTTTGGATTTAACCCTAAAAGTTTTCTTCACAGGAGATATTCTCTAATTTAAAGAATGCAATTCCTCTTAAATGGCAAATCTTGTTTCCAAATATGAAGTTTTAAAGTTGTGTCAGCCTTTGTCACTCTGCATCTTTGTCAGCTCTGCATTTCTGTGCTTGCTAATTATACAATTCTCTGTCTGCAATTTTTTCCCTAGTTTTATTGCTATAGGAATATTATGACGGAAGGCAGTACTCAGTGGTGGTAACGTGATTTAAGTAGTGGAGAGGAATTAGAAATTCTAGCTGAATCTGTTTCTATAGTTGAGGATAACTGTGATGAATCTTTGAATTAAACAAAATACAAAATGTAGGATTTTTTTTTGTTTTGAGATGTAGTCTCTCTATGATGCCCAGGCTGGAGTACAGTGGGTATTTACAGGTGTGATTATAGCTCACTGCAGCCTCAAACTCCTGGGCCCAAGTGATCCTCCTGCCTCAGCCTCCCCAGTAGCTGGGACTCTGGGCTTGTGCCACTGCACCTGGCTTAGGAGAATTTAAAAATACAATTATTTTTTAAAAAAGATATTTGTGAAGATCAAATATACAGTTAGTATTGTAACAGAGTACATGAGCTTTTGAGTCAGGCAACTCTGTCACTTTCTAGCCAGGATTTTGGGCTAGTTAAACTCTTGAAACTTTAGTTTTCTCATCTAGAAAATAGTAACAAAATTCAATAAACCTTACCTCAAAGGGTTATTGTACTAAATGAATGTATAAGGTACCTAATATAGTATGTAGTACATAGTAGGGCCTCAATTAACAATCATGGAGAAAAATAAAGATTTTAGAATTTCCTGCATACTCTGTGCTGTGACACCTTGTGATTCCTCTTCATGGTTTACTAAGGTTAGCTAGAAATTGGTTATGCCACCATTACATGCCCCCAGGTTGTCAGGATGTTATCAATAAAAACACTATACCATAAGTGAAAAATAATGTGAAGAAGAATATGTACATTATGCCACTATTTTTATAAAAATGTATATATTCACCTATACATGTATGTATATATTAACAAAATACATACTTGCTTGCAGTATACATAGAATATCTCTGGAAAGATAAATAAACTGGTAAGAATTGTTGCTTTCTGAGAGGGAACCAAATGGCTTGTGGACTGGGTGGTGGAGGGAGACTTAATTTTTACTTTTGGGTCTTAGAATTTTATACTAATTACATGTACTGTATTTCCTATTCTCTAATTTAAAACTAAATTCCACCACTATACAAGGGCTGTCGGGAAAGTATCCAGCCATGTAACTGTTCTCGTTATATGAACAACATTACAAGTGAAACATCAAATGCAGCCTTTCTAACATACCCTTGTGTTCTTATAGACTGCTCGGAATTGTTTATGACACTTGCATTCTATGCTTTCTAATATTGTATGCTGCCGCGGGATTAGGATACCAGGGAGATATGATCAGAGTTATAGTCATACAGCAGAAATGTAGAAAAAGAATTAAGGGCAAATTGTTGTTTAGACAGGAAAATAGGATAATTAGATGGGATTTTTGGAGCTGGAGTTGCAGAGGATCTTGGAATTCCCTTACTTGTGATTCTTGAACTTTGGAAGTCTATTACAAGTCAGTGAATCATTTTTTTTTTTTTTTTTTGAGACAGAGTCTCTCTCTGTTGCCGGGGCTAAAGTGCCGTGGCGTCAGCCTAGCTCACAGCAACCTCAAACTCCTGGGCTCAAGCAATCCTCCTGACTCAGCCTCCTGAGTATCTGGGACTACAGGCATGCGCCACCATGCCCGGCTAATTTTTTCTATATATTTTTAGTTAGCCAATTAATTTCTTTCTATTTTTAGTAGAGACGGGGTCTCGATCTTGCTCAGGCTGGTTTCGAACTCCTGACCTTGAGAGATCCACCCGCCTCTGCCTCCCAGAGTGCTAGGATTATAGGTGTGAGCCACCTCGCCTGGCCTCTTCTCTGGTTTTTAATTAAGCATTTTATATGATTCTATTTTCTCTCCTCAGTTAGGATATCAATTATATTTACTAAAAAAAACTTTTAGTGGTTGCTCCAGAGCTTGCAGTGTATACAACAAATCCAAGTCCACTTTCAAATAGTACTGTACCACTTCATGGGTAATGCAAGTACCTTAAACAGAGTATTCCCAATTCCTCCTTCCTGTCCCTTATAACTGTGCTGTCATTCACTTCACTTATCTATAAGCTATAATCATCAAAGACATTGTTGCAATTACTATTTTGAACAAATTGTTGTCTGATAGATCAAAGAATAAGAAAAATAAAATATTTTAATTTCATATACTCTTTTCTTTTTTTTTAATTTTCTTTTTAAATTTTTCTTTTTTAGAGATGTGGTCTTGTTCTGTGCCAGGCTGGAGTGCAGTGGTGCAATCACAGCTCACTGTAGCCTCCAACTCCTGCGTTCAAGTGAGCCTCCTGCCTCAGCCTCCCAAGTATCTGGGACTACATGCCTAAGCCACCATGCCTAGCTAATTTTTAAATTTTTTGTATAGATGGGGTCCTGCCATGTTACCCAGGCTGGCTTCCAACTCCTGGGCTCAAGCAATCATCCCACCTCAGCCTCCTAAAGTGCCAGGATTACAGGCTTGAGCCACTGTGTCTGGCCCATTTATTCTTTTTTAAATGCTCTTTCTTTTCTTATGTAGTTCTATGTTCCAGATCTACATCCTGTTCCTGTCTCAAAAGGACTTCTTTTAACATTTCTTGCAAGGCAGGTCTTCTGGCAACAATTTCCCTCAATTTTTATTTGTCTAAGAAAGTCTATTTCTTCTCCACTTTTGATGAATATTTTCAATGGATACAGAATTCTTGGCGGGTGTTCTTTTTCTTTCAACACGTCAAATATTTTACTCCATTCTCTTTTTGATTGCATGGTTACTGAATAGAAGTCCAATTTAATTCTTATCCTTGTTATTCTGCAGGTGTTTTATTTCTCTGGATTCTTTCAAGATTTTCTCTTTGTCTTTGATTATCTACAGTTTGATTATGATGTGCCTAGACGCAGGGTTTATTTTTTATTTTTGGTAGAAACAGAGTCTTGCTATGTTGTCTAGGCTATTCTTTTTTGTTTGTTTGTTTGTTTTGTCTCTTTTCTTTCTTTCTTCTTCTTCTTTTTTTTTTTTAAG
>VBSM01002616.1:31162969-31175315 GCA_008086735.1 Cheirogaleus medius | reverse complement strand
GATCCGCCCACCTCGGCCTCCCAGAGTGCTAGGATTACAGGCGTGAGCCACCTCTCAGCCATTATTATCTCAAATATTTCTTATGTTCCTTCTCTCTTTTCTTTCTGGTATTTGTGTTATGTGTGTTACATCTTTTGTAATTGGCCCACAGTTCTTGGCTATTTTGTTCAGGTTTTTTTCCCCCCATTCTTTTTTCTCTTTGCAAGGGTATTATTTCTCTTGACATATCTTCAAGCTCACTGCTTCTTCCCTTAGCCATGTTCAGTCTACTGATGAACCCATCAAAGGAATTCTTTATTTCTGTTCTAGTGTTTTTGATTTTTAGCACTTTTTAATTTTTTTTTTTTTAGAGTTTCTATCTCTGCTTACATTATCTATCTGTTCTTGCATGTTGTCTATTTTTCTCATTATAGCCCTTAGCTTGTTAATCATAGTTATTTTAAATTTCTGATCTGATAATTCTAAAATCTCTGCCATATCTGAGTCTGGTTCTGATGCTTGTTTGGTTTCTTCAGACTGTTTTTTGTCTTTTAGCATGCCTTGTAATTTTTTGTTGATAGCTGGACATGACATGTTAGGTAAAAGAAACAGGTAAACTGAGGCGGTGTGAGTTTTTTTTTGTAGAGTCATTGTTTGCTGTAGCATGGGTGTCAGAGGGTTAACATTTCCTCTAGTGTTCTTGTTTTTGTCCCCCTGTTATTTTTTGGTTTTGTTCCAGCAAGTGTTAACAGCTCTTGACCAGCTCTACATCAGCAAGTGTTAACAGCTCTCACAACAGCTCTTGACCAGGGAAATAACCGAGCAGCACATGGAGAGTGGAGAACAGCCTTTATTCCGTCAGCATGCACCCGCTGACTTCTGATCTTCTGAACCCCCCCTTGCCCGTTCTCCTCCAGCTTTTATACCTTTGGTAGGACTCAAAAAGCGTCCAATCAGCAACAAGCATTAACAGCCAATCAGCAACAAGTGTTAACATCCAATCAGCAATGAGCTATAACATCCAATCAGGAACAAGCTATAACATCCAATCAGGAACAGTGGGATTCAAAAAGTACCCAATCAGGATCGCGCAAGCAGCGCGACCAAACGGGAGCAGGCGGCCTAGCATAGAGCGAGGCCGGGACCGGCACATGAGGCCCGGCTCCAGCAGCGTGTACCCGCCCGCTGCGGCCTCCAGCTGGCCCCGCGTGGCACCGGCCCGCAGGGATATGGAGCTGCAGGGAGGCGGCAAGGGGCCGTGTCCCAGCACCTCATGGTTTTCCCCATCAGTTTCCCTAGCAATTCCTCCTTAAATAGAGTCTGAGGCCTGCAGTTCTTTCAGCTGTAATACCTGTTATTACACAGTAGCCCAGTTGATGTGGTGGTAAGTTATGGGAGAAGGGGATGTGTTCTGTAGTCCTGTGTGTGATTAGGTCTCAGCTTTGAGTCAGTCTGTGCCCCTGGGCTATGACCTTCACAAGTGCTTCTCAACTTTTATTTTGCCCCCTTTGGTGAGATAAGAAATCTAGGTGGGCTGGAGTTGGGTACTCTTTCCCCCAGGTCAGTTAGGCTCTGGTAAAATAGTTTCCCTTGAGACCTGGCTTTTGTTAAGGAGAACAGGATGCTTGGTCATATCTCAAAATGGTTACTTTCCCCCTTCCCCTGCTGGAAGTAAAGAGTTTTTCTCTGACCTTCACCTTGAAAACCTGGTAGATCTCCTGCAGGTAAAACTCATGAAATGTGGTGTCATTTCCCCTAGGACTGGGCCCCCTGGAATATTTGTTTTAATTGAAAGGAGTTTAATTGAGCAAAGAGTGATTTGTGAATCAGGCAGCCCCGAGAATCAGAATAGGTTCAGAGTGACTCCAGGGCTACCACATGGTTGGATAATATTTATAGACTCCTGGAGTTTTTAACTCCCAAATTCATCCACCCAGAGCCTCCAGCAACTCATGAAGTATAGTTTAAGTGTTCCTGCTGGTACTGGGTCCAGCAGCAGGCTTCTGCTGTGATTCTTTGTTTTCATCTGTCTTTCCAATTGGTGAGGCATTGCTTTTCCCTTTGACCTCAATTCTCTGATAGATCTACGAAGTTGATTTTTCAGTTTATTTGGCTTTTTTTCTTGTGAGGATGGGAGCGATGACTTCCAATATCTTTACATTGGAAGATATAAATTAGACTGGACATTAGAACTCTGGGCATTACTGTTGTTTCTTTCCTCTTTTACTTCTTTCCTGTTCATTCATTCAATGAATATTTGAGTGCTTATGTACCAGGCATTACTCTAGGCACTGGGAATACAGCAATGAAAAAAAAAAAGAGAGATAAATATTTTATCTTTATGAAATTTATATTCTAGGGTGGGGAAACAGATAATAAACAAAATAAAACAGGTATCAGATGGTGACAGTAAGGAGAAAAATGAAGAGGTAAGGCTGATAGGGAGTACTGGGTTTGGGATAGGGTTCTGATATTTTAAACAGAGTGGTGAGAAATAGCTAATATAATTAGCAATACAAAATAAGATCAAACCATAAAGTTCTTTAGGAAGATAAATCTTTTATAGACCCTAAGAAGCTCACACCTTAGATCTTGAAACTAGTTTCTGTGAAAAGAGGAAAATGCTATTGACTTGGTTAGACATTCAATATTAAATTTTATTGAATTTGTCTTTAGAAAAATTTCATAGATAGAATAGGCCTTACCTATTTTACATATATATGCATATGTACCACCTTTGTAGTGGCAAGATAATATTCACACTGTAAACATACCACATTTATAAATAGTAAGGACAAGAAATGGAGTTGAATATGTCTCCTCCCACTAAACATGTACAAGAAACTTACCATACCATTCTTTTCCCTATTTTTTACTACATCAGAGGTAAAATAAGAAATCTTTAAGACGGTCCCAGTGAAATAGGCTCATGGCACAGGGAGTATGCTAAATCAGGGGTCAGCTTCAGCATGGTATTTGTCAGATAATTTTGCAATTACCAAAGAGTTTCATTTGAAAACTAAGACCTTTGCTGTTTATTTCAAAATGTGAAAATGTGAACTCAATAGAGCTTCAAGAATAGTCTCTGTAATGACATTCTGTATTTACTCATTTTTATACATTTCTGAATGCAATTTTGCTGAGGAAGAAAAGTTTATAGATGGATAAAATGTATTTGGGAAGAGTAGCCATAAAAATCAGAAATTAAGTGTCTGGGCAAGGGCCTCAGTAATATTAATATGCTGAATGACTAATAAATCATTTCATTTCAATGAAACAAAGAAATATATAAATTCTGAGAAGAATTAACAGGCTGATGTTCAGCTGTACTTTTGGCAAATGGACACTTAAATACTTCAAGGAGGCAAGAGCCAGAAAATAGTTAGGAAGGTAATTTTGCCTTTAGAAATATTTTTACTCCTAAACTTTATCCATATTGGCAAAGTTTTTCTTACAACAGCTCAAATACCTATGTAGGAGAAGAAAATCTTGAGGGAAAACAGATAATTTAAAACTTTGTTATTTAAGAAACAGCTCCCACCCCCCATATCACAGTTCATGCTAGGATTACTATTTCAAAAATAATGACTCAGCCAACAGATATAGAATAATAACACCATTAAAATGTTTGAGAGTCTTGTTAACTTCAAAGCACAAACCATGTATATACTGAAATTTAGCTGATTCTCTGAGAGTTATAGTTTAAATTAGACAATAAAATAATAAAATAGTGTTAAATTAAGTGGAAAATAAGTCTCTATAGACCATTTCCTGGGAAAGTAGTTTTGATAAGCTTTCACAGCTTTGATAAGCTTCAATACCATCAGTAAACAGTCCATGTCACTTGCTTAAGTTTGTTTGGGCCTACTAATTGCTCCAAGACTTCTCGTGAATGATCTATAAAAGAAAACAATGACAATATATTAATTCACGATAATCAAAAATATTTAATGTTTCCTCATGTATAAACTGAGAGAGATGATAGCTATTATATCTCATAGAGTTATTTAAAGGATTAAATGAGATGATATATAAGGCATAGTGTACAACTGAATAATTAATTAATAATTAATGACAGCTATCATTATTATTAGGTATAGTATACCTATCATAGTAATACTTTTTAAAAAATAGGCATTTGTTATTTTCTCTGTAATTTCATCTCAATTTCACCAACCAGGGAGTACCAGTGTAATTTCACCATTAACCTGTGTATAACCTTTCTCAGGGTCTTAGCAGTAAATAGATAATAGACTATAGAGGGGTGACTGAACAGGGCTTAATAAAGGTAGTATTTACAAAGGAGTTAGCAGGATTAAGGAAAGCCAGCAAGTATGTTAAACCACTTTTGGAAGGTACAACATGCCTGAAGAGTTAGAAGAGGAAACATTTACTATAATAAAATGTGGCAAGTTGACCTATAATTGAGCATTTTTCCATATCTGTTCAATACTATTATAAACCATGACTTTTAATAAATAACTGTTATATGAATGCATTGTAATTTAACCAGTTTATATTATTGGACATATATATATTTTTTTGAGACAGGTTCTTGCTCTATCACCCAGGCTGGAGTGCAGTGGCATGACTATAGCTTACTGTAACCTCTTATTGGACATTTAGATGGTTTCCAACTTTTCACAATGTATAGTAGTGATTTTGATATGGTTTCTATCTCTTTTGCACAGTCAGTTTTAGAATGTATTTTAAAAATCTTAAAGCAAAAATACTGATCAAATTTTATTACCTTAAAAATTATAAGTTTAACAAACTTTTTTCCATAGATACAATCTATGTCATATGTACATCATATCTCTAACCTAGTCTTGGAAATTCTCTAATTTAGTGGTTCCTAGACTTACAGGTTTCACAGTCCAGTAGAAAAAAAAAGTGGGTCTAACAGACATGGTTACTAAGTTTTAAGCAAAAAAAAAAAAAAAAAAAAGCAAAATACCAAGGTTTATTATCAGCAAAAGAACCAGAGTATATTGAAATGATAAGTTATTATCATCTGGAAAACCAAGGTTTACCTCAACTTTTTAAAAAAAGCAGCTAGTAAGATAAATGCAGTTTTATTCATGATCATAAAAATATCATCAGCTATTATAGAGGAAATCTAGATTAAATACAGGTTTCAAATAGGTTGAAAGTAAAAGGGTGGACAAAGACATGTAAACAGCAAGCATATAAAGCTGGGATAGCTATAAAAGAGGAGGGAATACTTCTCAGCTCATTCTGAGAGGCCAGTATTACCCCAACACCAAAGCCAGACAAACACATCACATAAAATGAAAACTACAGACCAAGATCTCTTATGAATACAGATTCAAAACTCCTCAACAAAACACCAGGACACCAAATCCAGCAACTATGAAAAGGATTACATTCCATAACCCACTGGGATTTGTCCTAGGTTAGCTTAACATCCATCTAAAAATCAGTGTGATAATACTGTATTAGTTTCCTATTGCTGCTATAACAAATTACCACAAACTTAGTAGCTAAAAACAACAAATTTATTATCATACAATTTTGAAGGTCAGAATTCCAAAATGGGTCTCACTGGGCTAAAATTAGTTGTCAACAGGTCTGCATTCTTTTTTGGAGGCTCTACAGGAGAATCTACTTCCTTGACTTTTCCAGCTTTTAGAGACCACCATATTCTTTGCATTCCTGCTTATTCAAAGTGTGCAACATTGGGCAGAGTCCTCATGTTGTCATCTCTATGGTTCTTCTTCTCTCACCCTCTTCTAAGGACCCTTATGATTACATTGGGCCTATCTGGATAATCTCCCTATTTTAAGATCAGCTGACTAGCAACTTTAATTCTATCTGTAACCTCATGTAACATAACATACATTCTGAGCATTAGAACATGGACATCTTTGGGTGGGAGCATTATTCTACCTATATCATATACCATGTCATAAGATAAAGGACAAAAACCACAGGATCATCTCAATAGACACAGGAACACCATTTGACAAAACTCAATGTTAGTGATAAAAATATTCAACAAACTAGGAACAGAGGGAACTTTCTCAACTTAAAAAAAGGGCATATATGAAAAACCCATAGCTAATACCATACTTAATGACAAAAGATTAAATGTTTTCCCCCTAAAATCATGACAAGACCAGGATATCCACTCTTGCCATTTCTATTCAACATTGTACCCAAGGTTCCAGCCATAGAAGTTGGGCAAGAAAAAGGAATAATAAAAGGCATTCAGATTGGAAGGATGATATAAAACTATTTGTAGATAATATAATAGCATATATAGAATATCCTAAGGAATTCCCTTAAAAAGTTAGAATAAATGAGTTTAGCAAGGGTGAAAGTTACAAGAGCAATATACAAAAATCAAATGTATTTCTATATACCAGTAATGAATAATCCAAAAATGAAATTAAGAAAATAATTCCATTTATGTTACCATCAAAAAGAATAGAATACTTAGGAATAAATTTAACAAAAGTGAAAAACTTATACTCTGAAAACTACAAAACATTGTTGAAAGAAATAAATTCTAAATAAATGGAAAGACATCTATGTTCACAGATCAGAAGACAATATTGTTAAGATAGCAATAGTCCCCAAATTATCTACAGATTCAATACAATACATCGAAATCCCAGCTGGCTTTTTATTATTTGCAGGAATCAATAAGATGATTCTAATATTTATATGAAAATTGAAGGGACCCAAATAGCCAATACAATTTTGAAAAAGAACAAAATTAGAGAGTTATACTTTATGATTTTATTTTAGCTGGTATTTCTGGGATTATTTTGACATTTTTCCTAGTTGTGAACATGTTGTCAAACATTATATATAATTTTTTTTCTGACTACATTTGTTACACTCTGTAGAAATTTACTAGTGCACATAATAGGAAGATGCTTTTCCCTCTAATAGAAAGCATATAACAATTTAAAATTTTTGATGCTAGATGGCAGTACTACATTACAGCCTCCTTAGGCAGTTTCTTCCCATGAAACAGTGTTAGGACTGTGGGTTTAAATAGTAGGAATATTCAATGTCTGTGAGATTATTATGCTATAAGGAGAAACTGTGGGGTCTCCAAGTATTTCATGATCCCTTGACAGAACACTTTATAGAAACACAAACTCTCCAGACTGAAAAAGAGCTAAAAGGTCACTTATATCAATCACACTACTGATGGTTGATGTCATTTTCCTATTGCCTTCCCTTTCCTGGTAACAGTTAAGCCACTTTACACTAAGGCTCAGGAAAGAATTATAGATTGTGCATCATATGACTTAGGTTTTACTTCTAGTTGTTTTTTTTTTTGTTTGTTTTTTTTTGAGATAGAGTCTTGCTCTATTGTCCCAGCTAGAATGTAGTAGTGTCATCATAGCTCACTCCAACCTCAAACTCCGGGCTTAAGCAATCCTCCTGCCTCAGCCTCCCAAGTAGCTGGGACTACAGGTGCATGCTACCACACCTGGTTAATTTTTCTATTTTTTTGTAGAGGTGGGGGTCTCCCTGTTGCTCAGGCTGGTCTCGAACTCCTGACGTCAAGGGATCTTCCTGCTTCAGCCTCCCAGAGTGCTAGGATTACAGGCGTGAGCCACTGCGCCTGGTCTCTACTTCCGGTTCTATCAACTATTTCTAAGATCTGTGGCAAGCCATTTAAATTGGCTGTATCTCCCTGTTCCGTTACCTTTAAGAGGTACAACTCCCGTTGTATAAATGATCTTGTTGGGGCTCAGAAAATGATATCCCAAAGTATGGCACTTTGTTATGCTGAGTACTCTGAACTAAAGGACATTGGGAGGTCTAGAATCAGCCTCAGAACCAAGGTCTCTGACCCTCCCTGTCCTTCTGTCTCTTGCCCTTCATTCTCCCCCAAAGTAAGTCATAGAAACTAGGATACCTCTTCCTAGAGGTGGGTCACAGAAAGTGGAACCCCTTTTCCCTAAAGCAAACTGCAAAACCTAGAAATATTACTCTAACCTTCTCCTACCTTTCTGCTTAGGAATTGGCCATAAAGAAATACTCTGAGGCCGGGCGCGGTGGCTCACGCCTGTAATCCTAGCTCTCTGGGAGGCTGAGGTGGGCGGATCGTTTGAGCTCAGGAGTTCGAAACCAGCCTGAGCAAGAGCGAGACCCCATCTCTACTAAAAAATAGAAAGAAATTAATTGGCCAACTAAAATATAGAAAAAATTAGCCGGGCATGGTGGCGCATGCCTGTAGTCCCAGCTACTCCGGAGGCTGAGGCAGAAGGATCGCCTGAGCCCAGGAGTTTGAGGTTGCTGTGAGCGAGGCTGATGCCACGGCACTCTAGCCGGGGCAACAGAGTGAGACTCTGTCTCAAAAAAAAAAAAAAAAAAAAAAAAAAAGAAATACTCTGACCTACCCCTGTCTGATAAGAAGTCATAAGACCCTCATTCCAGAAAAGTCCTGCCCTATACCTTGGAGAAAGGAATGCCACACAGAAAGGCCAAGAAGTATCTGGACAGACAGGCCTTGTTGGTTTTCTCCACTCAGTCTGTTACTATTAGATCATTCCCTTTTTGTCCAATCACATTTCTGTGTAGACAGCTGTCCATACTTCATGGAACCTAAGCATAAAAACCAATAGTTTTCCCTTAGTCTTTGATTCTTCATTTCTGAAGTCTCCCATAAAACTTTGATTCAATAAATCTCTTATTCTTTTCTCTTGTTAACCTGTCTTTTGTTATAAGACTGTCAGCCTTGACCCTTATGATGGGTGAGGGAAGGTATTCCACTCCACCTTTCTGCCCCACCACCTCTAAGGAATTGTTCACCAACTCTCTAAAAATTTATGACAATTAGAGATATTTTTTTTGAAAGATTCATTGCAGGAGCATTTAAAGCACCAAGAATAAGAAGAAACTATGGGGAATATAAACATTTAACGAAGTAATTTTTTCAAATGTTCAAGGAAAATGTAACTTAGACATTGTTGTAGAATACAGTGAAAAAAGTAAGGCTGGGCACATTTTTACAAATAATGATCAAAGTTCGAATGCTTCATTATAGTAGTCTGACATAATGAAGTCTGTCATGCTGGATTAGTAATAAGTGATTGAATAATAATGAGGAAACAATGACATAGGATTAAGAAAAAAATATGAAATTTAAAAAAAAGTTGTCTTTTATGCAAAGAACCAGCTTTATTTGAAGGGAAACTCTGAAGCAAATCACTCCCGTCTTAAAATACTTTTCTTTGGTGCTCTTTGTGGTAAATCTTGACATATGTATTATTAAAAAATCTAAGTAAAGAACTTGTCTATAATCAGGCTGAAACAAATCCTCAGATATTACTAAAATTCAAGTTAACTCAATTAAAAGTGGCAGATTTCCTGTTGGATTTTCTTGCCTTTCAATGTAAAACATAAGGACTCTCTTGCTGTCTGATTGCTTTATTGCCTCCATGTCTTTGAAAACCGTGAAACATGTTTAGATAATTATGAGAAACTGAAATGCATGTCTGTTGTAGATTAACAAAGGTATTTAAGTTGAACTTACTGATAACCACTACAAACATAATTGAATTAAAAATAATTTAATAAGTTTAAAAATTATTTTCATGCTTTCATAACATCTATAAAAACAACAGTGTGGTTTACAATATTTCAAATAGCAGCTTAGTTTTTATCTCTTTCATAGAAATCAAGTCAGAGTGCTTCTAACAGTTTCAAGACCTAATTCGTAATGTGGAGCTCTGCTTAAAGTCTGATGAAGGTTAAGAAATTTTATAAATATTCAGAAATATAGTAGAGAAGGTAGATTAAGTTAGGGAATCTGGTGGGAGATTACAGTGGACACTGCTTATTTGGGCTGTCAGGTTGCTTTGCAGATAACATATAATTGCACGTGCATATGCAAGCATAGTAAACACTTTCTACAAAATATGAATTGTACTATCTTAAATACTCATATATGAGCAATCACATAAATATATAAGCAAGAGGAAACAAGTTATATAAGGTATCATGAAAGAAGAAAGGACTTCCATTTACTAAAGTAAAAAAAAGCATTTCTCGGCCGGGCAAGGTGGCTCATGCCTGTAATCCTAGCAATCTGGGAGGCCGAGGCCGGTGGATTGCTCAAAGTCAGGAGTTCGAAACCAGCCTGAGCAAGAGTGAGACCTCGTCTCTACTAAAAATAGAAAGAAATTAACTGGCCAACTAAAAACATTAGCCGGGCATTGTGGTGAATGCCTGTAGTCACAGCTATTTGGGAGGCTGAGGCAGAAGGATTGCTTGAGCCCAGGAGTTTGAGGTTGCTGTGAGCTAGGCTGATGCCATGGCACTCTAGCCCCAGCAACAGAGTGAGACTTTGTCTCAAAAAAAAAAAAGCATTTCTCATCTTCTTTGGAGAAAGAAGAAATTAAAAATTTAATATAAGGTAAATATATTAGCCTACTTTATTTCTACTCAATGACAGTAGCAAAAATATGTTATATTAATAGTAGCAGATTTAGGGGTATTTATGGGAAAGGGGGAAGAGTAGAGATTATCTGGGTAGTTAATAAACTTTCAGCTTTTTTCTCTTTGAAGAATCTTTATTAATAAAATTATTGTGTATGAGCTCTTGCATTATTATCAGCTCTCTCAAAGTTATGATGATTGACCATTATACACAAGGGGAAGTTGAGATACATAAAAGTTAAGTGATTTACTTAAAGTCTGGAGAGATGGCAGGGGACAGGATCAGTTCTCATTTCACTATATCTTGAGATTCAAGTGTTTGTCTTGGCACTATTATTAAATAAGGTGTCACATTGGGTCAATAACATTTCAGTATCTCACTTTCCTACTCTGTGACATCAGGGATCAGGAAAATAACACTGATAAAATGTGATGAATGAGTTGGCTAGGTCAAAAAAGTGTTCTGAGCTGGGTGCGGTGGCTCACTCTTGTAATCCTAGCACTCTGGGAGGCCGAGGTGGGCAGATCACTCAGGATCAGGAGTTCGAAACCAGCCTGAGCAAGAGCGAGACCCCGTCTCTACTAAAAAATAGAAATAAATTAATTGGCCAACTAAAAATATATAGAAAAAAATTAGCCGGGCATGGTGGCGCATGCCTGCAGTCCCAGCTACTCGGGAGGCTGAGGCAGAAGGATTGCTTGAGCCCAGAAGTTGGAGGTTGCTGTGAGCTAAACTGACACCACAGCACTCTAGCCTGGGCAACAGATTGAGACTCTGTCTCAAAAAAAAAAAAAGTGTTCTGTGTTAAAAATTGGAAAATGCTTGGATAAACAAACAGTTTTTAGCTATGGTATTTCTCAGAGCCCTTGATAAATTAACATTCATTGTAGGTATGTTGCACTTTGCAAACTTTTTGGACATGTAAAGACTTTTTGTTTTATGCTGTACCTATACATGTCTTCTAGAATGCCAAGTCATGTAGTGAATTTGAAGAATTTCAGGGCAGAACAAGGGAAAAGGCACTACCACAAGGTGGCAGTAGGACACAACAAGTCTTATTTGGGCAGTACTTTGACAGGTTTGCATGCAGGGGAAGTCCCTCACAGCATGTGATTTTTTTTTCCCAAGGGCAACAGTGTAGGGGAGCCACTACACAGAAAGGGAGGGCGATAAGGGAATTCCTGGAGGACTGGGCAGAGGGTTTATGTGTCATGATGTTGTTCTGCAGCAAGATGGGGAGTCTCTGGCTTAGAGAGCTCCAAAGGGCGCCATGGTTTGGGGTCTTTTATTTATGGGTAAATAACTGTTGGGTGTAGTTTGCAGGATATGCAAAGTAGGCAGGTCTCTAGATGGCTAAAAATATGCTTACTTAGGCTATATTTAAAACAACTGGATGTGTAAAAAATAGAGTTTGGTGCTGGCAGGCTTTTGACTAATGGTCCTGGTTTGCTGTGAGGAAGTAAACAACACAGGGCCCCAAAGACCACTTTTGGACCATTTACATAATAATAACACTGTTGGTAAGTGCTGAACTAAGTGATCTTGCAGGTAAAAAATATTGTTATTCTATCCCAAATATTTTGAACTCCTGCTATTTCAATGTCTACTTCTACCACTTCTAGCAATCATGTGAAAATATAAGAAATGATTTGAAAAGGGTATGCTGTTTTTACTTAAAATGCTGAAGTTGATTGAGGATTTTTCTTTGCCATAAAGGAGTGGTTCACAAAGTGTGGTCTGTGTATCCCATTGTGAGCTGAACATCACTTTTTTCATGGATCACCACTTTCACTTGAATGACTCACAGCGTAAGGTTATTCTCACTTGGGTACTTGGCAGACTATTTCTTGAAAAAGAGTGAAATGGCCGGGCGTGGTGGCTCATGCCTGCAATCCTAGCACTCTGGGAGGCCGAGGCGGGTGGATCGCTCAAGGTCAG
>VBSM01002616.1:31136035-31147869 GCA_008086735.1 Cheirogaleus medius | reverse complement strand
CTTGGCCTCCCAGAGTGCTAGGATTACAGGTGTGAGCCACCGCGCCCAGCCTTAGTTCTTGTTTCTTAATGAAAAATTTCAAAAGTAAAATAGGATGACATAAATGTATATACCCCAAACCTAGAATTTTATGTTTCTTTTTTGTGTTAGATATCTTTCTTAAGACATAAAATATTTCAGATGAAATTAAAGCTTCCTCTGTACACCTACTTAGGCTTACTCTCTTTATATCTCTTTGCACAGGCAACTACACCATAAAGTTTTAAAAATAGTTCCTGTCCATGATTTCATTACACTTTTAATACTAATGTATATATCCATAAATAACATAAAGTATTGTTTTCTGTATTTATAAAATATGAGAGTAGTGTATTAAATTTCCTACCATGATTGAATTAGTCAATCGTTCTTATAATCATGAAAAATTTCCTTTTTATAAGACTATGGTGTTAGTTGCAAATTTATGATCATATCTTCCTGTGGAATATTCCTTTTATCATTAAGTAATGTCCTTCTTTATCCATATTAATGTTTTCACTTTAGATTTTATTTAGTCTGGTTTTAATATTGTTCCACTCTCTTTCTTTGGCTTCTTTTGTTCAACATTATGTTTGTGAGATTCATCTGCATTGTTGCAGGTAGCTACAGTTTGTTCACTTCCATTTCAGTTTGTTCATGTCCGTTTTCACTGCTGCATAATATTCTTTCTTTTTTCTTTTAGACATGGTCTCACTCTGTTGCCTGGGCTAGAGTGCCATGGCTTCAGCTTAGCTCACAGTAACCTCAAACTCCTGGGCTCAAGCAATCCTTCTGCTTGCTTGAGGATCTCCTCAAGTCTCCTGAGTAGCTGGGACTACAGGCACACGCCACCATGCCCGGCTGATTTTTTCTATATATTTTTAGTTGGCCAATTAATTTCTTTCTATTTTTAGTAGAGACGGGGGTCTCTCTCTTGCTCAGGCTGGTTTCGAACTCCTGACCTTGAGCAATCCACCTGCCTTGGCCTCCCAGAGTGCTAGGATTACAGGCTTGAGCCACCACGCCCGGCCTCTAATAATATTGATAGAATATTATTCTAATTGTCCCAGATTGGCACAATTAGAGCATCAGTAAGCCATAAGGGCTAAATTGATGGAAGCTACGCTCACGATTTAGTTCTAACTTCGCCTGCCTGACTGGCGTCACTACCGCACAAGGCTGGTTTTCGAGAATTTATGGGGGTCAAGTACACCAGTCTGTTATCAGCTTTTGACAGTGGTGTACTGTGTTTCTGTTTGAAGTGGAATTTGGGAATAGTTGCACAGCTTGACAGTATTTTTTAATTCTGTCTGCTTAACAGCTCATCATGTCAAAGAAGACCAACAGAACAATAAAAGAAGAAAACAGATTTTTAAATGAGGATTGGGAATTACAATATTACCTTGTTTCTGCTAAAAATAAGATGATTTGCTTGCTTTGTGATACTGCAATATCAACATTAAAGAAATTCAATGCTCACCAGCATTATAACACTCCTAAGGACCACAAATATTTTAAATTAGAGGGAGAGGCACAAAAGGTTGTATTGCAGAAATTAAAAGATGAAAAGCAAAAGCAAAGACAATTCTTTCAAGCAGCAATAATCACCTGGAAATAATGCCACTGAAGCAACTTATAAAGTAGCATATACTAGGGGAAAAACAGGAAGCCATTCAGTGATGTAGAAATTGTGAAAGACTTGAGCCCAGGAGTTTGAGGTTGCTGTGAGCTAGGCTGATGCCAGTGCACTCTATCCCGGGCAACAGAGGGAGACTCTGTCTCAAAAAAAAAAAAAATTGTGAAAGAATGCATTGTCAAAGTGGTAGGTTGCTTAGACTCAGATAACATTTCAAAGTACAAACAACTGCCTCTTTTAAGGAGAACCATAACTGATTGGCAGCATAAATTAGTCTTCAACTTAACAGAACAACTTCATGCAAAACTTCAAAAGGAAAATATATATTACTCAATCACTTTGGATGAATCAGCTGATACTACTGACTCGGCACAGGTTTTATACTTTATTTGAGTCATAACAGAAGATTTTCTTTGCTATGAAGAGTTACTTGCTTTGGGCACTCTTGTGAACTGAAGGTGGGGAATTTCCATTAGTTTCTCTCTCTCTCTCTTTTTTTTTTTTCTGAGACAGAGTCTCACTCTGTTGCCTGGGCTAGAGTACAGTTGCATCAGCCTTGCTCACAACAACCTCAAACTCCTGGGCTCAAGCAATCCTCCTGCCTCAGCCTCCCAAGTAGCTGGACTACAGGCATGCACCACAATGCCCGGCTAATTTTTTCTATATATTTTTAGTTGGCCAATTAATTTCTTTCTATTTTTAGTAGAGACAGGGTCTCGCTCTTTCTCAGGCTGGTCTCCAGCTCCTGAGCTCAAATGATCCGCCCACCTTGGCCTCCCAGAGTGCTAGAATTACAAGGGTGAGCCACCGCACCCAGCTTCTCTCTTTTTTTTTAAATAAATAATTTCTGTCTCTTTATTGATATCTTCTATTTGATGAGACATTGTCATATCTTTAGTTTGTTTTTTTTAATAATTGAGGCAAAAGTCACATAATATAAAATTTATCATTTAAAAGTATGTAATTCAATGGGCAATATACATAACCATAATATTTGTACCCCTATAATATGCTGAAATAAAATATATATATAAAAACATTATAATATGATGTAGCAGTAAAAAAAAATAAAAATATAAAAATAACGTAATGAAAAAAAAAGTATGTAATTCAGTGCCATTTTGTACATTCACGATGTTATGCAATGACCACCTTTATCTAGTTCCAAAACATTTTTATCAGCCCAAAAGAAAACGTGCACCTATTAAGCAATCAGTCACCATTCTTCCTTTTCCAACCAATTCTAGTTGTGAGGAAAAGGTTATAGTACTTTGCAACTACCAGTTTGTTTTCTCTCACTGTTGATTTATTTGAATTCATATAATGAATGGCCTCTGTGTCTGGCTTCTTCCACTTAGTATAATGTTTTCAAGGTTCATCCATGTTGTAGCATATATCAGTACAACATTCATTTTTATGGCTGAATAATATTCAATTGTATGAATATCCCACATTTTGTTTATTGATTCATCAGTTGACGGACATCTGGGTTTTCCCACCTTTTGGCTAATGTAAATAGTGCTGCTATGAACATTCATGTATAAGTATTTGAGTACCCAGTTTCAATTCTGCTGGGTTATACCTAGGAGTAGAATTGTGGTGATTGTGTTTAACTTTTTGAGGAACCACCAAACTGATTTCCCTTTTACATCTTTAAACATATCTTCCTTTAGTTCTTTGAACACATTTATAATAGCTTCTTTGAAGTCTTTGTTAAGTCCAATCTTCTGAGCACTCTCAAAGGCAATTTCTGTTGCCTGGTAGTGAATGCTCTCACCTAGGTGTTGGGTGAAGGGGGAAGGGATAAGGGTCCCCCACCGTCCTACCTGTTGATGAGGCTGAGTGATTAGAAATAAGCCACTTGAAAGGTGTTTTGGCTATTGAGCACTCTTCTCCATGTGGGAGGAAGAAGAGATGTTAGCATGATAATTGGATAGCAAGTCCTGTGGCTCCAGTTAAGAGGCAGTATGATTGTGGTTTCTCAGGCAATTAATTCCTTATGCTGAAATAAATGGTATCAGTAACGAGGACCATGCTATTTGACAGACCTAAAACAGAAGTTCATTTGGTTGAGCTGCAGGTGAGCAGTCCCTCAAAATAAAAGTGAATGCAAAGCCTTGTCTAACAGTGAAAAGCCAGCTACTTGTATACCTGGCTGCTGCCACAGTCTGGCATGACTAGTGAGGAATTGGTGAAGATGACAGGGTGCTGGGCATAGGGGTGGCCCAAATTACTAAGAACTGTTTGGTAAAATGTAGTGATATCCACTGGAGCAGAAAGAATGGGACCTCTGGGCCTGGATGCTCACTGGAAAGTACCCAGAAGAGGAAGAAGTACCTGTGCTCAGGTATCAATACTGGAGTGGCATCAATACTGGAATAGGAGGCAAGGGAGAAAAAAACCATCCTTACTACACTCACCACTCCTTGTAAGCTATCCTCTCTGCCACTCTGCATTCCCCACAATCGCAGCTGGGGAATAGCAGTCTCCTGTCGGCTGTTGCTATAATTCATAACTTAGACACAAATTAAGCTCCTTGGTCTCTGATCCATTAGGGGAAAAGGCACCAAAATTCAACTGATAGGGTGTGGGTAAAGTTCTCAGTGGGGAAGAGATGCTAAAGTGACATTTTGGGTGGAGTCCTTTGGGTTTATCAACGTACAGTGTTGTGGCTTTTGCTAATGAAAGTATTGATATGTCACACGGTTACATTTTCCTGGTCTATGAATGTCAAAGTGGATTCTCCTGTTCCAGGACTTCCATGTGTAGAGAGGTGATAAGGGACATGTAAGTTGCCTTCTAACCTACCTCCCTGTCCTTTCCTGAGGAGTCCAGCAGAAACTATTGAATTCTAGGAGGAGAAAGGGAAATTACAGATTTACAGACTTAATAACTGCCACGGTATCCATTCAGACAAGCTCTTTTCAAGTACAACAATGCTACCTGGCTGACACATCTATCATATACACTTTTTTTAAAGGCAGCTATTAGCCTGATAATAAGCTTCTGTTGAAATTGAATGCCTGAGCATGAGGGCTTGTAACTGTATGGCCTGATATTCTCATTTTGTGTTGGATCAACTAGGGCTGTACATATAATGAGAGAAGGGCCCAACAAGCCTTGCTGATCACATGGAAATGTTATATTCAAGATTGCAGTTGGCCTGGCCCTAGTGGGAACTTGGTTTTATGTGAAAAAGTGACAGCTTTTGGGAATGCTTTATCTGCCACTCACATCTCCTAAAGCAAAGCCATTGGCTCAATGGGGCCCTTGATTCACAGTGGTTCCCCTAACTTTCTGGATCCACTGATGGATCAAGCTCAGTTCCAAGCTGATGGTGTTCACTGGGTGTCAGTAGTTGTCCAGCCTGAATGACAACTATGAAAGACTGCACTATGGACTGGTCAGGGTAATGGATGAATTGAAAGCTGTTACTCTTACCTTAAACAAGGGGCCTAAAAACTATGGCCTGTGGGCAAAATATGGCTCATCACCTGCTTTTGTAAATAACGTTTTCTTGGAATACAGCCATGTCCATTCATTTATGTATTGCCTATGGCTGCTTTCACACTATAATGGCAGTGCTGAATAATTATTAGGGAGACCATGTGCCTGCAAATCTGAAAATATTTACTATTTGGACCTTTACAGATAAGAGTTTGCCAATATCTGCCTTAGATAATCCTCCTAAGCTCAAAGCATATTATATTTTTACTGGCTCTTCAACTGTTGCCAAAGCCCTAGCTAATGCCTTACAGTTGGCCACTTATAAGAACCCAGACTGGCAGATTATAGACACCCCTCTTTAGGACCATGAACTGCGGAAATAAATTGTGGCTGACAATTAGACAGATGTACATGGTAATGGCTTTCTCTAATAAAATGGACTGGAATCATATTGCTAATCAATATGTACTACCCAGACTGCTGCCATTGCTGCTGGGATCTGTCAACATATTTCACACAATAACACATCTGCCATCATGGCCTGGGAACAAAGTAAAGATTACACATATCTGATGGTACCATTGCATGCTGGTCTTGTGTCTCCTTTCAAAAGTCAGCCTGTCTGTCTTGTAGTGAAATAGGCCATACCGCATGGGGTATTGGTCCCTCTTGTTCCTGACAAGTTGACTGTATCAGGCCTTTGACCACACCCCTCTGTGGGGCTATTGTTAATGCCTTATAGTTGTTGACATTTTTCAGGCTATGGTTCCATTGTTCCAGTCTTATCAACCAAATTCAGCCACATTGACCATAACATAAAATATGTTATATTTTTGGTTTTCCAGACCATTTGTAGTCTGATGATGGTATGCCTTTTACTGCAAAAGTCATTCAACAACGGACCAATAGTCAAGGTATTTATGGACATTTCATCTTCCTTATCATCCTCGAGCCTCAACAAGAGGTAAAATGGACTTAAAAAAAAATCAACTAAAAGAGATTTCTGATTCTACCTCCTTCACATTCTCCTGGTCCACACATCTTAGTAAGGTAGTTTGGTCATTAAATGTAACTATCCCTGGAAAGGGTTCATATTCTCCTAGCTACCTCCTAGACAGTGATCAGGATGAAATGGGGAGGGTTATCCACACTTATTCTGAAATTTTGGAATTCTACTCTGACAATTCCTGGGCATGATGCATCTTTCTTTTCACTAATAACAACCCCAAGCCAGCCTGGTTGGTATACCCTCTGGGTGGCAGCCTGGTCAAAAGGAAGCTTCGGAAATTCAAACTTAATTCTGGGTCAGCCACCCAGATTCTCTCATTGGACTGAACCCCTACATCACAGTCGGCAAACTATGACCTGTGGGCTGAATCTGGCTAGCTGCTGATTTTTATAAAGGAAGATAAAAATCTTGGGACCCCCAAATTTGTTATGCCAAAGAGAGAGTTAAGCCAGAGAACTGAGTCATGCAACACTACCATCCTTTCCCCCCAAACAGATAGCTGTTACTTTGCAAGTTTGTGTCAAAGCATTATACATAAGCCAGGTCCCCACAAAGACAAAAGGCTTCATGCCTCTTGGGATGGCTGCCCCATAAACTGATCACAAGGAAATTCTTTGCTGTCCCCTAAACCTTTCAGGATGTATACCCTATAAAACAAGCATATGTGAATTGTAACCTTAGGTCTTGCAACCTAACTTTAACTCCTACAATTATGAGCTTATCTTCCCCTGTACAGAACAAGGTTAGGATGAGATCAATCATTCCTTACCTAACCTGAGACAACTACATAATTTTTTTTTTTTTTGAGACAGAGTTGCCCGGGCTAGAGTGCCGTGGCGTCAGCTTAGCTCACAGCAACCTCAAACTCCTGGGCTCAAGTGATCCTCCTGCCTCAGCCTCCCGAGTAGCTGGGACTACAGGCATGTGCCACCATGCCCGGCTAATTTTTTCTGTATATATTTTTAGTTGGCCAATTAATTTCTTTCTATTTATAGTAGAGACGAGGTCTCGCTCTTGCTCAGGCTGGTTTCGAACTCCTGACCTTGAGCAATCCACCCACCTCGGCCTCCCAGAGTGCTGGGATTTATAATTAACTCTTTCCTTTACATCCTCTTCTTCAATTATCTTATGTAAAATGTAGATCTACTGGGCCCTAATTAGAGGCTTATGCTCTCTCTCCCTTAAAGAAAATTATAAACACTGAGCCTCCTATAAACCTCTTCGGAGAGCGCAGGGCACAGATGCTTCTGTGACTTGTGTTTTTCCTGAGTGTGTCCTCAAGCGCTGGCTCAATACACCTTGACTGATTGAGACTCCTGCCTCAGTCTCTCATTTGGGTTGACAAAAGTTCTATTGGAACACAGCCATCCCCATTTCTTTCCTCCCTTAATCCCTTCCTCTTTCCTTTCTTCCTTTCTTTTTTTAGAGATAGGGTCTCACTTTGTTGCTCAGCCTGGTCTCAAACTCCAGAGCTCAAGCAATCCTCTTGCCTCAGCCTCCCAAGTAGCTGGGTATTTCTATATTGTCTATGGCTGCTTTTGCTCTACAATGGCAGAGTTGAGTAACTGTGACAGAGGATATGTAGCCCATAAAGTTGAAAATACTACTATTTGGCCCTTCATAGAAAACATTCCCCTGTCTTAGATAATGAAGATAGTTACCACTTGGTTGAGTATACTTGTCACCAAGTCCTCCTATGGTGGCCCACATCAGTCAAGATGGGAAATATGATCAGACACTATAAATTTTGTAAAAATAGTCTTGTTCCTCTTGCACTTGATCTCTGTGAGTAGGGGATGATTGGGGAAAAGTAAGACATTTGCCTAACAGTCACTCCCCTTATATAGTAGTCCCTATGTTATCCATGGGGGATATGTTTCAAGAATCCCAGTGGATACCCCAAACTGAAAACACCTATATTAAAATAATGTAAGGCTATAAGGCAGGAATATTGATAAAAGTCTGATTTCTATAAGAGGATAGATATAGCTAAAAGTTAACCAACCATTGTTCCCTAACTTCCCTACTGCTGTAACTGCTCAATGCTTAAGTGTCAAGTTTCCTTGACAGATGTAAGATTTGTGACTTCCCCAACTGCTTCTATAAAAAATATCACTATTGCAAAACCTAAGACTGGTCTTTGAGATATTTTCCAGACTCTGAATTCAGGGGACCAAGTGACAGACATCAATCAGATCAGTGGCCATGTGTGGGAACTGACACAACAAATCTTGTGACCCCTTACCCAGGAGCTATCCTGGCCAGGAACACAATTTCTGTTTCCCAATCCTATGAATTCACCCCCAGCCAATCAGCAGACCCAATTCCATAGCCCTTTGTTTGCCAAACCACCTTTAAAAATCTTAGCCCCCAAATTTCCCAGGAGATGGATTTGAGAAATTACTCCCATCTCCTCTCCTGGAGCCTTGCAAGCTCTCTCCGCTGCAACTCCTGCTGTCTTATTATATTGGCCTTTACTAGGCAGTGGGCAAGGGACTTCGTTAGGAGGTAACAAAACCATGGATAGTGATGAATCCTATATATACTATGTTTTTTCCTATACATACATACCTATGATAAAGTTTAATTTATAAATTAGGCACAGTAAGAGATTAACAACAATAACTAATCATAAAATAGAACAATCATAACAATATGCCTGCATTACTACTCTTGCACTTTGGGGCCATTATTAAGCAAAATAAGGGTTCCTTGAACACAAGCACTGCCATACCCTCAACAGTCGATCTGGTAACTAAGTGACGATGAGGACTGTATGCAGAGTGGGTACACTGGACAAAGGGAGCATTCACATCCCGGAGTGAGAAGGCACAAGATTTCATCAGGCTACTTACAATGGCACACAATTTAAAACTTATGAACTATTTATTTTTGGAATTTTCCACTTAATATTTTTGGACTATGGTAGATCATGGGTAACTGAAACTGTAGAAAGCAAAACCGCAGATAAGGGGGGAATACTGTATTATCCTTGATGCTGATTTCAAAAATATTTCAATGTTGGCCTGGTGGATGGCTCACGCCTGTAATCCTAGCACTCTGGGAGGCCAAGGCAGGTGGATTGCTCAAGGTCAGGAGTTCGAGACCAGCCTGAGCAAGAGCGAGACCCCGTCTCTTCTAAAAATAGAAAGAAATTAATTGGCCAACTAAAAATATATAGAAAAAATTAGCCAGGCATAGTGGCACATGCCTGCAGTCCCAGCTACTCAGGAGGCTGAGGCAGGAGGATTGCTTGAGCCTAGGAGTTGGAGGTTGCTGTGAGCTAGGCTAACGCCACTGCACTCCAGCACTCTAGCCCAGGCAACACAGTGAGACTCTGTCTCAAAAAAAAAAAAAAAAAAAAATTTCAATGTTACCTTTTTTCCACAATACCTCCCTTCCCCATCCCTTATTCTCCCAATCTTTTTCATCTTGGCCCTTTAGTATTCCTTTCTCTGAGCTCAGCTGTACAGGCTGTGCCATGTGTTTCCCAGAGTAAATGGTTTCCTCTTTCTAATCCAGTTTCCTCCAGTGGCAACAATAGGGAGTTGGGACAGAAACAAATTAAATATTTCTTAAAATGCTGCTATGAATACCATTAAATGGCTGACAAAGCCCATCCAAAAAGCCTATTGGCCAAACAAAGCATAGTTTATTAAATTTACTGCAGTAAGGGAGAGCTGGCAGGGTTTTGCTAATGTCTCAGTGGGTGAAAGTTAGACAAGAGTACATGATATACAGTTTTGGGACGTAAGCTCTAGTAGTTTAGGAGTTTTCTCCCCAAAATGGGAAATGGGTTTGGATTGGGCAAAGTTTATGACAGAATGAATAGTTTAAGACTAATAGACATAGCGTCTTAAAGCAAGCCTTGATGAGCAATCTGTCCTGATAAACATGTTTGCCCTAACCATCAAAATGTTTGTCTTGATAGCTGTTTATTTAGATATTGATTTGTAAAAATTTCCTAGAGCAAAAAGTTATGTTGACATAAGTAGTCTCAATTCTCAGGCCCAACAGTTGACACAGGTGGTCTCATTCCTCAAAAACAAAATGAAAAGCAGTCAGCTAAAACTTAAAATCTTTTTTTTTTTTTTTTTTTTTTTTGAGACAGAGTCTCACTTTGTTGCCCAGGCTAGAGTGAGTGCTGATTTCTGACCTTGAGCTATCTGCCCGCCTTGGCCTCCCAGAGTGCTAGGATTACAGGCGTGAGCCACCCCGCCCGGCTAAAACTTAAAATCTTGAAAAGCTGTAAAACAACTGGGGCGGGGAGAGGGTTACTTTTCTAACAGCTGCATATTCCATGGCACCTCTCCCACTCCAACTTCTTGTCATCAGAAATAATTCTGCAAAGAACATCTTCACATGTCTTCTAGTCTGAGCTCTCCTTACCTCTTCATAAGATTCTGTAACAGTTTCCTAAGTATCTCTCTATTCCCAACCTCTCCCTAGTTCAAATCTTTCTCTGCTCCCAGTACAGTTACAAAACCTTTGATAGCTCGCAACTGCTACGAAATTAAATGCTCTTATTCATTCTGGTCCCTAAGATTCTACTCCTAATTATCTAACTTTATGTCTCACTACACTGCTATTCATATTGTATCTTTCATTCAAACTGAAAGATTACTTTCAGTTCTTCTCACATATTTTTAACTTTCCTGCCTGTCAAGCTTTTACTCTTATTATTTTACTCTCTCTTGGATGTATTTCCTCCCATTTGCAACTGTTAGATGCTACCAATCTTCAAATGCAACCCCTTTACAAAGCTTTCTCCTATTGTCATATGTTCTTTCCCTCATCAGAAAATTTGAAACACTTTATTAATCTCTTTTTTGTATTATTCTACCTATATCATAGTTATTTACATACTTGTTTTGCATGAGTCCTCTAAGTCCTCTAATCCTCTTTGATGCTAGCTATTTCCACAATCTTCAGCATAATGTTTCACATGCCAATTGTGCTCTTTAAATACATGCTTAACTGAATACTGAGCAACTCCTAAAAATTAGGAACCATCTGTACAGAGAGACAGAAGACTTGATTCCAGCCACCAGAGTACAGAGGATCATTTCTATGGACCCACTAGGGAGGCTTCAGGAAAGAGATAGGAATTAAGAGAGTGTAATTAAGCCTGAGAAGAAACGTCAGGACTAAGGTAGCATAGCCCTTATTATATACTTTCCATTGTAGGCAGAAAATATCTATAACTAACACAAATGAATATTTAACTGTGGTCAACCACTGTTCTATGGGCTTTACATATACCGGCTTTTAATCTTCACAACAGTTCAATACGGTAGGTTATATTACTGCTGTCTTCCATTTACAGATGAGAAAACCAGAACCCAGACAGGTTATATTATTTGCTCAAGATTGCATCACTAGTAAATGTTAGATTATGAATAGAACCCAGATAGTCTGTCTGTCTTCCTAGCTTTTACTCTTTATTTATTTATTTGAGACATAGTCTTACTCTGTTGCCGGGGCTAGAGTGCCATGGTGTCAGCCTCACAGCAATCCTCCTGCCTCAGCCTCTCAAGTAGCTGGGACTACAGACACATGCCACCATGCCCAGCTAATGTTTTTCTATATATTTTTAGTTGTCCAGCTAATTTCTTTCTATTTTCAGTAGAGATGGTCTCGCTCTCTCTCAGGCTGGTCTTGAACTCCTGGGCTCAAATGATCCACCCGCCTCGGCCTCTCAGAGTGCTAGGATTACAGGCGTGA
>VBSM01002616.1:31063114-31074314 GCA_008086735.1 Cheirogaleus medius | reverse complement strand
TGACCACTGGATACGGGCGCCATCTTAGAATGGCGTTGCCGCCGCGCCCCACAGTGGATATTACAATAAAGTGAGTCACACACAAACTTTTTGGTTTCCCAGTGCATATATTAATAAGTTATGTTTACACCATGCTGTTGTTAGAGTTCGGGGTCCCCCGTAGTCCCACCGGACAGAGAGACAGAGCCTCTGAGGATGTAATCACAAAAGGAGCTTTATTATCTGGCTAGCCAGGGTCCAAGCCTTTAGTGCACCAACGCAGTGGCCACCTGTTTAGGCAAGAACCCCGACTGAAGCATGGGTGGGCTTTTTATACTCTTTATACACAAGCTGATCACGAGCTGATCATGCATCTGCCTTTTACAGCAATTGGTTCTTAGGTTGTTCATGCGTTGATCATGCGTTTGCCCTTCTTTTCTGTGTTTTGTTTCAGCCCACAATACCTTACAGCACACTTTGTTTTGCAAGCAAGCAATTAACAGAAGCTAAAGGTCAGCGTTCAGCCATCCGCCCCATGTGCATCCACCCCATGTGCATCCGCCCCATGTGCATCCTTTATTGCAAGCCTAGGCAAGATTAAATGTGTCCTTCACTGTAATGTATTAAATGTGCAATAGCATTATGTCTAAAAAAATGTACATACCTTAATTAAAAAATACTTCATTGGCAAAAAATGCTAAAGAGTATATGAGCCTTCAGCGAGTTGTCATTTTTTTTGCTGGTGGAAGGTATTGCTTCAATGTTGATGGTTGCTAACTGATCAGGGTGGTGGTTGCTGAAGGTTGGGGTGTTTGTGGCAATTTCTTAAAATAAGACAACAATAAAGTTTGCTGTATCAATTGACTCTTCCTTTCACAAAAGATTTCTCTGTAGCATGCCATGCTGTTTGAAAGTATTTTATCCACAGTAGACTTCTTTCAAAATTAGAGTCCATCTGTTACCATCCTCTGAGTAGAGGCTCTTATGTGTTCTTGATAATTGTGGAAGAAAAGAATTTCAGGATGCACCACGTAAACCAAAGCAAGCAGCTTTTAATTGAAAGATCGAAGGTGAAAGTACCCATGCGTGAGAGAGAGAAGTGAGAAAGAGTGCACGTGAGCGTGTGCAGGCTCAAAAAGAGCAGCTGCCCTGAAAAGAAGGGGATTTTTGGTCTTACGAAGTCTTACTAATTGAGGGAAGGAATATTCAAGGCTAAGGAGTTGGTTTTTACTAAGAATTTAAGTAGTAATTCCTAGAATTTGGTTCCCTCCCATTTTCATCCTTTATATGCTTGTTTTAGAACAGTCATGCAATTGTATGTAATGATACTGTAATTAGCCAAAGTTTGTGTAAGGTGACCCAGATAGCTGACAAGTCTGTTGAAGCTGTTATTCTCTGTGGTTATCAACCCCTCTTAGTTAGACTTTAACACCTGCACATACTCTGCATGCTCCTGCGTATGGTTTCAGCCCTGTCTCCTAGTCTCTTACTCTAATAAATCCTCTCAAACTCTGCCGCGGCTTTATCAACTAGGTTTATATAATCTTCTAAATCCTTTGTTGTCATTTCAACAACGTTCATGGCATCTTCACCAGGAGTGGATTCTATCTCAAGAAACCACTTTCTTTGTTCATCCATAAGAAGCAACTCCTCATCCATTCAAGTTTCATCATGAGATTGCAGCAATTTAGTCCCATCTTCAAGCTCCATTTCTAGTTCTCTTTCTATTTCCACCACCTCTACACTTACTTCCCCCTACTGAATTCTTGAACCCCACGAAGTCATCTGGGAGGGTTAGAATCAATTTCTTCCAAACTCTTGTTTATACTGATATTTTGACTTTCTCCCATGTATCACAAATGTTCTTAATGGCATCTAGAATGGTGAATCCTTTCTAGAAGATTTTCAATTGACTTTATTCAGATTCATCAGAAGACTCACTATATATGGCAGCTATAGCCTTATGAAATGTATTTCTTAAGAAGACTTAAAAGTCTAAATGACTATTTGATCCATGGGCTGCAGAATGGATGTTGTGTTAACAGTCATGAAAACAACACTCATCTCCTTTCACATTTTCATCAGAGCTCTCGGGTGACCAGGAGCATTGTCTACAATCAGTAAATTTTGAAGACAGCCTTTGTCCTGAGCAATCGGTCTCAACAGCGGGCTCAAAATAGTTACTAAACCATGGTATAAACAGATGGGCTGTCATTAGGCTTTGCTTCATTTAGAGCACAGGCAGAGTAGATTTAGCATAATTCTTAAGGGCCCTAAGATTTTCAGAATGGTAAATGAGCACTGGCTTCAACTTAAATTCACCAGCTGCATTAGCTCCTAACATGAGAGTCAGCCTGTCATTTGAAGCTTTGAAACCAGCCATTGACTTCTCCTCTGTAATTATGAAAGTCCCAGATGGCATCTTCTTCCAATAGAAGGTTGTTTTGCCTACATTGAAAATCTATTGTTTAGCATAGCCACCTTCATCAATGATCTTAGCTAGATCTTCTGGATCACTTGCTTAAACTTCTATATCAGCACTTACTGCTTCACCTTACACTTTTAGTTTATGGAGATGGCTTCTTTCCTCATGAACCAATCTCTGCTAGCTTCAAACTTCTTCTGCAGCTTCCTCCTCTCTCTCAACTTTCATAGCATTGAAGAGAGTTAGGGCCTTGCTTTGGTTTAGGCTTTGGCTTAAGAGGAAATATTATGGTTGTTTTGGTTTTCTGTCCATACCACTAAAACTTTCTCCAAGTCATCAATAAGGCCGTTTCACTTTTTTTTTTTTTTTTTATCATTCATGTGTTTGCTGGAGTAGCACTTTTTTCATTTCTTCCAAGAACTTTTCCTTTGCAATAACAACTTGGTTAACTATTTGGTACAAGAGACCTAGCTTTCAGTCTATCTTGGCCTTTAACATGCCTTAATCATTTCTAAGTAACCAAGCTTAATCATTTCTAGCTTTTAGTTTAAAGTGAAAGATGTGCAACTCTTTCTTTCACTTGAACACTTAGAGGCCATTATAGGGTTATTAACTGACCTAATTTCATTATTGTGTTTCAGGGAATAGGGAGCCCAAGGAGAGGAAGAGAAACAGGGAAAAAGCTGGTAGGTGGTCAGAACACACACTTATCGATTAAGTTTGCCATCTTATATGGGTGCGGTTTGTGGTGCCCCAAAACAATTACAGTAATAACATCAAAGACCATTGATAACATAGCACCATAATAGATACGATAATAATGAAAAAGTCTAAAATATCGAGAGAATTACCAACATGAGACACAAAGAAATGACGTGAGCACATGCTGTTAGAAATGGTGCTGATAGATTTGCTTGAAACAGGGTTACCACAAACCTTTAATTTGTAAGAAGTGCAATGTCTGTTAAGTACAATAAAGCAAAGCAAAATAAAACAAGGCATGCCTGTATAATTCATATACCATAAAATTCACCTATTTAAAGTGTTCAATTTTATGGTGTTCAGTATATTCAGAAAATTGTGCAACCATCACCACAATCAATTTTAGAACATTTTCATCACCCCTAAGAAAAACGCCATGCCTATTAGCAGTCATTCCCATTTCCCCTCAAGCCCTAGAGCCCTAGTCAACTACCAATTTGCTTTTTGTTTCTATGGGTTTGCTTATTCTGGACATTTCATGTCAATGGAATCATAATGTGTAGTAGTACTTTGTGACTGGCTTATTTTACTTAACATGCTTTCCAAGTTTATCCATGTTGTAGCATGCATCAGCATTTCATTTCTGTTTATAGCTGAATAAGATTCCATCGTATGAATATACCACATGTTATTTATTCATTCATTAGTTGATGGATATTTGGGTTGTTTCTACTTTTTTTCTATGATGAAGAGTGCTGCTATGCACATTTCTAAATGATTTTGTGTGAATGTATGTTTTCATTTCTCTTGGGCATATATCTAGGAGTGGAATTGCTGGATCATCTATAAATCCGTTGAACATTTTGAGGAACTGCCAAAACATTGTACATTCCTACCAGCATTAGATGAGAGTTTCTATTTCTCCATATTTTTCCCAACTCTTATTATTTGTTTTTTCATAGTTGCTATTTGAGGTAGATTTTTTTCTTCCATTGCTTCCAGATATGATCCTTGATAAAAATCATAATTACTGACTTCAGGCTCTTCTAAATTCTGAAAAAGGATAGCACTCTGAGAGAATGATTGCTTGCTTATTACTCAATTTTGCTGTTCAATTTTTAGTTGTGAATATTGCATCCTATAGATGTTAAAATTAAATGATTTCTAAATTCATATGCCAACAAGTAGTGAGTTCACCATTACTGGACATATTTAAACCATGATAGGATGACTTATTAACAGAGATATTACAAAGGCAACATATATGTGGGTTGGAATAGACGGTATTTTGGGGGTTCCAAGATCATCCCAAGTTTGGTGATTTGCCGGAAGGACTCACAAGACTCAATGGCAAGTTAAACTCACAGCCAAAGTTTACTACAACAAAGGATACAGAGCAAAAGCAATGGGAAAAAGACATGCATCAGGTGGTACCTAGAGAGGTCCAACACGTATTTCAAGTCCTGTCTCATCTGAAGCCACACAGGACATGCTTTCTCTCTAGATGCAAACTCCAGGGACATGTGTGAAATGTCTCTGCTCAGGGAAGCCCATTCAGGTTTCAGAGTCTAAGGCTTTTATGGGAAGACTGGTCACATAGCCATATCCTGCTATGCCACTAGCAATAGTGACCGAAACTCGGGATCCCAACCATGAAACCAGGGGTATATCATCAATCTTAATGTTTGTGCAAAGCAAATTAACAAGCTGGTGGGACATGGTACATTGCTCCAGTGTACACAACAAAATCATCAATTACTGACATAAAGAACATCCCGAGAACCTCATTCCTGAGGGTTAGCCAAGGGTCAACTGTGGTTCCAGGCTGCCTTGGCGATGTGAGAACTGAGCAACTGGACCTGCTGTGTCGATTTATCTCCCAGATGGCCTCTTAAAGGGAGTGTCCATCATTCTAGAATCTCATTTGTCAACAGGATTTACACACTAAAATTCAATCTTCCTAAAAAATTGAGAATAAATTTTATGAGGAGAAAACTCAGATTGCAAAGAAAATCGTAAAGAAGTAAATAGAATCAATCATGAAAAGTATCCCATAAACATAAAATGTTAGCAGCTTTAACCTATTTGCTTAGGAAAAAGTGTAGTAAGTAGAACTTAGGCATGGATGTGGTGTTTATTTTTAAGTCGGGAGAAGATCTCAAATCCATTCTGTCTTCTAGAATAGGAAGTCTATCTTCTATCTTGGGATGACTTGTAAGATAACCCAACAGGAGTGCAGAACCTAGTTATCCAGGAATAAGAGAAATGAGCCTAGAACCAGGGTCAAGAGTGGGGAAAGAGAGACTATAGATTTTGAAAAGTTAAGTTTGGGCCAGACTATCAAGGTCACACTGGTCCTTATAAGAAAGGGGAAGTTTAAACAGCTGAATGTAGAACTACAATGTAGATGAGGAAGTAAAAAATGCTTACTAGAGGGAAAGGTTAGAGGCAGAAAGAGAAATGGGACCCAAAAGGATCACTTTTTTTCCTTCCTTTTTCTTTTTTCTCTTTCTCAATAAATACTTCTAGAATACCTATAAGGCCTATAGGAACCATGTAAGCACTAAGAGCATTTACTGAATATGTGTCAGGAATGAGTGATCTCCAAGGAAGCATGAGTCGCCTGTGTCTAGATATGTTCCTAATCTGTGTGAACTTCTCAATGTGTCGAATTTGGCACCAAAGGCCCTTAAAGTAAAGGACATTTATTGGGAATATGTGGATAATAGGTTGATTTTTATCTGGACTGGAAAAACTCCATCTTTTCTTTTGAGGATGTGTGGATGTTGGTTTTTGACCAAACGCCAATATAAAGGTAGTGAAATTTATCATGTAATATTTAAAATCTGAATCTTTTCTGGCAAATTCAAGGATAAGTTTCATTTATTTATTTATTTATTTTACTTTTTTTGGACAGAGTCTCACTTTGTTGCCAGGGCTAGAGTGCCATGGCGTCAGCCTAGCTCACAGCAACCTCAAACTCCTGGGCTCAAGCGATCCTTTTGCCTCAGTCTCCCGAGTAGCTGGGACTACAGGCATGCGCCACCATGCCCGGCTAATTTTTTCTATATATTTTTAGTTGGCCAATTAACTTCTTTCTATTTTTGGTAGAGACAGGATCTCGCTTTTGCTGAGGCTGGTCTCGAACTCCTGACCTTGAGCGATCCACCTGCCTCGGCCTCCCAGAGTGCTAGGATTACAGGCGTGAGCCACCGCGCCCAGCCTATTTTATTTTTTTATATTTTATTTTATTAGCCTCAGGGGCCATGCTAATCTTCTCTGTATCATTCCAATTTTAGTATATGTGCTGCCGAAGTGAGCACGAGGGTCAGTTTCTTTACTGATGGTTTTTTTTTTCATACTAACAAAGGTTTTATTTTAAGACAAAACAATAGCATTAACATACATCCAAATGCCAGCGCAAGAGTTCACTGAATTTTATAAGAGAGAAAATTACACTCAGACATCAACTAAAAACTGGAACTACTGAAGAATGACCACTGCTTGTGCTGACATGAGTACAGCATGTGCTTGTCTAGGAAGTCGTTCTATGTTTGTATACACATGGGAATATGTGACAAGAATGAAGCAATGCAAGGCAAAATGGCAAAGCTTTAAGACCCTTTTCTCCACTCTAATGTGCTCTTGTTTTGTTTTTGAGAATTAAAATAATCAGTGGGTCACTTTACAAGGAACGTTAATATCAAAGAACACTTCCAAAAGTCTAAAATAGATTCAAGTCACTACTAAAGTTATACATACAGGGAGGTCAGCAAGGGAAAAACTTTGTGTTCTCAAAAGCCAGATTTCACACAATGGCAGGTACTACATCTCATCGCAGGTGCTTGCATAGAAAAGATGCCGTTTTCAGTACAGGCTGGTCTTCTTCATGATGCGCAGGAACTCTTGCTAATTGACCTCTCCATCTCCGTCTCGATCAGCTTCGTCAATCATTTCCTGCAGCTCCTCATCCGTCAGGTTCTCACCCAACTCCTTGGCCACGCGTTTCAGGTTTTTGAATGATATCTTCCCAGTTTCATCATCATCAAAGAGCTTGAAAGCTTTCAGGATTTCTTCTTTGGTATCTTTCTCAGACATTTTCTGAGTCATCACAGTCAAAAAGTCACTAAAATTCATTTTCCCTGTCCCTTCCTTATCAATTTCACTTATCATTTTCTCGATTTCTTCTTTCTTGGGTTCAAAGCCTAGGGCTCTCATTGCCACCTTAAGTTCCTTAACATCTATAGTCCCAGTTCCATCAGCATCAAAGAGATAGATCAAAAGCCTCCTGGATTTCCTGTTTCTGCTCTTCAGTAAGCTCAGGCTTAGGACTCATCCTTTTTCGCTGGGCACTTGATGCCATGCTATCCTTCTTAAAGTTGGAGGCCATAACCCACGGACTCCACTGGCCGTTGTTATGGCAACCCACTGATGGTTTTCAATTGGCCTAACAAGTTAGACCACCTGACTTGATTATGTGACCAGAGGGATAGAAAATCCAGGTGGAAATTCCTGCTTTAGCCTCTCTTGAAGCAAAGCTTCCTTGCACTTATCTTGATGGCTCAACCTGGTGATGAAGCCCCATCTCATAATGACCCTAGAAAGCTTGCATTTATTGCTGTTTTAAGCTATGTTTGGGCTAATTTTCTATGCAGCAATAGATAAATACATAGCTAATTAGTCAAGGCATGAATTGCTCATCTGGGTATCTAGATGAAATAAGGCTGAATAGTCCCTTTATTTTGTGTTTCAGAGAGAGTTTTTATAGTCCCTCATTCCTGCACCCCACACAGCATACAAGTTTGGGGATAGGTGAGAGATATGTCCTGTTTTGTATGTTAGGAGAAGGGTGATTATAAGACAAGCAGATCATAGACAGGTTCCCAGGCAGGTCCATTTTATGAGAGTTCAAATAGAAGCTGAGCTCAGAAATTGGTCCCTTAAAGCTGTTCATGCCTGTGTACATCAAAGACGTTCTTCAAGCTCCTCCAAAGGTACATACCCCACTTTGACGACCACTGGGAAGGAGGTGCTATGACATTTTGGAAAAATCCTTTAAAGCAAGAAACAGTGGATATGATGAAATAAGAGCTAAATTATTTAAGTTGGCTGGCACTTGCTAGAGCCCGGGAAATGGTAGAGCAAGGATTTGAACCCAGTTTTATTTGACTCCAGAGTCCACGTTGTCAATCACTAAGATAAACTCATTTTTAAAATTGATTATATGTTGAAATGAGACTATGTGGGCTATAGATAATTTGAAAATACATCATTCAAATTACTTTCAATTACATCTGTACCTTTTCCTTTTTTTAATGTGGCTACTAGAAAATTGGTTTACATCCTATTTCCGCTGGACAGTGCTGCTTTGGCCCTTGTCATCACTTGAAATGTCCTCACCTCCAAAATCTCAAATGTCTCACTCCCCCAAAACAATCTCTTTTCTTGCATTTTATCTAAAATGGTCTTGAATAGCTCCTCAGCTCATGCACAAATACATGCAGTCCATCATTTCACTTAGTAAACTCCCATTCATCCTTTAGGGCCAAATCAATTGTCACTTCCTCAGAGAAGCCTTCCTTGACTTCTCTGATTAGGTTAGATGGTCTATTAAAGCATTTGTTAAATGTCATGCCCTTGGTCCCTTCCATCTTATTCCTTATTACAGGCAATTCTTTGTGTGGTTATTGATTACTGTCCGGCTCCCCTACTAGAATGTGAAATCTGTAAGGGCACAAACCATTTCTATTTTGATTCAACACTGGCTCCCCAGTGTCTAGCACAGTGCTTGCCCATAGTAAGCACTCAAAGGTAAACATTCAGTATGTAAATGTTCTCAAGGACTTTTCTACTCATTGGCATCTAGACTCTACTGATCCTGACATTCCATATCTTTTCTCCACCTGTCAGCCCTCTTCTAACTGTCCTGACTCCCACCCAGATTAGACTTTATGGTCAATCACTGCAACGGTTCCTTTCAAGTGTCTTACACTCCCCCTCCCTCTGTCCTCGTAATCCACCTCACTGGCAGTACTTCCACCCTAGATGAAGCCAGTGCTCTGCTTTCTCTTTTCTTACACCCGGGTAGCCTGCAACCAAGCCCTGGTGGAGAAATAAAACCAGGCATGTTGGTAGCACTCTTAAAGCACTGAAAGCTTGTTTTACTTTACAGGCAGCTTTAGGAAAATAACTATAATAATTCCTACTAAGGACTTGTTAAAAGGTCACAGATTCGTAGTACTTATTAGCTGAACGTACACACTGCAACTGCAGAGATAAAAGCCGTAAAAGTAAAAGCTTTTGGCTGTTGACTAAAGTCGACGCTTGGCTGTGAGCCTTCTTCATATCACGGCTGTCGGCTAAAGTTGACACTTGGCTGTGCGCGTTCATCTGTGGCTATCGACTATAGTCGACGCTCGTACCGAAGCGGTTAAGTTCATAAAGTCCAAACCTGACGACTGTCTGGCAAACCTTAATCCCCTCCACACTGCCTAGCAATTAATTCTACTGTATTCTGATGTAGAATTTCTATCCTACTGCTTTTTGTTTTAATTTTTTAATTGTGAAATATATCATCAAATAAAACTGTAAATATAACACATATATACAGCTTAATAAGTATAAGCACCCGTATATCCACCACTCTGTTTGAAAAATAGGACATCGCCAGTACTCTTTTTTTTTTTTTAACCAGAACTCACAAAAACATTATTAGTTTTAATTTTTTTTAAGACACAGGGCTTCACTCTGTTGAAGTCTGGAGTTCAGTTGCACAATCATAGTTCACTGTAGCCTTGAACTCCTGGGCTCAATCAATCCTCTTGCCTCAGCTTCCCCAGTAGCTGAGACTGCAGGCACATGCCACTACATTTGGCTAATTTTTGTATTTTTTGTAGAGACAGGGTCTCGCTAGTTTGCTCAGGCTGGTCACAAACTCTTGCAATCCTCCAGCCTCTGCCTCAGAAAATGTTGGGATTACAGGTGTGAGCCACTGTGCCCAGCCATCCTCAGTACTTTTAAGGAAAGATGATAATATAATTATTTTTTCTTTAACCCAGGACACTTTTGAGAGTGGAAATGTGTATTAAATGGACAGAATGCCATGACAAGAGGCGTAAACCAGGACTTTCCCAGGCAAACCAGGACACATGGTCACCCTATTTAAAGATTGCCTGTATGCCTCACTCAGACTGTACATTCCTCTACTCTAAATTTTGTGTTATCTTATTTTTTGGTTTTTTATAGTATATATGTATTCCTAAACTGAAACAACATATTGTTCTAGTCTGCCTGTTCTTAAATTACATCATACTGTATATATTATTCTGAGGCTTCTTTCTTTCATGAAACGATGTTTTGAGATTCATCCATGTGATGTGAAGTATCTGTAGTTCATTTGGATCTTTCTGCTTTGTTCCATTGATGAATATACTATCACTTTACAATTGTACTGATTAACATCAGACAGCTTTTAGTTAGAGGCTATTATAAAGAATGTTGCTAAGACTATTCTTGTATTGTCTCCTCATGCTCAAGTGTAAAACTTTGGGTTATGATCTAGGTGTAGAATAACTGGGTTTTAGGTTATGTGCACATTTAACTTTATTCTGTAAGGCAAAACAATTTGACAAAGTGGTTGTACCAATTCCCACCATTGTATGAAAGCTTTTATTATTCCACATTGTCACTAATGCTTAATTTCATCATATGAAAAGATTTTTTGCAAATCTAGTGGCTAAGAAATGCTAACTGTGTTTCTAATTTGCATTCCTTCCTTTCTAGCAGGATGATCATTTTTTCATATGTTTATGGTTCCTGTCTATGAAATGCTTTTTGCCCATTTTTCTGTGTATTTATTTTTCCCTTTTTATTTGTAGAAAATCTTTGTATATTCTGGATACTAATCCTTCCAGTTATATGATTTGTAGATATCTTCTTTTTGTTTGTGGCTTGTCCTTCACTTACTTTATGGTGTCTTCCAATAAATAGGTATTCTTAATTTAATGTGGTTCAGTTTGTCAGTCCTGGCTGGGTGTGGTTGCTCACACCTGTAATCCTAGCACTCTGGGAGGCCGAGGCAGGAGGATTACTTGA
>VBSM01002616.1:31046508-31058258 GCA_008086735.1 Cheirogaleus medius | reverse complement strand
AAAAAAAAAAAAAAAAAAATGTGGTTCTGATATGAAAGTCTTTTTTTCTTGAAACCATAATTTCTTCTTAGTCTCTAAAAGGTATTTAAATCACTAAGCTTAATCATTTCAAAAATAAGAAACAATAGAAAAAAATAAATATATAGAAAAATAAAAAATTAAAAAAAAGCCATTTTAATTAAGTTCACTGCAAAGCAAATAGCCCTGAGTACGCCTGAGACAGCGATCCACCATTTGCCACTCCCAGTAAGTACAGTCCTTAAAAACAATCCCTAAATATATTAAAATTTTCTTGGTAACTTATGGTTGAACTGGGAGACATCAAAATACCTCTTTAGTTTAAAAGTCTTAATGAAGAGAGTTTACCAACCTAGAGCCGTCCACTAGAGATTTGACAACAGATTGAAGACGTGCAGTGGTGTAGCTCGAGGTCTTCTCAATACCAAAAAGGAAATGGACTCCATCTTTTCCTGGATACTGTGGAACATGATATACAAAATGGCATCATTCTGGTTCAGAGCTCTAGAGTGGAGTTGGGAAGCTGTTCTAAAAAGGACTGCCTGCGCCTCCTTGCAAACTTGCAAAACAAAAACAAAAAACAAAAACAGAAACTTGCCTTGAACTTTTGAACTGGATCAAACTGCAATGACTGCAACATCCCAGAAAATAACGCAATTTCGCTGGCGCTGCAATTCCTGAAAGAGAACAGCCAATAAACTACGGACTCATGTACTGGCCGCCTGCCACCACCAATGATAATTCTTTAAAAAAACTTGTGTAATCACCCTTAGCTTCCTTTTTATGTCGTTTAAAAACCCCTACTCCCCTCTCTTTCTTCAGAACATAATTTAGCTTCTAGCTGAGTCTATGTCTCCTGAATTGCAATTCCTAAGACCCCAGCAAACGCCTTGTCTTACTGCCTTGCAAGTTGGTCTTTCGCCTCTTCTTAGCTGTTAAGATCACATCTTAGGATGTGATGATGAGGAAGAGGTTAAAAATAATCTCCAATTTGAAACTTGTGCGGCTTTATCTACAATTCATATGAAATCCCTTGAGCACCCAGCACTTAGTATATGCTTGGCACATAGCTGATTTCCAAACCACCTAAGAACTATAAGTAGGGCACAGTGGCTCGTGCCTGTAATCCCAGCTACTTGGGAAGCTAAGGCAGGAGGATTCCTCGAGGCTAGGAGCTCAAGACCAGCCTGGGCAATATAGTGAGACCCTCCCCCACAAATTTTTTTTTTAATTAGCCAGGCATGATGGTGCATGCTTGTTCTCTCAGCTATTCAGGAGGCTAAGGTGGGAGGATCACTTGAGTGAAGGAGTGTGAGGCTGCGATGAGCCCACTGCACTCCAGCCTGGGCAACAGAGCAAGACCCTGTCTATAAAAAAAAAAAAAAATTCATGAATCATTCCTCTCCCTCTCTGTACAGTGTCTCCTTTTAGTTCCATTCCTACTGTCACTCCCAGGAAAGCTCACTGCTCCCTGGTCTCCACCAAGCCTCTTTGCCTTCAGACTTCATATGGATCCCTCCTCCAATGAATTCTTCTCCAGTTAACTTACAGAAGTCCTGCCTTTCAAGCACTCTGGATACCCACCATCACTTTCTAAGAGCTGCCTGTTTGCAGGACTCTCCTAAGAACACTTGGATAGGACAAATTCCATTGCACAAGGTAAATACCTGTGATCTGCACTTCCTCCTGAAGCTCTAGCACCTACATCTGTAAGTTCATGTTCCCACTGAAATAAACACCAAGGCCAACCTTGAGAAAGAAAAGAAGGTAGAAGTAGGAACGGTGTTGTGGGCTGAATGGGTGTGTCCATGCCTTGTTTCCTTGTATTCTTTGAATAAAAACACCATGTGGGCAGGGACCCACATGCTTTATTTTTTAAATTGAGGACATATATTTTACTTCTTATGTCACAGTATGGGAACAGTAGACTACCCCTCTCCTCCCACATTTCCATCTTCACTTCTATGGATCCTATTATTTTTAAACCAAGAGAGTCATCCTGTCACTCTAGTAAGGGACAGACACCCCAGTTGATTCAAATGACATTTATGAATATGTATTCATTTTTTTCCTGACTCTTCTTAAACCATTCTTGATAAGTTGGAAACTTAAAAAGTCTGAGATTTTAAGCAAGCTAACAAGATGCCCTGCCACATATTTTTATATACATACTGGCAGAAAACAGGGGACTTCTGTGTCAGAGACGAAGACCGAGTACTCATGACAAAGGCAGCAGCCAAGGTAACATCAGAGCTCCAGTTCCCTGAGCCCCAACCCCCACAGGGCGACACAGGGAGGGCCAGATGGTACCTACACATGCTTTTGAGGTGCAATACAGGAGACGAAGCCTGAGTTTAGGAGGCTCTGATCTTATATAGGGCTGCTGGCTAATCTGCTCTCACTCCCTTCCAGAGAAAGACATTATTTTATTACACTGGAATGTGAGCAAATATTTATGGGGAAAGACATCTGTAAATCTGTTGGAGAGGGAGCCCCCATTCTGATCTTTATTTATCTAGGAATGCAAATACATTGGCTCCAGGGGGAAGCCCTATCTTTATCTTTCCAGGGCTGTGGGCTTGCAAAAGCATTCCTAGAAAGATACTCTTGGAGCACATGGGCCAAACATGTAGGAGCACTGTGGATTCATGGAAAATTGTTTCTCAGTTCTCTGAAATTGTTTTTTTACCCCCAAAGTTCCGCTTTTGGACATTTTCTTTAAAAAAAACTTCATCATTTCCTACGATTTCAATTGTGAAAATTCCCAAATCAAGTGTCACTGATTTCCTCAATATCAAGATATTGTGTGAGACAAACTTAAAGTATTGATTCAGACTATTTCAGCAGAAAGCACAGTGATAGACCAGGCATAAGATAATCTTGAGTTAAATGAGGTGGGAACTCTCTAAATCTCTCACAGTTGATTTTAAAGATGACATATTATATTAGATATTTGGTGGCAGGGGCTGGGGACCAGGGATAAAAAAAAATAGATATTTGTATTGAAATGTTAAAAGGGAGTAAAGAGAGAGTCTATCTTGTGGCAGAGCTTTAGGGAAGAAAAAAAAGGAAAGAATCTAATGTAATTTCATTTCTTTTTGGGGTGTGTGTCTCGCTCTGTCACCCTGCTAGAGTGTCATGGTATCAGCCTAGCTCACAGCCACTTCAAACTCCTGGGTTCAATCGATCTTCCTGTCTCTGCCTCCCAAATAGCTGGGACTACAGGTGCATGCCATCACGGCGACTAATTTTTTCTATTTTTAGTAGAGATGAGTCTCGCTCTTGCTCAGGCTGGTCTCAAACTCCTGACCTCAAATGATCCTCCCGACTCAGCCTCCCGGAGTGCTAGGATTACAGGTGTGAGCCAACACGCCTGGCCTATATGTAATTTCTTGTGTGTGGATAACATCAGTGTAAAACACCAATAACATTAGAGAGATTGACGAGTTGGTCCAATCGTTGGGATTATTGTTCAATGAATATTCATTCTTCTCCCCATTCTACTGTGGAAGATTATAATTATACTTCAAAGGCCTGGCCCTGTGATCTCTTTTGCCAATGGAATACTAGCAGAATGGACATGAGCAGAGGCCTTAAATATATTTGACTTGGCTCTTGGTTTAACATGGCTTTCCTAGTCCTGCCATTTGCCATAGGAACAATATGTCCCAACAGCATTGCTCCTTTAGCCTGGGCCCCAGAATAAGATGTGAGGAACAGACATGAGCGAAACCTGCAAGAACCCTGGTGCCCAGGCATCCAAGCCCCAGTTTGAGGTAGAATTATCAGCTGACTTGCAAACCTGCAAATAAGAAAAATAAATGCGTGTTATTGTAAGCCACTGGGGTTTGGTGGGTTTTTTCATACAGCATAATTATGGTACTAGCTGAATCATAAAGTCAAGAAGGAAACTTTTCAATCACTCTTCTTTTCTAATTTTTGCATTTTGAAAATTTTTAATGCATCCTGTCAAGTACATATGCCAAAATGGCTCAGGATATGGATAAAGGTAAATCTCATATTGCTGAATGGTTTCTTTGTGTCTTTTCCACTTCCATATCTGGAATCCAAGATGATGGTAGTAAGGGAACAAGTGTAGAAAGGATATTTTAAAAGTATCCTCGCAATGTCTTTAAAATTCTGAGGGAACTTAATTTCCACCATAAAATTCTGTACCTAGATGAACTATCAATCCAGTGTGAAGGTAGAAAAAAGCCATTTTCACCAATTGCCCCCGTTAATGCTACAGGATGAGTTTAAGACTTTTTTTTTTATTCAAAAGAAAAGGACATTCACCACGTCACACCTACTATGATGGTTACAAAACAAAACAAAACAAAACAAAATGAAATGAAATAACAAGCCTTAGGGGAAGATGTGGGGAAACTGCCGTATATTACTGATGGGAAAATAAAATGGTACAGCCACTATAGGAAACAGATTTGTGATTTCTCAAAAAGCTAACAACATAGATTTCCCATATTTACCTTAATAAAAAAAATATGCCTAAAAGAATTAAAAGCACAGACTTGTCCAGATACTTGTAAGCCAATATTCACTGCAGCATTATGCACCTTAGCCGAAAGGTGGAAACAATCCAAATGCCCATCAACAGATGAACGGATAAACAAAATATAGTATTAACATATACATAAAATGGAATATTATTCAGTCATAAAAAAGAGTGAAGTTCTGACACATGCTACCACATGGACAAACTTTGAGAACATTATGTGAAATGAAATAAACCAGGCACAAAAAGGACAATATTATATTATTCCACTTATATGAAATTCTACAACCAGCAAATCATAAAGACAGAAACTAGATTAGAAATTACTAGAGATTGGAGAGTTATTGCTTACTGAGTTTCTTTTGGGGTGATGAAAAAGTTTTGGAAATGGTGGTGGTGGCTGCTCAACACTGTGAATTATATTCATTAATGCCACTAAATTGTACACTTAAAATGGTTTAAAATGGCAAGTTTTATGTTACATACATCTTACCACAATTTTTTTTTAAGTTTCACAATTCCAGTCTTACTGAAAAAAGACAATTCTGCATACGTTAGTAAGAATGGTTTGGATAGAGGATAAGGTTGACATATAATGATTTATTTATAATAAGCACATGAAAGCTTACTAAATTCATCTTAAAATTCAAAAAATAATAAAAGAAATACAAAGCTAGAAATTGAGAATAGAGCTGCTCTTCCTCATGTCACCAAACCCTTCCAGAAGGCTATAAGAAAAACCTGTTAATCAATCAAAGCTTCGTTTAGTAGACTTTCTGCAGTAAGGAAGAACACAACTTTGATAGAGTTTCAGTAATGCTTCAGGAAAATCAGAGGAAAATGTATAGAGTTTTAGAGTATGAGCTCAGTGGTGTGTGTGTGTGAGGGGTCTTTCAGGCAGGAAAATCGTTTGGGATTGGGCAAAGTTTGTGACATAAAATAGTTTAAGATTGGTGGATACAGGGAGATTAGGATCTCAAAGGGAATCATAATAAGTCAACTATTACTTGACAAGTAAGTGTTTTGTCCAGGTGAATGATCTGTCGTCCTAAGAGAAGAGCTATTTGCGTAAATGAACAAATTGCTTACCTAGATAAAATTAGCTTTGCAAAAATTTCCCCACATGGATAGTGAAGTTATTTATTGATTTATAGCCTTAACTTTCTGGAGAAAAATTTCCAGAGGCAAACATTTCAGTTCCCCAACCCAACAGTTAAGCTCTGTTGATGTGGGTGGTCTCAAGTGATCACTCAGGAAGAGTGAACAATCCTTTCAGAGAGAGGCATAGGCACCCAAGTTACCCTATTTCTTACTAGATTTCTTTCATTAGTCTGGATTAGTGATTGGCCAACTATAGCCTGAGAACCAAAGATGGCCCATTGCCTATTTTTGTGTAGCCCACAAGCTAATAATAGTTTTTACATTTTTAAACAGATTGGTGGAGGGAGGGGAGGAGAATAGTATCTCATGACACATGAAAATTATAAGCAAATCAAATTTCAGTGTCCTTAAAGTTTTAATGGGATACTACCACACACATTCATTTATGTGTTTTCTATGGCTGCTTTCGTGCTACAAGGGCAGAGCTGAGTAGTTGTAACAGAGATTGTGTGGCCTGCCATGCCTAAAGTGTTTACTGTCTGGCCCTGTATAGAAAAATTTGCTGACCCCTTCTCTGGATGGAAAAACAGGAAGCACATTACCAAAAAGTGACCATCCTATTTGAAAATAAAAGGAAGAGGGAAATCTGCTTTGTGTTATCTGTACAAAGCGGATAACAAGATACCTTAGAGAAAGACGTATTTTCAAATACAAAAGTTAATACAGCAAATTAAAACCGAGTCTTGAATGTCTTCATATTTGTAATACAAGGTACTTTCTTTTCAGTAATTCTGTGTGTTTTGGAGTATAAACATTTGTTTTGTTGCTATGGGGGATGGAGGACAACAGAAATATTTTCCAATTTATTCTTCACTGAATAAACACACACACACACTTGCACAAACTCATTCACCAAAAAACATGCTCTCGGCCGGGCGTGGTGGCTCACGCCTGTAATCCTAGCACTCTGGGAGGCCGAGGTGGGCAGATTGCTCAAGGTCAGGAGTTTGAAACCAGAGTGAGACCCCATTTCTACTAAAAATAGAAAGAAATTAATTGGCCAACTAAAAATATATAGAAAAAATTAGCCGGGCATGGTGGCGCATGCCTGTAGTCCCAGCTACTTGGGAGGCTGAGGCAGAAGGATCACTCGAGCCCAGGAGTGTGAGGTTGCTGTGAGCTAGGCTGATGCCACGGCACTCACTCTAGCCCAGGGAACAGAGTGAGACTCTGTCTCAAAAAAAAAAAAAAAAAAAAATGCTCTCTGCCTAAAGAAAAACAGTAACAACAAAATAATCCGTCAAGCCACATCTATACTTTGTATTTAAACAAAGAAAAATGAAGATGCTGGGAGTCAGTGCAAAATGTACAATTAACTGAAAGAAAAATTATGAACAGTGTTATCAATAGATAAAATATCCCTATTGCATAAATATTAACTGATGATTTGTCTGCTTCTTTAGAACTTTGGAACCATAGAGCTGATTTGTTGAATCAGGCCTATGTGAGCTTCAAGAACCAGAAAAGATTTTACTCTCATTCTTTGATGTCACCTCAGCATGCAGAGAGACTTGAATATACAAATGGACAATGGCCAGGCTATATATAAAAATAGAACTCTAATCTACAATGTGCAGCAACTGGCCCAGGGAACTAACCCATTCTGTACAGGAACCATCCCAGGAAGTCAACCTACTATCTATATTTCAGACTTGTAGGAATTCAGACCGCCATCTCCAGCCATCAGTCCAGGAAGCCAGACAGTAACCTCTGTTATCAGTCAGTCCCAAATGGCCAGGACTTGATTAAAAGCTGGCAGCTTCCCTAACTTTTGCCGCTGCTTCCAATTTAGGACCGAGTAGAAAAAGTCAAATATTCTTCCCTAAGCAGTCACGTAGGCTATCCTCCAAGCAGCCTCCAGTCAGGGCACACCTCAAGCCTTCTCTGCTCCCCAGCCCCCTCCACCCCCCAGTAAAGCACTCCCACTCCTCTGCCTGCTTTTGAGTTTCTGCCAAAACCCAAGTAATGGTGGTGGCTGACTCTATTGCTATAGCAAACTGAATAAATAGCCTTTGCTTGTTCTCATTTGGGGATCCTTATTACTTTCACAAGACCATGATTAGCTTCATCATCAGCATCTTCTAGTCTGAATGCTTTGCTATTCAACATTTGCTGTGAGAAGGACCATTTGGCTAACTTCTTAGAACTTACAACACTGTCAGCGCCCAGCTGCCTTAGTATTCCAGGGCGCATTTCCAAGACAGTTTTGGCCTTTGTGTGATGAGCAATTATAAAGGTGTTAAGAAAGCCTGACTCCTGGGACTACCCCTTTACCTTTAATTAGGTTTATCTATTCCACTCCAGTAGTATTACTCGCAGCTATTTTTAAAAAGAAAACTTTGAGGCTTTTTGTCATCAGCTGTTGCTATTTCTTACACATCACTTTCTTTCTGCAAGGTAAGGTACCTGTCTCCATTTGAGATCTCAGCCTGAAGTTCAGCCACCTGTTCTTGATTCCGGCTGTTGGTAAACCTGAAGCAGGAGGCTCTTTCGCCACTAGCCGGTGGCAACAGCAAAATAGCTGCTTTGAGGAAGACAGATGAGGATCTGACTCTGTTTCACATACTAGAACTTTTGGCCCTACCTCCCTTCTCTTTGTTTTCGTTTCCAACAATGTCATAAGCAACAACCAAGGGATAGTATGTTTTGCCTTTCCCTCTTCGGCTTGCTTCTCTTTTCAATCCATTTAATCAAAATCTTAGTGAATCAGATCAATGTTTTTTAAATTCCACTGATAAGATCAATTCTTGGATGAGGCCATAAAATGTTAACCACGTCGAACAACATGATGATTCAGCAAGATTTCAAGCAACCAAAGTCTTTATTCCCTGTCCATTTTCTTTTTCTTTCTTTCTTTTTTTTTTTTAAGACAGAGTCTCACTCTGTTGCCCAGGCTAGAGTGCCATGGCGTCAGCCTAGCTCACAGCAACCTCAAACTGCTGGGTTCAAGCCATCTTCCTGCCTCAGCCTCCCAAGTAGCTAGGACTACAGTCATACGCCACCGTGCCAGCTAATTTTTTCTATATATTTTTAGTTGGCCAATTAATTTCTTTCTATTTTTAGTAGAGATGGGGTCTCACTCTTGCTCAGGCTGGTTTCGAACTTCTGACCTTGAGCAATCCACCCCAGAGTGCTAGGATTACAGGCGTGAGCCACCTCGCCTGGCCCCTGTCCATTTTCTTGTGATATAAAGGTTTCACCTTTATGGAGTCAGGGGTCTTTGCATTAATTGCTGCTTTTGATACAAATCTGGATTGATGGAAAGACTAACAAAACAGAAAGTGGTTCCCGTACCAGTTTACTTATCTTATTCAAAGGACACAGGACAGGTAATTTGGTGTGCAAGCAAGCACCACTTTGAGCAGAAGGTCTTGCAATATCCCAGGCACAGCTTCCAAGACCTCTCATTTCGTGGGTCAGGCTCCGTTACAAAGGATGAAGGTAAAGCAAGATGGGCCACTGTGACACTGAGAAGCTATTCCATTATCTATACCTTATTAGTAATATTGTTCCTCAGGCTTGTGTAACTTAACATTTTTTGAGGCAGTTGCATCACATCAATGAAAGGTTATATAGTAAATAATCTGGATACATCTCATGCAGAAAAAGCACAGTCCAAATAACATTCTACATTTACCTGAACTTCCTATATGCTGAGAATTAATGTTGCAAGAAGGTAAATTCGGGGTCAGCTTCCCAGGTACCCCTGGGCCTAGAACAAGAGTTTAAATTCTAGGAGAATTTTTTCCTTATAATGTTTAATAATTATTTCTTAAACAGTGTAATATATTTACTTTTTGTGATTGATTGTTTACTACTAATAATGATAGTGATAATTTAATCCAGAAGAAATATTTAACACTTAGAACTTTAAGATCACACGAAATAGAAACAGTTTAAAATAATTTCAGTTTGTATACATATATTTGCTCAGGAAAATACAAAATGATTAATAAAAGACTTTTAAACGTACATTAGAATAAAATTTTGTGGGGGAAAAGAATGGAAATATGTGTTCAAGAAGAAAAGAGAAATTATATAAAATGCCTCTCTACTGAAAAAGAGTACTTTTTCTCTTTCTTTTGATGGATGATGATATTGACAGGGAAAAATCCCCACCTCAGGGCCTCATGGCTGATCCCACTGCTGATTGGATAAAAACTTGTTGCTGAAAAGCTTGTTGCTGATTGGATATTAAAGCTTGTTGCTGATTGGACGCTTTTGAATCCCACTGCTGATTGGGTAATTCCTCATGCTCATAGTTGATTGGTTGTGTGTAACCCCAAGAAGTGTATAAAACTGGAGGAGAACAAGGAAGCAGTGCTCAGAATTTGGTGGCAAGCCCCTCTGAGCCCGCCGGCAGAATAAAGGCTTATTCTCCAACCCTCTGTGTGCCGCTTGGTTCTTTCCCGGTCAGTCGCTGTTAACACTTACTGGAACACTTGCTGGAACATTATATATACCAAACCTATGCTATTTAGATTTCAGTGGATACATTTTTTTTTTTTTTTTTGAGACAGAGTCTCACTCTGTTGCCCTGGCTAGAGTGCCGTGGCGTCAGCCTAGCTCACAGCAACCTCAAACTCCTGGGCTCAGGTGATCCTTCTGCCTCAGCCTCCCAAGTAGCTGGGACTACAGACATGCGCCACCATGCCCGGCTAATTTTTTTCTATATTTTAGTTGGCCAATTAATTTCTTTCTATTTTTTAGTAGAGATGGGGTCTCGCTCTTGCTCAGGCTGGTCTCGAACTCCTGAGCTCAAACGATCCGCCCACCTCGGCCTCCCAGAGTGCTAGGATTACAGGCGTGAGCCACCGCGCCCGGCCTCAGTGGATACATTTTTTAAAGTAATATACACTTTTATTTTTAAGGCCCAAGATTTACACTATGCTCCAAATTATATTCATTAAAAGAAGTTACAAGTAGGTGAGGAAGTACGTAACTTTTTGAAATTATTTTAGGCGTATACAAGAAAAAGTTAAAATTAACAGAGAGAAGGGAAGGGTTGGCCGAATTAAGTGAACATTATTTTGGTAATCTTCCTACCCAGCCAAGTTTCTCAAGAAATACAAGATGGGTCGGGTGTGGTGGCTCAGGCCTGTAATCCTAGCACTCTGGGAGGCCGAGGCGGGAGGATCACTCAAGATCAGGAGTTGGAAACCAGCCTGAGCAAGAGCGAGTCCCTGTCTCTACTAAAAATAGAAAGAAATTAATTGGCCAACTAAAAATATATAGAAAAAATTAGCCGAGCATAGTGGCGCATGTCTGTAGTCCCAGCTACTTGGGAGGCTGAGGCAGTAGGGTCGCTTGAGCCCTGGAGTTTGAGGTTGCTGTGAGCTAGGCTGACGCCATGGCACTCCAGCCCGGGCAACAGAGTGAGACTTTGTCTCAAAAAAAAAAAATAAAAGAAACAAACCAAATTCAATGAAGATGGATAAGAGATCATCTCAGGAAAAGCAGAATTGTTATGCTTTAACATTATGGAATGTTACTGTAAGTAGATAGCAGAGATCTAATGAATGGTATTTCACTCTCTTTACAGAAGGGATGTTTTTAACAGTCTTGGTATGATTTCTAGGGTGACTATAAAAGGGAAGCTCAAGAGCAAGACATTCTCAATGAATCAGGAAAACTATAGGGGAGAGAATTCTGTTTGACTTGATCAAGAACAAGGTAATGTGATTTCAGGATAACATCTGACATACTCACTGACAGTAATATTTATCACTGTAAACTATTGAGTATAAAAGTGGAAATCTCTGTATCTACTTCATATGCACCAAAAGAGCTAGGAGTATGTACCAGTCATCCCTTGGTATCCATGAGGGATTGGTTCTAAGATCCCCCAGTCAATGTCAAAATCCATAGATGTCTAAGTCCCTTTTATAAATAATGTACTATTTCATATAACCTATGCACATCCTCCCATATACTTTAAATCATCTCTAGATTACTTGTAATATGCAATACAATGTAAATACTATGTAAATAGTTGTTATACTATATTTTTATTTGTATTTTTTTTTGGTATTGTATTGTTATTTTTTATTGTTTTGTG
>VBSM01002616.1:31023142-31033722 GCA_008086735.1 Cheirogaleus medius | reverse complement strand
ATCCTCCCGCCTCAGCTTCCCAGAGTGCTAGGATTACAGGCGTGAGCCACCACGGCCGGCCTATCTCAATGTTTTAATCCGCATTTCTGTGATTACTTGAAAGATTGAACATTTCCTTATTTTTCAAGGCATCTGGATTTTCTCCTTTGTGAATTATTGTCTCACGCCCTTTGCACTTTTTTCTAATGGCATCTTTGTTTATTTTTATCTGGCTCTGTCAAAGGAGGGGACCACCACACAATATCTGAAACTAAAAAGATCAATTTATGACTTATTAAGAGAGAGCTATATTCATCAGGCACTGTATCCTTGAAGAAAATAAACAGCTGATGTTTTGAGGTTTGGGGGAAGCATTTGTTTAGTGGTTGTATTGATTATAGAGGCAAGAGTGGGTTGACATCAGCCTCTGAAATGTGGCTTGTGTTAGTTACAGAGACTAGAGTGGGTTATTCTGGCAAGACTGTTGCTGACTAGCTGACTTTCAGACATTAGGCTGTCTCTGATTAGTTGGCTTTTGAAGGCATTTTCACAAAGGCAAGTTGCCACTGATTTCGGAGGGTTAAACCAGTTCTGCTATTTACTTGTTCCCATGGCTGTTGAACTGTCAATCTTTTCCTAAGAGCATAGGAATTTTAAATACCCAGTTCTCTATATTAAGGGTATTAACCTGTTGTCATACTGTTTAAATTTTTCTTCTTTATTTGTCTTTTAATTTAGGGATTCTTTAAATGTAAAAATCTATAGTTTGTCAAATCACCTTACCATCTTCATGCTTTCTATTTTTTTTTTTTAATTTAAAAGCTTTCACTACTCATTGCATTGGATGGGGATCTTTACACTCTATGTCATTAACTTTCATTTTCAAATCAACCAAAGACTCTTCATGTAAGAGAGAGAATGGCCTGAAAAGGGGTAAAAATGTTTTCTGTCTCTTCAAAAACCCATCACCCTTTTTGAGAACTAAAACTTGAATCTCTGTCTCAGGCCAGTGGTTGGGAGGGGCAGGGAAGTGTCTTTTGTTCTTTGTGCCATAGGAGATGCCTCAAGGGAAATGTCATGGGGGAGATCACAAGATAGTCTTAGCCAAAGATGGGATGAATCAGAACTATCCCCTTTAAAAGCTCTGTACTTCCGCTCAGAAGCAGGACGTTGGTACTTTTTTTTTTTTTTTTTGAGACAGAGTCTCACTCTGTTGCCCCGGCTAGAGTGCTGTGGCGTCAGCCTAGCTCACAGCAACCTCAGACTCCTGGGCTCAAGCGATTCTCCTCCCTCAGCCTCCCGGGTAGCTGGGACTACAGGCATGCACCACCATGCCCGGCTAATTTTTTAAAATATATATACATTTTAGTTGTCCAGCTAATTTCTTTCTAATTTTTTTAGCAGGGTCTCGCTCTTGCTCAGGCTGGTCTTGAACTCCTGAGCTCAAACGATCTGCCTGCCTCGGCCTCCCAGAGTGCTAGGATTACAGGCATGAGCCACCATGCCAGGCCAGGACATTGGTACTTTAAGATGGAAGCCAGCTAACGTTCTCATTTGCCAGCAAATTAATAAACTCCTCTTTCCACCTCCTCAAATCACTTGTCTTCATTCTTCTGATGTTGCTGAACTTTCGGTAACATTTATATTGATTTATAATAGCTTCCTATCTATGCATCCTGCTTTTCCAAAGATTCTACGCTCCATGAAGCCAGAGTTTATATAATTTTTATCTCCCACTGCATATATTATGGTGTAAGTGAGGTATGTGAGGCTGCAGAGTAAAGCCTGGATTGGAACAGGAATAAGTAAAACTGGGAGAACTAGACAAGTTAGCAGGGCATGAATGAATAAAGGTTGATCTAAACCAAGGATAAGTTGGATGTCGGAAAAGATTCAAGAAGAGGTAGCTGAGGATCCAAACTTGATAGAACTGAACTTTTTGACAAAACATTCTCTTGGGCAACCCAAATTTCTATCACATTTTACTTGAATACTTCTGCGCTTTATTTGGTATTAATTCAGTGGATCAGAAATAGTAGAGTCCTCTTGTGGGAGTTTAATTAGATGAAATGGTTGAAGCATAAAGCCTGGTCATGTAAAACGAGTCCCTAACAAGTGCACTTAATAAATCCCTAGGGAGGATTTGAAGACTGAGAACTCAGGTGGCAGCTTTATTTAAATGGCTACTTTAGAACTTATCGGACAAAAGTAACCATAATTAGCATGCTCACTCTAGGGGGTTGCCCAAAAGTGCATAAATTCCCAAGCCACACCTAGGACATCCTCAGGGTAATCAAAATCAGAAGGTGTTTTCCTTTCTTTAAAAGATTTTTGGGCATCTTCTTTATCCCTATAATATTCTGAAATTAAAAAATAAAAAAAGATTTTCAAATAATTTTGTGCATTTCACATTAAGTTAAAAGGCAGCATAGCCTATATCTAGATTTCTCATTATATGAGATGATGATGATAGAGAAGGAAAGAAGAAAGGAAGGGAAGGAAAAAGAAGAAAAAAAGAAAAACCAAGTAGCCTAAAAATGATAAGTCATATTCACCAACCTGACAGGTATGAAGGAAGGAAGTATAGAGTCTAGGTTCCTTTGAAGGTTTCCAGTTATGAGCTAATTGTATAGTGCTGTAGTTTTGGGATGCAAAGGTATTTTAGAAGCTGCCTAGTTCAACCCCTTGACTTTTTAAAGAAAAAAAAAAAATCAAAGGCTCATAAAGGTTAAATTACTCGCTACAGTTAATTAGAACCAGAGTTAGAACCATAACTCAGATCTTCTGATTCATCAACTAGTGGTAGACACTTTATGAAATGCCTTATCACACACCTCAACTTCGCCTCTCAGGTGCTTAGCTCAACACCAGATGAGTGAGCGAGCAGAAACCGAGACCCCTAACCAAAGATGCCCAACTACATTTTTGTGATTAAGGATAAGATAATCTCTCTGAATGAATTCTTGAGGATGTAATTAATACTTCCCAGGAGAACCAAAGTCAAATTTTCAATTCATTATGTACCTCCCATGATTGGGGTTTGCTAGGCACTCACTAAGAAGAAGATAAATCATTTAAAGGTGACTCTGATAAATATATCCTTCCTACATTTTGCTGAATAATGAATGACTATGACAAATAAAGTTTTTAAGAAAAGATGGACTTATCTTGGTTAAGCATGAGTTTTCATGTTAGGATGTGTACTATTCATTTGTAGCAAAGAGAGAATCCAGACAAGTACAGATTGATTTTTTTTTTTTTTGAGGTCAGAGTATCTCAGGGTGGTCTTGCCATAGATGTTTATATGGAGGGTAAACAAGATATAGTTGGGATGACTTACAGATGAGGTTGTTTTCAAGCAGGGAAAGACAAATACAGAAATAAATCAGAGGATCTTGGTATTGTTTGCACAATATTGTGTACTTGAGTAAAAAAATAAACTCAGTTTCTCTTACTATGCTCTCACAACATGCTTCTGACATCAGATGTGTGGGGTTCCCCGCCCCCCCCCCCATATATCAAGCAAGCAATCCGTTTCGAAGCTGGGTGTCCTCCAATTCAATTCTGACACTATCTACCTGGAGATAGTGTCATATCCCACAGGTCGAGGGCTCAGTCCCACAAGACTGCCCCCCACTTCTGATGCCAATCACAAACCCCAGGATGTTTAACCTTGTGCTTCTGATTGACCAGCTATAAACAGGGATCCCACGACCCATTCCTTGGGTTTGATTAATTTGCTAAAGTGGCTCACAAAACTCAAGGAAACGTGTTTACCAGTTTATTATAAAGGATATTACAATGCTTACAGATGAAGGGACACACAGGGCAAGGCATGGAGGAAGGGACACAGAACTCAAACACCGTGTCTAGGTGTACCACCCTCCAGGAACCTCCAAGTGTTCACCTATTCCAAAGCTCTTAGAACCGTGTCTTTTGGGGGTTTTATGGAGGCTTCAGTATGTAGGCACAGTTGATTGAATCATTGGCCATTAGTGATCAGGTCCTCTCCCTTCCCCAGAGGTTGGGGGGTGGGGCTGAAAGTCCCAACTCTTTAATCTGGCCCTGGTCTTTCAGGTGACCAGCCCCCATTCTGAAGCTACCTGGGTCTACCAGCCATAAGTTAACTCATTAGTATACAAAAAGACACATTACTTAGAAGATTCCAAAGATATTAGGAGTGGTATGCCAGGAAACAGGATGAAAATCAAATATGTATTGCACAAAATTAAAGTACTTAATGCTGAATTGTACATTTAATAATTGTTTATTTTTATTTATTTTTTATTTTTTGAGTCAGAGTCTTACTCTGTTGCCTGGGCTAGAGTGCCATGGCATCAGCCTAGCTCACAGCAACCTCAAACTCCTGGGCTCAAGTGATCCTCCTGCCTCAGCCTCCCGAGTAGCTGGGACTACAGGTGCACACCACCATGCCTGGCTAATTTTTTCTATTTTCAGTAGAGACGTGGTCTCGCTGTTGCTCAGGCTGGCCTCGAACTCCTGAGCTCAAGCAATCCTCCTGCCTCAGCTTCCCAGAATGCTAGGATTATAGGCGTGAGCCACCGCGACTAGCCAATAATTGTTTAAATGGAGCCGGGCATGGTGGTGAGCATCTGTAGTCCCAGATACTCAGGAGGCTGAGGTGGGAAGATTGCTTGAGCCCAGGAGTTAAAGTTCAGCCTGGGCAACATAGTAAGACTCTATCTATTTTTAAAAAAATGTTAAGATGGTAAAATTTTATGTTATGTATATTTACCACAACTAAATGTATATGAAAAAAAGGATAATTCAGGAAACATAGGGAAAAATCTTCTTTATAACAGCAAGAGAAAGTAGACCATCTAGGAAGACACTTATAAGACTGTATAAAAAACATAAAAGAACACTTGGATAAATGGAGAGACATGCCAGTCTCTGGACTGGAGGACTCCATATAAAATTAAAAATAAGAAAATCTACTCCAATTTGTTTATGTCTTCTATGCAATACAAAGGAAATCTCAACAGAATTTATATATACATACATATACTAAAATAGATAGATAGAATGAAAAGAAATACAAAATGAAGATGATTATGTCAGAGGTCTCTAAAAATGAGAGGCATAAGGAGTTGGACCCCAGTCACATACGCACCAAGACACAGAACTTGACCTGTTTGAGCTGGGCCGAACTGCAAATGTCCTGAAGAAGCAGCTATATTTGATTTGAGCTGTTTACACTGGGCCAAGTCACAAAACTTGAGGAGACAGCTGCGCCAAATTAAACTGTTCATTGCCTAGAGACATTCTAAGCTGTCAATCAGCCATTGGCAATCATGAAGTATACAAAAATCCTTCACTGTGTAAACTTGCAGGAAACCCCAGCCTAGTCTCATGTGGATGGAACATGATTTAGCTGCTGGCTAGATTTGTGTCTCCCAAATTGCAATTTATAAAAGACCCTGACTGAAACAATTTATCTTGTTTGCTGCTCTGCAGTGCTGGTTTTATTTTTTATTAGTTGACATTACATGGTGTCAGAAGTGGGATACAAAGCAACTCCTTTCTAATCTCTGGTGCTGCTGGAGACCTGAACAAAGGTACCTGCAAGAATTCCTTGTGTACCATCATCTCCAGACAGCCCTGGACTTCATTCATTGGTTGAGTCAGTCTTCTTATGTCCCCAATTCCTGCCTTAGTTGAGGTTTAGGCCTTTTTTCAGGTGTCTTCTGTTGCCAGCTTTGATTGCAAAGAATCTCTCCTTTGTTTTGGAGAGTGCATCAACTAAGAACCTATGAGGGGAAACAAAAGAAATTATATTTTCTCCCCTACAAATTGGCAACCCAGATGGGACCAACAGAGACACTCCATTCACTCTGGGGCCAATGGATGGAATTCTGGGAGAACTGGCAGAAGCCAACAGAAAAAGGTAGAATCTCTTACCAAAGTCAGCTTTTCCTAGACTTCTATCTGTGATACCTGATTTGAGAGAGGAAAGTAAAAAAGATTTTCACTGTTTCTTCCTTTCCAGGTTTAGATTGGCAAGATAAAAACATTAATAAATGAAGAAAGTATAATTAGTTTTTTGAATTTTTGACTCTTACTGATTTGTTTTAGGTACCTATTTGTTATTGATCTTTAGTTTCCCAAGGATGGTCTTTGTTTCCATTGTCTCTGTCTCTTTGTATGGTTTGTCATACGGAGGAAAATCATGATATGATTCTCCTTTCATCTTGTATTTCTTGAGAAACTTGGCTTTGTAACCAGTGAAATTTTTCTCTGGTCTTCATCACTCCAGAGGGCATAAGTTGTTTGGGCTTATGTCAGGTGGCCAGTTGGGGGTCCCAAACATCTGTTTTTCCAACTGTAACGGCTCTCAGGGGAATCTGTCTTAATTGTCTCAATCTTCATTGCCTTGTGAATGAAGGTCTTTAATTTCTTAGGCTATCTTTAGAATAAACTTAAGATCTTGAGAGGGACTGCATATTCGCACACTCTCCGGGAACATCATTCTTGTGTCTGGTTATAAGCCACAAGAAGGCTTATTGGTTTTGAGTCATGATTAAAGGTATATGTTTGGAAATTTGGACTTTTGCATCTAAAAGTATTTTTTTTTTTAGGAAGCTTTCCTTTAACCCCCCTAGAAAACCCTTTAAATGATCAAACTGCCTGCTTAACTTTGCTGCAGGATTTACAAAAGTCACTCCAGCCCTTTCCCAGGCCTTTCTGATTCCCTTAGAGATATGAATTTTACCACGTCTTTGAAATATTAACATACAGGGAATTAGCTAAGAAGCATTCCAGCTGAGATTAAATTTGAAACAGAGTTAAAGTTCCTTAGACCCACCAAAAAAATTCCTTTTCTCTGTGGATAACTTTACCTCAGGAGAGAAACACTTATAAAAATTAGTTTGAATTATTTCTTTTAAATTATTTGTATGACTCTTGACCCTTTAGGGTATCCATTTGTAAGCCTTTTTATCCCTATGGGTGTAGCGGCAGCTTTTCGCTCCAGTGTCCGGTGGCGAAGGAATAATTACTCGAAACACAGTGTTCAGAGAGAAGCGGAGAGACCAACGTCTGAAGGAGAAAATGGCCTCCTCAGCTAAGTTCCTTCCCGTATTTATTAACAAGGATACATGCAAGAGGTCAGGGAGTACACAAGAATGTGGAAACTTAAGCAAGCATAACTCTTTGCAGATAAGGAACAAGATGTGCAGATATCAGCTAATAATTCTTAGAACAAAGAACTTAGCTGGAGGACAAAGGTCTGGGATGACCTCCGGACATGTCAGCTGTTTTCAGCTGACTTTGCACACAGGAAACCAGCAGCTTCGGGGAGGCATTTTCGCCTGTCCCTTCGTTCACCCTGCTCACGTTCTTTCCATCCATCCATCCTTTCTTCTAGGCCCAGCCCCCGCACGTCCCCCTTTTTGCTTATTTAAAATTAGAGACGGAGCGTGAGTAGGAGAAAGAGAGACGTAAGGTTCAGCCAGCGTCGTTTTGAGGTCATCAGTTGGCGGATTCACCGTCCTAGAAAAGTAAAAGAGACAGAAAGTGACAAGATCAAGCACAACCATAAACCACATATGTTAAGTTGAGGCCTGAAAACCAATTATTAGGATTGAGCCAGGAAAAACCCTTTTGTAGATCCTGAAGATATGACACTTGGGTTTCCTTTTGAATGGTAATTGTCTTTGCAATTCAGAAGCTAAGTCAGTAACACTCTTTTCCAAAGAGGCTTTGAGAACACCGTGTAGGTGTAGCTTTATTTTTTCCCAAGAATGTTGGGACTGATTGTAAGGTAATGGAGTTACACAAAGGTGGGAGTGTTCCCAATCACATTGCAATGTTTATCAGAGAGACAGAGCTTGCTGGGTCACCTAACCACTCTACTGCCACCTCCAGCGCTTGGAGGCCTGTGAGAATACCTTTGCCAATGGCTACTTGTGGAATCATTTCTTTAGTGACACTTGTCATTACTTCATTAACAACTTTAGCTGTATGGATAGAAGCTTCTAAAGAGCCTGAAGCAACGGTGGCAGAGGCTATAATCACAATAGCTGAAACGAGGAAGGCAATTAAGGTAAACAGAAACCGGGGAGCGCCAAGCTTTCCAAAAGCCTGCTGAATGGCATAAACGGCAGAAGAATCCTGCCAGGGTTGGGTAAGATTAACCGGAAATCATATTTGAGCCTGCCATCTTAATGGCAGCACATAGGTCAAATTAATGGTTGTCACATTGTGGTAGGAAAGACAATTTACATACCAGGCTAGAGAGGTAATGTTAATGATATAATACAAACCGGTGGCTGTCAAAACGGGCCACTGTTGACCAACTACAGATATGTACGGGTGAGCAGTACAAATCATAACTGGGTCGGTAGCATTGTGAGTAAGGTTAAGAATATAATTAGTACCTGAAGTGGAATAAGTACCACGGGAAATATTTTGCTCGAAAAAGGGGAGACCCAACCGCTCAGTTTGAGATAAAATGGGTGGCCGGTGTGGTTGTTGCCAGTCAGCCTGAGGATGGGCCTGGACAACCTTTCTCCCGTCCAGGAAATTGAGTGGTTGGACCAAGTATGGACGGAAAGATTGTGATGGTAGCTCACTAAGTGACCATGTGGCCCCCAATCCTCTAATGAGCCATTCAGACCAGTAAGGGACATTATTCCAGCTCCTCCATTCAGCAAGGAGCCCACCGGACCGAATGTCAAACATGTCTCCAGTCTTTATTTGAAGCACATATGGGGAAATCAGGAGGGTCGGTTGAATTATGTAGGTGAGTAGCACTGAGGGGCACAGATACTGCCAGAATGAATATTAAATTGGCCTTTGTGCTGGCAGTTCTCAGTTGATCATACAGGTATTTTTGGGTGGTCATGGGAATGCACCACGTTGTATTATATAAGTTGGTAACACACACAGGAGGATTAGAGGAATGATAAACTACTGACTCTGTGATACTAAGCCAGTCTGTTCCATTTCTCTGCCAGGAATGTGGAGGCAACCATACTCCTCCCGTCCATGTCGAGTCATTGGTAGACAGAGGGATCTGTGAGCCCCACCGTGTTAGGGGTTTAAACACAGGCAGCTTTAAGACATAAACCCAGTAAACTGAGGCTGTATTTCCTGGGAGGAATCAAAGGACAAAGAGGCTGCAAAGCAGCCCTCGGGGTACCTGGCTGCTGTTACGGCCAACAATAGCCAGATACGCCAGAAAACTGTTCCCCGGGGTAGGAGGAACCCCCAGCTGTGTCATCATAGCTGAGGCCTGTGTCTCTAGTTGCTTCAGTTGACCCCACGTGATCCCGGGCGCCGTCGTGGTGTTACGAGTCTGTTGCTGCGTTGTCGGCGGCAACTGGAGGGACAGGCGTTCCATCCGTGGAATCAGGTTGCTGGGTTGGTCCTTCCAGCTCATGGTGTGGGTGAACTCGTCTGGAGGGGCACCACTCAGGACCTGTAGAAGTTTGAACACAAACATATGCCCTGCCCCATGTCAACACACCAACAGGGCCGTCCCAGGTTCCCGCAGAATCCCATCGCCGCACCCACACTCCCTGTCGGGGCTCAGGCTGGGATCCGGAGAAGGAAGTGTAATGACGAAGGACCGCGGTGGAAGGCGGCTGGAGAAAGGACAAAGTCAAAAAATTAAGAGTGTATACTGCTTTTGCTACCCTCCGTTGTGGAGGGGCAGGGTACTCCCCCTTTTGTTTTTCCAAATAGTTTTTTTTTTCTTTATGAGACAGAGTCTCACTTTGTTGCCCCGGCAGGAGTGCCGTGGCGTCAGCCTAGCTCACAGCAACCTCAAACTCCTGGGCTCAAGTGATCCTCCTGCCTCAGCCTTCCAAGTAGCTGGGACTACAGGCATGCACCACCATGCCCGGCTAATTTTTTCTATATATTTTTAGTTGGCCAATTAATTTATTTCTATTTTTAGTAGAGATGGGGTCTCACTTTTGCCCAGGCTGGTCTCAAACTCCTGACCTTGAGCGATCCGCCCGCCTCGGCCTCCCAGAGTGCTGGGATTACAGGCGTGAGCCACCGCGCCTGGCCTCCAAATAGTTTTTTAAGGTTCGTTTGGTCCGCTCAACAATTGCCTGTTCAGTAGGTTTATGTGGAATGCCAGCAATGTGGCGAATGTTCCAGTCCTGTAAAGGGGTCTGAAAGGCAAGTGTGGTGTAACAGTGTTCATTATCGGTCTTTACGGTATGAGCAAGCCCTAGATAAGCAACGGAGTTTAACAAATGAGTGATAGTGTGCGAGGCACACTCACCTGATGATGGAGTGGCATGGATCATTCCAAAGTGTCAACACTTACCGGTAGATATCGAAGGCGATGGAAGGTAGGGAAATGAGTACCATTGATTTGCCATAAAGAATTAGGGGTAAGACCGCAGGGGTTAACCCCAGGATGTAAAGGGCCCACCCTGCACAGCCTGACAAGCAGAGCAGGTGTATATTATGTGACGAGCTTGTTTTTGGGTAATGGGAAATTGTTTAGTAAGCATTTGGATGTTTTAGTGAAAGAACTGGTGGGACCTTACAGCATTTTTAAAAATTTATTTATTTATTTATTTTTTTGCTTTTATTTCATCATATAATGGGGGTACAAATAT
>VBSM01002616.1:31010825-31023042 GCA_008086735.1 Cheirogaleus medius | reverse complement strand
ATTCTGTAGATCACTTTAGGTAATATTGACATTTTAACGATATTGATTCTACCTTACAGCGTTTTTAAAGGCATTAATGAAATATACATGGTAGGAAACAAGGAAACAAGATGATCAACGGCATTATTTCCTTCTGTCAGAGGTCCAGGTAAAGGGGTATGAGCACGAATATGAGAAATAAAGACGGGATGTTGCCGGATATCTAATACGTGCTGTAGAACAAGGAATTGTTGAAGTGAAGTTTGATTAGGTATATCCTTGATGATAGCATTTTCCATATGGAGAATGGAATAGACTACATAACGGGAGTCAGTGATGATGTTTAGGGGTTCTAACAGAAATGTTTTTAAAGCTAATGTAAGTGCCCCTAATTCTGCTTGTTGAGTAGAGGGAAAACTGGAGGTGGATAAATATTTCCAATCACCCTCTTTCCACGAAATCCCTGCTTTAGATGATCGTTCTAGGCATCTATGAACACTGTCAGATGGTGGGAAGAGGTGTAGGGGAGAGTTTTGTGCGAGGTTGTACAGGAAGTAAGGAAAGAGTGGAGAGAAGCGTGTCAGAGGGGTAATGGAAGGAAAGAAAACCTACATAACTTGCAAGGACTGATTGCCACAGTAAAGAATTATGTAAAGTTGCTTCAAAGCAGTTTTTAGGAATAGGGAGGTATATAGTGTGTGGCTCTAATCCAAGTAATTGTTCTGTACGACAATGTCCCTTAATAATCAAAGAGATCTAGAAGGGGAGAAAAGGATTTGGAGGGAGTGTGAGGTAAGAATAACCATTCCAAAGGAGTGATGTGAGGTGTTAATTGGCCTAAAAGAGCAATTGGAGATGGGGGAGGGGTGTTGAAGACAAAGAAAAGAAGGGATTTGTCTGGGTCGAAGTGACAGTTGACAGTGACTAAGGGCTTTGTTGATAGCGTGGAATTCCTGTAATACCAGAGATGCTAGATGCTAGTGAACAAGGTGAAAATGGATCTAGATCACCCTTTTATGTATTAGTAAGATGATGTATTTGTTGGTTAGTAATTCTGAAAGTGGGAAGTATCCAATTCACATGTCCCAAAAGTTGTTGTAATGAATGTAGTGTCAGGGTACAAGGCAAGGAGATTGCTATTTGTTGGGGTCACAGTGAACACGAAAAAAGTAGATAACCAAGATAGCACCAGGGTTAGATAAGCTGTATTTTGTCTGGGGCAATTTGCAGCCCATGGACAGCAGTATATGTTTGTACATGAGCAAACAACGATAATAATTCTGCTTGAGTAGGAGCTGCTAATAATACGTCATCCATATAGTGACAGATGATAGCGGATGGGAACTGGCGCCGAGAAGGGAGTAGGGCTTGATGGACCTAGTGTTGACAGACAGTAGGACTATTTAACATCCCTTGTGGAAGAACCTTCCAGTGATACCTATCAACTGGATGGGCATTGTTGTAGGTGGGAACAGAAAATGCAAACTGTTTCTGGTCTTGCTTTGCCAGAGGAATTGTGAAAAAACAATCTTTTAGATCTATCACAATCAGGAGCCAATTTTTTGGTATCATTGAGGGTTGAGGAAGTCAAGGTTGTAAGGGGCCCATCGGGACTATGATAGCATTAAGAGATCTTAGGTCCTGGAGTAAACGCTACTTACTGTTCTTTTTAGGTATGACGAATATAGGAGTGTTCTATGGGCTCAGGGAAGGTCCTATGTGTCCCACTTTAAGTTGGTCCTGGATACTGCTCTATCCAGATGGGCGAATTAGTAGTCCACTGTAAAGGTGTGGGTTGTATTGGATGTACCTGAGCAGTGGCCTCTAATGAAAAGGCTGGGTAGTTAGAAGATTCCATTGTTCTAGCAAATCTAGAATCTCGTCCCCACAAAGAGTACGGTAGGGGAAGGATGAGGGGTTGGAATGTGGCCTCTTGTTGGTCAGAGCCTATACATTGAAGAAGGCGAGTACTTTGTCTCCGAGAGGCCAAGACACCACCAACTCCGCTAACACTACCAGGGGATTCCTGAGAAGGCCAAGAGGAGAGCCACTGGGTATGGGCAACTTTTATTTTCCTGTTTTACCACTGTCTCTTTTAATCTTCTGTCTGTAGGGCATACACATGAGAAGGTCAGGCCTTTGAATGTAGACAGTCATCTCAGAAGCTGAGGCCCTACAATATGGCCAGACAGATGTGGGTTGCACCCAATTTGTGGCTAGTGAAACTTTCTTTTCTTTAAGCTATCCTTTGGAGGATCTGAATCTTTGGAAGGGTTGCCAATTTTTGTGCTCTCTTTGGAGACCTTGGTTGAAGCCATAAAGAGCTTCTTAGTTTGGGTCTCATGTGTGTTTATTTATGTTAGTTTTGAGTCATTTGTTCATTCCAGGGGTCCTCAAACTTTTTAAAAAGGGGGCCAGTTCACTGTCCCTCAGACTGTTGGAGAGCCGGACTATAGTTTAAAAAAAACTATGAACAAATTCCTATGCACACTGCACATACCTTATTTTGAAGTAAAAAAACAAATGGGCAAAAACACTCGCTTGTGGCCCGTGGGCCATAGTTTGAGGACACCTGATTTATACCTTTGATTTAAATTTTTGGTTTAGGCCGGGCACAGTGGCTCACGCCTATAATCCTAGCACTCTGGGAGGCCAAGGGGGGTGGATTGTTCAAGGTGGAATTCGAAACCAGCCTGAGCAAGAGCGAAACCCTGTCTCTACTAAAAATAGAAAGAAATTAATTGGCCAACTAAAAATATATAGAAAAAATTAGTCGAGCATGGTGGCACATGCCTGTAGTCCCAGCTACTCAGGAGGCTGAGGCAGGAGGATCACCTGAGCCCAGGAGTTTGAGGTTGCTGTGAGCTAGGCTGACGCCACAGCACTCTAGCCCAGGCAACAGAGTGAGACTCTGTCTCAAAACAAAGAAACAAACAAATAAATAAATAAATTTTTGGTTTACATTTTTAAAATGATAAGAACTTTTTGTTGTTTTGTTTGTTTAGTCTTCTCTCTAAAACTAAATGGGACTGTATACTCAAAAAGAAAGGAAACAATTTATTGAAAGATAACAGCTTTAAAGAGTCATTATCCAAAACTTCTAATAGGCAGATACAGCCCTCCCTCCCCCAAAGAAAATTCCTTCTTGGTGCAAATTTCAGAAAGGAAGCCAAGAAACAGGAATGTTTGCTATTTGACCAGCTAAAACCTGATAAAAAGATTTTTTTTTAAGAGCTCTAGCATCAAAAGTTGACTTAATTAAAATGTGTTATTTAGGCTATATCTGTATGCATATATATGTATTTCGAGGCCTCTGTTTTCTCTATAAATCCTGAATTCCTCTCTTCTTAAACTCTTGCTAACTATAAGCACGCCCTCTTTCTGTTCTTTTCTTATTGACGTGTTTTTTGCCAAGGATAATGAAAAACTTCATTGGCCTTTTAGCAAACATGATCTCAAATTGGTTTCTTTAAGGCTTGTTCTTCCATATACTTCTGCCTGCCCCTCTTTCCTTTCTCCACCTTGGATACTGAAGAAGACTTCTAACAATCGTGGGACCCTTTGAGGAACACAGAAAAGGTGCAACAAAATCCTTTTGGGGGTGAGAGACAACTGTTTTCCTCATGGAGCCCCAAGAGTTGTGGGTGGATGGGTTTCTCTCAAATCTAAAGCTCTACTCTCTTACATCGAACTCACTGATCTCTTTGGTTTTTATATACATACATGTGTGCATGTGTATGTTATATGTTGTATCTACATGTATGTGTATATCGGTACATATGTTTGTATATTGTCTACATTGTACCAAATTAACTTAAAGATAGATGAGTGCTCACCAATTAAATGAATGAGCCCAAATATTTTTCAAGTTTACATGACTTGAGTAAATTTTTAGTAAATAAGACCAGTTTAATGCTGTTGATCTTATAAAAGCAAATATGTCTTCTGAGTTATCGGCAAAGTATGCATGTGTTTAAGTTTCTTGCTTTTATGATACTTACCTAATACACAGTAATATAAAAATGGTTAATAGAAAATTAAACTTGAGGTAATGAGGTAACTTGAGGTAATTAAACTTGTGGCTGGATTTGTCTAATGTCTCATCAAATTTTTCAAACATAGTTGTTAAGAATAAATAAATTAAATAGATGTAAATGAGATAAATGTTTATAATAAAACTTTTTAATAATAATTATGTTTTATAATATGTTTATTTTAAAAGACTTCTCAAATCTTTTTGGTAACTATATGCTCAGAGTTTTGCTAAGCTAAGTTAAATGATGGATATTCATTCAATATCCAGACCATTTCCCAGTAAGATATAATGCTAAGATGTTAATTACTAAATTTAAGTTTAAACTTATATACTTTTATCTTATTTCAGAAAAATGATATTTAGATCTGTTAATAAACATGTCCTGGCCGGGCGAGGTGGCTCACGCCTGTAATCCTAGCTCTCTGGGAGGCCGAGGCGGGCAGATCGCTCAAGGTCAGGAGTCCGAGACCAGCCTGAGCAAGAGTGAGACCCCGTCTCTACTAAAAATAGAAAGAAATTAATTGGCCAACTAAAAATATATAGAAAAAATTAGCCGGGCATGGTGGCGCATGCCTGTAGTCCCAGCTACTAGGGAGGCTGAGGCAGGAGGATTGCTTGAGCCCAGGAGGTTGAGGTTGCTGTGAGCTAGGCTGATGCCACGGCACTCTAGCCCGGGCAACAGAGTGAGATGCTGTCCCAAAAAAAAAAAAAAAAAAAAATGTCCTGTTCCACAATGAAAAATTTTTCCATGAGAAATCCTATGTTTCTAAAAATTATAAAATGTATTTTCATAAATTGTTGGTATGTGACTTACAGTTAAATTGCTTACATCTTAGGTTTTCACTGTGAGTTAAGGTTACCAAGAGTTACAATTTTTACTAATATATGGTAACGAAAACAACAATCTTGTATACAGAGTGTACAAGAAAAGTAATACACATGTTATCAAAGAAATTAATAGACTATAAAAATATGTTTTTGTTGAGGAAAAAAGTGATTTTGTCTAGTGTGGAGGTTTTGAAGATTGTTTTAAAATAAGTGAAAGTAGGAAAAAATGAGAAAGATAAACTGAATGAATATGGAAAGTTGAAGAAAAAAGAGAAAAAAACTATAAAAGATTATAAAGGGTTTATGAAAATCTTACGTGCTTAAACTGAATGTTAACAGTGAAAGTTTTCTGCGACTATGTAATTCTCTATATTTGTATTTAAAATCTTTTGCCATTTTGGTTTTATTTCGCAGTGACCTGTGATCCTATTGTGGTCAAATATTTTAAACCTTTGATATTTGACAAACTTCCAAAAATCAAATTTCAAATTCAAAAATTTAATCTTTTTGACCTTGAACTAACTTGAACTAACTTTTGGACATTCCAAAAAGAGCCCCTTAGAAGTCCAAGAGAGACATATTAGGCTTATTTGTTATGTTGAGTTATATAGGAGGCATTGTCAAATAAGAAATAATGTTTTCTCCCCACACTGGCCGGGCGCGGTGTCTCACGCCTGTAATCCTAGCACTCTGGGAAGCCGAGGCGGGTGGATAGCTCAAGGTCAGGAGTTCGAAACCAGCCTGACCAAGAGCGAGACCCCGTCTCTAAAAAAAAAAAAAAAAAAAAAAAAAAAAAAAAAAAAAAAAAAAAAAAAAAAAAAAAAAGAAATAATGTTTAACTCTCTTTGAGTTGGATTTGTATAAATGTGTTATTAATATGTGTTTCAAAATTGTATGAAATTTTCTAAACATTTTGATATCTTTTGGTGTATAAGTCATAATTCTGATTATTATTTTAAATTGCTATATGCCACACAAATAACCAAATTTCCTTGTCAATTATGTTTTAAACTATTGTTTTTCTAAATCTTTTGTCATCCACAAGCAATTATTGTTTTGCTTTAATTCTTCTCAAAAACGCAGTTTATAATTAACTATAGTCCAAAACTTGCTTCTTCTTCAAAGAAAATCATGAAAAGGACCATGACAAGTACTCTTGAAAACAGGTTTCTGATAACTTTTGGAGATCATACCATTCGATTAGCAAAAACTCCCAGAATTCTAATGGAGAAACTAAAAGGTTCATGAAGATTGCTAACCCACCATCAAGCAATACAAAAATTAATTATAGGAGCCTAAACTCAAATTTTTTATGACTTCTTTTTGTTTGAAACATTGCTGATTCTTTATGTTTTGCTTTCCATAGTCAAGAAATTTTTTTTCTTTTTTTAAGTTTACGGCAATTGATTAATGTAGAGTTTTGTGACCAGAATTGAAAGATTTACCTTTCTCTCTACCTGATTTCTCTAGAATTTGGAAACTATTTGCAATGATTCATATTTTATACAACATAGTTATTTGTGAAAGTTCAGTAAGAATTTGCCCTATTTGAAGCAAGAGCTATTGCAACCTAATAAAACTCTGCCTTAGCATGTGTATACTAGATAATAGAATAGCTTTAGGTTACTTGCTGCTCACAGAGGGGTCTGTGCTATACCCATTACCCCCTGTTGTGCTTGGATAAATACCTCCAGTCAGGTAGAACTGGAACCCTCCAAGATTCTGTGATTAGCCAGGTCCCTAAAAGGTATACCTTCTCACAGTCTTTTCAATTGAGTTAATCTTAAATTCTCTGATCTTTCTGGTTGGCTTCCTGCAGGTGTTGGAAGTATTTTAAGATCTGGGTTCCAACTCATTCTGATGGTCTTATTTATGATCTTAGTTGTGTTTGTCCTCTTTAATCTATGTTATTTTTGTATTTCCTAATGCTGCACTGTTGCCATCAATAATACTAAAATTATGGTGGCCCAACAAATTGAAATGATAGCCCAGGCCTACAATCATGAAATTCTACCCTATCCACAGTGCCATGACTGGAGCTCATATTCTTTTCTTTTCTTTTCTTTCTTTTCTTTTCTTTCCTTTCCTTTCCTTTCCCTCCCTCCCTCCCTTCCTTCCTTCCTTCCTTTTTCTTTCTCTATCTTTCTTCCCTTCCTTCCTTCTCCCTTTCCTTCCCTTCCTTTCCCTTCCCTCTCCTCCCCTCCCTCTCTCTCTCTCCCTCTCTCTCTTTCTTTCTTCTCAAATTCAGCCTATTTTATCTAACAAAAATTATCCATTATCAGCACTGCAACTACCTCCTCCATGGGACATGACTTCCTGGGACAAATCTATCCCAGTGCCAAGGGACTTATCAAAATAATTGATCATCAATGCTTTCTGAGGAAAGATCTCAATCAAAAGGGGGAAATGCCAAAAGAACTCCAGAATGGAGATGATTATGTCAGGGGTCTCTAAAAAGGAGCCAAGAAGGCAGGTAGAGTTGGACCCCAGTCACATACACACCCAGATGGAAATGGACCTGTTGGAACTTGGCCGAATTCCAAATATCCTGAAACAGCAGCTGAATTTGATTCAAGCTGTTTACACTGGGCCCAGTCACAAAACCTCCTGAGGAGACAGCTGTGCCAAATTAAGTTGTTCATTGCCTAGAGACATTCTAAGCCAGGGGTCCTCAAACTTTTTAAACAGGGGGCCAGTTCACTGTCCCTCAGACTGTTGGAGGGCCGGACTATAGTTTAAAAAAAAAAACTATGAACAAATTCCTATGCACACTGCACATATCTTATTTTGAAGTAAAAAAACAAAACGGGCAAAAACACCTGGCAGACCAGATGAATGTCCTCGGCGGGCTGCATGTGGCCCGCGGGCCATAGTTTGAGGACCCCTGTAAGCTGTCAGTCAGCCATTGGCATCATGAACTATACCCAAATCTTCCACTTGTGTAAACTTGTAGGAAGCCATTATAAGCCTCTACCTAGCCTCGTCTGGATGGAACACGATTTAGCTGCTTGCTAGATTTGTGTCTCTTGAATTGAATTGAATTCATAAAAGACTCTGATTAAAACACCTTCTCTTTTGTTTGCTGCTCTGCAGTGTTGGTTTTATTTCTTATTAGTTGACAATAAATGCACATGCATATGCACAAAAATTGATTCTATTATATATTTATTTGGAATGGTTTATTCAACAAATAGTATTGTGACAACTGAGTAGCTATCTGGAAAGTGACAGCTAAGTAGCCATCTGGAAAGTGATAGTCGTACTCCTACAACTTGCTTTACACCAAAATTAATTCCAGATGGATCAAAAATGTAAACTGTAATATTGTAAAACCATAATGAAGACAAGGAAAAGATTTACGTCTCCTTCCCAAACGTGCTAGTATTAGACAGGCATTACATAAAACAGGAATACCAAATGGAAAATAACAGGTAAAGGTGCTAACTCCCATGGTAATGAGTAAAACCACAATAAGTTCTCTCTTTATACCTACCAGAATGACTGAGATTTAAAGGCCAATAAAGGCTGGGCGTGGTGGCTCACGCCTGTAATCCTAGCACTCTGGGAGGCCCAGGCAGGAGGATCAACAAGGTCAGGAGTTCAAGACCAGCCTGAGCAAGAGCCAGACCCCGTCTCTACTAAAAATAGAAAGAAATTAATTGGCCAACTAAAAATATATAGAAAAAATTAGCTGGGCATAGTGGCACATGTCTGTAGTCCCAGCTACTTGGGAGGCTGAGGCAGAAGGATTGTTTGAGCCCAGGAGTTTGAGGTTGCTGTGAGCTAGGCTGATGCCACAGCACTCTAGCCCGGGCAACAAAGTGAGACTCTTTCTCAAAAAATAAATAAATAATTAAAAATTAAAAAAAAAATAAAGGCCAATAAGAACCACCTGAGCAACATAGTTTATTGGTGAGAAAGTGAGCAACAGGAAACTTCATGCCTTGCTGTGGGGGGTGTAAGCTTGTACACTTCTTTGAATGTACCAGTTTGACATTGAATGTACACAATGACTCATATTCCACTCACAGAAATATGCCATAGAGAAATTCATGTACACATGCACTATTATAACATATTCAAGAATATAAATTTTGAGCCAAACACAGTGGCTCATGCCTGTTATCCTAGCACTCTGGAAGGCTGAAGTATGAGGGTTTAACTTGAGGCCAGGAGTTCAAGATCAGCATGAGCAACAGAGTGAGACCCCATCTCTACAAAAAAATAGAAAAATTAGACATGGTGGCAGGTACCTGTAGTCTCAGCTACTCAGGAGGCTGAGGCAGGAGGATCACTTGAGCCCAACAGTTTGAGGTTGCAGTGAGCTATGATGACGATACTTTACTCTGGCCCAGGTGACAGAGTGAGACCCTGTCTCAAAAAAAAAAAGTATTTCAGCTTTTTAAAAGCCAAAAGATGGAAACAACTCAAATGTGATCTATATAATATCTATAATATTCTAATAATCTATAATCTAATAATCTATAATATTCACATAGTGATACCCAAGAAACTAGGAATATTAGTCGCCCTGAGAGAAGGGAACTGGTTAGCTGAGGCTCAGAATTGTAGATGTGATTTATTTTTCCTTTTACCCTTTTGACCATACCTGAACATGAATTTTATCAGTTTTAAAGAATATAATTTATTAATAAAAAATAACATCTGGAAGAGTAGATTAACATAAATAACATATTTTGAATAGAGGGCTAAACATTGTAAACATGCTTTCCCAGATATCGAAATATAAAGCTATCAAAACATTGTCATATTAAAGCAGTTACAAATTTGCCACTTAAAGAGAATAAGGTCCAGAAATAGACTTGGAAAAAGACAAACTATTCAATAAGTGATGTTTTGTCTGTTTTGAAGAAAAATAAAGATCCTTACATCACACAAATAAAAAACATTGAGGGTGGAGACTATCTGTAAACTTAAAACTAAGCAAAAGGTCAGGCCTGGTGGCTCACGCCTGCAATCCTAGCACTCTGGGAGGCCGAGGCCAAGGAGGGCAGATCACTCAAGGTCAGGAGTTTGAAACCAGCCTAAGCAAGAGCAAGACCCTGTCTCTACTAAAAATAGAAAGAAATTAATTGGCCAACTAAAAATATATATAAAAAAAATTAGCCAGGCATAGTGGTGCATGTTTGTAGTCCCAGCTACTCGGGAGGCTGAGGTGGGAGGATCGCTTGAGCCCAGGAGTTTGAGGTTGCTGTGAGCTAGGCTAGCAGCACAGCACTCTAGCCTGGGCAACAAAGTGAGACTCTGTCTCAAAAAAAAAAAAAGCTAAACAAAGGTATAAGATTACCAGAAAAAAAAACTTAAAAAGATACTTTTATAATTTTACGTGAAAAGGTATATGTGTGTATAAATATACCTTAAATATGTATACTGCATATATGTAAAGAAAATTTATACCAATCTTGGGAAAAGGCAATAGATAATTGATTGACTTTTGATACCATGCTAGAGCATTTACTAAGTCTGCTTGCCCAAATGTTACACTCTCAGGAAATGACTGGTATCCATGGGGGACTGGCTCCAGGACCCCCCCTTAGATACCAAAATCCATGGATGTTCAATCCCTGATATGAAATGATACGGTATTTGCATATAACCTACTAACAACCTCTTGTATACTTTAAATCATCTCTAGATTACTTATAATACCTAATACAGTTCAAATACTATGTAAACAGTTGTAATATTGTATTATTTAGGGCAGGGGTGGGGAACCTGTGGCCTTCTAGGTCCTTAAGTGCAGGCTTCTGACTGAATCCAAATTTTACAGAATAAATCCTTTAATTTTTATTCATACATTTTTGTTCATCTTTTAAATTTTTTATTTTGTTTGTAAAATGAACATATTTAAAATAACAAAGAATAGGCCGGGTGTGGTGGCTCACGCCTGTAATCCTAGCACTCTGGGAGGCCGAGGTGGGAATTTTGCTCAAGGTTAGGAGTGAGCAAGAGTGAGACCCTGTCTCTACTAAAAATAGAAAGAAATTAGCTGCACAACTAAAAATACATAGAAAAAATTAGCAGGGCACGGTGCCACATGCCTGTAGTCCCAGCTACTTGGGAGGCTGAGGCAGAAGGATTGCTTGAGCCCAGGAGTTTGAGGTTGCTGTGAGCTAGGCTGACGCCATGGCACTCCAGCCCAGGCAACAGAGCAAGACTCTGTCTCAAAAAACAAACAAACAAACAAACAAAAAATCGACTTGAATATTTCTTTGCAAGGTAAAACTAAGTCTATATAGGATACATGGCAAAAAATCCAAGCATTTTGAAAAAAAAACGTATTTTTTTCAAGGCACTTTATTCAAAAGGAAATTTTGGATGAACATTTTCCCCAGTCAGCAAAAGTCATTGATGAACAGGATGATATACGTGAATCACCTGAAGAATGTGCAGCTGCTATAGACATATTAATTGGAGAATACAATGAAAGTTTCACTGACTTTGAGAATTATGACATCACCCTCAAATTAGCATTTCAGCCTCACCTAGTTGATGTCACCAAGGCACCTAAAGAACTACAGATGGAATTGACTGAGCTCTCAGTAGATGACATTTTAAAGTCATTGTTTGATGCTAAGACAGATGCAATTGAAATATGGGAAAATGCAGAATACCCACGCCTTCGGCAAGCCTGAAAAACGATTTTCTTGCTTTTCAACCACTTAGTACTGCAAATCTACATTCTCCTACCTAACCCAAATAAGATGCCCTTAAGGTCACAAATGACTGATAGGATCGACTGAAACTATGGACCTCCGTGCTGCAAACAAATATTCAGATGCTTTCCAACAAAAAGCAGACAAAACAAAGTCATTAAAAGGTTAGTTAACTTTAAAATTAACAAATAGTTTTCATTTTTTGAAATTATTAAGTATATAGTAGTTAGATTTTTACAAAATAATGTACATTTTTAAGTATATCTAGTTGAAGTTTCTTGAATGTGGCCTAATTTGATTACAGCTAAATTAATGCGACCTTCCAACATGAAAATGTTCTCCACCCCTAATTTAGGAAATAATGACAAGAAAAAAGTCTGTATGTATTTGGTATAGATATAACCATTCTTTTAGGAAAAAAAATTTTTTTAAATCCATGATTGGTTGAATCCTTGGATGTAGAACCCACAGATATGGAGGGCCAACTGTATATATTTGACAATGATCAACATCTGATGAGGGTATAGAGAGACTACTGCACCACTGTTCTATAAGGTTATAAGTTAATTGGTAAACACTGATGAGTTGTTAGGATGCTTGACACCTGATAGAGACATTAACCCCAAATGTTTCAAGTCTTTATTGCCCTGAAAAAGTTAGCCGGTCTTATAACTAATTTAGCAATTTTTTTTTTTTT
>VBSM01002616.1:30965633-30986147 GCA_008086735.1 Cheirogaleus medius | reverse complement strand
GCCTTGGCCTCCCAGAGTGCTAGGATCACAGGCGTGAGCCACCGCGCCCGGCCTACATAGTGCACTTACACGAGGATTTTCTTCCGCCTCCGCCACACGGAGGAGGCATAACCCTCATGTTGATCAAGGGTCAACTGTATTGTCCTTTTACATTCTAATTGTGCAACTATCAGGCATTCTTCAGGAAACATTTAACTCCCATTTTAACTCCATTTTAGGTCATTCAGGGGTGCTTTTCCAGGTGTCAGTTTTCTTGTTTGCCAACAAAGGAGAGGGGGAGAGACAAGTTAACCCCAAATTATACATAAAAATTGTTTCTGTCTCTGCTCATAGGCTTTGTGTTAGTTTGCTATGTGTTTGAGATAAGAAAAACCAAACTGTTCTTCCTACTCTCACACGATTCACCACTTTACCTCTCATCACAAAAATGTGTGTGGATTTCTTCCCATTGGCAACCAATCATTTCTCCAGCAGACACCAACTGGGTGTCCTACAATTCAATTCCATTTGACAGCATCTACATGGAGATAGCATCACATTCCACAGGTTGAAGGCTCAGTCCCACAAGATTGCCTCCAACTTCAGGTACCACTCACAGGTCCCGGGTCATGACCTGTACTTCTGACCAACTAGCTGTAAATAGGGTATTCCCATGACCCCCTCTTGGGATTTGATTAATTTGATAGAGCAGCTCACACAATTCAGGGAAGCACTTTACTTACATTTACCCATTTATTATAAAGAATATTAGATAAACAGCCCGATGGAAGAGATACATAGGGGAATGCATGTGTGAGAAGGGGCGTGGAACTTCCATGCCCTCTCCAGGTGTTTCACCCTCCAGGCACCTTGGTGGTTCATCAGTCTGGAAGCTCTCTAATCCCTGTCCTTTGGGGTTTTATGGAGGTTTCGTTACGGCCATTGGTGATCAACTTAACCTTTAGCCCCTCTTCCCTCCTTGGATGTCCAGGGGTGGTGCTGAAAGTTCCAACCCTCTAACCACATGGTTGGTTCACTTGGCAACTTGACCCCATCCTGAGTCTATCCAGGAGCCCAAGAGTAGCCTCATTAGAACAAAAGATGTTTATATCACCCAGGAGATTCCAAGAGATTTAGGAGTTCTGTGTGAGGAGCCAGGGTCAAAGACCAAATATTAGAGCTCAAGGGTCTCCTAGCACCCCTATCTACAAGAGTTTTAGGAGCTTTGTGTCTGGAGCCAGGGTCAGAGACCACATATACAAGGGCTGTCCAGAAAGTATCCAGGAATTGTTACTATAAGGAAAATAGTTACATGGCTGGATAACTTTCCAGACAGCTCTAGTATATTTCTTATCACAGGCCGCCATAACAAAATGTCACAGACTGGGTGACTTAAACAACATAAGTTTATTTTTCACAGTTCTGGAAGAAGTCCAGGATCAGTGTGTTTTGATTTCTCTTCTCCTGAGACCTCACTCTTTGTGGCTTGCAGGGCGCTACCTTCTTCCTGTATCCTGGCAGAACCCTTCCTCTGTGGGCCAACGTCTCTGGTGTCTCTCTTATAGAGGATACCAGTCAGATTAGAGCCCCACCAGTATAGCCCTATTTAACCTTAATTACCTCCTTAAAGGCGCTATCTCCAAATACATTGGGGGGTTACAGCTTCAATGTTCAAGTTGGTGGGAGGTGTGTACAATTCAGTTCATAACAGGCTCCCACCTCCAGGTTCACATAAGAGCAGGGTGATTATTAGGCATCTTTAACTCTCTTTCAAAGTGCTGTTTTTTGTTTTGTGTTCTTTCTTCTACCTGATCAGTCAATTGTCATACTAAGGAGCTTTCCCGGGAGAAGACATATGATAAATTCACAGATCTTTCTCCTTGGGATCTTCTATTTAACCCCCAAAAGTGCATGCCCTCTTCAGTTTTTGGTTTTTTGTTTTTTTTCTCCAGTTAGCACTATGCCTCATTCTGTTTCCAACCTTGTGCTTTGGTCAAACTGTAATGTGAGGAAAACATAGTCCTAACAAGGATAAGAGTGGTAACATGAGTGTTATTAGCATATGTTGGTAGATTTCTTTTTTAGTTGACAGACTTTATTTTTTAGATTAGTTTTAGGTTTTTAGAAAATTGAGCACATAGTACAGAGCATTTCCATATAAGAGGTTTATGGGACCTTCCTATCTCTGAAGCTCTAAGTTTCCCCTATTATTAGCATCTTGCGTTAGAGTGGTGCATCTGTTATAATTAATAACTAGTATTGATGTATTATTAGCTAAAGTCTATAACTTACATCAGGGTTGACAGGCAGTGTGTACTGGTCTGTTGGTTTCAGTAAATGTATAATATTGTGTATGTATTATTACAAGAGAGTTTTTTAAAACAAAAACTTTATGAAAGCAAAACATACCTAAGAAAGGACACAAAAGGTAAGTGTATATAGTTCAGTGGGTTATCATGTAGGGAACACACTTTTGTGTAAACACCGTCCTGGTCAAAAGCCCTTTTGTGCCACTTACTACCAACCACTATTCCCTCACATCTTCTAAAAGGTACCACTCTAGTCCATAGGTGGTATTGCCCATATTGAAATCTATATGTAAACAGAATCATTATTCCTTTATATCTAGCTTTTTTTACTCGATATTATGTTTGTTAGATTCATCCATGTTGTTGCATATAGCTAAGTTTGTTCATTTTCATTACTTTTGTGTTCCGTTATGTTTCCAGTTTTTCCTTATTGCACATAATGCTGCTGGCAGTGTTATTAATCATGCATTTCTGTTTGGTATATACCTTGGAATGAGAATTTTAGGGCTCAGAACTTGCATTTATTAACCTTTAGTCGGTGATGCCATGTATCTTTCCGAAGTGTTTGCCAATTTACAGACCATTCTGTGTTCCTATCACCATTGTATGAGAGTTGTAATTGTTCCATTTTCTTGCCAACATTTGTAATTGTCAGTTTTAATTAGCCATTCTGGTGGGAGTGTAATCTTATCTTATGGTTTTCATTTGCATTTCTGATATTAATAAAATCTAGTACTTTGCAAAATTTTGCCATTTAAATACAGTTAACTGAGCTCAGGTTTTTTAAAATTTTAATCAGAGATCTTGTACACATCCTTCATTTTCTAAGTATTTGATTTTTGTGATATTAAGCTTTGTGGCAAGAACCAGGGACAAATGCCAAATGTGTTTCTTAGTATATCCATAAAGTGGAATGCTATTCAGGCAGTGAGGTAGATGGTATGTATATATGTAGTGAAATAAGATATACTAGGTATAATAAATGGAAAACAGGCAAATTGTAGACAATATGTTTAGTAGGATTCCAGTTTTGTTTTAAAAGATGTTTTATTTATGAATTAGAGTTATTTTGTGCCTAGAAATTGTCTTAGGCCATAAGGTAACATTGCATACCCCTGGGAACTTTAGACATTGAGGATGGACAGTAAGAACTCTTTTACTATGTGTTTGAGCTTTTTTTTTTATTATTTATAGTGAGCATGGATTACTTAGAATAAAGAGCTTGTTAAAATAAGAGCAGCCATTGATTGGCATTTAACACATTAACTGCCATGTGAGTTGTATTTAATTCTAGCTAGTTTTGAGCTGAGGGCCTTGTGAAGCATATGTAACTCACATGTCTCTTTACCTTGTGAGCCATGTGAACTATTTTTCAAGTTTCATATAACTCATGCACAGAAAACAGTAAAAAATAACAAATTTTTCATTAAATTAAAAAGGATCATTTTGTTTTTGAAGTTTTTATTCTATTTTCATAATAAAACACTGTGGCCCCAAGGAAAATTTTTTTTTCTAGTGTGACAGTCCATGCACTAAATGTAACAAATAAAATGCTAGCTGTATTGTGTAGAATGAATTTCTGTTAAATACTCCAGAAATTTGCCTTATATTATTACATCCCCCATTGCTATACCTCTTCCTAAAATTAAAGATGGGACTTGTCTAGTCTGAAGTTTCAGTAATTATGATTGATACAGTCAGCTACTAATTTTCTTAGAAATTTTATCTAGGCAAAGCAGTGTTTTAATAAAAGATTTTTATTTCTTACAGATTTCTGACATTCAGAACAACTGACTTTTAATACACTGCTACTGTATCAAGTCAGCAATGAATTGGAATGCAGAACCAGAGAGTGCTACATTACCATCACAGTATCCTAAAAGCCAGTCATCTTTTTTGCAGCAGTCTTTAATAAACCAGTTTACCACAACATCTCACAACTCTCTCGACTGTCCTGGAAATAACCAAGAAGCATGCATGTATCCCAATAATTTAAATCCAATACCACAGCCACTGCTGAATATCCAAAATTATCCTCAACCGATCCCTGTTTCTAATATAAATAATGGGACAGCTGTGGACTCACAAACTTCATTAGAAAGAATAACATTTGGGTCCATTAAAGGACCTAAACAACTAAGTCACAATTTACAAATGTCTTCAGGAGTTACACAAAATGTTTGGTTGAACTCAACAATGAGAAATCCTGTGCTTTCTCATACAGGGGCAACTGTATCTCATCAAGCTGATTTTGCAACTAATATACCCAATATACATGCACCACAGAGTCAACTTGTAACATCAGATAACTATTCTATGCGACTGCAAATGATCCCTTCCAATTCTCCACGAGTTCCTGTGACTTACCAAGGGAATCAGGGACTTAACCAATGTTTTTCAGAGCGAAAGGTTGACTGGGCACAACAGTATGCATCTAATGGACTGACTTATCCAGATTACAGACCACTTCCAAAGCAATACTGTTATGCGCCGCAAAAACTTTTGCAAGATCCTAATATTCAGAAACGAAACCCTATGCCATCTACGTCATTACAAGTTAAAAATAGTCAGCTTCCAAATTCTGCCCTGACTTTACATTCAAAGGAGACTGCAGCTGTATCCTCTCAGCAATATGCCACTCAACTTGATAAAAGACTCCCTCGTCCTCCACCTCCTCCTTATGACTGTAGATACAGAAGCCAGCCTTTGCAAAGTGCTCTGCATGTTCTTAAACATGTGCCTGTGGAAGTTCCTCAGTGTCAAAAAATGCACTCATCTGAAATAAGGACAGACTCTTATAGAGGCTTTCAACAACAGTGGCAAAACCCTAATGAAAATGTCAGCACAATTGGAAACTTCTGTAATGTGAAACTAAATGCCAACGTCAAACAGCCTTTTAATGAACCAATTAGATCTTCTGCGGATGCTGTTCAGACTCTTAATCAAAATAATCAAGAGAAAGGAATGAATTCTTGTAATTCAACTTCGAATCAAGTTTTGGATACAAATGTCACAAAAGAAAAGCTAGCGAGAGATATTAAAACATTAGTAGAAATGAAAAGGAAGTTTTCAGAACTTGCAAGGAAAATTAAAATTAATAAAAATATTTTGATGGCAGCAGGTTGTATTAAAATGACTGATACCTCTTATGGTCAACCAGCTCAAAATTCTGAATTGTCCCTGAAAGAACAAACTGCTAAAATTCAGTCTGGACAACAGATAACCCCAGTAACTCCAGAGATTGCAGAGGGACAGTCATCAACAATAACAGAATCTACAGAAACAAGTAAAACACACTGTGCATTAAATCCCAACATTCAAGAAATCAATTGCAGAAAATTTAATCAAGTCAGCTCTGTTGTACTAAATTCTGTCTGTTCGGAAAAGTTGCCAATGTCAGGCCAGTGTCATGACTGGAAAGTTCCGACATCTTCAAAGACATCAACTGTCGAGATGACCCAGGCAACATTGAATAACACTCAGCTTCCATCAGAAAATTCTGTCCAAGTTGAACTAAATCTGCCAGCAATTTGTGAGACAATATCTGTTCCGCAATCTGCATCATTTGAGGAATATGCTTCACAACTTCTAAATAAAAATAGGCTACTTCTTAATTTGCTTACTCAAGGAGATAACATTGAGAAGAGACTATTAAAAGATGTTAGTAAAACTATTCAGGATTCTAAAGTAGACAGTTGTGAAATGAATCTGAATGCTCAAATCACTGGTAACCAACTGATGTTGAAAACTACAGAAACATCAAGTACTTCTAATGTAAGTGCCAGGATTTCAGACAACTCTAATTGCATCAAGCATGAATCCTCAACAAAAGGAATGTCTGCTAAAAGTGACAGTGATTATTGTATGGAATTGCTAGCAACATGTCTTTCTCTGTGGAAAAAGAAACCTTCTGAAACTACAGAAGAAAAACAGTGTAACGAGTCAAGAACAAACAAAACAGCAGTTGGAATTTCAAAGCCTGCAGACGTCTGTGTTAAGAGTCTTTGTTCAGTTGTGGGAAATTCTCAGAATAAAATAGTTAATCCCTCACAAGAAACAGCTTTGTCAATGGTAGTACAGAATTACGAGTCTTCAGGTACAACTATAACAAAGGGAACAGAACTTCAGATTGCTGTAGTATCACCCTTAATTCTTTCAGATGTCAAAACATTGCCTGTCAAAGGAATAGCACCTGAAGCTTTACCTGAAACAGTATATCCAGTTATTAAAGAAGGCAGTGTTTGTAGCTTACAAAATCAGTTGGCAGAAAATACGACAGTAAGTGCTACTTTGAAAGTTGATGTTAATGGACCAGTAGCAAGTACTACAACATCAACCAAGATTTTCCCACTAACTCAGAAGGAAAAGGATAATGAGTTAACTAATGGTAATTCAGAAGACACATCTAACATCAATCAGGGAAAGTATAACAAATCAGAATCAGAAATCCATTCTTTTGTGAGTGATAAACAAACCTTGTATAAATCAGGAGATGATACTGTTGTGACTAGTGATACATTACAGATTGATAATATTTGTTCTCTTGTTGAAGGTGATGTATCTTATAATTCCCAAATAGCAAAGATATTCAACTCCTTACCTATAAAAAAGGTTGAGCCACAAAAACCTCTGCCCAATCAGAAAGGGATTAGTAATGGAGAACAAAAAGAGCAAATAGATCACATCACTGAAAATAAAGACTTTGATTTTCAAAAAGATAAGTTAGCACTGTGCACAGATGTTTCCCATAAAATAACTGATCTGTCAAAGTCAGAGCAACCTCCAGAGTCATCATCTTTTAATAATCCTGAAGCAAATAGAGGCACTCTAGAGGAAAGCAATTTAGTGCATACTGTGGAGAAAGAAAGCACAGCAGATATGTGTTCATCAGCTGCTGGTAAGCAGGATATTTGCCCTCAGGAAATTGATGTATCCAGCAATTATACTGCCCAAGAGCCTGCAAGAAATGAGATTGACAATAAGACATCTGCCTTATACCTACATGATCAGCTGTCAGAACTGTTAAGAGAGTTTCCGTATGGCATTGAAGCTATAAACAGACAAGAAGGTTCTGTGGGCCAACAGATGACCAACCAGATCTCAGAAGATCAAACTGGTGATAATTCCAGTTGTGACTCCAAAGACTCAACAGATCAAATACAAATTACAATTTTAAGCTCAGAGCAAATGAAAGAATTATTTCCTGAACAGGATGATCAACCCTGTGATGGAGACAAATTGGCAGAACCTCAAAAAGAAAAGCCTACTGCAGAAGTAGGTGACCAGAGTGACCCCCGAGCACCTACAAAAGGAGAAAATTATGATTCTCCAGTAGTGGACTTAGAGAAAGATGATGTCCATTGCTGTGCGCTGGGTTGGCTGTCTATGGTTTATGAAGGAGTACCCCAGTGTCAGTGTAATTCTTTCAGTAACTCTACTTCAAAAGAAGAGAAAGGGAAAGTACAGTGTTCGCCTTTGAAGACCAACAGTGATAATCAAGGGGAGAGAACCTCTGCTAGAGATGTCTCTATTGCTGAATTTAATAGTCCTTCAAATAATCCAAAGACTCCTCTGACTCTTACAGATGATAAAAATCATTTTCCTGAAATACAAAACAGCAATATAAAAGATACATCCAAAACAAAACATAATAGCCTCATAAGGACGAAACAAGAATTAACTGATCCATTTTCCTCTAAATGTGATAAACTAGTTTCCTTACAAAATCATGAAAAAAAATCCCTGAGATTTCATGAGGTAACCTTTCACTCCAGTAATAAAACGGCATTTTACAAACAAACTTCTCAAGAAAGCCTGCAGAAGAAACATGTAACACAAAACTTACGCCCACTAAAAGCAAAGACAGTTTTATCAATAAAGAAAGATCAGTATAAGAAGAATAGTTCTTCAGTACAGTTAGTATCACCAGAAAAGAAAAACTCAAAATTTAAAGCAGATGGCTTCAAACAAAAACATCTGGAAAAAAGGAAGTTAGACCAAGGGAGCCTACTGGACATGGAGGTAAAGAAGAAGAAACATGATAAAGAAGAGCAGAATAAAACCGTGGGAGGCACGTTCAAATTATGTGATTTTTTGTCAAACCCAAATGAAAGAGGCAGTCTTAAAGTAGAGACCATGTCAGATACTAAGTCCTCAGACCCGAAGGCTAGTTCATCTAAACGTAGAGTTCTAACTATGAAGGAGTATTTACAAAGGCAGAAGCATAAAAAAGCGATGAGTAATAAAGCATCAGAGAGAATGCATGTGAAAATTGTACCATGCAATTCTGAAAACCCGAGATTTGATAAGCTTTCTGTACAAGTTGTGAGTTGTGAGAAATCAAATGAGAGACACAGTATCAGTGTACAGACCCCTAAAGAATCATTAAATATTTCTACAAGCCATGGTGAAAACCTCAAAGTCCACCATTCCAAGGAGTCTAAAACATGCAACGTTTCAAGGAATGTTAAAGGAGCAGTTGATGGAAAGCAGCCTGACAAAATGTGGATCGATAAGGCCAAATTAGGCAAAAAATTAACCAGTGTAAATAATGAAGTTCAGTTTGGCCAGATGCCTCCGCAAGCAAAGGAACAAAGGAAATCATACCTGAACAGAGTTGCATTTAAATGCACTGAACGTGAAAGCATTTGTCTCACCAAATTAGATAATTCACCTAAGAAGCTTAATAAAAATAAAGAGAAGACACAGGAAAATAAACCTAAGACCCTTTTACAAACTGTGAAAGATAATACAGAAAAACCAGGCATGCTGCAGTTTAAATTGTGTCCAGATGTACTGTTAAAGAATACAAACTCTGTTGAAGACAAAAAGGATCTAAAGCCTCGTCCTAGGAAGGAGCAAGCACCTGTGCAAGGTCCAGTATGATTTTCTTGATGGTGTCTACAATATTGTAAGAGTTGTAGATCAATATTTGGGCTGATGCCTCTCATGCTATCTGTGTAGCTGGGAAAGGTTTTAATTTTTTACGCCATTGCCTGGTATTTGTTTTTCTCCGTGTTTCTTGGGCAATATTTAGTTTTATATTTATTGCCATCTTATTATAAATTGTAAATTAGTGATGACAAGAGCTATATAAAACTGCAAGGTTTGCCAGCTACAAATACTTCAGTACGTACCAAGAAGGCTATATTGTGGAAAAACATTCCATGTTCCTTGTGACAAGTTTGAAAAGTGTCAAGTATACATTATTCTAAGAGTTTGTTTTGTTCATTCTCCTTTAGACTTGTAATTTTAAAGCCCTGTGAGTTTGGAGATTTTGTTCTAAGTATTAGGGCATATGCAATGATTGACAGTGAAATCTTTTTGTTCGTATGGGAAATGGGTCAATTTATTATCATCTTTGAAGTAGTTGATGACTGTGTTATCACTAGTTAAAATGGAAACATCTAGTCTACTCATGAAATGGAAGGGCCATGAAAGCAGTATTGTCCATTGTTAAATTATATCTCTAAAGCCAGGGTGGCATGTCCTAGTGGTAGACCTCTTAATGTAGTACAGAAATGCGCTGAGAAAATCAGATGGAAATGGAAATCATAATCTTTGCTTTTCCAACTTTATTTGTTGGGATGCATAAAGCTATAGCACAAACAGGGTACATTTTCTTAGAAGGTGATAGAGCTATATGATTAAATACAGTACGAAATTCATTTTGTAAAAAACTGGTGATTTGAACAAGTCCTTTCATTTGGATCCTTAGAATATGAGGTGTGGGTATAATCGGAGTATTTGGAAGTGGATGGGGGAATGTAAGTGACTATATCTGTGTGCCCTTAAATATCTTCAGGTAGGTTGGTGTTCAGCTTAGGGAGAGCATAATTACATAGTGAACATGAACTTAAAGATGAATCATTTTTGAAGGCCTTTTCTTAGGGTTATGTTGTAGGTGAATGTATCTGGCACCTTCCAAAACCTATTTTAGGCTTACATGGCTTTCCTTTATTATAGTACTGAGTGAGATAAATATTAATATCTAGATATCTGAAAATGAATATTTAAATAGTTTCAGGAATAAAAAGTACAAAAGAAGACTGGTTAAAATCTGTAACTGTGAAGAAAAGGATGCTGGAGGACACTGAAGAAATAGGTAAAGTCATCAACCATTTAAGTTTTAATTTTACTTTCTATCTGGTATATATCAGTTGGATTATGATTATGATACTATTATGAAGTATGATTTTATCCATGTTCTTTTTCATTCATTCAGTGTTTATGAGTGGTAGGAGGACATTCTCCTGTTTTCTCTGTCATGCTGTGGACTGGAAACTGAGATTAATTTCCTTTTATTGAGAAAATAATCCTCAGCACAATGAGTTAGATAAAGGGTTTGCATATTTTTCCTGTACAGGACCAGACAGCAAATATTTTAGGTTTCCCCGGTCATAAGGCTCATTATAACCTGTAGTCACATAAGGCTGACTGTATTTGGATAATGAGAGGCTGATCCTTGCTGAATTTTTTTGCTGGGAAGGGCTTTGGACTGAGGGCCAGCTAGAAAAACTAAGGCTTTCAGTATTCAATTTAATCAGTGGAATGAAAGTACTTTATTTTTTAAAAAGGGGGAGACTTTTGGCAAACAGTGTGAAGAAAACATAAAACAATACGTAAGCAGGGATGTAGAAATTGAGTCAAGTACACATTGAAACATGCATACAGGAAAAAACAAGTTGAATCAAAGAAAGAAGAAATGCACCCTTAATTAGAACAGATAAACAACCTATGGGGAGGTGATGAAAAAAGAGCAGTGAGAGGTCTGAAAGTGAAAAAACAATACCCCTCAGGTTGGAATACAGAAAGCCAAAAACAAGAATGATGGAAACAGGCACAGTGATGGGGGCAAGAAAGGTCCTTGGAAACAGGAGAGATGTACACATTATCTCAGAGAAAGTGAGAGGCATGTTTGGAATCAGGCTGAAAATATTCCAAAGGCAGATACACAGATTGACCAAAGAGGCTCAGAGATAAGCATGAGCCAAATGACAGATGTAAAGACAGCCACAGCAGGACCAGCAATGCATAGTGAATATGGGCCTGAAATACTCAGAATCATGATGAAAAAATACAAGCCAGGGCACAAATACAGTAAGGTCTAAAGCAGGGTAAGACAAACCAAACATAAGTTACAGAACTCTGTCAAAGTATGATGAGACTCAAGTAGGTGAAAAGAAAGAGAAAAGAAAAATCAGGTGGGTGCTACATGGATATTCAAAGGCCTATTGGGGCATAGAACTAGCTGTGGAGAACATAGCTCTGGGAAAGAGTGAAACAGTCACCTAAGGTGAAGACACTGGAGAAGAATGAATCAGGTATAATGTGAGATGAAAATGAATGTCATGAGCTCCCAAACAGCTACAAAGAAACACTTAAGATATCTAAATTTGGTAGCAAAGGTTGGATTGTACACGGAGTCAGTGAAATCATCAGGGTAAAGTAAAGAAACGAGAAAGTAACAAGAATCCCTTGGAAAGCAACTTAGAGACCCAGCTTGGGCATCAGCATTACTAGAAGAATTTGGAACAGACATAAAGAATTAAGACAGAGGCCGGGCGCGGTGGCTCACGCCTGTAATCCTAGCTCTCTGGGAGGCCGAGGTGGGCGGATCGTTTGAGCTCAGGAGTTCGAAACCAGCCTGAGCAAGAGCGAGACCCCATCTCTACTAAAAAAATAGAAAGAAATTAATTGGCCAACTAAAATATAGAAAAAATTAGCCGGGCATGGTGGCGCATGCCTGTAATCCCAGCTACTTGGGAGGCTGAGGCAGAAGGATCACCTGAGCCCAGGAGTTTGAGGTTGCTGTGAGCTAGGCTGACGCCATGGCACTCTAGCCCGGGCAACAGAGTGAGACTCTGTCTCAAAAAAAAAAAAAAAAAAAAAAAAAAAAAAGAAGACAGAATACTTGACCCACTCAGGCAGGAAGATAAAAAACAAGACTGTATTATCCAGAAAGAGATGGCTACATTAGGAACAAAAGGTACAGATGGTCCTTGACTTTACAGAAGCGTGAAAGTGAGAGCACATTCTATAGAAACCATAGTTCGAGTAACCTATACAACTGTTCTGTTTCACTTTTGGTACAGTGTTCAATAAGTTACATGAGATATTCAACACTTTATTATGAGACAGACTTTGTGTTAAATGATTTTGCCCAAGTATAGGCTAGTACAAGTTCTGAGCATGTTTAAGGTAGGCTGGTTAAGTTATATTCAGTAGGTTAGGTGTCTTCAATGCATTTTCAACTTGGATATCTTCAGTTTATGATGGATTTATCAGGACATAACCCTGTTGCAAGTGGAGGAGCATCCGTGTAGGTATTCAGAATAAGGAAAGAGCACTGAGGTTGAGGCACATCTAGAAACTGCACAGAAGTGGGAACAGCTAGGTCTATCCAAAAAAAGATGCTGAGGCTAATCCAACACTGACATTTTTTGAAGAAACAGAAAAGTATAATCATGTTTTCATGTTTTAAAAATAACTGATGCATGACAAAGCCAAAATATTAAAACTATCCTTATCATTCACTTTTTGGGACTGGCTAGTACTTGTACTCTTTGTATTGCTAATTTAGATAGCTGTTAGAAAGGTCACATTCATAATGTCAGATGATAGATTTTATTGAGCAAGGGCAAAGGTAGAGCAGAGCAGCCCTGGACAGTGATAATGCGGGTGAGAGTAGAAAATAGTCTCCAAAGGAAAGGCAAGATGCCATGTGTATATAACTTCATTCTATGGGTAAAGAGCTATTGTTTGCCAGACTTTTGCTTAACTACTTGCCCAATTTTTTTTTTCCCCAAGACAGGGTCTCACTCTGTTGGCCAGGCTAGAGTGCAGTGGCATCATCATAGCTCACTACAAGCTCAAGCTCCTGGGCTCAGGCAATCCCCCTGCCTCAGCTTCCGAAGTAGCTGGGACTACACAGGTGCACACCACCACACCTGACTAATTTTTCTGGTTTTTTGTAGAGATGGGGTCTTGCACTTCATCAGGCTGGTCTCCAACTCCTGACCTTAAGTGATCCTCCCATTTTGGCCTCCCAAAGTGCTAGGATTATAGGCGTCAGACACCGTGCTTGGCCATTGCCCTAAATTTTATCCGACAGATGAATGCACATTATCCTTCTGAATTTTCATTGATGATATATTGGTCACACTCAACATTGAGAGTAATAAAGAAAATTTTTGTTTCCCTTAGATAACAATGTTAATTCAAGACCCTCCAAGAGAAGCTTCAGTGTAGATGGATTGGAGATGCTACAAAACCCAGTAAAAGATTCAAAAGCAATGTTTCAAACCTACAAACAGATGTACCTGGAGAAGAGAAGCAGAAGCCTTGGTAGCAGTCCTATAAAGTAATTACAAGACGTGGTTCTGTAGTTGCCACATCTCTGTCATTTTCTGTTCGGAATACTTTGCTGGAAATAACTCAGAACTGCCACAATAAATATTTCTCTGTCAGAGAGAGTTTGGTCCCACTTAAGTTATGTATTACATTGAAATTGCTTAATTAAAATGGCTTGAGAACTTTGTGGGTAAGCAGACATAAGAAACAGATAGTATGTGGCAGGGAAGCCATAAGGTATTTGAACTTCTACATTATTGAACCAAGTTTACCATTATTTTAAGAGGAATACTTTATACAGACCTAATTTTGAAATGCTGACTATCCCCCTTGAGGGAGGATTGTTCCTCAGTTAGTGACTTGTTTATTTAACTGGGACTGTACATATATTTTTGTTTTTAAGCTACATTAGCAAAACTTATGCCTACTGTGAATGTCAGATTATATTCTTAAGTATTTTATACCTAATTGTAAACTTTTTTTCAGAAGTCTTGTTTTATACTTGTTAAACTGAATACAATTTTTGGATAATGTTTTAACATTACCTTTCATACTTGAAATAAACATTTATTTTTTAAAAAACTAATTTGAAATCTTCATGGCTTGATTTCTTTTTGGTTTCCTATCCTTGCAATAGAACACGTTTTGGAAAGGTGTTTTTGTAAGTTGAAATGTCAGTTTGTTGGATGTCACAGTAGATATTTTTAGATTGCATTCAGATGAGAAGGCAGACTTTTTCCTAGGTTTAGGAAATTGCAAGAAAGTAGGGAAGGCAAGATAAAAAGTGCATTCATTACATTCAAAGTGCAAGGTAGACCAATGAATTTTAATAGAACAATGCAGTTCCTTGTGGTTTCAGCTTTTCATATTTTAACAGTTATGTGTTGCTTAATGACAGGGAGTGAAATGTGTTCCTAGGTGATTTCATCCTTGCGAGAAGGTCAAAGAGTATACTTACACCAACCTATATGGTACAGGTTGAGCATCCCAAATCTGAAAATACAAGATGTTCCACAATCTGAAACTCTTTGAGCACTGACATGACACTCTTGCCTATCCACATCTAGATGAAAGAGCTCAAGACTAACTACTGGTGTTACCAAGTGAAAATTTTTATTTGAGGTTCTCTTCAAGAGAATATTTTACTTTGGACTTTGGGCCTTTGGATTAGGGGTGCTCAGTTGGTAAATACAATGCAGATATTCCAAAATCTGAAAAAACCTGAAAATCTGAAACACTTCTGGTCCCAAGCTTTTTTTTTTTTCCTAAGCATTTTTGATAAGGGATACTCAACCTGTATATCCTGCTATGCACCCAGGCTATATTGTGTGGCCTAATGCTTCTAGGCCACAACCCTGTACAGCATGCTACTGTGCTGAATACTCAATGGTATTTGTGTACCTAAACATAGAAAAGGTACTGTAAAAATACAGTATAAATGATAAAACAGTACACCTGTATAGGGCACTTACCATGAGTGGAGTTTGGAAGACTGGGAGTTGTGGGTGAGTGAATGTGAAGGCCCAGGACATTACATTACTATAGACTTTATAAAGACTACCTTTAGACTACACTAAATTTATTGAACTTCAATAATAAATTTAGCTCACAGTAACTTTTACTTTCTAAGCTTTTAACTTTTTTTGGAGACAAGGTCTGACTTTGTTGCACAGCCATGAGGACTGGTGTGATCATAGCTCACAGCAACCTCAAACTCTTGGGCCCAAGCAAATCCTCCTGCCTCAGCCTCCCTAGTAGCTGGGACTACAGGCACGTGCCACCATGCCCGGCTAATTTTTTCTATTTTTAGCAGAGACAGGGTTTTACTATGTTGCGTAGGCTGGTCTTGAACTCCTGACCTCAAACGATCTGACTGCCTCGTCCTCCCAGAGTGCTAGGATTACAGGCGTGAGCCACTGCGGTAAGTATAGTTAACAATACTGTATATATATTTGAAATTTGCTAAGATAGTGGTCTTACGTGTTCTTACTACACACACACGCTCAAAAGGTAGCTCTGTGAAGTGACAGATATGTGAATTAGCTTGATCTTGGTAATCATTTCACAACTATACCAAATCATGATGATGTACAGTTTGACAATTATACCTTAATAAAATTGAGGAAAAATTTTCCTGAAGGTAAATAAATTTAAATGGAAACAAGTAGGAGTGTATGTTAGAACAAAAAGCAAATCTACACAAAAATTTAAGATAAAACTGGAACAAATAAAAAAGATGTTTTGCTTGTTCTGCATCCCATTAGGAACACCCCATCCATTAAGAGGTGAGTGCATTCCCTCTCCCGGAAGTAACGCCCAAAGGAGAAGCTACTTCTCTCAGAAAGTTGGAAGAGGGAGGACAAAAGACAGAACAAATGACTTGGGCCACAGAAAACCAGTTTTTTTTTTTTGAGACAGAGTCTCACTCTTGCCCTGGCTAGGGTGCCTGCCTCAGCCTCCCAAGTAGCTGGGACTACAGGCATGCACCACCATGCCCGGCTAATTTTTTCTGTATATTTTTAGTTGGCCAATTAATTTCTATTTTTAATAGAGACGGGGTCTGGCTCTTGCTCAGGTTGGTTTCGAACTCTTGACCTTGAGTGTTCCTCCCAGAGTGCTAGGATTATAGGCGAGAGCCACCGCGCCCAGCCAAAAACCAGGAGTTTTGGCTTTTGCAGTTCTGCAATATCAGTCTTAGCTTGTTCCCTGTTTAAAAAATCAGCAATGGCAATGAAAATGAAAACTCTCAACTACATGTTTGCACCATTTGGATGATTTCCCACTTCTAGAAAAATGAAAAATATTTGGCTGCTTACATTCCCCATCCACATCTCTGTTCCCTTCTTTCAATTTTCCGCTAAGTCGGGAACACTGTGGCTGCAGAGTGGTGTTCGCTTTATGGTTTGCTTTTGTTTACTTCTGGGGTCAGGGACAATTTTATCTATGTTTAAAGAGGCAGAAGATAGGGAAAAGAATCTAAATGACTTCTTGTCCTTGAGCCCGGCAGGAAGCCTGGGCAGTGGGCCTGAATTCTGGGTTAAGGAGCCTTAGGAGGGTGGAGTGAGTAATAAGCTTATTCAAATCAATAACCACTAAAGCAAATGTTATTTTAAAAATTTAGGCAGGTGATTACCTGCTCTCTGGAACATTTTCTAGAGGTGTTAAAGATGAGCCATGTTGGCATAAGCCCAAGACTTACTTGATTTAATTGCATGAAATTCAAGAGAATTGAAAGATACTGTGGGGACCAAGGGAAGCCCTCCCTGTGCCCTCTGAAAGTTCACTGAAAAATCAACTCACAAAAGGCAGATTGAGAAAAGCATAGAAATTTATTTGACATGTACATGGAGAAAATAACTGAGTGGTAACCCACCCAACAGGGTTCAGAAGCTTATATACCAGGGGTCCTCAAACTTTTTAAACAGGGGGCCACTTCATTGTCCCTCAGACCGTTGGAGGGCCGGACTATAGTTTAAAAAAAAAAACTATGAACAAATTCCTATGCACACTGCACATATCTTATTTTGAAGTAAAAAAACAAAATGGGCAAAAACACCCGGCTGGCCGGATAAATGTCCTCGGTGGGCTGCATGTGGCCCGAGGGCCATAGTTTGAGGACACCTGTATTATATACCATCCTGGTAAAACAGGTTACAGGAGCTTGGAGAAGAGAAATTCTGCTGAGAGGATTGCTAGAGAGAAGGAATGGATCCAGGAACAGAGATTCGCTTGTAAATAGTTTCCTTCCACAGTGAAAGGGTCATTCCAGGTATGGTGGTAACAGGGAACACCCTAAAAAAGGGTGAAATGTTTTATGAGCTGTCTCCTTAACCCTACCCCTCAACACTCTTTTGGGAATTAAAACCTGCCTCCCTGCCCAAGGCCAGTAATCAGAAGGGCAGGGGAGTGTTCTTTGCACCATACCAGGTAGAGGTCATGAGAGTGTCTTCACTGGAGATGGGGTCGATGAGGATCATCAACTATAGTTAAACACCAATACCCTGAAGCTGAAACCACCACCTCCCCTTAAAAGTTCTAATTCTTGCTTTAGGGAGAAGTGTGGTACTTTTAAGATGAGAGTCTGCCATACTCCACATTTGCCAGCAAATTAATAAACTCCTCTTCTCACATCTTTTGCCCTCATTCTTCATTCAGCCGCAGCGACAAGTGCTGAACTTTAAGTAACATGGTTACATTCTTAATCTTTTAAGTAACATGGTTACATTCTTAATCTTGCAGGGAGGGGAAGAAAAACCAATTGTTCTCCTTGGTGGGTCTGGATCTTAGGTAGATAAAGGCCTGGGGAGTGGTATCAGAGGGACCTTGTGGCTTTTTCAGTTCAATGCACTATATTTTGAGGTCTTGGTTTCCTAGCCCCAACAATATTTTCTCATGTGATTTCTAGTTTTTTCCTTATGCCCACATTTTGCGAAGCACTGCATTGTATAATACAATTCTCCCAGCAAGCCTGCATTATAATCCTCTCTTTTGGCTGAAGACACTAAGACCAAAAAGGGTTGTATAATTTGTCCAAGGACACACAGTGGCGAGTGGCAGTCAGATGAGACTGACCCTGCCCCACACTGCTCCTTGTGTATGTTTGAGTTATGAGTAAAGACAGATGTTTCCTAAACTCGATTAACTTTTTACTCTTCAGCTATCACATCCAGATGAAGGAAACAGAAGAGAGGTAAGAAGGTTCTAATTCCATATGCTTCCATCCTGAAAAGTCTCCTGTGTTGGGACTCAAAACAGTGCCCCCAACTGAAGGCCTCAGAAGCAACGGGGTTTTCTTTTTTTTTTTTTTTTTAGCAACGGGTTTGTCTCTGACCTTCTCCTGCCCTCCTGTCTCTCAGTCCCATTCTCCCCCAGGCTAATTATACGCAAACTAGAATCCCTCTTCCCCAAGGCAGGTCATAGAAACCAAAACTCTTTTTCCCCAATGCCAGCATTAAGACTGGAAAATATTACTGACTTTCCCTCTGCCTTTCTGTGTAAAAACTAGCCACAAAGAAATTATCTGACCTACCTTGTTTGACTGTAGGCCATAAGACCCCCATTCCAAAGAGGTCCCTTCCCTAGGCCAGGAAGGAAGGAATGCTGCTCAGAGAGGCCACGAAGAATCCAGACAGACAGGCCTTGCTGGGCTTCCCCACCCGGTCCATTAGCATTAGATCATACCCTTTGTCCAGTCACATTTCTACATGGTTGTCCACACTTTACCTAAGCATAAAAATGGACAACTTCCTCCTATCTTTGGGTCTTCATTCTGAAGGCTCTCCTGTATATACTTTACACATTAAATAAATTTGTATGTCTTTTTTCCAATTAATCAGCCTTTTGCAAGTTGATTTTTCACTGAACCTTCAGGAGGCCAAAAGAAATGAAGTACTTATATGTATATTATTTTATTGTAGAGGAGTAAGGGAAAAAAAACCTTTTTCCTCTACCCTCCTAGGTTTTCTGGCTGGGACCCTACAAATTAGACTAACAAAAACCAAATAAACATGTAAACAGATAGCTTGCATACAAGTAGGAAAAACTCAGTGGCGAGTAACTCAGAAGGAGTGATCAGAATGTGGACTATTTAGCATCTTAATCAAAGAACAATAAATCTGTAGAAAAGTGACAAAAGTGGTGAAGGTTTTAGGTCTGGGAGAAGTGGCTCACATTAGTAATCCTAGCACTCTGGGAGGCCTAGGCAGGAGGATCGCTTGAGGCCAGGAGTTCAAGACCAGCCTGAGCAAGAGTGAGATCCCATCTCTACAAAAAAAAAAAAATAGAAAATTCAGCCCAGTGCAGTGTCAGGGCCTGTAGTCCTAACTACTCGGGAGGCTGAGGCAGGAGGATCACTTGAGACCAGGAGTTTGAGGTTGCAGTGAGTTAAGATAATTCCACTGCACTCTAGCAAGGCAGCAGAGTGAGACCTTGTCTCAAATTTTTAAAAAAGAGGTTTTAGGCTTCCAAGGGCAGCAAACTGTGAGAGCCTGCCCTTAGGGAAAAGAATGTTTTAATTTAAGGAGCTGTTTATCAGAGACAAGCCACTAGACATAGATTTGTTGTGTAAATTGAGGACCTGCAGGTTTGTCTTGCATACCCTTAGGCCCATTTAATGGGTTACAAAGGATGTCTCCAAGAAGGGAGGGGCATGATGAGGCATGTCTGACCTCCCTCCTCTTGGCAGGCAATTTAATTTGGGGATATCCTCTTGGCCAAGAGGGGGTCCATTCAATAAGCCAGTGGGGGGTGAGCCTTAAAATTTTATTTGAGTTCACAGTGGAAAGCTACAGCTAGGAGATACCACCCCTTCTTCTTGGGAAGCTGCTTTGGTCCCAGGAAGCAGTGAGAGCTGGGAACCTTTTTTTGACTCTAGGTGAGTTGCCATGAGGATAAGTTGATACCTTGGGAGAAAGGGCCTCATAGGGCACAAAATTCACTCTAGGTTTATATTATATGTAGCTTATATTTTTTACTAAGATGTCACCTTATAAACATCTATAAATTGAATTCCTTTTCTTAGCTGTGTGGCCAGGTAGTCCCCTTTTTAGGAGTTGGCTTCTGCAAACCCCACTGAACTACTGGGAAGCAATTTGGTGGTTCTAGACATTTGCCAGGGAAGGGAGACCTTTGATTCTAAATGAGAGTCTATGCTCAGGTTCCCCAGCCAGGTCTGTATCCTGCCCTGAGACATGCAGAGGAAGCAGCAGCCTTCCAGACCCGGGCTTTGAAGATTTCCAGAGCCACTGTGAGTGAAGGGAAAAGATTATCCTGGTTATGATTCCAGTGTTGCTCCTGCTCTGAGGTATTGCTGAATTTAAAATTAAAAGAAAAAAATTCAACAGCTTTTTAAAAATATCTTCTATTTCATTGTTTT
>VBSM01002616.1:30874509-30884583 GCA_008086735.1 Cheirogaleus medius | reverse complement strand
CAATTAATTTCTTTCTATTTTTAGTAGAGACGGGTCTTGCTCTTGTTCAGGCTGATCTCGAACTCCTGAGCTCCAACGATCTGCCCATCTCGGCCTCCCAGAGTGCTAGGATTACAGGCGTGAGCCACCGCGCCAGGCCTAAGATTAGCTTTTAATGTTAGCACCACAAAAAAAGTATGTGAGGTGATGGATATGTTAATTAGCTTGATTAATCATTCTATAATGTTACATATATCAAAACCTCACAGTGTACCCTATAAATATTATTTATCAATTAAAAATAAAATAAAACAACAAAAAAGAGTATAATATTTTTGTAAGCCTCTTTCTTACTGTGGTCTAATAAAAGAAAGGCTCTAAATGAGACTATTATAATTGGATTTGAATATTATTTCTTTCTTTATTTTTTCCTTTTATAGAGACAGGGTCTCGCTTTGTTGCTCAGGCTGGAACTCCTGGACTCAAGCAATCTTCCCACCTCAGCCTTCCGAGGAGCTGGGATTACAGGCATGTGCTATCATGCCTAGCTAGTTTTAAAAGTTTTTGTTGAGATGGGGGTCTTGCAATGTTGCCCAGGCTGGTCTTGAACTCCTGGCTTTAAGGGATCCTCCCACCTCGGCCTCTCAAAGTGCTGGATGGCATGAGCCACTGTGTCTGGCTAGATTTGAATAACCTTTATTCTTCTTTTCTCTTTTCATTTTCAGAGAAGCTTGTGTTCCCTCCTCTAGCCAAACCTCCCTCTGCATATCCATTCCCTGCACCCACCCTCCTGCTCTCCTCCAGACATTGTACTTGTCTGTCTGGTACCCTTCTCCAGGGTAGGCGTACTTCCCTGCATCTTAATCTCTTCCTGGAATATTCTTTCCATTTCTTCAACTTAGTTTATTTGGCTTCCCCTGAGTCCTGTGTAGAAGATAGTGCTTATTCTCTCCCCCATGCCACAAATCTAAGAATCTAGAAACAATGGCATATTCTTTTTCTTTTTCCTTTCCCTATTGCAATCTCTAAACTGTTATTTCTCTATCATTGCCTCTACTTTTGCTGAGCATCCTTGCTTCTGGTCTACTCTGACTGAATAATTCAGTGAGAAAGAATATATTCTAGGAAAAAGCTAAGATAGCAATCACAAGTGGGCAGTTGATCAGCAAATATTTTTCTGGCATGGTGATTTTACTTCTTTATGAAAACTTACAGCTGCATTCGTAAGCTCTTGCCTCTGACTACATGACAGAGTACAAAGAAACTCCAAGAATGATAATGTAAGGTTTGGATGTTTAATTTGAGAATAAAAATAATATTATTCCATTGATACAATGCATTATTTCATCATGAGCTGTTTGGTAAATCAAGTCAAAATGGCCCTTGGTTTTCTAAAAAGCCATTTCATGGCACTTTCATTGCTTGCTGGAAATCTTCCCAGGCTTGACATTTTGTCTTCAGTGTTTGAGGATATATTAGTAGGAACGGGATGTGATTAGAAATGTTAATTATGAAAAATGCTGGAATTTACTTGGGGTCTCAAGTGTTACTGGCCTGTACACACAGGAAATAGAAGTCTACTGCTCTCTTTTAAAAAATATCCTTGCTTATTGACTAGGTAAAACATGGCATGCCATGATATTTTACATTTTAAAATTATTAATAAGCTTGAAAAACCCTTTTCATATTGTGTAACAATTTAAAATTCCTCTTCTATCAGATTGTTTTTTGGGGGTGTGTCCTTTCTCTCCTTATCAAACTACATGTCAATGTCTCCACTGAAAGAAGTGCCATCGTGTGAGAGGATTTTTTATTTTCCAAGCAGACTGTTTATTTGATTATAGATTCGTAAGAAGCGTATCTACAAACAAAAGCCAAAATGTTGGGTTTTAGTTTCTTTGGATGAATAAAACGTTACTCATATTTCCTCATTCTCACGGTGTTTGTGTTACATACTTAAGTGTGGAACAACAACAACAAAAAGACAATAACTACATCAAGAACATGTGATATACTAGAGGAAACGTGGTGACAAATTCTGTGATTGGAAACTCAAAATTTTCCAGTGTAGTTGAAATCTCCTGTAGAACGTACATGTTTGCATGACCCAGAAAGGAAAACATATGAGGACTTTACGATAGTTACACCCCAGTTCTGTAAAAATCTCTCAAATTCAATCATCTGTTAACGTCTTGAAGGGGATAAAAGTTCAGAACCATGGTTTTCTGTTTTGCCTCTTTCTCTCTGGCCGAGTGGTTACCTTTCTGAGCCGTTGGCGTTCCTTCTGTGAACATAAGGTGCTCCATCTGCTGTCTTAAAGTGACGATTTATAATTCAAACAAGACAGTGTTTCAGTGTTATACTCCCTGTTTTATAAGATACCAACTTAAAAATTAAGAAAATGGAATTATTCAAGTCCTCGTTATCTGGTTTATAGTTTATTCAGAATATATATTTCTGATTTTTTTTTGTCCTGTTGTCTGCCTTTGACCAATTTGTTGTGTTTTTGTTATTAAGCTAAAGGTGTATGGCAAAATCTGGCAAAACCAACATTCTGCATTTCCAATGCCCAATGAGAAATCTGATTTAGAGGCTTCTCCTTTGGACACACTTTTTGAATAGACTTTACCATGGTATCCTGCACAGTGGTTTTCTAACCATTTTTTATTTCCTGTTCTTTGTCAGCTTCTTAAGTGAGTGTCTTGTTTTTGTCTCTCCCTAGGGCCTAGCATATGGTAGGTGATCAACAAATGTTTGTTGAGTGGATGAGCTAAAATCACAGTCTATTTTTAAAAAAAGGTATAAATCCCAGTGTTTTACATTTTGCTGAACAAATGAGAAGATAGTGGATTCCTTTTAAAGAGGGAAGAAAAGTTATAATGAAAAACAGGTCTCTTCACTTTGTTCTGCACAAGGGTCAGCTCTTTAAACATTTTTTTTTTTAGAAACAGGATCTCACTCTGTCACCCAGGCTGGAATGTAGTGGCGCAAATCATAGCTCACTGCGGCCTTGAACTCCGGAACTCAAGTAGTCCTCCCACCTCATCCTTCCAAGTAACTGAGATTACAGGCACGTGCCACCACGCCTGGCTAATTTTTAATTTTTTTGTAGAGACAAGATTTTGCTGTTGCCCACACTGGTCTTAAGCCATACTTTTGCCTTGGCCTCCCGAAGTGCTAGGATTATAGGCATAAGCCACTGTGTCCAGCCAGGGTCAGCTCTATAAGCCGTGTCAGGCAGGAGCTAGCTATGCTGGAGGCAGGAGTGCACAGCATAGACTTGGGAGATCACCTATTAGGATGCACTGGATAAAATTGTAATTTTCATAGATCAATAATGATAGAATCTTGCAGTTCTATATGGTTCAACCTAATATAAATAAGTAAATAAACAAATAGGAGATGTAATGCTACAGCTTAAAATCGAGTCCATCTTGAGAACTTCTATTATCTGAGAACAACTGATATACAGAAAAAGTCAAAGCAAAATGAATTCACTTAAAATGGGGATTAACACTTGATAATAAATAGTGAGAAAAAAGGATTGATTGAAACTATTAAAATACGTAAACATGAAATATGTTTATGAAAATAATCAACTCATTCTTCAGATTTAAAATGATTTAATATCATTTATGGCATGATTGTTTTTATATAAAAAAGTCACAGCCTTCATTTCACATCTGACTCTTAAAACATTCTTATAAAGAGAATCTCAAACCATGTTTGAGGTTTGAGATTATTGTTTCATGAAGCACCCAGAATATAGACAGCCTTTCTTATTTTCTTTTCTTCAGTTGTTAACAGTCTAATGCTGCCAGATATTTATCTATCGGGGATTTTGGGTGTTATTAGAGTCATCTTTTGTGGACTTTATGAAGTTTTGCATGTGGCACAATTTGAGATTTCATCGTGCTCTCAATTTGCATTGCCTTTGCTGGGTCCACAGCAGCACTCCATGAAGCTTGACGATGGAGACACTGATTCTACAGGCTATTAAATAGTTTTCTCTACTTAACTCATTCCTCTTATCCTGCTTTATTTTTCTTTATAACACTTATTACCTCCTGATTATATTTTTTGTTTTCTATCTGTCTCCTCCCATCCTGTTACCAGACCATCTAGTCTTAATATCTCCATAACCTTTTTAAAAAATATATTAAACCATGAAATATACCATATTACAGAAGTGCACAAACATGAATGCACAGTTTAACATATAATATAAAGCTGCTATTCATGTAGCCACCACCCAGGTGAAGGAAATAGAATATTACAGACACCCCAGAATCTTCCTTTGTGCCCTCTCTGTTGAAGCTCTCCCTGTCCATTGTGCACAATTTTGTCATAATAATTTTCCTGATTTTCTTTTATATTTTTAGGGCACATAATCTAGTTTTTGTCTATTTTTGAACTTTACATAAATGGAATAATGTATATTTTCTTTCATGCTTTACCTCTTTTGTTTAACATTTTTTGTGAGATTCTCTAGGTCCTTGTATACAGCAGTAGTTACTTCATTACTGTCTAGTATTGCATTGTATGATTTTACCACAATTTATCCATTTTTCAGTTGATGGACTTTGGATTGCTTTTATTGTGTGGACTATTATGAACAGTGGTGCTATGAACATTTTTATATAACCTAGTGAACACATTTATGAATTTCTATGAGTGTAATCGTGGTGGTATAGATCCTGGCTATCTTTAGCCTTACTGTGTTTTCCAAAGTGATCATACCAATTTATATACTTACCAGCGGCACATGAGCATTCTCTAATCCTCACCATCATTGGATATTGTCAGATTTTAAAGTTTTGCTGATCTGGTGGATGTATAATGGTATTCTATTATAGCTATAATTTGTATTTCCCTGATGACTAATAAGGCTGAGCAACTTTTCATACATTTATTTGGATTTCCTAATTTATGAAATGCCTATTTAAGTCTTTAGCCATTTCAAATATTAGGTTACTTGTCTTTGTTTAATGGTCAATAGGAGTTCTTTATATTTATTCTGGACCCTAGTCCTTTATCATTTATATGTGTTGCAAGTATCTTCTTCAACACAGTTCACTCTTTATGTGCCATCCTTTGATGAAATTCCCAATTTTAATGTAGTTACTATATTAGACTTATTAATTTTCCCTTTGTTCATGTATTTTTGTGCTTTCCTTTTTTTGGAGACAGGGACTTGCTCTGTTGCCTGGGCTAGAGTGCAGTGGCTTCATCATAGCTCATTGCAACCTCTAACTCCCGGGCTCAAGTGATACTCCTGCCTCAGCCTCCCAAGGAGTTGGGACTACAGGTGTGTGCCCCCATGCCCAGCTAATTTTCCTATTGTTTTTGTAGAGACAGAGTCTTGCTCTTGCTAGTCTGGTCTCCAACTCCTAGCCTCAAGTGATCCTCCTGTCTTGGCCTCCAAAAATGCTAGAATTATAGGTGCGATATTTTTCTGTTTTCTTTAAGAAATTTTTCCCTACCCTCTTGTACATAATCTTTAAGAAATTCTTCCCCGAGGGTAGGGAAGAAAGAAAGGGTAGGGGAAAAAAGACAAAAATTGTCTTTCATAATTAGTTCTTTGATCCTTTATAATTTTACATGTAAATAGATTGTTGTGACCATCTTTGAATCCACAGTGGTTGAATTGCATATATAGAGGCTTGAGTTCATAAATTATTCTTCCCAAGGTGAATATTAGCACATCACAATAGGACAGGGGCTTTTTTGCTAGCAAAATAATAAGACTTCTCCTTTCTCACTCATAAAAAATGTTTTTGCTTAAGTTGTAATGAGTGTACAAAAGGGTATAAGCCCATACTGGATGTGAGTGCCAAAGATTATGGTTTAAACTAGCAAGATGTACCTTCTTAGATGCAAATAGCCTCTGACTTCATCTGTGCTAAATGAAGAATCACCAGGCTGTGTTATATAGTGAAACTATTTCACTTACAGTAACACACTTGGTAATTGCTTTCATTAATCCAGGCAGTTTAATACACTATCTATTATACATGCATAACAATGTCAAAAAGCCCATTACCTGCTGGAATCTTTTATATAGCAAGTTAAGCCCGTTTCCCTCATAAAGATTAAGATTCAAATATTAATCCAAACTACTCAGAATCACTTTCTCTCCCTCACTTTTCTAATAACCCCGTCAGAGAGCAAAACTGCATTATCAGTCACCTCAGAGCGCAGAGCTCCCCTCTTTTATATTCAAATATGAAATCATCCATTTATTAATACTTTGGTGGACAGATACCAATGGCCTTAGTATGGGTGGGGGCAAGTGCCATTGTCTCTTATCTGGGAAAGAGTTGGCTCTTTCCTAATGGCTGAATAATATACTTAAGCATAGAAACCAGAGTTTCTTGAAAGCAATATTCTTTAATTCTTGTCAATGTTATAATCAATACCATTATGCATGTATTATCTCTGCATATTTTAGCACTTTGTGTTGAACTCCTACATGTTGTGGTCTTTGCTTCTGATAGGGACAGAGTGAGGGAGGAAGAAAAAGAGCCATAATGTTAAGTACATCCATGCAGTGCCCACAGCTACATATCACTGATATCATGAGGAAAGCTCTCTGACACAAGATAATGATGTAGATGTGACAGAAGATGGTAGAGGAAAAGCCACAGAAAGATACAAAGTAAGAGGGATGAAAGAGTTCACGCCTGTAATCCTAGCACTCTGAGGCCAAGGTGGGAGGATTGCTTGAGTCCAGGAGTTCCAGACCAGCCTGAGCAAGAGCGAGACCCTGTCTCTACAAAAAAAACCCAGAAAAAATTGGTGGGTCTGTAGTCCCAGCTACTTGGGAGGCTGAGGCAGGAGGATTGCTTAAGCCCAGGAGTTTGAGGTTGCTGTGAGCTATGATGACATCACTGTACTCCAGCCTGGGAGACAGAGTGAGACTCTGTCTCACAAAAAAAAAAAAAGGGAGGGGGGCGAGTTTTCATCTTTGCTGTCAAAATCCTATGTTCATGTTCCCAAATCCTGTTTCTTTCTTTTGATTTAGGATTTGTTGAATATTAATGAAGTTATCAGGTACTATGTTAAGCCCAGTTAGTCCACAGGAGATCCTGAAAATCTTTAATTAGCTGCTGGTTCTGGAAGAGAGAAGGAAGGGGGAGATGGTAAAATAATTATAATACTTTATTGTAATACACGATAATGTGCAGAATGCAACAGAGAGCCAGTAACTTTACACAGAGACTGTAGTTTTTAAGCTGAATCTTAAGAGGACTGAGTTGATCGAATTTAATGATTATTTAGATTTGAACGGTTAGGGAGAGGAAGTTTGTTGTTGTTGTTTAAGTCTGGAATGAATATTATTTCTATAAATGCAGGGTTTTAAGGAAAAAGGCTTAGGATAAAGTGCCAGAAGATAGCAGATTTCTGTTTCTGTTGTCTGTATATTTGTATATCATGACAATATATTTATAGGTACATTCATTCTTATACATATATTATTAATGTAATATTTATCTTTACCCAGTCTGAATTGTCAGCTTTGTCATGGGGAATTGGGAGCCATTTTCTTCAGTGGATGTTTGGGTGGAATTCTTTCAAAGAAGTTTTCTCCTGTTTTTTGTTTGTTTGTTTGGTCTTATTTTTTTTAGTTCAAAGGTCTTGATTAGACCTCTCTGCTTGTCTCATGCTTTCCTGATTAATTGATGGCCAGGAAATTTGATATCAGAGACTTTTGAGACTTGTTTAATCCTAAGGGCTTTTAAAATAATAAGTGGTCCTTGAGGCCAGTTTAATTCTGCTGAGGTGAAAGTCATTATCATAATCATAATCTTTGATCTAGCAAGATAGAGAAATTTCTGATGAAATGGTGAAGACTCAACAGATAAGCTGAGAAAGTCCTATTTGTTCCACTAGACTTTTTTTTTAGTTTTTGTGGTCCTATTAGGAGGATACTGTCTATTGGCATTCTGTAAGTCTACGTTGATCAAAGTAGAAATCAATTGTGTGTTCACCTAATTGTGTTAGCAACTACATATCCAGCAAGTGTTTATTGAGCACCTACTATATGTGAGGCACTGTACTAGGTACCAGGCATACAACAATGAGCAAAATAGATACGGGTCCTACCCTCATAGAACTTAGAGTGGGAAAAACAGAATTAATTAAATTTTCATATTTATAATCATAAATAACATACATGTGCAAATAAAGGCTCACTCATAACCCATTCATTCTTCCCTTTCACTCTTCTTTCTAATCATACCACCAGCATAAGTTATTTGTCAGGCTTATTTAGAACCAACCTTGCAATTTTCCCTTGCATATTATTAACAATTACTGTTACATAGTCATCACTATAATTTGGCCAGTAGAGCTTCACATCCATGGTGGCTTCCAAACTTTCAGCTGGGGAAAGCAGGTGGATGGTGATACCATGAACTCAGGTCGAGGTCATGGGAGAAAAGTTTTGAGATTTAAAAAAATGTTAAGCAGGTAAAGTTAAAGGGAAGTAACACCAAAGTGAAGGTACTGAGTAGGCAGCTGCAAATACACTTCTGAATCTTGGGACTGACTAATGCAAAAGCAAGAAAACAAACAATGGGGAACCATCGCTATGTGTCTTGATCTGGTTATGCACTTTGTCTGGCTTCAGATACTTGTATTATATATAAATAGTCCCTAAAGTCGCAGGAGTGAGTGAGATTAAGTAGAGGAAGAAGGAAGAGAGGCGCGGATAGAGTTCTGAGGGGCAGCCCCAGCCCTGCAGGGCTGGCCAAGAGGGAGCATGCAGCGAAAGAGCCAGAGTAGCATGGGCAGAGAGCTACAGGGACAATCGGACAGTGGCATGTGGAAACCAGTGGGAAGCTTTCCAGAACCAGAGAGACCAAGTAAGATTAGGGCTGGAAAGCAGCTGGATTGGTAGATTCATGGGAACAAGAACAGAGAATTCTGAACTCTGAAATCCACAACTCCCATTTCACTGAAAGGTCAGTAGGTCGTGGTGGTGTTTTTTTCCCCCTTAGTCACCATTTTGAATATTTGATTAATTATTGACAGTTATATTTCCTTCTTGGTAGTTTAGATTTACCAAGAAAAATTTCTGTGCTATTTCAGGTTAAATGATCTGTGATTAAAATCATTCATTACTCACCTTAACCTCAGTTTTTTTGTTTTTTAACATCTGCTTCGAGGTTACTCTCCTAGTCATAGGTTCCTGTAACCTCCAACTTCCAGGCTCAGGTGATCCTCCTGGCTAAGCTTCCAGATTAGGAAGGACTATAGGCACGTACCACCATGCCTGGCTAATTGTTTTAGATTTTGGAAAGATGGGGGTCTCGACGCTATATTGCCCAGGCTGCTCTCTAACCCCTGGCCTCAAGGGATCCTCCTACCTTGATCTCCCAGAGTTCTGGGATTATAGGTGTGAGCCACTGTGCCTGGCCTAGATCAGCCAGTTTTGACTGTACAGTTTTCTTAAGAAAAATATTACTATCTGTATCAAGACTGCAGTAATCAGAGGTGGGAGTTGTTTAAAAAGGGAAGCAGAGAAAAGAGAGAGTCAGAGAAGCAAATGTCCACCCAGGCGTTGAGCAGGGGCGGGGATCCTTCCTGGCCGCGGCAGTGGTCAGACTCACAGGCCCGTGTTGTGGAGCCAGACACACTAGGTTTTCAGGGCCTGATGCAATTATACTCGAATCAGGCGAATCTCATACTGATTCTAATTCCATGCTCCCCCAACAGGCGCCTGGTAAACTCACTTGCTGGAGAGTCTGCCCTTGAGCAGAGAATGTGATTTTTCCACTGACATCCTTCTCTGACCTCTTGGCAGTTATATAATTCTTATTATAAAATTAATGTCTGTTCTGGTCTTGTGCATCAGTTTCCTGGGGGTTTAATTCATGTGCAAGAGCATCCTCGAAACCGAATGAGCTTGGAATGAGATAAAGTTTCTCAGTCCATGGATCATGATCTGCATCATGTCATGTTCACTAAGTTATGCTCCCTGTCAAGGCTACTTGGCAGGCAGGCATGTGGGAGCTTTCCCGGTGAAACCGCTGCATGTGACCATGCGACCTTCCACAGGGAACGTTTATAGGCTATTATTTCTTCTTCTTT
>VBSM01002616.1:30862195-30874409 GCA_008086735.1 Cheirogaleus medius | reverse complement strand
TCGGCCTCCCAGAGTGCTAGGATTACAGGCATGAGCCACCACGCCCGGCTATTTCTTCTTAAAATATTAACATTTAACATAGTAAGAATTCCATAATTATATAACAAAAATATGAATCAGGCATTCCCTAATGTAAAATGAAAAAGTCATTATCTGTAAGCATTTCATACATTGTTCTCTTACTGCTTTGGATCTCCTTGTGCTCTATTACATGGGACAGGCCATTTCTGCACAGCTTGATCCTTTGAATAAGGAACCATGATGCTCCTATACTGTATTAAATACAGATCTTGGGTAATATTGGAGTTAGTGTTGGTCATCAGTAAAGATTTTCTCTGTGATGATGGGCTGGTCTCTTATGAATGATAGCACTAATACCATTGTATGTTCTTGCATGTTGTACATAATTTAGTAATTCATATAACTTTGTAACTTACATAAGTCACACAACTTAATAATCCAACCTGCTTTTTATATGTTTTTATATGACAGGAGAAACCATATTTTTCTGAAGTCAAGAAATGTATATTGTTTCATGTGGCTAAATTTGTTTGCTTTGTCAAGGAAGCATCGCCAGAAAATGACCTGAATTGTAGAACAATAAAGTTGGGGCTATAGATGTCTTAGGCAAATCAAGAAAAAGAAGATTAGTGTCAGAGTTTAAAAGATGCAAAAAAAGAATTAAGACAATACATTGACCCCGCCTGACTTGGGAGAATTCTGGTCATGTGATCCTAAGAAGAGAGAGTAACCAGGTTGGGATTCCCTGATAGTGCTTGTCTTAGTCCATTCAGGCTGCTATAACAAAATACCTCAGACTGTGTAACTTATAAACAACAGAAATTTATTGCCCACAGTTCTGGAGGCTGGGAAGTCCAACATCAAGGTGCCATAGATTCAGTGTCTGGAGAGGGCTCACTCTCTGCTTCAAAGGGTAGCGTCTTTTCTCTTCATCCTCACACAGTGGAAGGGAGCAAACAGGCCTCTTTTATAAAGGCCCTAGTCCCATTCACAAGGGCAGAGCCTTACTACTCCTAATACTACCACACCTCTTACTACTATCACATTAGGTATTAAGTTCCAGCATACTAATTTTGGGGGGACATGATCAGACAGTAGCAGTGCCGATCCATCATTTTGTCCTGTCTGAAGGGTTTATCTAGAAGAATAAGAAGAAAAAGCATATTTTTTCCCCCTGACCTTGAGAATTTAGCCTAGGCTTGCTTTGTACAAACAGGAAGATCCTAGGAGATGCCTAATCAATTTTAGAGAGGCCAGTGGATAAAGATGGGGATTAAATCAACTGGGCTCAACTGAGCAGAGAGAATGATGATCTGAAAGAACACCTAGGCAAAACACTTCTCTTTACCTGCACTAGTGCACTGCTTTTTAACATCCATGAATTCATGTTCTTGCTTTTCCATGCTGTAGGTAGGTAATTTCCAGGGCTGCCATGTTGCACAGCTTTGGGGAGTAGTGATGGAAATGTTATCCCCGAAGTTATGCAGTACAGACCTGCACAGCCTGACTCAGGAGCCCTGGGTTGGTCTATGACAGTGGTGAGTGTATGATACTCTGATATCTCACAATAGTACCTTTAAAAAATAGGTAGGAATATGCATGCTGAAGTTCAGAGATAATAGTCTAAAGAGTATAACCCCTTCTGTAGGTAAGGAAGGCATACAAGACTTACGGCAAATTCATTGACTCTTCTGTGTGAGCATTTCCCTGTCATTTTCATTATAGCCCTTCCTTGTATTAATAAAAAACTGTATCAGGCTTCTCAGAAATTCTGGTAAATCTTTGTCTTTCAGCAAACACTTGAAAAAAATGTAGGATCCACTGGCTTATGTTTTCTGCGTAGGCATCAAAACAGATGGTGGTGGGATTGCTGGAAAGATGATAGCAGTCACAGTTGCTTACAGATAGGAGACTTCCTTGCTATCAAAGAAGACTGAGATTTATGCGACCAGAAATTTCTGCACAAAGGAGGAAACAGTGTAGCATGTTCCCAGAGAGAAGTACAGATTTCCAGCTCCCCCAGAGCCCCTCTTACAGAGCAGCAGAGGGCAGTGATGGAGACTACACAGATTCTACCAGTAGATAGTCCTTTTCCTTCTCCTAGGCAGTCTTTGTACCCTGACAGCCCTTCTGACTGTTCCAGAGCCCCTGGCAGTATGCCTGCCTTCTCGCCAGGTGCAACTTGTTAATTACTTGTATACAATGTGGTTATTGGATTGTGGTATAGCTTTGCCTAATTCGCTTACATTTTTCATTCTTATTAATTTGGAGACATGTACATGCCAACCCAAGCACAATAAATTGCTCAGTATTTATTGTAAGAGTAGACGCATTGAAGGTCATGTTCTCATGCATCCCTAGGCTTATAACTGTACGTTATGGTTATGTAATATTAAGTGATGACCAAACAAACTTGGTCAGATCCTCCCCCGGGGAGTTTGTGAGACACAGACGGAAAGCAACAGAAATGTCAGTGGTGGCAACAGAGACAGCAGGAGGAAGAGGAGCCCGGACTGAGAGCAGCTGAGTCACAGCTCACTGAGGCACAGGGTGAGCAATACTCAGAGAAATGTGAGATTCAGGGGCATCCCTACCCCTGCCCGCACATCTGCGTCTTTCTTCCCTACCTCCAGTTTCCCTCTTTCTCCTTCCCTATGGTCTGGTGGGAGATGGATGCTTCACAGTTCCTGAGACTATACATCTACAGTTCAAGCAGTTAACAGAGAGTAGTGTTTCTAAATCTCAATTCCAGCTGCCAGGGAGAGAGAAATTGGCCCACCTGGGATCAGGTGTTTTCCTCCGGTCCAATCTGCTATAACCAGGAAGACAGATTTGTGTGTATAAACGTGGCTGCTGAGGCCCAGCCCCGAAAAAATAGAGAATTGAACAATGTTAGAATAAATTCTCCTATTTATGGAGTTGTTTCTGTAGGCCTTTGTCATAACCTTTTATTTATTTTTCTTTTAAAGAAATCAAACCTACTTGAAATAGTAATAATATAGTCCAAGAAACACACATCCACATACAGCTGGATTTGATTTCTTATTCAACAGCTGAATCTGAGAGGTGATTGTTCAGTTACGTTCCAGGAGCTTCAGTCGTGAAACTGCTCTTATTAAGTGAGTCAACAAGGCCCACCTGACTGAAGAGGCAATCTGAGACCATTAAGTCAATTAAGATGTTTGTCAGACCGCTGATGTTTGAGATCAGGAGTGGAGTCGAGACTCACCCAACTCCAAAGGTTTTTGATTGACTTCCCCAAGTTCATTATGGTAAAGTCAATAATATTTTTTTTCTAGTGCTGAATATTTTGGACCTAACCCACTTTTAATGACTTCTTCTCTTGGTTTCCATGGTGCTCCATTCTCCTCATTCTCCTTTTACCTCTCTTCCTCCAAAATTCCCTGGGTGCCCTTTATTTCCCCATTCTGTGAATAGGGGCTGAAGTTCAGTCCTTGGCTCTACTCTTCTCTTTTTTCACTCATTTTCATAAGTTTTCCCAGTGTCTTGGTGCTGAGGAGGCATGTTTCTAGCCTTGATCTGTTACATAGCGATTTCTTTGTAGACACAATTGCCAATTCAGTGACAACTCAGGGTTATGTGTCCCACAGTAACATTTCCATAATTTGTCAGTGTCAGCAAAATTCTTACATTGACTTGATACCATGAACTCACCTTTGACATCTCTTTCATCCAGTCCCATTACCAAGGGCAGTTGAGTTTTCCTTTGCAGTGACTCTAGGCATAATTCCTTCCTCTCCATTCCTGTTGCCAGGACCAAAGACCAGATTCTTACTGGAATACCTTTTCAGTATTCTCCTAAGATGTTTTTGTTTTGTTTCTTAAGAATCTCTGGTCCAGTGATTCACAGCCAGTAATCACACTAGAATCTGTCCAAGAATATTTTCAAACTATATGTGCTCTGGGCTTCCTTACCATTACAATCTGTGGAGTGACCTGAAAATCTTGAAAAATAAAGGCAAGCTCTATTGTAGAATGATTCCTGCATGATTCTGATATGTATCCTTGGTTAAGAATCACTGCTGGCCGGGCGCGGTGGCTCACGCCTGTAATCCTAGCACTCTGGGAGGCCAAGGCTGGAGGATCGTTTGAGCTCAGGAGTTCAAAACCAGCCTGAGCAAGAGTGAGACCCCATCTCTACTAAAAATAGATAGAAATTAATTGGCCAACTAAAATATATAGAAAAAATTAGCCGGGCATGGTGGCGCATGCCTGTAGTCCCAGCTACTTGGAAGGCTGAGGCAGAAGGATCGCTTGAGCCCAGAAGTTTGAGGTTGCTGTGAGCTAGGCTGATGCCATGGCACTCTAGCCCGGGCAACAGAGTGAGACTCTGTCTCAAAAAAAAAAAAAAAAAAAGAATCACTGCTGTGGTCTTCCCTGCAGCCCATCTTCATCACCACTGTTAGATCAGTTCTTTAAATACCACTCAGATTATTCCTTTTGCCAGTAGCCTCTTTATGACTGGCAGGTCAAGCTCCTTAGTCGGGCATTCAACCCTCACCATTCCTCTGTGTGAACCTTGAACTCTGGGCAGCCAGTGTTTCCTTTTTGTGCCACATTCATACTCATTTCTGTGACTTTGTAAGTCTCCTTAAAGGATACATAGTTCTTCCTTAACTTGCCTCAAGAACCACCTTTCCCACTAAGCATTCCTAATGAATGTAACTCCTGTTATTCTTTCCTTCCCAAATTCCTGTGCTTTTACCATCTGTACTGCTTATCACCCAATACTTGATTACATATTTTAAAGAGGAGCAACGTCTTTGGTATTCTGTGTACAATCAAGTATAGCCTGAAACTCCAAATCCACTTAATCATACGCTAAATCATATCTGTGCTGATGGATTGTGGATGAACCTCCTGATTTATCCTGTATCCAATTAAAGATCTCATTTCAGGTTTTTCTCCGATTCAAACATTTTACCCCACATTGTTCCTGCAATTAGGCAGAAAAATGAGCATCTGTGAATTCAACCTTTTTCCTTTTCTTACTCCGAAAGGCTGCTCTTTTTTCAGTAGGCTGTGGATTTAAAAAAAAAAAATCCAGTATCTTGAATGACATTTATTATTTTTTCAGTTAATCAGCATTTTAAAATTTCTTTAATCCACAGTGCAGATGAGGCCCTAAAAGAGAATGTGGACTTTGTCCACAGCTGTATTTCATGGGCCACTAACAGTCTCACTGCATTATTTCAAAGGCACAAGCAATCATTTACACTCTTTATTACCCAGGGGCATTTCAAACTGTTACTGAAATGCATCCATCCCTGGAGTAACCATCTGTGACTGGTAACACCATAAGGTAGAGAGACTAAATCTAATTGATATGCAAAAAGAATTTCAGCTGTCCAGCTTTGGAGATTAAAATTCAACCTTTTGTAGGCTGAGGGCTTCAGCTAAATTTTTTATCACAGTATCTAGTTTAGTAACTCATTATCTTAAGATTCTCAAAGGGAAAAATATACCCCTCTTCTCCATTAAGAACATTTCCAACTCAAAATATCATTTTTAATACATGTTTATTGTAAAAAATTTTAACTCTACAGAGAAAGGAAACTTCTTGTAAAATGCAAGGAGCTTGCTATTGTTGCTATGTAATAGCAAAGAAGCAATATATTTCTTTTGTTTGTACATTTGCTTGCACCCCAAAATCCCTGAAAGGAAAAACAAAAGAAAATTAAGGAAAAGAAAATGCTTTAATATTTCAGCTGCATTAAAACCCAAGAAAGAAAAAAAACAAACAAAAAACCCCACAAGAAACAATATTGGGAGCAACATTTGTTAAGATATATTCACTTACATTAAGTGTGTTTTATAACAGTGACTTAAAATCTTTAAAAATTTTCTTTTCCTTTTATTATGATACGTAACCCAGAAAGAGTCGTTTCAATTAGCTGTCTGGCAAAATGTACCAAGCTTTCCCAGTGATTCCAGTCCACCTGGAAATATCTAGCATTTCTGCAGACCAGCACATACATACTTCAGAAAAGATGTTGCATGGTGATTTATGGGTCTGTGTGGACAAATAACACCTTTAAAATGTAGTGAGGTCTTGAAATAGCCCTGCTGTTGCTGCCCATTGAGAGATAACTATTCTCCTGGGGCCTAACCCAATGGCTAGAAATGAAATAGCAGCTTCTGTCAGTCTGTGACAGAAGTGGATTATCACACATTTGTAAAGAGACAACAGCAGACCGAGGCCTTTCTGCAATAAAATTGCACTTAAAAATGATTGCTTTTCCAGGGTTTTTGTATGCAGTATGAAGGCACACTGCAGTTCGGGCAGCAGACACACAGCTCTCTTTGAATGGCGGGACAAGCATATCTCTGTGTGTGAAGTGCCTGTTCTTGTCCTGCCTTTGCCAGGGAGGACACAATGCCATCTTCTCTGCTCCTCAGTGTGGCTCAATCCCAGCAGCTCCTGAGATGAATTAGTAAAGAGATGTAGTGAGGGCAGCCTTAGCTGGGGCTCAGCTTCCCAGCTCTCACGTTGCTGAAACCTAAGGTTGTGCTTACAGTAATTGAAGGAAACCACAGGCAGGGTTACATTGACTCGAAACAGGGCACTCTGGGAGATCACTGTGCACAGCATTTGGGGAGCTATTTAGACCGGAAACCTAGATCATTTCCCCTAAAATTTCAATATTTTTCTTTGTGGTCTTCTGGACTCCAGGCACTTATTATTCCTTTCTAAAGAGCTGTTTACTGCCTGTCAGATTTATATATTGAAATAATGCCATGATGACAGGTGTATATATTGCAGAACACTCATATTTTGGTTAACCAGGAGAGCTGCTTGGGGCACAATCCTAGAAGCAGTTAAGGCTACTTTTTATTTTCTTCATAAATTACTTGAAAATTACTTGTGGTCAAGAAAAACTCCAACTGTTTGAACTGTCTTCTCCAAACAGGGAAAATTCTGTAAAATTGTTTTATGTGTGTGTATATATATATATGTGTGTGTGTGTGTGTGTATAAATGCACACATACATGTAAGTATATATACATACGTATGTGTGAGACATTTTGTGTAGTGTTATGTAGTGTGTGATACTGTGTTTTGTGATGTTTGCGAGGTTCTGTGTTTATTAATGTATGTGATTTTATCTCTATATCTTAGGATTGGTACCCATTTGACAATATTTAAACATTGTGACCCAAGAATAAAGCTCAGGAAACCCTTACATTTTAACTCTCAAAGCAGTTTCTCAAAAATGATGGTACTATTTTATACTGAGTAAATGCTACCAGTTATTATAGAAGCAAGACTTTTAACATTTACACACCAAGAAATATTTTTGTAAGCAAGCTAATTCTCTGCCTTGCAGATTACTTTTCACAATCAGTATATCATTTAATCCTCATAGTTATCTTAATTTTTGCATAATTGTTATCTATGTGTTAATAAAATTATAAATAATTGTAAATAATTTTGCTAAGGGACATAACCAGATTCTCAAGACATCAAATACTGTGATCTTTTATAACATGGTGTCTTACAAGAAAGAGATGAGTGAACTCTAGTTTAGACTTTTTTACATTTTTTAGAGACAGAGTCTTACTCTGTCACCCGGGCTAGAGTGCCAGGGCATCAGCCTAGGTCACAGCAACCTCAAACTATTGGGCTCAAGTGATCCTCCTGCCTCAGCCTCCCAAGCAGCTGGGACTACAGGTGTGTGCTACCATGCCCAGCTAATTTTTTCTGTTTTTTTTAGTAGAGATGGAGTCTCACTCTTGCTGAGGTTGGTCTTGAACTCCTGAGCTCAAGCAGTCCTCCTGCCTCAGCCTCCCAGAGTGCTAGGACTAGTTTAGACTTCTAAATTATTTATTCCTTAAATAGTTTATACTATATAGCATATTTCAGTGTTTGAGAGCATGGCTTCTAGAGTAAAAACCTATAGGTTTAAGTTCTGGATCTGTTTTTTGCTAAGCTGTGTGAACTTGGGCAAATTACTTAACATCTCTGTACATCCATTTTCTCATTTGTAAAAGTGTATGTTAAAAATAGTACCTACTTCATTGGGTTTTTATGTGTTTGTCTGTCTACCTACCTACATGTATTTATACATGTTATAATTTTTCCCTCTGTCTCTAGAAGTGAATAATAGAAATGTGTAGGCATATACACACAAATATGTATACACATACTCCTACACTTGCATATGTGTATAGTAATATACACACACAGAGAGAAAATGAGTTAGCATATATGAGTGGTTCTTTACTGGGAGTAATTTCGCCTTCTCTCCCCCACTTCCCCTGGGTGGGACATTGGCAATGTCTGAAGATAGTTTTGGTTGTTACGATTGGGGGTTGCTACTGGCATCTAGTGTGTAAAGGCCAGAGATGCTGCTGAATGTCCTATAAAAACAGAGTTATATGACTCAAATATAGTCAATAGTGCTGAGGTTGATCATCCTTGGATTAGTATATATCAGCTATTATCAATGTGGATACATGTGTGTATATAAATATATATGTGTATGTCTCTATATAAACACATATACACACACATAGAGAGACCAAGAGGAAGAGAGAGGGGAAAGCAAAGAGAGACAAAGACAGAGACAGAGAGAAAGACATACATATACTAAATGAGTTAGTAAATATAAGACACTTTGAATTATTGCCTGGAATATAATTACTGGCATATATGTGTTAGTTATTATTTCTATAAACCAAAGGTCTGTTTCTCATGGGTTAAAACATAATAAAGTTGGATGTTAATTGGAGTCATTTCGAGAATATTAGATATTGATTCAGCAGATGAAATTCTTTAGAAATCACTCATATCTATTATAATTATTTTGAATCTGGTGTCTTATTTTCAGAGAAAAGTACTTGATCCCTGCCTCTGTGTGTCAATTTGAATCTCATTTTTTATGCATATGCCTTTTTATAGTACGTTTTATATATAGATACAAATATTAATGTGGGACTCTACATGAATGCTAAAGAGTTTACCTTCTCTTGAAGGGATGAAATGTTGGTAGGAGCAAATGCAGGTGTATTGTTATTATTATTTCTTTGGATAGTTTGTATTAACAGATTTTCAGCAGACCCCTAAAGATTTTGGGGGCCTCGGGCAGGAGGACAAATAAAAGGAAGATTCCATACTCTATGTCAAAATATTAAAAGTGATAAATCAAGGGTGCTTCCCACCATTACTGCTTCCTCACCCAAGATTCCTGGGTGCTCAGGGCTGCCTATTGGATGGTGCCAGGGGCCATCTGACCTCATTTCCTTCATCCTCCCAGCACAGCAGCTTGTTTCCTATGTTTCTCCTTTCCCACCCTTTACTTCTGTCTTTCACTGGCCAAAGCTTAGTGAATTCCATCTTAGAAATTTACTTTTCACCTGAATATTTCCACATATTCACTGCAGTGTTAATGATTAAGAGCAGGGGTTCTGGAGCCAGATTGCATGGGCCAGATTGTCTCTGCTGTGCGATCGTGGGCAATCATTTAACCTCCCTGTGTGTCAGTCTCTGCATCTGCAAAGCAGGAATGTAATCACACCATAGAGGGTTTTGTGAGGACAATTGAGAATAGTAGAGTAGGTAATAGGTGCTTAATAAATGTTAGCTGTTACTATTACCGAAGGGAAAGTAAACATAGTAATTGTTGCCTTTACCTACAAATTTTTGTCTCTAAACCACAAGCCCTTTGGGATTTTAATATAAGGGTCCATCTATCTCCTAATCTTCTCTTAAACTTACTTTTTGGGGGCTCTAGCATTGGTTACATAAAAAAGTGTCTTGTCAGTTTTTCTTTGGTTACTGGTATTGCCAATGTGTGACATTTTGGTAGCATTATAGATTAAAATATGGTTTGGTGGTAGATAGGGCACTTTAGCCCATTTAATAATATTTGGGAAAATGTTTTCAGAATACAGGCCTCTAAATGAACATTGGGAACACAGTGGATTTTTAAGTTGGAGCCGACCTGCTCAGCTGTTTTAACAGTAGATTGATGCTTTATTAACTGGAGGTCGCTAGGGTGACCTCCCCTCTACCTGCACCTTCAGAACCTCAAAGGAGGCCAGGGCCTTTCATAAATAAAACAGATGTCACAAAGTTTATTGAATTTTAATTTGATCATCAATTATTGAGCATCTTACTGTGTGCTAACAGTTGGCGGTGGTAATACATTTGCATGGTTGAGGTGTGGGCTTTAGAATTAAACTGTCTAATTTAGATCCAGGCTCCTCACTGACTAGCTGTGTGACCTTGGGCAAATTATTTAACTTTTCTGTGGCTCAGCTTCCATATATAAAATGAAAATTAAAAAAAATAATAGTTCATCTGAACAATAAGTTATTAAAAATAATAATATTAAATAATAACAGCAATACCTTAAGGTTTTCATAATAATTAAATGAGTAACTATGTGGAAAGAACACCTCTGATATATAGTAAGCACTCAAAAATTTTAGTTATTTTCTTTGAACTCTGAGGTAGCAGACTTGGTCCCTGTCCCTGTATGTCGAGAGGCCCATGCACTTTATTTGTGGACAGCCATCTGTGACTCTCATGAATGGCTTTGCTTCCTTCTCTGAAGCTCTCACACTTGTTCAGAGTTCTCGTAGAGCCTCTGCTGCATCCTGTGGCATCCAGCTTGTATTCCCTCCTGTCCATCCCGTTGGTTTGTGAGCCCTTTGAAGGAAGGAAGTGTGTTCTTTGGTTTTGTTTTCCTGGGACCTTGCACAGTGCTTGCTACACTTGATTAAGAATGCTTAAAAAAATGCTTGTTGAATGAGTGCATGAAAGAATGGGACCCATAATTTGTACGTTATTTGTACACCATCAAACAAGTTTGGTTTACCAGTTGTCTAGGATATAAACGTGGCTGCCAAGATGTATATTTTTTCAACAAGACAAGTGGAGAGAGTAGGGGACACAGGATTTGCTATTTAGACCTACTGACAGCAACAAGTGAGTACTGGTAGGCTGCCAGGGAAGGAAGAGAGAAAAACTATAAAAAGCACAGTGCTCTGGGCTATTTAATGTAGACACAGTAACAGTGCATCCCAGTGGCCTTTTCAGGTGTTTCTGTAACATTGTGATACAATAACTGTATCCTCCCTGTCCTGTTCAGCTTTAGCCATTACTATCCTTCATCTGTTAATATAGCACTAACTACTTGGTCCCCAAAGCCAGTCCTGGCAAGGAGTGCTCAGAGAGAATCAGTTCACCAGCAGGTGGGATTCCGAAGTTGTCTAGCTGCCAAAGACCCAGTATTTGGTGTGTCTCTGTCATTACCAGATATTTGTATCCCCAAGCCAAAGTTGCCATGTTACCCATCCCCTTGACTGGGGGTCTGCCTTGAATCCCACCCATTTACCTGGTACCTTGACATTCTTCCCAGCTGCTTGCCATCCCCTTCCTAGACAGGAAAAGAGAGAAGTTAATTTCTACCTGTAGTTTGGGGTTCCCACTCAAGAGGTGTTACAAAACTGCCTGCCTTGGACAGCGAGCTTTCCTCATTTAGAATGGGTTGGGCCTGACAGCCTGGTGTTCAAGTCTAGGCTCCACCATTTCCTAATTGTGTCACTCTTGGCAAATATTTAACTCTATGAGCCTCAGATTTCTCACCCATAAGATGGGAATAATAATGTCCCATGGTTATGCCTTTAGATAACGTGTATGGCATCTAACACATACTTAGCACATGGTTTAGTCTGGCACATACTTAAGATTCAACAAATGGTAGCTACTACCCCTCCCATGGACATGTCCCAGCTGCTGGATTAGCTCACTCTGGATGTCATCCTCTTCTGGAACAAAGCCCACCTTCACTGGGCAGCTTTAGCTAATCCATTCAAGGTGAACCCACATAGCAAGGGAAATCTCTCCCAGCATGCCTTATACTGCCCCTTTTGACAAGATGTTTATAATTTCGTGAGTCATTAAGAAAAGGTTTTATCTTTAAAAAGCTAAGCTATTATAAGCTAAGCTAGCTTTAAAAGATCTATTGTATACTTTAGAAATATTTCCCTAAGTATGGTTAAAATAAAAGTAACCACTCTTAGAGAGGCAATGTTCATTTATCTTGAAAATAGAAGTGCCCCATTTTTTTGTTTTAATTGAGCCTCAGTATAGATTCTGGAAAAATAGGTAGAAATGGTGAGTTTTTCAATATCAAGACTGAAGAATAAGAGCTAGCTGATTCAA
>VBSM01002616.1:30835084-30849180 GCA_008086735.1 Cheirogaleus medius | reverse complement strand
GCTCAAACGATCCTCCCACCTCTGCCTCCCAGAGTGCTAGGATTACAGGCGTGAACCACCGTGCCCAGCCTAAGCTTTCCTTCTTTTACCTAGCTGCTGAATTTTTCCAAATGTGTTATGGAAATCTCTTAATGTCTTCATTTGCTTTTCTTCATTTATTTGTTGATATAATAAACTATGTGTATAGATTTCTTAACATGAAGTCTTTCAGCTTTCCTGAAACAAATCTTACAAAAAGCAAAAGGTAGGAATAGAATTTTACAAAAGAGGAAATCTAAATGCCCAACAGACATACAAAGTGTAAGGTTTTTCAGCGGCGGTGGCAAAAAGAAAAGACAGACAGAGAGAAAGAGTGGGGGCCAAACCACGTGGCTTTATTATACACTCCTGGACGAGGTTCTGGGGCCCCAAGAGAGGGGGGCCCCAGAAGTCGCCTCCGTTTGGAGGGGCTGAGGCCTTTTATACCCTAGGGACTCTTGGCGGAAGAGCTGGGGATTTTTCATTGTGACTGTTGGGTGGTCATTGAGAAATACGAGGGGCTGGAGGTATTTGTGGAATCCAGAAGCCAAACCCTTCTTATCCGGGTGGACATCTGGGTGTGGCTCCTCTCAGCGGGGCCTGGCAGTTTTGTCCTTGGCGGGTCTGGTCTCGTGAGCCTTTTCTTTTTTGATCTAGGGAGGGGAGGGGAGCCGGCCACCAGCCTTACACAAAGATGCTCAACCTCAGTTTCAATCAGGAAAATATATATTAAAATAACACTGATATACCACTTTTTATCCATCAGATTAGCAAAAGGTGTGATGATCACCAGTTCTGGTGAGAGTTCAAGAAAAAAACACACTCATTTATCAGAAGGAATGTGAATTATAGGCTTTTGGGAAAGCTATCTAGCCAAATATTTTAAAGCTAATAATATATATAATCATTAGGTAGTCAACCCCACATCTTAGAACTCATCTAAAGAAATAAAATTATGAAGATCATTTTGTATTATTTTGTGTGATGACAAGAACTAGAAAAATCTGAAGCCCATATCGGTAGGGGAATGATTGGATCAAATCCATGTCATGTATTCATACAATGGAATTTATACAAGTAATAATAAAAGGAATGAGTTAGATCTTTATTGATCTGGAAGAGTTTCCGGAAAATTTTTTCTTTAATGAAATAAGTAAGTTGCCCAGAAATGTACACAGTATAGTCCAGATTTTTTAAGATAAACAATAAGATGTAGTGTATGTTTGTGAGCCAACAGGCAAAGGAAAAGGTGTGATGCAAACTCCTGGTTAGAGGAGTAGGGGTAAAGGGAGGTGAGAGGTGAGAGGTGTTGAGTTAAAAAAAAAAAAGAAAACAAGGATAAAAAACCCACACAAGTTGAAAAGAAAGTGAGTTAACAGAGTATATTTATATAAAATAATATTTATTAAAAAACTTTATAATGAGCCAGGCACAGTGGCTCATGCTAGCTATCCTAGCACCCTGGGAGGCTGAGGTGGGAGGATTGCTCAAGGTCAGGAGTTCAAAACCAGCCTGAGCAAGAGAGAGACTCTGTTTCTACTACTAAAAATAGAAAGAAATTAATTGGCCAAAATATATAGAAAAAATTAGCCGGGCATGGTGGCGCATGCCTGTAGTCCCAGCTACTCAGGAGGCTGAGGCAGGAGGATTGCTTGAACCCAGGAGTTTGAGGTTGCTGTGAGCTAGGCTGATGCCACAGCACTCTAGCCTGGGTGACAGAGTGAGACTCTCTCTCAAAAAAAGCCAACTTTATAATGATGAAAAATTTAGAAACAACTTAAAGATTAGCTTAGTGAAATTATTTGCAGCTGTTAAAAAGAGTGATATACATGTGTTTAGAATGTATATTAAATGAAAATTCAGATTGCCAAAGAGTATGCATACTATGCCCCTGTCTGTTATACAGTTATGGGTGTTTTTGTTTTTTACTTCTTTACTTTTTAAAAATCTTTTGGAGGAAAAGAGCAGAAGTTATTTCTAGGTGTATGAATCACTAAAACACAGTTGTATTTCCTAAATTATACTTTTCTTGGGATAGTTGTAATTTCATGATATTTAGTCCAATCTTTAATTAGATGGTAGGCTGATTAAGGGTACAAATCCCTTCTTAAGATTCTATGTGTCACTCTCAGAATTCAGAATAATTCTGATTCATAATGTCAAGAGATCACCATTAAATGCAACCTATTTGAGAGAAAGGGCACAGCATTACAAAGATCAGGGCATGAGCGTTTGGAAAGAGCAGGCCCTGGTCAAGGTATTCTCTATTTGACTTCAATGCTTGGTGCTTCCTATTGCATCTAAACAGGCTAGACCACGATTCTTTCTGGGACTTGATCTGCAGTTTCCAGGAAAAGGCAGAAAGCCAGGATAGGGCAGGAATGGGATTAGAGGAGACTGACCTGTTTGTTAGGTCAGCAAATTAGTTTCTGATTTACAGAACTAGATTTAGTATTTGACTTGGTTGGAATTTGATTACCTTTGCTTTGAATCTAGTTAGAACCTGTACTGCAGGACATGCTGCTGGTGGATGGGCCATAGAAGCAGGAATCTCATGATTTAGCAGTATTAAAAACTCAAGCAGGTGGCGCTTGTTGGTTCTGAGTAGTCTCTAAATTTGCGCAGAAGTCTGGCGACTGGCTGGGTAGGTAACAATGGCAGCTCAGCCCCATGCCGACATAGGGAGTTGCTCTGTCACTGCTGCAGGCTGTCCTGGCCTTCTGCAGAGCCCCCCTCATTTCTGGGGGGGTCACTCAGTCCAGCACCCTGAGGCTCGCATCACATTTTCATTTAAGGGGTTAACACTTCATTTTGGGGAAAATAATTGTTCTACTTTTAGTAGAGAGCAGCCACTTTTTTCCACATACGGTAGGACAGGTTTTAGCATGTAAAATACTAATCCCAAACAGCATGATACAGTTCTTTTATTTATTTATTTTTTCAGCATATTATGGGGGTACAAATGTTAAGGTTACGTATATTGCCCATGCCCCCTCCTCAGGATACAGTTCTTCAAAGGCTGCTGAAATGTAAATTAACCTGTAAGAAGATGTCCCTTAAGAGGGGCTCTTGCACATAGCGAAGGGACATGGCTTTGCATTTTCCTGTGCCTCTGCAGAAGCAGCAGGCCACACCTCAGGGGGTGAAGCAGTTTTGAAGCATCGGATTCTGGGTGCTGTTCCCACCAGAAACAATTCCAAGAATATACTTATATTTTAAATAAATGATAAAATCAATTTCTATATTTGTGTACATTACAAAGGAGAAATTTTGTAGTATTGATTTATTTATTAATCCATATTAACCAAAGTTGAATCTGACAGCAAAATATTGATTTCTTCTTAAAATAGATAAAAACACATTTTGAGGTAAGTATGTTTTTCTTCCTATTTGTGCTAACCAGTGCTTAAAATCTAATGATGTGATCGGTCGAACAGTAAAGTAATCTGAACTTCCACTCTCTGGATTCTAAATGTGCTAACTTTACTAAAACTGTGGAAATAAGCAAAATATTTTTCTCAGAGATAATAATGATGTTTAAAAAATGTGATGGTTGTGTATTAGGCTGAAGTGATTCACAGCTTTATCGAGGGACGAAAGAGGATTGAAAGTGGAGGATTTCCCCTCACACTAGGTAAAGAAGCAAAGCCCTGCTTATTCACGGTCTGAGTTCAGACTTGAATTTCTGTTTTGGCCTTTCATTCTCTCCCACTGTGAAGTGGCGAAGCCAGTTAAGTCTAGACGTAGACTTCCATGCCCCTGAGCTGCTGGGTCCCCCAATCAGCTCTGCTGCTTCTCTCAGAGTCGGGAGCATTTCCTGCCTGGACCTTCAAGTCACTGACCTAGCCAGGTTCTGCTTTTCCACCTTCTTCACGATGGATGTCTTCTTCCTGAATGTTCTCTAGAAGAGTCTCAGCTGCACTTAACCTTCCATGTAAAGGGGGGGGACTCAGATATCTTAAAATAGGCATCAGGTATACATTCTATTTATGATTCTGGAATTAAGCCTTTCTTTTGGTGTTTCCTGTGGTCCAAATTTTTTATTTCTTTATCAGATTTCCAAATACGCTCTCTCTTGGGTCTGTTCATTCTCTTTTGCAAAGCATTTCCTAGGCAAGGTTACCTTCGTCCTACCAGAAGTGCATGGTTTTCCTAAAGAGTCCAAAATAGAGTCTTTCCCTTTAGTAACGCAGAGCTCTGGTCTCTGCAGGTTACATTTTCCTCCTAACATCCTGCTTTCCTAGTCCTCATTCGCTAATTGAAAAATGTTGCAGTCTTCCAAAACATTGCCCAGGACTGTAGTAACATTCCCAGGACTGTAGTATCAGGCAGTCTTCACCCATCTGTATCCCAGCTTTTAACAGTTTGTTGCTGTTATCTCCTGTTGCATTCTCTTGTGAGCATTTAAAAAAAATTTATTTTACTGTAGCTTTAGAGGAGTTTTAGGAGGGAATAAAAATAAATATATTTTCAATCCATCTTTACACAGAAGTTGAAATATTACTTTTTAAAGTGGAATCAGAAATTAAGAATATTTTTGGCATTTAGAGAGATGCCCAAAAATACTAAAGAGATGGTTATGGAAAATTCTACTTTTTACCAATTGTCACATTTAATACCATGGTGTATAGTAGTTATGGGTACAAAAGGAAAACAATTTAAGACTTGATTTTTTTCTAAGTAACATTTGAAATCATTAAAAGTTACTATCAAGAGTCTTTCATTTTATGCATATAAATTCTATAAGACAGCTGGTTATCTTATGTTCTATATGAAGGATTATATTTTAAGTGCATTTTCAAATTTAGCTAAGCTAATCATTCTATCAGAAAATAATCTTTCTCCCTCACTGGCTATTGAAACATAATTAGATTTTCTTAGCAACTGTTGCTTTTATAATTAGAGTTTACTTGTTATAATTTTAACAGAGAAAAACACTGACCTATGTAATTTTAGTATAATTAAATTTTTCTCCTTATATCTATGTGCACTTCATCAATTCAGCAAAAGCAAAACCTGATCTAGAAGTCCCTGTGCAGTAATCTGCTGATTCGTCTGGGCTGTAAGACCTTGGTGTCTGGTGGAATTGTAATGGTAATTGCTCTAAGATGCATTCTGTTTACAAAGACTAATGTTGCAGCTGCTTTTAATTAGCTGCTAGAAATGAAAAAACTGCCAAGGTACGCTTGTTATATCTACCTAAATTTATTCCATTTAAAATAAAGGAGAATTTAGAGACTATTAATGTAAAACAGGAAATTACTCGTTGTAAACCAAGTTCAGAAAGGTGGTGGTAAATACCTGAATGTATCCTTTGGATTTTATGGGAAGGAGAAAACCCTGATTTCTTGTGGCACAGGCCACTACATTCTGTATTTTATTGTGCTCTAATTTTTTCTTACATGACTTTAGTCCTAAGGAAATGATTCACTTCCAAGGAGAATGCTTTATGCAGTCCCTACTGTCTGGCTTTGTGAATAATAAGTATTTACTGACATGAGGAGGTTTGTAGTATTTCTGTTCATAAAAGTTTGAGAAATTGTTTTGAGACAATGAAAGGGTTGGAAATAAAGGAGAATTAAAAGCATTGTTATAATTGATCATGAAGTTTGGTGAGTGATACAGAGCTTTAATTTGCCTAGTGGGCTGGAAAATTCGTGTTTCTTAATTTTCTTGTTTCTCTGTGTTTCTACAGGCCCATTAGGCCATTTTATTATTAGTTTTAAAAGAGGAATATTGATGTTCATAGTCAGGACTATTGAAGAAAACTGATATTTTAGGGTACTGTGAAGTGTTTAATCATCTGTGATTGTATCTAACACAGTGTTTTGCAAGGAAAAAACATATTTGTTAATTTGATTTCATGCTCCACTGATTTCTTGCTGCTCTATATTCCCAAATAGTCAGGAATTGATTATAACTAAAATGTTATATAGAAAATGATCCTTAGTGAAGACCTAATGAGAATTTGCTTTCAATAACAGTATCAAAGTGAGGAGGATAGAACTTTTCCCTGAAACTTTGGAAATAGGGAGATGAATTATGGCTAAATTCTCTTTCAACTGTTGATTTTTTTGATTTTCATTGTTATGTACAAAGTTTATGACACCTCTTCAAGTCATAAAACGTGTTTTACAGTTTAATAGGAAAGCTATGAGCACATGTCAAATTAGTTTCTGTTAGCTACATCCCTGCAGAACCAGCTTTGTGGTTTTCAATGTGATTTGTTCGATTCCAGAGGGTTATTTGTAAATTAGTTGTTAGGAACATGTTATATATATACATTCTGTACAGATGGAAGTCTCTTTACCCTTTTAAATGCCTGGACTGTGGTACCAGAGAACATAGGAGCATAATCTCTCCCAGGAACTCCTGCTTCCAGAGCCTTCACTATCTGGCAGGGGAAGCGAGACTCCGCCATCTTCACACCACTAGTAGAATCCCTTCCCCAGGACCTGGGAGGTGATTTCACAAGTAAAGAAGTCCAAAGTAAAGGTTGTACCGAATCCAAATGATTGCTTTTGTCATATTCTCTACCTCTCACAGGAATGTTTTATTATTAATCACAAATCATAAGCAATTTCTATTCTTGATTTATAATCCTTCTGAAGAGCTGCATCCCCTGACTTTGATACCTTATTAGCCAGTTTAGGCTAAGTTATGCTGTGGTAACAAACAACCCCCCAAATTTCAGGAGTTTACAACAGCAAAGGTTTACCTCTTAAGCTTTATGTTCATTGCAGGTAACTAAGACACTGTTCCATGTCGTTATCTTTCTGAGACATGGGCTGAAGGAACAGCCCCTCTCTGAGGCATTATTAGTCTTTCAGTAGAGGGGAAAAGAACACGATGGAAACATGCAATGCTTCTTAAAGCTTCTGCTTGAAAGCGGCACATGTCACGGCACCCACAAGTTACAAACCAAGTCAGATGGCCACTCTGGGGATGTACAGTCTTGCAAGAGAGAGAAGTCCCCACAAGTCGCACAGCCACACCTGGCATCAGTGTGACAGGGATATATAGTCCTTCTGTGGTGAGGGGCGCTGAATGTTTTTGAATTTTACAATTCACCCCTGTTGCAAAATCTTGAGACTTGCTGTAAGCGGATTCTCATCTGTTTGTGTGACGGGGTCTGAGTGTTGGCTGACTTCCGTGGCAGAGACAGCACTCCGTACTCCCCCTGCCATTTCATTTTCTTCCTGGGTTCATAGGACGATAGCTGTCTCAACCCCTCTGTGTCTGTGTGGGACCAGAAGACTAGTTATGGTCAGTGGATTATGGGGAGGAATGATGTGTGAATGACACTTTCAGACGTAGCTCCCAAACATCTGGCAAAATCCCCCCACCCTTCTCTCCCTAAGTTCATTGGTGGGGTGAATTCAGATGTGCCTGTTTCTCCACATCACTGCTCAGAGGAGATATATCCAGTGAGAACCTTACCTGACTAGAAACATCTACTTTGAACATAGGTTAGAACAAATGAATCTTCATTGCATTAAAACACTGAGATTTTGTGGTTCTTTATTATTGGGTTACCCTATCCTGACTGATATAACCTTGCTTTGTGGTTTATTTAATGATGCACATTTACTAGAGTGATGTACATTTGATAGTGAAGTGGCCAGATACAACATAACCTTTAAAAAATTGCTGAAAGTACATGTACATTTCTATTATATAAGTATGTGACTGAAGAACTTATTTTTAAATTTGATTTTATGTAGTTAATTTAAATTTAAGTGGACACATGTGGCTGGTGGCTACCAGATGAATCACAGAGCCTTAAACAGTAGGAAGCTTTTTGCTATGTGATGAATTATAAATCTTTCCACTATCTCAGCATCTGAAAATAAATCAACATGTCGGGCTGGGCATGGTGGCTCATGTCTGTAATCCTAGCACATTGGGAGGCCAAGGTGGGAGAATCTTGAGACCAGGAGTTCAAGACCAGCCTGGACAACAGTGAGACCCTGTATCTACAAAAAATTAAAAAAAAAAAATAGCCAGGCATGGTGGTGCACACCTATAGTCCCAGCTACTCGGGAGGCTGAGCCAGGAGGATCACATAAGCCCAAGAGTTCCAGGCTGCAGTGTGCTATGATTGTGCCACTGCACTGTAGCTCTAGGGTGACAGAGCAAGATCTTGTCTCAAACAACAACAGCAACAACAATAACAACAACAACAAAACCAACACATTGTCTAAATTTCACACTTTCTAGATGATTAAGAGTCATAAAATCACATCTTAAATGGTGTCTCAGTTGTGACATTGGTCAAAGTTATTTATTAGTACAAGCTGACATGAAGTCCATGTTTAAAGATTCCAAATATAGAGTACAGAAGTACAAATGGACATTTTTGCCAAAGTATAATTGTGGTCTTTGATGACGTAAAATAAATTTAAAATTAACAAGACCATATTCATTTCTGAACTTTTTCATTGTGAAGTATGTAAGACATGTTAGAGTTGACAACTTTGCGAATGTTGTACCTTCGCTTAAATCTCTTTATTCCATTTATTGAGATGCTTAAGATCCTGGGAACCATTTATAGGCGTTATAAAAGACTTTTAGTTATGTTTATCTAAGTTTAAAGGACTATTTAAAAGCAGTTTCTGAGTGATGTAGTGGAAAAAACATTGGATTAGGAGCCACAGTATCTGGGTTATGCAGTCCACCGTCTCACTAACTGGCTATGTGTATTTGGGCAGGTTATTTGAATTCTCTGGGTCTCAGTTTCTTCTGCAGTGAACTAATCACCCACCTCTAAAATTCTGTGGTTGAAAATCACCCTATTTCAGTCAGTTTTTTCTCCTTAACTGTTTGCTATTCACACATGAAATGTGAGATATTAGAATTAAACCTCCTGTCAACATGACTTAACTCTTTGTTCCAGGAGATTCTTGCTTAGAAAGATAAGACAGTAAGTTTATAAATAACTTCCACTGTTTGCTTTAGTAAATTCTTGCAAATCAATTTATCAGGACAAACAGTTTGCTCATCTGGGCAAACAACTCTCTTCTTAAAACAATGTATTGTTCACCTGGGCAAACAGCTTGACAAGTATGTGGAAGAATCACATTATGCATTGTGGTTTTGAAAATGAATCTACTGTAAACTCTATTTTATTTTACTATTTAACCAGGAGTAAAATATTTTAATATGTGAGTCTAGGTATTTCTCCTGACTAGTCTGAGACTCTACATTGTTTATATATTGGTGAGGAGCACGTGTAGTTCAAGATTCTTGGAAGGCTGAGGCAGGAACATCATTTGAATTCAAGAATTTGAGGCTGTTAATGAGCTCTGATGATGCTACTGCACTCTAGCCTGGGCAGCAGAGTGAAACTCTGTCTCAAAAAAGAAAACAAAAACAATGGACTTTAAATATTCAGTAAACCATGCTTCTTCTCCTAGAAGAAAACATAGGGGAAACGCTCCTTGGCATTGGTCTTGGCAATGATTTTTTGAATATGGAACAAAAAGCACATGTAACCAAAGCAAAAATAACCAAGTGGAACCACCTCTCAAACTAAAAAGCTGCTGCACAGCAAAGGAAACAATCAACAAAATGAAAAGGCAACCTACAGAATGGGAGAAAATATTTCCAAACCATATGTCTGGTAAGTGGTTAATATCCAAAATATATAAGGAATTTACACAACTCACAAAAGAGTAAGAAAACAAATAATTAAAAAATAGGCAAGGAGGTTGGGCGCAGTGGCTCACGCCTGTAATCCTTGCGCTCTGGGAGGCCAAGGCAGGTGGATTGTTTGAGCTCAGGAGTTCGAGACCAGCCTGAGCAAGAGCGAGACTTCGTCTCTACTAAAAAATAGAAAGAAATTAGCTGGACAACTAAAAATATATATAGAAAAAATTAGCTGGGCATCATGGCACATGCCTGTAATCCCAGCTACTTGGGAGGCTGAGGCAGGAGGATCGTTTGAGCCCAGGAGTTTGAGGTTGCTGTGAGCTAGGCTGACGCCCCAGCACTCTAGCCCGGGCAACAGAGTAAGACTCTGTCTCAAAAAAAAAATTGGGCAAGGGACCAGAGTAGACATTTTTCCAAAGAAAACATACAAAGAGCCAACAGATATATGAAAAGGTGCTAATCATCAGAGAAGTGCACATCAAAGCCACCATGAGATACTACCTCACACCTGTTAGAATGGCTATTATCAAAAAGATAAGATATAGCAAGTGTCAGCAAGGGTGTGGAGAAAAGAGAACCCTTGTACACTGTTGGTGGGAATGTCAGTTGGTACAGCCATTATGGAAAACAGTATGGAGGTACCTCTAAAAATTAAAAATAGACCTACCATATGATCCAGCCATCCCACTTCTGGAATGAAGTGAAATGAAATCTGCTCTCCATGTCCACTGCAGCACTATTCACAGTAATCAAGATATGGAAACAACCTAAATGTCCATTGACAGACAAATGGATAAAGAAAATGTGGTGTATATATACAATGGGATATTATGCAGCCTTAAAGAAGAAGGAAACCCTTATGTTACAACAACGTGAATGAACCTAGGGGACATTATGTTAAGTGAAATAAGCCAGACACAGAAAGACAAATATTGTTTAGTTTCACTTGTATGTGGAATATAAAAACGTCAAACTCTCAGTGACAGAGAGTAGAATGGTGGTTGCCAGGGTCTGAGGGTGAGGGCATAAGGAAGATATTGGTCAAAAGCTACAAACTTTCTGGTTTTGTTTTTTTTTTTTGAGTCAGAGTCTCACTCTGTTGCCTGGGCTAGAGTGCCGTGGCATCAGCCTAGCTCACAGCAACCTCCAACTCCTGGGCTCAAGCGATCCTCCTGCCTCAGCCTCCTGAGTAGCTGGGACTACAGGTACGCATCACCATGCCTGGCTAATTTTTTCTATATATTTTTAGTTGGCCAATTAATTTCTTTCTATTTTTAGTAGAGACGGGGCCTCGCTCTTGCTCAGGCTGGTTTTGAACTCCTGACCTTGAGTGATCCTCCCGCCTTGGCCTTCTAGAGTGCTAGGATTACAGGCGTGAGCCACCGCGCCCAGCCCAAACTTTCTGTTTTAAGATGAATAAGTTCTGGGGATCTAATCTACAGTGTGATGAATATAGTTAATAATAGTGTATTGTTTACTTGAAATTTGATAGGAGAATAGATTTTAAGTGTCTTCACTTCCCCCAGACACACTCTCAAATGGTAACTGGTGGTGATGGATATGTTAATTAATTTGATTGTGGTAATCAGTACACAATATATACATATATCAAATCATCATGTTGTATACCTTGAATATATACAATTTTTATTCGTTAAATAAATATTTTTAAACGTTTAAAAAAGACGTTTACCAGCCACACTTACACATCTTGGGACTCATCTCAGGAAAAGCCATCAGTCATTTAAAGCAAAGCATACTCTTCTATCAGAGAGATTTTACTTATATTTTGAATGTCTGCATCTCAAATTTCAATTTTCATTCTCCTTAGAAGCTAAAAGCATTGATCAGGGTTCAGGTTGTGGTGGAAATAGTTGGGCCTGTGGAAGAAAAATTCATATTATTGGTTTGACGAAAACAATCTGCTATGATTATCAGTTTATTATAATTAGTTCCAAAGGAGAAAACCAAAAGTCTTAATATTTTCTTACAGAGGAATTCAGGCTCTTTACCAGGGATATTACACATAAACAGTGGAAGACTGTTTCCTTGACAACCAATTAGAATGGATGGCTTCAAGGTTAATGACTATACTTCACAAGAAATAGGATTAAACTTCCAGAGTCTGGATGTCTGAAGGTAACTTGTTACCAACTAGGTAGAACACTTTTATGATTTCAGGATGCAGATCACCAATAAGTAAGACAGGAAAGGGTCTTCACCCAGCATGAGTTACGATTAATATAGTTTTATTTTGTCCAAGTTTTATGTATTGTGAACTTCTTAGCCTTCACCTTTATTGACTAGCTGAGCGTGACTCTCTAACACAAAGCTCTGAGTGACAAGCGTGCATGCATTATATTAAAAAAAAAAAAAGTTTATAATGAGGATTTGGAGGAGAGGACCAAAACCCTTAAAGTTTTCACAGACTTTTAAATAACTCTTCTTACAGGGGAGGGGGAATGATAGTGGCAAAAATAATGAGGCTCCTGAAAGTCTTCCACTTCCATTAGGGTGAAGGTCAGGGATGAATGCTGCATTAGTTGGTAATAAAAAGCAGTGTTTGCGCAGTTTGATGGCCTGTCTGCATATCCTGCTTTGTAGCTGGGTACTCTTGCTTGTTAATTTGTTTCCCTCACATAGCCCCCCGTCTTTTTTAACTGGTGGTTGAGAGGCATCTCTAAGCCTATTTATTTCATTATTTCACACCAATGCTTTAGTTCTTTGGACTGCACAAGGTCTGCTTTTCTCAAAATGGTCCCCCACTTTCATGCTTCTGATTGTAAATAAGAACTCTCTACTTTTTGCCTCCTTCCAAGGCCTTTGCTAAACCTGTCACCCTCAGCTGGAAGCTCCTTCCGCTTCCCTCTTGCCAGTTCACTATCAGTCATTTATTTAGACCCACATTACAAGGGAGTCTTTAGGTACAAGCCTGGTTTCATCAATTACTGGACCTATGATTCCAGACAAAGCTCTTAACCTTAATTTCCCATGATTGTTTTTCCCTTCAGCATCTCAGGGTGAGCTATTGACACTTGCTCATTTCTACCCTTATTGATATTCTGGTTTTTCCTGTTAACAGTATATGCTGTGAGCCCTGTGAAAGGTCAACATGACTGTGCTCCAGGGTAAGACTGAGAGAGATAAAGACATGAATTTGAGGCCAATAGGGGATGAGTTGCAGAGAAGAAAAGGCAGAAAAGAAATTATGAGTTATAATAAAGTTTATTAAGAGCCCCTGTAAACTTCTGACAAAAAAGAAAAAGGCTATTGAGGAAAATTGGAAGTTGAAAATTTATAAAAGACACACGACATCCCTTAAGATTAGGATTCAGCCACATTTTACAAAAAAACCCAAATGGGAGTAGATTAAACATAAAAGAAGTCCAGAGGTAAGTAGTGCAGGCCATGGTCACAGGGGGCCCAGGTTTCTCCTCCCATTCTTTTCTCCTGTCCTTAGTGCTGGCTTACATGCCAAAATCTCCTCATGGCCACAAAATGCTCCTACTCCTCCAGCTATCATGTCCACTTTCCAAGCTAGAGGAAAGTGGAATAGTGAAAGTACATATCTCCCAACTGAGTCTGCTCACTTTAAAGAGTTTCCTTGGCTTCCATCCAACTTGACTTCTGCTTTCATTTCCTAGAAGCCAAGAAGGCTGGGCAATAGTAGCCTTTAAGCTGGGAACATTGTCACCCCAAATAACACCAACATTCTTTAGTAAGGAAGCCGAAAGAGTGGATATTGTGTAGGCAACTCAGTCCCTTCTACCATAACAGACTAGGACAGAAATAACCAGATGATGGTTTTGCTCCAGTTTAGCCTAAACAAGCTCGTATCTTACTCTGCTTACACTACTTTTGTATTTCCTAACTGTCTGTAAGTTGAGACCAAAAGTTTCATTTTATCTTATGCACATTTCTTGTTAGGTTCCTCATTTCTAGTTCTTGCTGCAGTTCTGCTGTAGACAGTATGGTATAGTTTGTGGACGGTTTTGGGGCCACTGGGCTTTGAATATTGGCTGTGCTACTCACCAGCTGACGGGTTACTAAACCTTATATGCAAAATGTGGAATGATGTTACTTGTTAATATAAACAAAGATTTTTAGACTGAGGCAATTTTTTAAAATTCAAGTGAAAGACCACATTACTTTACAGGAGGACAAGAAGACACTCAAAACACATGGTTAATTCACTTTGTTAACCAGGAAGAATGTAAGTGCCCAAATACAGAGTAAAGGAAACAATATGCCCTAGAAACAGTTTTTTTCTTTTCTTTTTTCTTTTGAGACAGAGTCTCCTCTGTTGCCCCGGCTAGAGTGCCATGGGGGCGTCAGCCTAGCTCCCAGCAACCTCAAACTCCTAGGTTCAAGCCATCCTTCTGCCTCAGCCTCCTGAGTAGCGGGGACTACAGGCATGCACCACCATG
>VBSM01002616.1:30817683-30834984 GCA_008086735.1 Cheirogaleus medius | reverse complement strand
AGTTTGAGGTTGCTGTGAGCTAGGCTGACGCCACGGACTCTAGCCCGGGCAACACAGTGAGACTCTGTCTCAAAAAAAAAATAAAAAAAGGAAAGAAAAGGAAAATCTAGGTCATATTAATAATTCCATGTCATTCCTGCTCTTTGCTAATAACTGTGAGATCAGGAATGGTCCCTCACTACTTTCTTTGACTTTCAAAAGAGCCTTCTGTATTTTTCTTCTGGAATAGTAGGAAATAGCATTTTTCCTGAAGGAAAATCTCTTCTCTGTGGTTCTTTCTTCTGAAACAAGGCTTTTCTTCTCTGAGCCCTGAGCTAGAATAATTTCCTCTGAGATATTCCTCTTATCTAGGAGGATTGTAGTGAGGTCACAATGTCTCAGCTGACTTCAGTTAATTTTCTTGAGCTGAATTAAATGAATGGCTTAACAAATTGTCCTTTAAAGGGATAGACTTGTTTTTATACAAAACTTGCATATAAATGAAACCACCAGATTTCTTCATTCAGTATAATGAAGCTTGGTATTCCAGCAATTTGGCACCTAAATGCACAAGCACTTAATGAATGTTTGTTGGAAGGAAGGAGGATGACAAAAAGGAAGAAAGAAAAAGGAGGGAAAAAATTTTTTTTCTTACTGGGATAGGTTTAATTTTTCATTCAAAAAAGGAATGTGAAATTTATTTTATGCTTGGGGACCCAGAATATAACTTATGGTGGCATATGAAGTATTTTCCTTTTATCTACATGTTAAAGATAAAGACACTCATTGGCTAAAACCCAGAAAAATCAATGTACCTATATTTTATATATATTTGCTCAAAACACATGGAATCTATGGAAATATGGAGAATTTCTTTCTGGTTATAATATTTAGAAAATGTGTGCATTTGAGTTTTGCTTCTAGATAGACATATTCAGCTAAGCAAGCAAGATATCTTTTCTGAGATTTCTTGCAGAGCACATGCATTTTTCCTTATGCTAATTTTTCAGGTCTCTGTATTTGGTTGGTAGTGGTAAGAGACTAGCTTCCAACCCAGCCAGAAGAAGCTGACATGAACCACCAGAAATAACACTGACCATATACGATAATTATGGGGCAGTGGTTGTCCAACATTTTTGATCCTAAGATTTCTTGACATGTATCACCCTGCCAAGAAAAAGAAAAACTGGAAAACCGGGGAGGTCCTAGGCAGAGGAAGCATGGGCCACTGCCAGCCTGGGCAGATGGAGCCCTTGTTCACAGGGTAGAAGACCAGACCCTGGTGAGTAAGAACAAGTGTTCTGGACCTCCAGGGGCCCGGTAGGCAATCGTGAGAAAAGATTTGAAGGCCCTTAACTTGCCTAAATTATTCGGGTAGGGGCAGGAAAGGTAATTCAAGGCATAATTTTTTTCTGCTTTTTGATATTACCTATATTTTCTTAAACAGTTATATATATTGCTTACATAAAGGAAAAAACTCCAGGTTTTATATATTTGCTGATTAAATTTCAACATCAGTATGGGTTTGCTCTTTTAGTACAAAGTATATTGTTTTCATTTACAGATTGCCATTAGGATACCTTAGTTGTAATGACATCCAGCATGATACAGATATTTCAAAGTTTCATTAACTTAATGAATAAGGTTTAGACGATGTAAGGTACCTCTTTTTTCTTAGGAGAACTCCTCATTTCAGTACTTTATGAACATCAGTGGAACATTATGGCACAGCCTGGAAACAGAAACCTACATCAATATGATTTATGGCTGACTTGCCACTCGACATCAGTGAGATAGGAGGGGAAATGCATTAAAGGGTGCAAAGGAAATAGATTATTCATATGGAAAATAATTAAAATAGATCTGTACTTCATTCCATACACAAAAATCAATTTCAAGTGGATTAAGGGACTTAAATTGTAAAAGGCAAAATTTTTAAACATTTGGAAACTATGTAGGAGAATAGCTTTATGGCCTTGGAGGAAGGAAGGATTTCTTAAATGAGACGCAAATAGTGTGAGCCATAAGGCAAAGATTTGTCACTGGACTCCCTTAAAATCAAGGACATTACTTCGTCAAAAGACATCATTAAAAGAGCAGGAGGAAAAAGGCACAAACTGGGAGAAAATTTGTGCCATACATATAACTTGATAAATAATTAGGAAACCAAAACCTGTCCTTTAGAAAATGGGACTTCACTTTATCAAAAACACTATAAAATGAATGAAAAAGCAAGCCATAAATACTGGGGGAAGATATTTGCTGTAGATATAGTTGATAAATTAATAAAGGAAAAAAGTACTCTGGAGAAAAATAAAAGACTTGAATAGGAAATACACAGAAGTGGAAAATGTGAATGGTTAAATAAAAATATGAAAATGCTTAACTTCATTAGTAGTTCAGGGAAATGCAAATGCAAACCACCAGGTGATACTATTTCACACTCTCCAGGGTGGCAAAAATGAGTACAGCCACTTTGGAGGACTCTGCAGCCTTGTCAAGAAGAGTTAAATCTGTCTGTAATCGACAAGCTGGCCATTCAACTCCCGGCCCACACGCTAGAGCAGTGGTTTTCAACCCTGCCATATATTAGAATCTCAAAGTGAGCATGTTGGAAATACACCTGGGCCTTATCCCCAGACTGTGGTTCCCAAATTGTATGCCAAAGTGCCCTGGGGCACCACAACAAACTCACAGAGGACCTTGGGATATTTTAAATATTCAAGGGGAACACAGTAATACTTGGCAGCTGTTGAACACCGGGAACTACCAGCTTTAGTTCAGTCTCAGTATTAAAGTGTGCCTGCATTCCCTTCATGCAAAGATAGATTTTCAGGGGTTGCTGTAATCAAAAGCAGATACCATGAATATCAGTGTAGAACAGGAAATGAGGGTGACAGGATCCAATCTGATTCCAGGGTTTGAGAAGTTGTGCAGTGCCCGACAGGTGCACACATACAATTAGTAAGTAATTGTGGTTATTTAAGAATGAAATAATTTTTTTCTTTCAATTTTTCACACAGTTTTTTTCAAACAGCTACTACATTGTTAGGATGTAAAGACCAATTAAGTTGTTTAGACTTAGCTAACTACTTAAATGGAATTGTTAGGTATTTACTCTATGGGTGCCGTGAAAAAATTAAGACAGTACATATGCCTTGAACCAAGAATGTTTAGGATCATCCCAGAATGGCGGGTGAAGAAAACAAAAAGAATGTTTAGAAATCACTTTTCCAAATCAGTTAACTCAGAATATTTGGAGAGAGAGACTATATGTCTTTGTTTTTAAAAAGCTCCCCAAGTGATTCTAAGGGGCTAACTAAGGTGAGAACCACTGCTTGAGAAACTGTTGCACATGAGACTTAGGATATTGCTACTCTGATTGCATCTGGGGACCAGCGGTCATTTGCAAATTATTTCCTATAGGTTTGCATCAAGACAAGTACAGTTTCTATTAATCATGCTTTCAGTGAATGGTGGTACAGTTTTGTCATCTTTTTCTTTTTCTCTGATTAAATTTATTGAAATAATTTTATGGCAAATTTAATAATAAAAGATTGGGGCTTGTATTTTGTGATTTTTCCTCATATTTTTCTAGCTTTATTCAGGTATAATTGACATAGAATATACTGCACATATTTAAAGTTGACAAGCTGATACATTTTGATATCTACATACACCCATGAAATCACCACCACAACTAAGGTAATGAACATATCCATCACTCCCTAAAATATTTTCTTTGTAATTTCTCCCATTTGCCCCTCCAAAATCCTCCACGCCTGCCCCCTACCCGGCACAGCCATTGATCTGCTTTCTGTCACTATAGGTTACTTTGCATTGTTTAGAATTACATGTAAATGGAATTTTCCAGAACGTACACTTTTTTTGTCTAGCTTCCTTTACATGGCATAATTATTTTGCACTTCAGTCATGTTGCATATATTAGTAGTTCATTCCTTTTTATTGCTGAGTAGCATTCCATTGTATGGATATACCACAACTTGTTTTTTCATTCACCTATTGATGGACATTTGAATTGTTTCCAGTTTTTAGCTATCACAAAGCTGCTATGAGCATTTGTGTGCAAATCTTTATGTGATCATATGCTTTCATTTGTCTTAGGTAAATAAATACCTAGGAATGGAATGGCTGGGTCACATGGTAGGTGTATGCTGATAGTAATTATTTTTATTGTATTTATAAAAGCATTAGTCCACTAAGGATTGAAAATAAAACACTTCCTTCACCAAATGTAATTTGAGAAGTACTAGCCTAGGAGACATGCACAAGAATGTTCATAGCTACATTGTTTATAGTAGTAAAAAAACTGGAAACAGTCTAGTCATTCATTATCAGGAGAATGGATTAAAATAAGGTACATGTTGCTGGGCATGGTGGTTCACGCCTGTAATCCCAGTACTTTGGGAGGCCAAGGCGGGAAGATCGTTTGAGCCCAGGAGTTCACCAGCCTGGGCAACATAGCAAGACCCTCATCTCTACAAAAAAATTTTAAAATTAGCTGGGTGTGATGGTGTGTGCCTATAATCCCAGCTAGAGAGGCTGAGGCGGGAAGGCCTCTTGAGTTGGAGGCTGCAGTAAGCTATAATCACACCACTGCACTCCAGCTTGGGCCAGAGAACAGGACCCTGTCTCCAAAAAACAAAAACAACAAAAGGCATTTATTGACTATTTGTAACAGTGAAACTAGGTGAGCTACAGCTACACTAATCAAAATGGATAAACTGGGAATTTAAAGTTGAATTATAAAAGCAAATTGCAAAAGAATGCAATACAGAAGGATTCTATTATAGGAATTTTAAAAACAAACTATATTAAGCAATATTTTATTTGCAGATAAATGCATATATGGTAAACTATAAAGAAAATGGTGTTACAGAATTTAAGATAGTATTTACTTGGGGAGAGGCTGGGGTACAGTGAGGGAGATAGGACCAAGGAAGGGCAGAGAGAGGCTATTGAGACTAACAGGTCTTGATCTAGTTCTTAAACTACAGAAATTCATTTTGGTGTTATATTTTGTGCTTATGTTTTATCATAAATTTCTTGTGTGTATATTCAGTATATAACAAACAAATTTGAAAAAAAATCTCTGAACAGTCGAAAGGGGAATTTGTTAAGCAAGACAGAAGGCACCAATTACAAATCATCAAATACAGAAAAAAAAATCCTGCCCTTGAGTAAATATATATTTGAATGATAGGCTATTACATTAGGAAAAAACAGGGGCATTAAGCCAGGTTTTCATAGAATATTTGGTTAAGAAGTATGGAAAATATGATATGCTATTCATTAGAATGATGCTGTGTAGCCATGTAATGTGATAAATTAAATCAGGCAAGAATATGTGATAGATTGTTTTTTTAAAAAAAAAAAATCTCAAGTTAAAAATGTATATTTTTCATTTTTATGATAATTGAAGACAGTTTACAGAATACAAATGAAAATCAAAACTTGGTAATCAGATATCCTGTGTTTCCTAGATGGATGGAATTGGAATTTGTAATTGGATAGGTTAAAAGCTGGAGAACATCAAGGAAGCTAAGAAAGGGTTGAAAATTCTCACTAAAAGAAAATAAAGCTGAATTCTTTGCTAATATAACCTTGAGACCCCATGCCTTGAAAAATTTCTTCCTGTTTGTCTTTGCACATTTTTAATGGCTTCACAGAAAAGCAGATATATCTGAACTCCCTTTCTAGTAAGAGGGTTTAGTGTTTCAGAAATGAGTATGGATCTGCTCTCTGTAGGGAGGTAGATGGCCTCCCGAGTCTTCACAAGTCCAGGGAAAAACCTTTATAACGGAGGAAGCAGCAGCCTTCCAGTGTCAGATCTGAGACTTATAAAGAACAGAAGAGAAGAGGATGGAGATTGCTATTTAATAAACATTTACTGTGTCCAAGGCATTTTGGTATAGATTTTATACCTCTTATCTGATGTCCTTACCTTTTAGGACTAGGCTGTTCTTATCTTTAAGTAGATGTCATTATTCTCATTTTACGCATGAAGTAACTGAGACATAGAAATTAAAAACCTTTCCAAAGATTTCAGAGGAGGCAGATTTAAACCCAAATGCATTTGCATTAAACCCCAATGCATTTGATTGCAAAGCACATCTTCCTTCTGCTGATAACATTCGACAGTTATTGAGCACTTACCATATTTGTACCAAGGACTGTTCCAACTGATACACAGATTTTCTTTTAAGCCTCACAATAACATTATGACATAGAAGCTATTGTTATTCCCATTTTATAGATGAGAAAACTGAGGCACAATATGTTAAGTAACTTACCCAATGTCATATAGTAAGTAGCAGGGTTGGTCCAGCTCAGGAGCCCACACTCTGAACCTCTTTTGGCCTCTTATGAGTACATCTGTCCTTTTAAGGATCAGGCTTGATTCTGTCAGTGAGACCCTACGTCTCCTGATAACTTCTGAGCTATATGAGTCATGGAAACTGGTTTTTCCTTGCTGGATGCTTCTGGGTCACCCAACCTCCAGTGAGTTCATCTTTTCTAATTGAATCTACTCTTTGCTGCTGGAATACACAGTAGTGGTTTGAGAAACATTTCTCAGCTAATTCTAACAAGTTTAGCTAGATTCTCCCTATTTTGTGTGCCTTATCAGATCCTCTGGGCTCATTGTTTTCCAAGGAATGAAGATGAATCATTAGAAAACCTTTCAGTCCTCTTAAATTCTCACACTCTATTCTTTAATATGGACTTTTATTAAGACTCAGTTTAAAACAAACAGTAATTAACATCATTTTTAACCATTTGATGGGATTATAACTTATATCCTTTCTGCTCTAAAAATATTTCTAGTAGATGAAAATAAAAGAAACCAATACAATGGGATAAATACAATAAAAATGCAAAACCATATAGAGAAAACAGGAGATAGTTATTCTAAAAACTTAAGGTATCTTAGTTGCTATTGAGCATTTAATGCTGAATTTCCTGGCAGCTGAGGCAACAGAAATATAATTGAGCAAATAATTTTTGTTGTATGTTCAGAGAAGGTAAACTAGTTCATTGGGGAGGATAGGTTACCATGACAGGCCACTTGCCAACCCTGCCCTTCCTGCAAGTTAAATCACATCTGAATGTTCACTGGAGCACTCAGATATCAAAGTACTGCAGTAGAGACTTTACAGAACTGGCGCTTGTAGTCTTTAAAAAGGTACCATGCCAGTGCGGTGATTCTTGCTGAGCACCACTGACAGTTAGGCTTGCTCCTCTTGGGGAAGGTCAGGCTCCAGATCACTTGCTTGCTCTGTTCCAGTCTCCGCTCAAAGGTCACCCCTTCCGTTACCACCTTCTCTAAATAATGCTCCCTCTGTCTGCACCTGTGTTCTGTGTTACCCTCTGTCCCTGTCTAACCTGGTAGCCACTAGCCATATGTGACCATTAAAATTAAATTACATAAAATTAAAAATTCAGTACTTTGGTTATACTAGCCACATTTCAAATGCTCAGTGGCCACATGTGGCTAATAATTATCATATTGGACAATGATGCAGATGCATCATTGCAGAAAGTTCCACTCAACAGTGCTAGCCTATGCTCTTATCTTGCCTTTCATTTTCGTCGTAGAACTTTTCCAACATTATGCCATACATTTATTAATTTATTTGTTTATGTTCCACTAGAATATGTACTCTGGATGACCGAGATATTTTTTCCCCCTCTGGGACATTGCTGAATCCTCAGTGCCTAATGCAGTGCCTGGCATAGTTCAGTGCTCTGTAAATATTAAATATTTGTTGAGTGAATGAACAAATGAATGAATGAATTTTAGTATTATTTTGCAGTTTCAAAATAATAAGTATTTTATCTAAGGCCTAAAAAGTGTACTAGTGACCCAGTACACTTTCTGCCACAATTTTTAAGGTGAAAGAATGAAGATGCTGTAACCAAAGATGCATTTTGGAGGTAAAGTGATATTATTAAATATACCAGCCAAATTTTTATTTCTTATATATTTTACATTATGAAGACTAATGAGTATGAAAATTCTGCTTACCCATTAACATATTGTCCTGCATATGAAGATATAAATATCAATTTTCTTTGTATTAAAAAGCCATGTAAGTAGAAGGAAGAAATAAAATACTTATTATATAGCTAATTGGACTTACACTGATATGTAATTTAAAGCAAGTTTGGTTCATTGCAATGGCAATTTTTTTTTTTTTTTTTTTTTTTGAGACAGAGTCTCACTCTGTTGCCCAGGCTAGAGTGAGTGCCGTAGTGTCAGCCTAGCTCACAGCAACCTCAAACTCCTGGGCTCAAGCAATCCTTCTGCCTCAGCCTCCCGAGTAGCTGGGACTACAGGCATGTGCCACCATGCCTGGCTAATTTTTTATATATATATTTTTAGTTGGCCAATTAATTTCTTTCTATTTTTAGTAGAGACAGGGTCTCACTCTTGCTCAAGCTGGTTTCGAACTCCTGGCCTTGAGTGATCCACCTGCCTCGGGCTCCCAGAGTGCTAGGATTACAGGTGTGAGCCACGGCGTCCGGCCGCAATGGCAATGTTAAAAGTGATATTGTGCAATTATAGTTACAGACATGATGAGTAGTCATAATACATTCTAAAATGTCAGTTTACCTCAATTAATTTCAGATCAAAGTTACCATGAAATGATTGCATCTCCTAAAAGTTCCTAAAAGAAATCTGATAATCTAAACAAAATACACTAAGTAGAAGCATGACTACCCTAGGTTTTCTATAAATAGACATTGAAGCCAGTGTTCTGATGTCAGCCAAAGATGCCACTCCAATAGCCTTGAAAAGATTGTTTCTCTTCTATTGGGCTCAGCTTTGTCAACAGACACTTGGAAGGTGATGGAGGAAGGAGGTAGAGCCAGACAGATCTGGTAAATCAACTTTAACAAGTAGCCAGATGATAGATGTCAGTTGGCTACCATGCCCAATTCCAGTTACTGACAACAAGGAATTAGATAAAATAGGAGTTTTCTCCTTCACTCTCCCTTTCTTAAAAGTAGATACCTTCTGAGTAGTGTTAATTCTTAGTGGATTTGGAAATCCAGATCGTGGGGCATTCCTACCCTATGCAAGATTGGTGTTATTTTGCTATTTCAAGTAAAAAACATGATGGCTAATGTCCTTGGATAACCTAATATACTTTCACTGTTTTTCAGATCAGGTCCAGGGAAGGGCTAAGTTCTTCATAAAAATGATGAATAATTTTGGAAACCCATGTGTTCAGTGAAGGTTTCTGAGCTGGAATAAATATGAATGAAGGATTCGTCAAAATCTTTATGTTTGGGATTTCAATTCTTGATTCTTTTTGAAAATCTATTCTTTGTATGAATATCTGAAATTTTTATCTCCTTTGGTGCTAGATCTAGAGTACACATTTTGAAAACTTTAAATTAAGGGTGGGACAACAAATTCACATGCTGTGGAGACCTCAGGGATTGTTTTAGCTGCCAAGAGAGCATTGCCTATATGCTGTGAATAATAGGATAGCCACAAAATGCCCAAGTCTGTTGTTACTCAGAGTGAAGAAAATGGCCCTGTGGCAGATGATTCTAGTTTTCTGTATATAGAACTGGGGAGATAGCTGTGAAAAAGAAGCTAGCTGAGGTTCATGCTAGCTTTTAAATTTTACTAATACTTGACTTGAAGGATCCTTTACTAGGGCGAGGGTCTGCTGAAGACTCACCAGGTCACTTAGGGAGAAGGGACAGGCACTGCCAGAACGCTTCCCTTCCAAAGGCTTTTCATGGGCAATGAATTCAGAATTGACCTCACAGAATCTGGTCATTACTGATGGAAAAGCAAAATTAACATCATCTTCAAAGATAATTTTTCATCATGCATTTATATGCTTATTGCCACATGTGAAAATCTAGCTACTCAGAAGAATTTCTGTCCAAAGACCAAACAAACTAAACACTAGGAATATTCCACTCTGTAGACCGGGCGTGGTGGCTCATGCCTGTAATCCTAGCACTCTGGGAAGCTGAGGTGGGAGGAACGCTTGAGGTCAGGAGTTTGAGACCAGTCTGAACAAGAATGAGACCCGCATCTCTACTAAAAATAGAAAAAATTAGCTAGGTGCGGTGGCACTGGCCTGTAGTCCCAGCTACTCGGGTGGCTGAGGTATGAGGATCACTTAAGCCCAGGAGTTTGAGGTTGCTGTGAGCTATGATGACACCGCTGCACTCTACCCAGGCAATAGGAGCAAGACTTTGTCTCAAAACAAAACAAAAAAAACTCTCTGTACGTACAGATGAACATCAATGCCAGAATATTTCTTTCTCATTGATGCTTAGAAACCATCATTGATTTTGATCCATGTCAAGAGTCTAAGAAAGATACTTTACTAAGACATGGGTTTTCAGGGTACTTTTAAAAAAATTTCTGTTTCTGTGAGTATAATTTGGGGAGGAGCACCAGATAGTCTTTAAAATCACTAAATCATGGTGGCTCTTCCTATTAACAAGGTGTCCCATGTAATGATTAACACATCTCTTTTCTGCCTTAAGGTTTATAACAAATGTAAAACTGAGTTTCACAGATTAATTCCAGCCTCATCTTTTGATGTACTATAGCATAATGCAGAAGCACTTTGTCGTGACATTTTAAATTTCAAAATATAATAAAATCGTGCACATCATAAAGCCACAGCACTTCTCATTGAATATAGTATCTCTTTGGTGTTCGTGTCCATATGTTCTGCCTTAACTGTGTGCCGGTATTTTATCAGATCTGTCAACTCCTTTAGGGCAGAGACTACACTTATTTATTTTTTAAATTTTTATTTGAAATAACTTTAGAATTAGAAAAAAGTTACAAAAATACTACTCTGATTTTTCAGGTACCCTTTACACAGTTTCCCCTAATGTTACTGGTTTATATAACCATGGTGCAATTATGGAAACCAGAATCTGACATTGATACAATAGTACTATTAACCAATCTAAAGAACTTATTCCAGTTTTGTCAATTGTCCTACTAGTATCTTTTTGAGGGGTCCAAGATCCAATCCAGAATCCTACACAGCTTTTAATTGTCATGTTTTGTTAGTATCATCTAGTCTGGAGGAATCTTTCTCTAATTTTCATGACTTACTACTTTTCAAGAGTCCTGACCAATAATTTTATAGAATTTCCCCTAGTTAGGATTTGTCTGATGTTTTCTTAGGATATGGTAAGAGTTGGCTTATGTATTTTTGGCAGGAATTCCACTGAAGTGATATTGTGTCCTTCTCAGTGTATTATATCAGAGGGTACATGATCTCAATATGTCTCATTGCTGTTGATCTAACTTTTGGTCACTTAGATGAGGTGGTGTCTATCAGGTTTCTCCATTGCAGAGTTACTATTTTCCCACTGGAAGGACTGATAAGTATCTTGGAGAGTGATGCTTTAAGACTATGCTTATATCCTGTTTTTCATCATACTTTCTCCCTTTAATTTTAGATTCTATTGATGATTCTTACCTGTAACAATTGCTACTTGGTTGTTTGCTAAATGCTGATATATTTATTCCCATGATTCCTTCTATATTATTAGAATTGTACTGTAAGGAAAAGCTGTTCTTTTCCATTGTTCAGTCATTTTATCAATGTAGATTCATGAATATTTATTTTATTCTATGGATTATAATTCATTACTATAATTGTTTACTTCGTTGCTCAGATTATCCCAGACTTGGCCATCAGGGAGCCCCTTCAGCAGTTTGGTTCCTGTGGTTTTTTTTTTAGAGACAGAGTCTCACTATGTTGCCCAGGCTTAATGCTGACTCCTGGGCTCAAGTGATCCTCCCACCTCAGACTCCTGAATAGCTGGGACTACAGGTGGGCACCACCATACCCAGCTTCCTGTGTCCTTTTGACATACCCCCATCATTTTTAAAAACATTTTGTTACTCATTGGCACCACAAGATGTGTCAAGCTCATTTTGCTCCAGCCCTAGAGTCAGTCATTTCTCCGAAGAGCCTTAGTAATTTTTATTGAAGATTAATATTTAAAAACAACGTGTGGATGCAAGGTATGCTCATTGCGACTGGTATGTCATTGTTTCTAGGCCTTCTCAGCTGACAGGGCTGGGAAATGTGTATGTGTGTGTGTGTGTGTGTAGATATATGTACATACACATGTATCTATATACATATACACACATATAATATGTATGTGTATATATATATATACACACCTACATGAACATATCTCTTTCTCTCTCTATATAAATATTTATCTACCTATTAAAAACAGTAAGTTTATCCTGATACTTCCCATTACAACTCAATGCTACTAGTTTCCTTCTAAATTTCTCCTTTCCTTATTTGTGACTTTTTCCAGCAGCGAGAATCCTGGCTTTCATTATCCACTATCTATTCACTAATTTGCTCAACCCTACTATATGTGTAAAGAAGTTTCAGAATTTCGATCCCCTAACCCCTGTGAGAAACAAATTTACTATAGTGTTTGGGTACCGTCCTTTTTTATCTTTAACCTTCCAACATGTCGTAAAAATACCGTTTTCCAAAATTACTCGGGTCAGATCTTTTCTTCCTACCCCTTTCAGTGTGGCTATATTGTTCACTTATAATAATACAACCAGGTTTGTTTGTTATCGTTTTTGTTCCATTTGGGGTTTGCCCAACACACAGAGGTTGATTTTAGTTATTACTTATTTGAGGGGGTATGTGAAACATGACTATAGTTTAAGAGTCAGAACTGTGTGAAGAGGCACACTCAGAACTAAGTGTCCCTTCGCCTCATCCTCTCCATGGCGTTTCATTCCCCTGTTCTCCCCACCCCATTCCCGCCCACCTCACAGGTGATCAGTTTCATTAGTTTCTGGTTTATTCTCTTGTATTTCTTTCCGCATGAATAGACAAGGGTGCTGTTCATAATTGGTCTATCCTTATTACTAATGTATTAAAAAACTAAACTATTTTCTAAAATATGTATGGGATTTTTTTTCTAGAATGACGATGACAACATGAATTTTGATGGCTCATTAGCACCGAACTGTCTATTTCTTGATAGGATTTGTCTGAAAAATGATAATATAGCCAGGTAGGGTGGCCCACACTTGTACTCCTAGCACTGTGGGAGGCTGAGGCTGGAGGGTCTCTTGAGGCCAGGAGTTCAAGACCAGCCTGAGTAAGAGAGAGATGCTGTTTCTACAAAAAAATAGAAAAATTAGCCCGGTGGGGTGGCACACGCCTGTAATCCCTACTACTCAGAAGGCTGAGGCAGGATGATCCCTTGAGCCCAGGAGTTTCGGGTTGCAGTGAGCTATGATGATGTCACTACACTCTAGCCCAGGTGACAGAGTGAGACTCCATCTCAAAAATAAATAAATAATAAAAAATGATAACATAAAGCAGCAAAGTTTTTTTCAAGCTTTAACTCATATCTTTTTAAACATTTTCAAAATTATTATGGGTAAATAATAGTTGTATCATTATATCTTTTTTGTAAGATATTTAAAAATTTTCTTTTTTCTTATTAGTTGAATTTGAATCATTTTAGCATCAATGAGAGATGCCGACTGCCATAAAGTATGTATATGTTTGCTCTGGAGGTCTTGCAGGGTAGCTTTTCTTACACACAAGGCAAAAGAAAACATTTTCCCAAGGCTGCTTAATCGTGCTGTGGGGCATTTCATTGTGCACTCTTTTTCTTTCCAAATACTCTGCAGGCGTTTGGGCAGTCTTTCTCCATCCACCGGAAAGTTGCTGAGGATGGAGAGACTCGAGAGGAGACGCTTCTGCAGGAGTCAGCATCGAAGGAAGCTTACTATCTGGGGAAGATCTTGGAGATGCAGAATGAGCTGAAACAGAGCCGGGCTGTGGTCACTAATGTCCAGGCAGAAAACGAGAGGCTCACCGCTGTCGTGCAGGATCTGAAGGAGGTAAACAGACAAATTCCCTGCAAGAGATTTATGGGAGAGAGAAGTAAGATAAAGTTCTCTCCGTAGGAGAGAGCAAGAACACTTTTGCTTTAAATCAGAGGAGCTGTATTAAGCAGGAAGCACATAATCCTGATGCTAGCAATTTTTCTGCCTTTTTTAGTGAAACATCAGCCCGTTCTGAGATAAGCTTTTCTCCCTTTTATTATTTTTTAAGAATTAAAGTTTTTATGTATTGAGGACTTGAGAATTGGCCTTGCTGTTTCTGCAAAGGTGTTTAAAAAATATAGCAACCTTCGCACTTCCTCTGCCCATTACGTGTTTTAATACGACGTGAAGAAGAATGGTTGGTCGTAGTGCTCTATTTCAGCACTAATTCAAAATGACAGTAGTGTGAGCTCAGGACTCTTCCCACTAGCGAATGAGACCCAGGGGAATGTTCTGAGGGGTCTTAGAGTCTGGCAATGCAGATCCCTAAACTCTGTTTCTAGTTAAAGAGAAGGCAGCAAATTATAGCTGGTATGAATCAGGTCAGTCTGTGAGCATCCGCCGAACTCACTGTTTCTCATCAACTTTTCCAGGGCAGCATCTCATGCCATATCATTTCCAGACTGGCAGAGTCATTCTTTAGTGGAGATGTGATGTTGGGAACAGAGATAGCCAAAAGCAGCTTCATCCACCAACCCCCTTTGAGAGCATTTCTAGAAACTTTATATTAAATCACTCAGTCCACTTTTTTATATGAAAGGTGTAGAAGCGGTGCAGATGTCCTCTAACTCCTACACCAGCGCAGCGGTGATTGACTGACAGGTGCCAAGTGGGCTCATTAAATGAGCATTTCAGTAATAGAAAAATATGGAATGAAAAATGTGTTCAATATTGTGAAATAGAAGAAGTAATCCACTAATATCCTTCTCTTCAAATTAGTGAGGTATTACAAATAGGGTTCCATTATTATGAGATACAAGTTGTCCAAAATTTATTGAAATTTAATAAATAATTTATATATGTCCATATTATAATGAACTAAATGAATATTGACAGCAAGGTTTCTGTTTTACTTATCTCACTATCTTTGGACATGCCCAAATACAGCAATAGACTTCTGGAGGCAGAGAAAGGTGACAACCAAGTGTGTGTTAGAGTTGGATACTAAGGAGAATGTGAGATGGTTTTCAGGATACCAGGGTATCCTCATTCCTCTCCAATGTGAACAATTGTTAAAAACAAAGCTGCTCTCCAGTTTTATTTGATACATCTTTATGTGCTGGTTTTTTGCCATCACTTGCTTATTACCCTTTGGGGTACTACTTCCTCCTTCTCCTAAGCACTTACCATTCACCCTTCCAAGTCCAGGCTTCCCTGTGTGACCAGCATCCACTGTGGAAGCAGACTGAAGGTCATATCGTGCCATAGCCCACCATTCTGGATTAAGCAAGGTACTGACCATCTGCAGGGGGCAACCTCAGTAGCCACAAACAGCAGGATTATGTGCAAGTTGGCAGACAGGGCATGATACAGGCAACAGGAGTGCAGTGTGCACATGCATGCAGGCGGTTTATGGAGAAGAACTGGGAAAAAGAGTCAAGCAGTCTTGATGGCCAGTTGGATGGATCCTCTGAAAGCTGCACATCCACACTGCATGACAGCTGCAGCTGAGGAAAGAGCAACAGAGGTTGAGGAGAGGGCAAGGAATCCGCAGATGTTTTCCTGTGTGAGTCCAGGCAGTGGTGATGGACGGAGCATCCTCACATGGCTGTGCCCAAGGGCCTCTCCAATGAGTAGAGTGATGCTTAGCAGCAGAAGTTAATTAAGAATCAGGATGTAGGTTAGAAATGAACTGAGGCAGCAAAGGAAAAAGTTTTGAACTGATTCAGATCAGTTCTCAAACTTTAGGAAGCATCAGAATCATAAAACTCGTCAAAGCATGAACCCTGGGCCCATCCCCAGAGAGTCTGATTCAGTAGGTCTAGATCGGACTCAAAAATTAGCATTTCTGACAAGTTCCCAGCTGCTGCTCTGGAAACCACATTTTAAAAACCACTGATTTAGATATTTTGGCCTGCCTGGGGCTGAAGAAAGGGGGATTGTGAGGCTGACAATTTGGGGAATTGCTATAAGCACCATATCTCCTGAATAAATCATTTGGTTATAATCCTTCAGTTTCAGTGCATTTTCAGTAGTTGATTTGCTCTAAGAGAATAACTTGTTACATCCCAATTTATGTATTTTTGATGTATGATAGCTCAAGGCAATTTAGCTCATGAATATATTTATTCAGATTTGTCAGGTAACTAAAAGAAAAAAAGGTTGTGTGTTTCTTTGTCTTCTAAGTGTGCCAACCATGTATTGTTATTGTTCTTTCTGATGGGCTGAAAGCTAGTGGTGTTACTATACCCCTGAGGCTGGCTTGTTTTCCATCCAGGCTTTGTGTTTTGTTCTAAGAGAATTATTATTAGCATTTAGAGCTTAATACATGTTGTAAAGGGAGAATAGGAATAAATTATATTTTTGTTATATTGATACAGATTTTTGATGGTTGATATTAAATTGAAATCTCAGATTTGTTTTTATTGTAAGCTGAATTGTATTTTATTTTATTGTCCTTTGCATTGATTGATACATAAAGATCATGTAACTTAGAAAAATCACACTGTGATGACCATGAGAAATAGACAAGGATAACCAACCCAAAATTTAGAAGATCATCAGCTTGACACATGCTGTGTGAATTTAATAATTTAACTAACGGAATCCTTTTTACTTACTGCAAGGACTCGTCTCTTGTTTGAGTAGGATTGTTGGTAATTGTAAAAGTGTATGTGTATGTATGTGTTATGTGCAATATGGAAGCTTTACCCATGTATGTGCATGTGCATGTGTAATTCCAAGGTCAAATTATCTTCCATATATGGCAGTTATAGGATAGTATAATAGGAAATGAAAAAATTGCTGAATTAGGTATTAGAAAATCATATTCTAGTCTGAGCTCTGCTAAAGGTTTTAATATGAAATTCATACTAAAATATTTGTAAGATTCATTTTAAGATTATATTGGTATAGAGTAAATACATAATAAACATAAGCTATTATCATTAATAATTATCTGCATCCTCCATAAAAATATTCTTGAAAATATCACTCATTATGTAGATCTATGTTCTTAGGTTAAGATAATAGTAGATAAATATCTCTTTGAATTTATTACCTTTAAGATTCTTTCTATTGTGATACAAATAAGGAAGTAGGAATTATAGTATGTTTTATTTCTGGTTTGATTATTAAGAAGCTCCAGGGTTATATTTAATGGTAAAAAACTTAACTAGATTTTTAATCTAATTCTTCTCACTTTTAAACATTTTTATTAGCCTTATTGTATTTGTGTCTTTCTTTCTTTTTTT
>VBSM01002616.1:30802215-30812725 GCA_008086735.1 Cheirogaleus medius | reverse complement strand
ACCTACCTTAATTTAAAAAATACTCTAGTGCTAAAAAATGCTAACCACCATCTGAGCCTTCAGAAAGTCATGATCTTTTTGCTGGTGTAGGGTCTTGCCTTGATGTTGATTGCTGCTAGCTGATCAGGGTGGTGGTTGGGTGGTTGTGGCAGTTTCTTAAAGAAGACAGTGATGAAGTTTGTCACATTGATTGACTCTTCCCTTCATGAAAGATTTCTCTGTAGCATGGGATACTGTTGGATAGCATTTTACCCACAGTAGAACTTCTTTCAAAAATTGGAGTCAGTCCTCTCAAACCCTGCTGCTACTTTATCAACTAAGTTTATTTACTATTCTAAATACTTTGTTGTCATTTCCACAATGTTCACAGCATCTTCACCAGGAGTAAATTCTATCTCAAGAAACCACTTTCTTTACTCATCATCCCTAAGAAGCAACTCCTTGTCTATTCAAGTTTGATCATGAGGTTGTAACAATTCAGTGCCATCTTCAAGGTCCACTTCTAGTTCTAGTTCTGTTGCTATTTCCACCACATCTGTGGTTACTTTCTCCACTGAAGTCTCGAACCCCTCAAAGTCATCCAGGAGGGTTGGAATCAATGTCTTCCAAACTCCTGTTCTTGTTTATATTTAGACTTTCTCCCATGAATCACAAATGTTCTTAATGGCGTCTGGAATGGTGAATCCTTTCCGGGAGGTTTTCAATTTACTCTGCCCAGATCCGTAAAAGGAATCACTATCTATGGCAGCTATAACCTTACAAAATGTCTTTCTTAAGTAATAAGACTTGAAAGTCAAAATTACACCCTGATTCATGGGCTGCAGAATGAATGTTGTGGTAGTAGGCATAAAAACAACATTCATTCAAGCCCCCACTGCTAAATTTGACTAGCTTTGAAAAAAAAACTAAAAAAAAAAAAACGCAACATTTGTCTCCACATACATCAAAACTCTTGGATGATCAGATGCCAAGTCAATGAGCAATAGTATTTTCAAAGGAATCTTTTTTTCTGAGCAGTAGGTCTCAACAGTGGGTTTCAAATATTTAGTAAAACATGCTATAAATAGATGTGCTGTCATCCAGGTTATGTTATTCCATATGTAGAGCACAGACAGAGTAGATTTGGTGTAATTCTTAAGGTCTCTAGGATTTTCAGAATGGTCACTGAGCATTAACTTCAACTTACAGTCACCAGCTACTTTGGCCCCTAACAAGAGAATCAGCCTATTCTTTGAAGTTTTGGAGCCAGGACTTGATTTTCCCTCTCTAGCTATGAAAATCCTACATGGCATCTTATTCCAATAGAAGTCTGTTTCATCTACATTGAAAATCTTTTATTTAGTGTAGCCACCTTCATCAACGATCTTAGCTAGATCTTCTTGATAACTTGCTGCAACTTCTATATCAACACTTGCTGCCTCACTTTGCACTTTCATGCTATGAAGACAGCTTCTTTCCTTCAATCTCATGAACCAACCAATGGTGAGCTTCAAACTTTTTTTCTGCAACTCCTCACCTCTCTCAGCCTTCATAAAATTGAAAAGAGTTAGGGCTTTGCTCTGTGTTGGGCTTTGGCTTGGGGAATGTTATGAATAATTTGTTTTTCCAGACCACTCAAACTTTGTCCATATCAGCAAAAAGTCTGTTTTACTATCTTATCATGCATTTGTTCACTGGAGTAGCACTTTTAATTTCCTTCAAGAACTTTTCCTTTGCATTCACAACTTGACTAAATCTTTGGCACAAGAGGCCCATCTCAGCTTTCAATGTGCCTTCCTCACTAAGCTTAATCATTTCTAGCCTTTGATTTAAAGTGAGACACATATGACTCTTCACTTGAACACTTCTAGGCTATTGTAGGGTTACTATTAATAACTGGCCTAATTTCAATATTGTTGTGTCTCAGAGAATAGAGAGTCCCTAAGTGAGGAAGAGACATGGGAGGAATGACAGGTCAGTGGAGCAGTTGGAACACACACATTTCTCAGTTAAGTTCACCATCTTATTTGGGTGTGGTTTGTGTCCACACAACAGATATAATAATAATGAAAAAGCTTGAAATATTGCAAGAATTACCAAAATGTGACACTGAGACATGACATGAGCACATGTTGGAAAAATGGCACCAACAAACACACTTGATGGGGGATTGGTACAAACCTTCAATTTGTGAAAAAAAACAAAACTCAGTGTCTGTGAAGTACAATAAAGTGTATATGCCTGTATTTGACACATAGGTGGTTTAGTAATAGTGTGGAATTAGAAGTTCAGGTCCTAGCTCAACCATTTTATCAGTTGTGTGATTGACCTGCCCACTTCCCACATCAAAACACCTGTCCTACTCCCCATAATTTTTATGAGGACCAAATGAGCTATTTTTCATGGAAGTGCTTTATAAGTAACAGAGGACTTCGTAAATGTTATTTATAGTTTCAAAGTTTGGCTATCCACTTATTCACACATAGGAAGACAAAAGCAATAAATTAGAAAGATATGTTGGAGTAGACCAAGAGGCCTCAGCACCATCTGACAACAGCAAGAAATAATGGCTGGCATCCTGACTTCAGAAGAGGAAACTGAACACATATTTAAAAGCCAGTGGGTTGAAAGAGGCGACTCATCTGAGTGTTCCTACTGTCAGTATAAACACCCTTTCAGACCTGGCTAGTCCTTGAGAGAGTCCATGTTATTACTTAGTACAACAAGTCCTGTACTTACTGATGTCTGGAATCCTAGGGAAAAGGTTGAATTATTTAATGTATCCAATAAATGACAAAATGTTTCTTATAGTTTCTGATGTTTGTGGCTGAATAATTGGTCATCCTGAGCTGTGTTTACACTTAGCTGAATGAGGCCGACACTGCCATCTGAATGGTGATTTTAAGTTCAGTGAAGGCATGGCTGGGGCATAGCTGGGTAGTTGTCTATTTCCCTGGCATGTCCCAGTTTCTGCCCTGTTCTCAGTACTTGTTGGGAATGGACCCCACACCTCTCTGGATTGGTGCAGTGCACCAAACAGTGAGGAACTGTCATTGCTTTTAACTGATTTACGTAACTGATAATAATATCATAGCATTTATTGCGAGCTTTCCATGTGCTGAGTATGACACTTTTCACTGTGTTCATCATCTCATTTAATTCTCTAAACAAGTTTGCAGTGTATATACTGTATCCATCCTCCCTTTCCCGGTGAGGCAAAGAGGCTAAACAGCTTGTCCAGCAAGTAAGTAAGCTGGAGTCCCAAACCAGGCAGTCTGTGCAGGAGTCCCTGTTCTTACCTGTGTTGCCTACTCACTGGTTTATTGATTCCACAGTTGAGAGTAATATTTCTTTTGGTCAAAATGTTCTTCCAACACTTGGTGTGCTACAGTACACAAATATTTCTATTAATGTCATTGGGAATTTGAAAGCAAAGTTTACCAGGATATAGATAATTCACTTGAATGATGGCGATTTCATTGTGCCATTGCAAAAAATAAGATACATAAATGCGTTTGTTTGTAAGGATTAGTTTGCAACTATAGGCTTATAGAAATTTTTGCGTGTATAGTTCTATTTTAACACACATATAGATTCATATAGTCGCAACCACAATCAGGATGTAGAACAGTTTCATCACCTCAAAAACCTCTCTTAGTCTGTGCTATTCTTGGTGGTCACACGCTGCTCTCCCTCAGCCCGGCCTCTCATAACCAATGGTCTATTCTCCCACCCAAGTACTAACCAGGCACGACCCTGCTTGGCTTCCGAGATCCGCAATGGTCTGTTCTCAATCACTATAGTTTTTCTTTTCAGGAATGTCATATAAATGGATTCAAATAGTATGTAACCTTTTGAGATTGGGTCCTTTCTTTCAGCATAATACCTTTGGGATTCATCTAAGTTGTTGCATATGTCAATATTTCCTTTTTGTTGCTGATATTAGTCCAGTGTATGGATACACTGCAGTTGTGTTAATCAGTTTACCTATTGAAGAATATTTGGTTTGTTTTAAGATGTTGGTGATTATGAATAGAGCTTCTAGAAGCATTCATGTACATTTATGCTTTTGTGTGCACGTAAGTTTCCATTTCTCTAGGGTAAATACTTAGGTCATATGGTAAATATTTGTTTAACTTTTCTAGAGTAGCTATACCATTTTGCTTTCCCGCTAGCAATATGTAATAGTTCCTGTTGCCCTTATTCTTTCCAGCACTCAGTATTGCCAGTATTTTCTTATTTTAGCCACTCTACTAGGTGTATGGTGGCATCTTGTTGTGATTTTAATTTGCATTTCTCTAATGGCTAAGAATATTGAACATCTTTTCATGTGCTTATTTGCCTCCCATATATTCTCTTTGGTAAAGTATCTGTTCAAGGCTTTTGTCCATTTTTAATTGGGCTGTTTCTTTTCTTAGTAAGTTTTGATAATTCTTTCTGCATTCTAGATACAAGTCCTTTGTTGGATATGTAATTTGCAAATATTTTCTTCCAGTATACAGCTTGTCTTTTTATTCTCTTAAAAGTGTTTTTGCAGAGCAGAAAGTTTTTCATTTTGATGAAGTCTAATGTATCCAAAAGATGTTTTTGTGTATCACGCTTTTGGTGTCAGGTTTGAGAATCCTTCCCTATCTCTAGATCATGAAGATTTTTACCTATACTTTCATCTAAAAACGTTATGCTTTTATATTTCGATGTATGATCTGGTTTGAGTTAATTTTTAAATTTTACATTAATATATTAACTGGATTTTTGTCAAATAAATAGAGAATTCTCTCCATCTCTTACTTCACAGTTAGTCCAGAAACAAACGAGAGCAAATGTTGGTGCATCCAGAGGGGATACACTGACACCAGGCATGAAGCGTAAAGGGTGGAGGGCAGGCTGAGGGGCTGGCTGCAGGCACGGGCAGCACACAGGGCCAGGCGGGCCACAGTTATCAGGGGCTCTTGTTCCGGCCCTCCCCATAACCCCTACCCAGTGGCACGATGGGATGGACATGCATTCTGTTCCAGTCGAGAAGCCCCCTCTAGAGGGAAGATAGAGGGAACAGACAAAGGAAAACAAATTCCAGAAACATGAGCAGGAAGCAGAGGGGCTTCCTCTCCAGCCACACTGGCCTTGCTCCTGATGCCACCCAACCCGTGGGGGCTTTTCATGTTAAAGTTCCAACAGTCACACCTAGGTGGCAACAGAATGACCAAGAATAGGGAAGGGAAGGCGAGAGTAGGACCGGGGCTGGACCCTGGCTGGGAGGGGAATGTGGGCTGACGGTCTGCAGGACATCAGGGCCCGGCAGGGCCCATGGGCAAGACACGTGGCTGGTGTGACGGAGCTCGTAAAGCGGGCCGGCCAGTGGCTGCCAGACTGAGGAGCTGGGCTGTGGCGGAGGAGAGGGCCGGAGAGCCCCTCCATGGGGACAAGCTGTTGCAGTGAAAAAGGAACAAGGGGGACAGCCCCAGAGATGGCGAGAGGGAAGCTCGGCTGAGCAGCACCCTGGACTCCGAACTGACCTCATATGCTGCCCCAAAGAGAGGGGTAGGAAAGAGCGATGAGGGCGGGAGGCTGGGAGTGGAGAGGGATCTCCTGGGTCTCTTAGTGACGGAGGGCAGGGGTAGTGGGCAGGTGGCAGAGGCTGGTTCCTGTGCACAGGGACATTGTGTGGGTTACCTGGATTGTAATAGGTACTGGCAGCTGCTTCTGCAGCCTTGGTTTTGACTGCAGGAGTGAGGGGATATCAGGGCGCTGACTGGAGGTTCTGTGGGCCCAGGATAGGGCAGTGGATAGGGGTAGCCAGGAGGGCAAGGGTATATTTCATGGGCAACTGGTGGAAAAGTTGGTGGCAAAGCAATATGTCCCGCAGGGTGTGTAGGAGTACCCATAGGCTCCACTGGGGCTTTGCCTCTGGAGGCTTGATATGCCACCCGGAGCATCTGTTTTCCAAATTGCTATAAAGGTTAACTTGTACAAAGCAGAACCTTCCCAGCCATATCCTGCTTCAGCCTTCACTGTCCCCTTGATGCAGTTTGCAACAGACTCAGGCTCCTTGATCACACAGTCCTGTATCAGCTGAAAAGGCAGCATGAAGAACTACGTGGCATCCTCCTCTTGGACAGAAAGATGACCAATGAGGGGTAAGGTAGACAATGCCTTTCTGGACTCTTAGAAGGCCTCTGGTACATTCTTCATGTCCTTGAACACAAGTTTCATGTGATTACAGGACATTAGGAGCTCTCAGTGTTGATGATGATCACTTTGCCACTCTGAGCAGTTCTTGTTGAGTGCCATAGAGTCTTGGAAAAGGGTCCTGAGACTCTCAATGCAGTGCCTTGAATTAATTTTTGTATAAGGAGTGAGGTTTGTTGTTTTTTTTCTCTAGCTGTAAAAGTGTGCACAGCAGTGAGGCTTAGATTGAGGTTGATTTTTTCTGGCTTATAAATATCCAATTCTCCCAGCACCGTTTGTTGAAAAGACTTTCTCCATTGCACGTTGGTCAAAACTAATTGGCCATGTTTGTGTGTGTCCATTTCAAGGCTCTGTGTTCTGTTCTGTTGATCTGTGTGTCTTTCCCTTCACCAATACACACTGTCATAATGAGGTCAGAGAGCTAACAGCAAGCCAGATCACGTAGAGCCTGACAGACCATTGAAAGGATTTGGTTTTTACCTGAAATGAAATTAGGAACCATGGGAAGGTGAGCACAGGAATGACATAGGAGTGACATGACTTCACTGGGGCAAGGATAGGAGCGTGGGGTTGTTGTAGTCGTCCAGATATGAAAAGATGGTGGCTTGGACCAGGATGATGGGGTAGGGATGGTGAAAAGTAGTCATAATCTGAATGTATTTTGAGAGTTGTGGCAACATGGCTTTCTAATGGTTTGGATGTAGAGAATGAGAGATATGTGAGAGAAAAGATAACTCCAGTCAAAAGATTTTAGCTCGACCAACTTGAAAAGTGGAATTATTATCAGTTGAGATAGGGAAGGCTTCAAATGGAGCAAGCTTTAGAAAGGAAGATCAGAAGTTTAGTTTTGAAAATGTTCTGTTTTAACGTTTCTATTGGACATCCAAGTATAGATGTTGAATGGATAATAGGAGATAAGGGCCTAGAGTTTGGGAGAGAGCTCTAGAGATGGAGATATAAATGTTGGAGTTATCAGCAGATGGGTGCTATTTAAGACCATGATGTTGGTGAGATCCCCAAGGGCAGAAGTGTAGATGGAAAAGAGAAGAGGCCCAACCACTGAGCCCTGGGCCACTGCAGCTTTGAGAGGATGGAGACGAGATGGAAAACTCATGAAGGAGACTGAAAAATAATAGTGAGGTAGAAAGAAAACAAAGACAGCATGGTTTCTGGAAGCCAAATGAAGAAAATGGTGTCTAGGAAAGGGGTGATCCTCAGTGGAAACGTTGTCAATAGGTCAAACAAGACAAGGAAATGAATTGACTGTTGCGTTTAGCAACACGAGGTCATTGGTCACCTCAATGAGAGGAGTTTCCGTAGAGTTACGGGAGCAAAAGTCTGATGAGAATAGGTTGAAAAGAGAACAAAAGGAGAGGAATTGGAGACAGAATAGAGGCAGCTTTTTCATGGAGTTTGCCTCCAAGGAGGATCAAAGAAATGAGGTGGCAAGGGGACAGAATGGGCTCAAGTGCAAGTTGTTGCTTTATGTTCCTTTTTAAGATGGAAGAAATAGCAGCACATGTGAATGCTGGTGGGTATGACCCAGGAGAGAGGGATTTTATTGATATAAGAAGAAAGGAGGAGAATGCCTAGAGCAATTGATTTCCTTGAGTGAGGAGAAAGGGATGGGGGATCTGGTACAAAATAAAGGAACTGCCTTTAGAAGGGAGCTAGGACATTTGATCTATGGTAACACCTGGAAAAGCAGGATATGTGGATGCTGATGGCATCACGTGGGTAGCTGTGAACGAGGAGAGTCTGTGCGAGTCCTCTGCAGTCTGAGCAAGGTCAGCAGCTGAGAGGGAAGGTGGGGGAGGTGCTGGGACTTGAGAGAGAAGTGGGAGAGAGTCACCTGGTGGGAGAGTGAGCCACAGAGGAACGAGCTTGGGAGTGGGTGGCTGTGGTGGGAGGAAAAGATCCCTCAGAAAGAGGAATTCCAGGAAGTGAGATCATCTGGGTGCACATTGAGACTGCCAGGAATTAAGACCAGAAGTTCTGCAGATGATGACAATGACCCAGGAGCCGATGTCTTGGAGAAATGAGGGGCAATGAGTTGGTGTTTGTTGGGTAACAGTAACAGTGCTGGGTAGTGGGCAATATAATCTGAGGACGTGAGATTTAAAGCACAGGGGTTTTAGGAAGGAGAGAGGGAAAATGCTCGGAGAGCAGCCATGTGGAGCAAAAGGGACACTTCTTCCACCTCCGGGCTGAGTGGTAGAGAGGGAGAAAAATAGTCAGCATGGGAGAGGGTTGCGGGGGAAACAGGGTCCCCAAGGGAGAGTCTGGTTTCCATTAAAGCAAGGTGAGACATGCATTATACACATCTGTGAAATTGTCACGATGCCTGCTGTAATCCTATATGCTCACAGAGTCAGTCAATATCGATTGGTCGTAAAATGCATGTATTGTTATAAGGAGTGTATACATTTATTTCTCTTTCCAAGGATTGGAAATATTTTTTCCCATGATTTGGAAAATTAGGTTATTATATTTGTCAATGAGAAATAGTACAACAGCTTTTTAATAGTTCGCAAAATGATGTCAGTTGATCTTTATTCAAAAATATCTTTAGCCTTTTCGAGGTTATTTTGGGGAAGTAATAAAGACCCGCATCTCCATGATGCTAAATATTTGGGGGAAAACTTCACAAATTAATGCATATTTAAATATTCCCAACATCCAGATGTTGGACATTATTTGGACACAGCTTCAAATGGTACCGCTTTGTGTTTGACTGTTTTATTTCTGCATTAGATGATGAGAAGGGGCAGAAACTTCTGGCCTAATATGACAGTTACATCAACTTCCTATGTAATAGCCTGTCATTAAGCCAATGCCAAATGGAGAATTAAATGGAAAACTGCCGGGAAGGTCAAGCTAAAGTTAGAAATGGTGAGAGAGCATTGCTCAGGACATGCTGTAAAAATGGCAAGTCTGGAGCTGACATTGATTAAAAAAGGAAATTTTTGTTTTCAGGGTAATCTTGTAATCTTGCATAGTCTCTTTACTTTTTGCCAAGGTCACGAAGTTTTTAATCTGTTATTGTTCACTCTTTAAAAATAAACAGTGAAAAGCAGCCTACTTTTTAAAAATGTAGAACTGGTGTGTGGTGCATACTTAGCATTTATATGAGGATTTCTGTCCTCTCTTCTCTTCCTCCCTCCCACCCTTCCTCCTGCTTCCTCCTTTCCTCCCTCCCTCCCTTCCCTTTCCTATCTTTTGAATAGGGTCAAACACCAGTTTTCTAGTTCTTGGAACATAAGAGTAAAGACCTGTGCACAATCCATTTTGTTCACATTGATCCCTAGGATAAAAATAGCCCGATTCAGTTTCAAACTTTTTCTCCCACCCTGAGCTCAGGTTTTCGTTCTCCGTGCAGCCTGGTAGATGGAGAAGTAATGCACGGTCAGCATTTCAGCTGGAATGCTTTGTGGACAATTTTAATCTTTTTTTTACATCTTGACCTCTATTTCCAAAGAAGATGCTAGTTGGCAGGTCTAGCCTGATTAAGATTCCGTTCAGGCATTTAATTCTCCTAAGGGAATTTACAGCTTAATCTAACAATCAAGGATACCAGAATCTACTGAGGACTTAATTTCTTGAAGGTTATAGGAAGCGTATACTTGAGCAACTTAATGAGTGAGCTTAGTGATAGCATAATGAATTTTGATATATATCTCGAATTACACTTTTTAATGCTTAGTCAACAAAGACATTTTTAAAAACAAATATCGTAGACTGAATCATACTAACTGCATGAATAGACCCAAATTGAACTTTGAATTTGAATAAAAATACAACACTCTGCATCCCATAAGAAAGGCTACTTTGTATATTACCACTTGTTCAGTGACACTGAAAGTACTTATTTAGAAATAGTTCTCCAGTAGAGTTTTGGTTTCACTAAGACAATTTTTCAAAAAGAATTGTAACTAAACATCTCTTCTGAGGTATCACAATATACAAAAACCTCACAGCCTGCCTTAGGTTATAGAAATCTAAAATAGCAAAATGGATTTTCGCATAGGCTTTGGCACACAGTATATCCCTACAGTTGTTTTAAACATGCATATTTATAGATTGACAATATTTTCAAGCAGAATTACTCATTTGCCTTATCACAGCCTACATGAGGAGTAGGATATGTGCATTACAATATAATAGAATGAAAGGTATAAAAGGACCTGTTAGGATAACACCTCCTTTCTTGCTCCCAACAGTTAATAATAATGAAACTAGGCCTTGAGAAAAATAAAAATCTTCTATCATATTTGAGTCAACCCTTCATTGGCAGCGCTTGCCAATGGAATGTTGTTTTGCAACTTTTTCTTCATTATCATCTCTT
>VBSM01002616.1:30769989-30795096 GCA_008086735.1 Cheirogaleus medius | reverse complement strand
AAAAAAAAAAAAAAAGAAAAGAAAAAAAGATGAAATCACAACTTGGAGCCACAAGCATTTTTAATGATTTGAGTATTGTGTGGAAGCAGGATGGACATCTGGAAAAAAAAACCCATTCCTCAGCTTTTCTTATTAAGAAACATGAGTTATAGTAGATAAAAAGTGCCTCATTTTAACATGGCTCCTCTTAAGTTTAAGAATTATTTAAAGAATATCACAAAGCCCTGATCTGATTAAATTCCATAAGAAGGTCTAATTCTAAATTCCATTCTCCAGTTCTGGAGAATGGACATGGTAATCACAGGACTTCAGTCTTAAAACCAGGACATCCAAGGACCAGCCAACATTGCTTCCAGTTCTCTCTCCATAGACCTAAGGACTTTTGCCAACTGAGTGGCAAGTGTGGAAAAAGAATATTAAAAATACCCAGTGGATGCCGGATATACCTGTAATCCTAGCACTTTGAGGGGCTGAGGTGGGAGGATTATTTGAGCGCAGAAGTTCAAGACCAGCCTGGGCAACACAGCAAGACCCTGTCTCTACCAAAAATAAAAAAATTAACTGGGCATGTCTCCCTAGCTACTCAGGAGGCTGAAGCAAGAAAATCACTTGAGCCCAGGAGTTCAAGGCTTCAGTGAGCTATGATCACACCACTGTACTCCAGCCTGGGTGACAGAGTAAGATACTCTCTCTAAAAAAATATTTTAGAAATTAGCTGTGCGCAGTGGTGCACACCTGTAGTCCTAGATACTCAAGAGGCTGAGCTGGGAGGATCACTTAAACCTACGAGTTCAAGGTTACAGTGAGCTATGAGCATGCCACTGCACTCTAGCCCGGGCAACAGACTGATACCCTGTTTTGAAAAACAAAACAACAATAACAACAACAACAAAACACCCAGTGATCTGATTTTATTTTTAAGCCAGAAATCTAAATTATTAAATGTTGCTTAAGTTGGCTTTCCAATGTAAAATAGAGGAAATGTTTAGATTGAAAAACAACTTCCTGTTGGTCTCCAGAGATGTAAATAATACCTTTGAGTCTAGGACACTTGAGTGGTTTCTTAGTTCATAGTTCTCTCTCCTCCTTCTCAGGATCACATGATAACTAGGAGAATGACAGGAGGGACTAGTTATTAAAGAGGAAAAGAATTGACTACCTCCACATCTAGAAATAACACTATAATAATATGGCAGATTTCCACCAAACCATAAAAAAGGAGTTCATTTATACTCTTCTGCTAATTAGAAAGAGCTATTAAGAAAGCATCATTATAGTTATTTATTTGTAATTTTTCCGATGTTTATTGTTTTTACTTTCTTTCTCCTACTATTCTGCATTCCTCAAATATTTATTGAACACTGTCTTTTTGTCAGATACTGTTCTAGGCAAAAGAGATGCAGCAAGAAATAAGACAAAACGCTTGCTCTCATGAGACTTAACCTTCAAGTGAATGAGATGGATAATAAACGTAATTACACTGCACTGTCATGTTGTAAAATGGGAAACCCTCATGGAGGGACTGGGTTGGTGTGTTGGGATGGGGAGGTGTGATATCAAGAGTTCTGTTCTGGTCATGTTTGGTTCAAGATGCCTATCAGACATCTGAATGGAAAAGACAAGTAGGTAATTGGATACACAAGTCTGGAGCTCAGGGTAGAGTTGAGGCTAGAAGAAAAAATTTGGGTGTCATCCGCGAATAGATGAATCCTCATTGTCTCAATAATTGGATCCTTGTGCAAAAAGCAACTGGATCTAGACTGAAACCCTCTTGTGGTTTCGATAACAAGCATGCTGCTTTCAAGAGCAATGCATTTGCGTGTGTCGCTGTCTCATTGAATTGGGACAGTCACATCATCTGCCTCTTGCTAAATTGAGGCTTTGAATCAGATGAAGGAAATTTGGGCCCAGTCTTCTGGAATTTATTGAATACTATTATCTAGTTTCCTTCTGGTGCAATTAGAAAGGAGCAATGAACCAATAGATAACCTTGCTTAAAAAGCAATTTCCTTTGCTATTCTTGTATAATTAGTCTGTTTCTTCTCCAGAGCTCTTGAGAGGCATTTTTCCCTCCCAAAGCAGAAGCATTAGGTAAAATGTATTCAGTGCTTTGATTAAGACTCATTCGTTCTTCCTCAGACCAGATCTTGACCATTGCATTAGTCTGCTTGGATTGTCATAACAAAATAGCACAGACCAGGTGGCTTAAAGAATAGATAGTTATTTCTGGGGAGTCTAAGATCAAGGGATCTGATTATTTGGTTCCTGGTGAGGAACCACTCCCCACTTCTTCTTGCTGTGTCCTCATGACTTTTCCTCTGTGCTTGCATGGGGAGAGGAGAGAAAGAGAGAGGTAGAGAATGCTACCTGTTGTCTCTTCATATAAGGGCACTAATCCCATCAGACCAGGGCCCCAGCCTCATGGCCTCATCCAATCCTAGTCACCTCCCAAAGGCCTCTTCTCCAAATACCATCACATTGGGGATTAGGATTTCAACATATGAATTTTGGGAACTCATTCAGTCCATAAGAGCCACAATGGGCCAGTCATCTGGACAGAGTTTGAAAAAGCCTATCCATGCCAAAACCTTGTGTCTTTAAAGTAGTAGAGGCAAAAGTGCTAATGTGAACCTTTTAATGCTTATTTATTCTACAGATATTCCTTGTTTGTACCGTATTACTCACTGGCTTGAAAAATCTTCTAATGACACAGCGCTGAACTTAGAGAAAGTATCCAACTTTCTACTATGTTCTGCTAGGCCATGATCAGGCACCTGCTTACTTCCCAAATATGATATGTCACTCTGCTGCACCCACACTGCCGCAGCCACGCTGACCTGCTTGCTGCCGCTGTCTCCCTTAGGGCCTTTGTTCTTGCCATTCACTCTCCGTGCGGGGCTTTGCCCCAGATGGCTGGCTCATTCTCATCATTCAGGTCTCAGCTCAAATGTCATCTGTCATAGGACACCCCTGACACCCAATCACAATTGCTTCCTAGGCCAGCTAGTCTGTGCCTGATTCTTTGCTGGTTATGAACATGACAAAGATGAGAAGGGAAGCCAGGTCTGTTAAAGTGTTACCTTTAATAAATGTTGGCATGTGTGTCAGTTATTAATAGCAGAGCATATATTGAACACAACTATTTGCAAGGCGCTATGCCAAGGCTTTGCCATTATTTATCCAGTTTAATCCTCACAACTATCCTCTGCTATACATATGATTATTATTCCCACTTTACATCAGATCGTAAAACTGCGGCTTAAGGAGGTCAACTCACTTGCCACAGGCTACACACGAGAAAGTAATAGAGCTGGGATTTACCCAGTTGCATTGAGTTTCAGGTTTTAAAACCAGTAAGATTTCCCTTTCACCATGTGATAAAGAAAAATCAATAGGACAAATTTTCTTTACTTTGAAAAATTGAAAAATAATAGATCAGATGGAAAATTATAAAAAGAGACAGGGATGATTAATGAAGATAAAGGTATTTTGTCATCAGACAGACCTGGGTTTGAATTCTGACTCAGCCACCAATGGACTCTGTCACTGTAGATTAAAGACTTTTCTTGTTTTTTGTTTCTTATCTGTAAAAAGGAAGTTATGATGATTATATGAGGCAAAAAACACTGACATTAACAAAATTCTCATTGGATGTTAGTTTGATTTTATTGAATAATATTAACAAAATGCAGTGTCTACTTTGTGCAGTTTAGCATCAAGCACAAATAAGCATTGAACAATTTATTTTTAATGATAGAAAATCTTTTCTAAGCATCACTACGATTAGAAATTCAAATTTCCTAGAAATTTCAAAGCTATGGAGAAAAGAACAGACATTTTATTAAGGGAGAAAAATATATACAATTATGTACATGTAAAATTATTTTATTTATTCCACAACATAAAATATGTTACTTATATTGCTCACTGTAGATCCAGTGATAAGAACCTATGTAGCATTTTCTCAAGCCCCTATATCTCTTTAAAAACTTCAAAGACTTTGAAAAGGGAAGGATAATACCAAATGTCGGTGAAGATGGTGGGCAACAGGAACCCTCAAACTTTGACGGTGGGCATGTAATTTGGTACTACCACCTCAAAAAACTGTTTGGCCTTATCTAGTAAACTAAGGATGTATAGATCTTAATATCTAGCAATTCCAATCCTAGATATGTACCCTAGAAAACCTTGCACTTTTGAATGAGAAGACATATACAACAATATTCACAGCAGCAGTGTTTGTAATAGAGAAAACTAAAAACAACACAAATAGCCATCCACAGTAAAATGAATAAATTATAGAATAGTTATACAATAGAACCTTTTGTTTGTGCAGTTTATTCAAGTGGTTACACATGGCCACAGTTCATTAGTTCTCATTAATATATATAATATATATTAATGATACCTGTAGGTATGTGTGCATATATTTCATTATATGAATATGCCACATTTTATTTTTCCATTCTTTTGTCATTTGACTTTTAAATTGTTTCAGATATTTAACTATTATAAACATCCCTGTTTTTATATTTTGGAGCATGTGTATGTGCATTTCTGTTAGTTGTATGCCCAGGAGAGAACTGCTGCAGGGTATGCCTGTTCAGATTTAGTAGAGATTGCCAAACAGTTTTCCAAAGTGGTTATACCAGTGTGCATGTTCAATATGTAAGAGTATGGTTACTCCACATTTTCACCAGCACTTGGTATTTTCTCTTTTTTTCATTTTAGCCGCTCTAGTGAGTATACAATGATATTGTACTATGCTTTTAATGTTCATTTTCCTTATAATTAATGAAATGGAAGATGTTTTAATATTCAATCATTTGATATGCTATTTAATGCCAGATATTTATTAATTAAAGGATCATTGGAAACATTATTTAATGAAGCTGATTACAAAATATCTATGTAAAGCAACACAGTGAATTGAGGCTAAGTTATCCTACAGTGACACATGATTTGAGAATCTCAGTAGCTTAAAACAAGGTTTTTCTCTTGTTCTCACCACATGTCTATTTCCAATGGCCAGTGGGTCTCCTCCACATCACCATTCTGGCAGCTTGGGTGAAGGACAGTCCCCATATGGGGCACTGCTGGTCTCCAGGCAGAGAGAAAAGAGAGGTGGCACCATGATGGACCACACACAGACCCCTACAGCTTCTGCTCAGAAGCGGCAAGCACTTCACTTCCACTCACATTCCACTGGCCAAAGCAAATCAGGTGTCCAAGACTGATGTCAGTGAATGGATTGTATAATTTTCTAAAAGGGAAGGGCTTGTTGAAAGAGGCAGTCAATATTTGTGAACAAGAGAGTGATCAATAACCTCTCTTTCTGCAGAGTAGGTTTATAAGAATATTACTCTAAGATAGAGAAACCAAACTGTGTGTCTATGGGCTGTCTTCAGCACATATATTAAACTTCTTTTTTGTTCTGTTTTGTTTAGTTGAATTAGTTGCCATCATTTAAAAACCATGACATTTCACAAAGATGCAGATTTCTGGCTTCCCTTAAAAAGCACAAGCTATAGCAGGAATCATTTAGAACCGAGTGGTAGTCCGCCCTTCTAAGTAAGTGGGATGCGTACTCTCTGGTTGGTTCTTCATGGCTGTCTCTGCTTGCCTTCTCTGCAGTGGCACCTTTCAAACATTTTTTACATAGTCCACCATGAACAATACATTTTACATTGCCACGAATGACTCGCATGCATATGTGTGTGTGGCATTCATGCATAGGTATAGGTATGCATAGACATACACATTCTAAAGCAAAACACTTTGATGAAACAATGCTTACCATTACTCTCTGCAGTGTATGCTGTTATTGTCCATTCTACTGTATCCTATTTTATCTTATTCTATTATTTAAAAAAATGCTGGAATTAACCCCCTAAATTGATTTCACAAACCATGTCTGGGACACAGCCTACGAGTTGAAAACATTGCTCTCAGTCGTGTTACTTGTGTGCCGCTCCTCTAACTGGTATTGGTTAGTTTTCTAGACTGAATTTCTGTCTCAGCCCTTTAGTTTGTTGTGTGGGTGAGCAGCATATGCTTCCCCTCACTGACTTAAGCCCTTATCAGATTTCCTATTTTAATAAAAAAAAAAATAGCCTTTTAGACAAATACACCACTGATTTCAAAAGGTCCTAATTTCCTGGCTGGGCTGTGGACTAAAGGACAGATGTAAGTGAGTGCTATTGTAGGTGCAGGAAGGAGAGTTCTCAGATGACAAGAACTACGAATGGGGACTTTATTGCCTAAGGAGGCCCAAGTGCTTGGTTGCCACAGGATTGATTCCTCCATCTCATTGATTCATTTAGCAAATGCTTAAGGATTCCCCATGTGCCCGGCCCTGTGCTGGGGAACTCATCCAAAATGCGTCCTCCTAGATGCACACAGTGTGGGTAGTGATCATTTTTTTTTCTATGTTTTATCCCTTCCTATTTCTTGTTTTCTTCTTCTTCTTTTTTTTAATTTTATTTTTATCTTTTTTTTTATTTTACAAGCTTGTAAGAATGTTTTCTTCTTTTGATCCAGAAATTCATCCATTGTCAGAGGGTGAGGCTGGCTCAGTGCTTGTCACCGAGGTGTGTTCTGCTCAGAGCTTGTGGGTTCTCCCTGGTGTTTGTGTGTGTGTGGAATGGATGTGTGAGTCACGTTGTAGGGAGAGCGGATGGGGATGTGAAGACACTAAGGGACAGTCTGTCAGCCACTGAGACACCAGCAGCCTTGCTGTAAACCCCAGTGGAAAAGGGTGAGAGCATAAGGAAAGAGAACAGTGTTGCTGGTGTTTTCGTGGAATTCACTGAGGCTCTGCGTTCAGAAGACCAGTGCCATTTGATACCAGAGAATTCTGCCACCTCCGTGGTGTTGGCACCAGGTGGACCCAACACAGTCAGGCACAAGGCTTGGTGGAAGATGACAGGAAGGGGCCCAGTGGGGTCATCAGAGGTAGGAGTGAAGCCCCCTCGTGCCAGCTGGGAGGCAGTGGAGGCCCAGAAGTGGATGTTATGGGCAGGAGCCCAGGCAGGAGAGGAAGGAAATGGCTAGTGCCTTGACAGGGCTTGTTTGTGGGCCCAGGAGGACAGCTCATGGGGATTCTCAAAAATGATCGTGGGGTGAGGTGAGTTTGTACTTGGTTAGAGATGTTACAGCAGCTGGTAGGGGCAAGATCCAGTAATATGTGGGTTGTTACTATTAAATGTGACCCCATTTTAAGTTCTGCACTTATATAACAGAATTATTTATGCTGGTCTATGTATGTGCTTTACCTATAAATGTCCTTAACAGTGCAAATGCAGCTCATTGCTGAGAATCCTTGAGCTCTGTCCCCAAACCTTTTCCATTACTTTGACATTTGCTTTTTGTCTTTTTCTTAATTATGTCTTCTTTTCTGGCTATTCTGTTCTTGATCTCTTGTGTCTACATCTGAGCCTGAAAAGAAGAGAGTCGTGAACTCTTTGGCTACGCTGTTAACTGTGTCTTCTGTTTCTTCCTTGTTTCCCTATTCAGCCTCCTGTTTCCTTCTCCATCCTCATCCCTGTTACCAGCACGTTCCTCCCTGACGCCCTCGCCATCCACTCCTTTCAGCCTCCTACACCCTTAACATTAGCAAAACAACCAAAAATAAGAATAAGGTGGGTATGGTGGATGGCATAGTGGCCCCAACAAGACAGGTTGCACAGCTCAACACATACTAACCCTTGGTGCCTCGGAATGTGACCTTATTTGGAATAAGGATCTTTGCCAATAGAATTAAGGAAAGGATCTAGAGATGAGTCCATCCTGGCTTAGAGTGGGCCCTAAAGCCAATCACAAGTGTCCTTATAAGAGACAGAAAAAGAGAAGACAGACAGACACATAGGAAAGAAGGCCATGTGAAGACAGATTGGAGTTCTGCTGCCACAAACCACAGAACACCGGGGACTACCAGAAGGTGGAAAAGGCAGGCAAGAAGAATCTCCTGAAGCCTTCAAAAGGAATATGACCCTGCCAGCACCTTAAGTTCAAACTTCTGGCCCCCAGAATTGTGAGAGGATAAACTCTGCTGTTTAAGCCACCAAGTTTGCAGTAACTTGTTACAGCAGCCGTAGGAGACTCGGACAGTGGGAGACCAAATAGCACCGGCGCACTTTTATTTCATGATTGGTGAACATTTTAAAATAAGAAAAGTAGAAAACATTTTTCAGTTATTAATAAATAAAAGAATGGGTGCTAAATAATTATTTGCAACACATTATAGAGCCAGTTCTCACCTGGCAATAAAGTGCTCCTAAAGTTAACTCATAAGCAGATTGTTTAAGACTCATAATGCATCTTTTCCTGTAGGAGTCCTGTGATATACTGTGAATGTTTGCAGCTGTTAATCCATAATAATCATTTTAATGTTAATCATGCGTAAGCTATAATTCTCTTGAAGCTAGGGATTGTCCTATATGTATTTAAATCTCTATGCTTAGCAGAGTGCTTTGCACATGGTAGACCTCCAACAAACACTTGATGAATAGTTCATTTTTTGAGCACCATACTCTAATGTTCAGTAGCAGCTGTTTTACAGTTAGATTGCAAGGCTTGAAATCCTCCATCTCCTACTCATGGAATAGAAATCATTAAGCAAATTATGTAATCTCTCTGTACCTCAATTTATTTTTCTATAAAAGTACGATAATACCTATCATAATGCTGTTGTGAGGAGTAAATGAATTATTATGTATCAAATATTTAGAACAGCTGTTTCATAGATTTTATTCAGATTTCTAATTGCTCACAATGAAAAGTTAAGTCCTTTCTTGGTTACTTCATCATATTCAAAACTTCAATATAGCACAAGTTCTCGTGGCCTAGTGTCTTGCTTAAAGGAGAAAAAAGTATACGGTAACTATAAACTAAGACTTACATTCATTTGATTGGTTCCTTTATTAAGAATTACAGTGTCATACCCCATTTTTAAAGAGGTTCTGCTGGTCAAATATTCAGTCTCAGTGAGCAGTTTGATTCAAGAACAGACTTTTTCATCTTCACTTCCAGCTTAAGTGAATTAGAATGGGGAATGGAATCCTAAAGTATAAAGAATGCAGGCTGTTACCTGCCCACAGTCGCGTGTCTCAGAGCTTGTTAAGCAGCATGGTGAACGAGTGTGTCATCTCTCTCCATTTATTTGTGCATCTGTTTTTATAGCCATAGACTATGGAAGCTTTCGTTGCTTTTCACAAACTGGTTCAAACTTTTAATGATGATATATACAAATTTCCTCATCTAAGCACAGACCATTCCTACCTAGGTCGTTTCTGTGCTGTCAGTCATTTCCCCTTCTGCGGTCACAGCCCTATAGTTCTATCACGCATGAATCATGTATTTTAACAGAACCCTGCAGTAGAGGCGAGAGGAGGGACATGGGAGTCATTTCGTCAGAAAGACACATTGTATCTACTGGAGAATTTTCTTGTCCTACAAACACACTTGAAATTACTTTTTTTTTTTTAATTTCAGATTTTATTAAAACGTGGTCATTGTCAACTTTATAAGAAGGGGTTTTCTTCTGAGTAGCGTGACTATCAGTAATAGTGCTGTAACTATGATAGGCCACATTCTAAAGATTCTTTTCCTCGTTAATTATGACCTAATTGTTAAAAGCTCCTTCATAGGAGCTGCCACGAACAGGACTTGAACCGCGTCATCCAAAAGGTATTTTGGGAACACCTATGGTCCCAAATCCGAGATAATGACAGCTGAGATAGAATTTAGAGTAAGCACTAAGTTAATGAATAATACCTCAGTCACTTACTGGTAAGAAACCCATTCTTCCTGTGGGAATTAGAGCCCTGCCCCAGAACGCTGGCTTTGAGACTAGAATTCTATTATGTGCTGACAGGAGCCCCCAGTACATTCATGGTTCCATGGTGCCAGCACAGGAGTGGCTGATGACAGAGATTGACAGATGTCAACTAAGTCATTCTGTCTACTTCATTGTTTAGTGTTTCTTCTACGGTCGCTGCTCTCTGATAGGTGTTAACGTGCAATACTAACATGCCCTGATACCGCCATGTGTCCACCCATATGCCTTGTCCCCAGTCCTCCAGACTTTCTCCCTCTGGAGCCCTGCATATATACACACAGTGTATGTATTAACAATTTACCTGTAATTTAAGTAAATTGCATAATTTACTTATTGATTAGGTCTATTTTAAGCTAGGCATGTAAGTTCAAGAAAGCAGAGATCTTCGTAGTTTTTGTTTTACTTTGTTTTTTATCACTCCTGTATCATCCCTAGCACTTATAATAGTGTCTGGCAGATAATAAGTACTCAATAAATAGTTGTTGGGTGAATAAATACAAATATAAATCTTTGGCTATTATTATATGTGTGAGAAATGTCTTTTCTTAGAGGCTTACCTTTACATTTTACTTTATTATAAATGATGTTTGCATGAACAGAAAGAAGTATTGAAATTTATTTATTTATTTTATTTTTTTGAGACAGAGTTTCACTGTGTTGGCCCGGCTAGAGTGCCATGGCGTCAGCCTAGCTCACAGCAACCTCAAACTCCTGGGCTCAAGCGATCCTCCTGCCTCAGCCTCCCGAGTAGCTGGGACTACAGGCATGTGCCACCATGCCCGGCTAATTGGTTTTTTTTTCTACTTTTAGTTGTTTGGCTAATTTCTTTCTATTTATAGTAGAGATGAGGTCTCGCTCTTGCTCAGGCTGGTCTCGAACTCCTGAGCTCAAGCAATCCTCCCGCCTCGGCCTCCCAGAGTGCTAGGATTACAGGAAGTATTGAAATTTAATGTAGTTAAATTTATCGATCTTTTCCTCTATGGTAAGCCATTTTTGTTTCTTATTTAAGAAATCTCTGCTGCAAAGTTATAAATATATTGTGCTATATTTTCTTCTCGCCCATCTTTTCATTACTAATCTGCAATGACATCTCTGCATTTATTAAGTTTTAATATAAGCGAGTCATTTCTAGGCCCTCTATTTTGCTCCATTGTCTTTCCTTTTTATTTTTAACTGCTAAACAGTTGATGTCATTGAATAGCTATTATAATAAGCCAACGTGTTATGAGCAAGTGTTTCCTGGATAAGCTTAAGCTATTGTAAGTGAATTTTTCTTATTTGGACTGTGAGTTGTCAAACGTTAGTATGCATTAGAAGAGCTCGTTAGTACAGATTGTTGTAGTTTCTGATTTGTAGGTCTAGAGTGGGGCTTAAGAATTTGCATTTTTACCAAGTTCCCATGTGATGTTGATGCTGCTGGTTCTGGGACGATACTTTGAGAACCCCCTCTTACCAGTAACGTCCACTGCTCTAAACAGTCATTTATTTCTTCTCCCCAGAGTTAATATGTCATCAGATTTAAATAGTAGTATATATTAATACTAAACAGCATATTAGAAAGTCAGATTTCTTTAAAACATAATATTGGAAATAGGCATATGAATACATCATATTTTGAACTTAAAAATAAATGTTGCTGTGATTTTTTAGGGAATATAAATATGAATGCTGTCCTCCAAAACTTTGATAGTATGGTCTTGGTTTTTTTTAATGTGAATTATTTTATTAGACTATGAAAACTTAGAGCATATTCCTCTTCAAACCTAAATACTGAATATGAACTATTAATTGAGTATTAATTTAGTATCAATTTATTATTATTTAGTAGTAAATAATTTAGTAATAATTACTATTAATTTAGTAGTAATTCTCCATATGCAAAAAATCACTTTTACTAGTCTGTTCTTAAAGCTTTCCAATTTGGTTTTATCCAAAAAGAAGAGAATTATAGAGAAAATGTTTCAGAGAAAGATCGGTAAATATTTAAGGAATCGTTTTAGTATTTTGAACAATTTTATAGATGAAATTTAAAATTCTCTGGGTTATAACACTTTTAAATTGCTTTCTGATTTCATCATAAATCTGATGGACAAGTCACTGGTCAATAACCCATTAGGAATATAAGCTAAAATTGTTGGCTTTGAGTTTTTAAAATGTGGTTTAATTTTATGTTTGCTTAAAATTAGTTTGTTTTAGACTGGTCATATCTTGAGCCCCCCACATATATTAATTCACAATTGCGATTGATCTAAAATATCACTATTTTGTTTTATATTCTTAATTTATTAATGAAATAGATTTAAATAATGATGAATAAAACATTTTAATATGGTACATGAATAGCAATAAAATAATATATCTCCAAAATTTGAATATAATTGATGCTGTATTTGTGTTAAAGCTGATTCTTTACATAAAGCAGTCCTTGGTTTACTGGACTTCACATTCACATTTTAAGAGTCTATCAGTTTGATTATTTCTGGGGACTGTGAGCTTTACTGAAAGTATAAAAGTTTGATAGTGGTGCAATTGAATAAGAGAGGTACTACTGAAGAGTTAAAGATATATCACACATTCTTTGATTAATTAAATGGTGGGTGGGAACATATTTTATCTCACTATTCAACTCACTAAAATGTTAAACAGGCAAAACAAAAAGGTAATTATCAGGAGTTTTTAGGTAAAACTCTGACAAGACTTTAAAAAAGGAAGCACCAACAGAATACACTTATGAAATATCTCCCCCATACACACGCAGGGTTCGTTTGGCTAGTATTGATTCCTAGTATATATTTTATAATATTTCACTGGCCTTAATCTGCAAACTAAATGCGGATATTTTCTCCATTAGTCATTTTCAGGTTTATTGCCAAAAAGATGCTAATTGAAATTCAGGACAGGGAAAAATACATCATTGGCCTTTGTGTGTCTGTGAAAGGCCTTCTTATTGGACCCTGCTCAGTATAAAAGCTTCTCTTCTCCTCCGCAGACAGACCCTGTGTGTGAAGTGTGTTCGGCAGGGTCTATAGGGACCGATGTGAGAGCAGCCAGTGGCCAGCCGGAAGCCACCATGCACTCTCTCTTCCACAGTGCTGCCGCAGGCTGTGTGAGCCCCGGGCAATTAGGCACCAAAAGAGGATGCTCAGGCTTTCCAGAATTCTTTCCCAGGGCTGGGGGAAGGGAGCCAGCCTTTGAGCCCCTCTGTGGAATTCTGAGTCTCCAAAGAGGGAAAGCATGTTCTCATCCTCCAAACACTGCGTTTTCTCCCTCAATGAGTGTCCTTTCATTGAGCCAAATAAGACTTTACTCAGAGCTTGAGGCTCTGGCCCCTTAGTTCTCTGTTTCCGAAGTGCTTCCAGCCTCCTCCCCAGTTTGGAGGCCCCCAAAATGGGGAATTTGTCTCTTTGATTTTGTGAAAGAAAATAGATCATTCATTTGGGGCTTCTAAAAGTTGTTAGACCCCGAGGAAGACAGACTTTGGAGAGTCACAGAGCAGGACCTAATTGCTGACTTTTTGTTATAGATCAACTTCCTTCCTTATTTTCTTGTTCCTGGCTCAGACCAGATGGCGCCTGAGATAAAAGACCCCTTGACTAAGATAGAAGACCCCTTGACTATTACATCCTTAATGTGGAATGTTAAATATACCCTTACTTAAAAGAAACACTGCCTATAGCCAATCAAATCGCTGTAACTATGTGTTAACCTTGTATGGAAAATGTTGACGCACTCTTCAGCTTCTCAGACCTTGCCTATATAAACGACCCTCAAACCTGTCCACTTCGGAGCACTGAGTCCATGTTTTTGGAGTCTGTGTCTCCCCCGGTGGCTTTATTCAAACTTCATGCTTGAATAATTTCAATGTATGAATTATATAACCTGAATCTCCATTTAAGGTTGACATTTTCAGAAAACTCATTTTCTCCCTGCATATTTTATTGTTTCCTTTCTATCTGTTTTTCTTTGGCTTTCTGCCTGAAGCCAGGAGACAATATCAGGGTATCTTCATGGAAGGAGCTCAGACTTAGGTGTCAGGGCGACCTGAGTCAAAACCTATTTCTATCATTTCCTGGCTCCACGGCCTACTCCAATTTCCTTAATTTCTCTGGGCCTCAGTTTACTCATTATTACAGTATATACACAACAAGTTTTTTCTATTTAACTACTTATGATGTATTTAATTACTAACTACCAATATTATGTATTAGATATATGTGGTTGAATCATAAAGTTCTCTTGCTATCTTTTTTTTTTTTTTTTTTTTAGAGACAAGGTCTGCGTTGTCAGGGATAGAGTGTAGTGGCATCATCGTAGTTCATTGCAACCTCAAACTCCTGGGCTAAAGTGATCCTTCTGCCTCAGCCTTTCAATAGGCTGGGACTGCAGGTGCACAGCACCATGCCTGGCTAATTTTTTCTATTTTTTTGTAGAGACAGGGTCTCACTCTTGCTTAGGCTGGTATCGAACTCCTGACTTCAAGCGATCCTCCTGCCTTAACTTCCCAAACGTCTTGCTATCTCTTTTATGCCTGAGAAATTTCTTTCCTATGTCTAAGTTATATGTATGTTGTAAAAAAACTTTTATTAAAACATTTAAAATTCAAGGTTTTCCATTTCAATGGCATCGTACTTGATTGAAAAGTTTATTTAGAGGGATTATAAAATAAATAATGACAATAAAGCAGTTGTTATTTTAGTATACAAGAAAGAGAAAAACCACAAAACTTGAGCTCTATTTCTCTTTAAATTCCAAGAAGGAAAAATGTTGAATATAATATATACATACATTTACTTTTCAAATATTTCAACTATAAACTGAATTTCTGTCTAGTGTTCAAATGTTTCTGTGCATCTTGCCTATACTACTTTATTTGGTTTTAGAAGTCTCTCTGCAAAAATATAAAAAATATTCTATTCCAAATGTTTCTTACTACTCTGGAGTGTTTTAAAAAATGCCTAAGAATATTCTCTTAGGAAGGTAAAAAATCTCAGGTGCCATTCATGTGCTTGATACCTCCGTTTCATGTTAGGCTGACTTGCATAATCTGACTTCTGGTAACTGAGAGGCCCTGCCTCATCTGAGCATGCAAGATGTAAGGAAGTCTGTGCCTTCTTGTCTTTCGGGTAGTGTCTTCCTGGGAGGTTGCTGGAATTCATAACTATTGCACTCTACTTTCATAGCTTCATTTACTGTTTTTGTTTTATTTCACTGAAGTTGCAGTAATCACATAGAGTCAGATCATTGAAAGGACTCCCAAGATTCCAAAGAGTGTGCTCACAGAAGGCTTGATAAGTTAAAGGATATGGTACAGCAGGAGAAAGCCGGCACAGGCAGACACAGAGAGGGCAGAAACTTCCAGGAGGGGCCCTCCCTCAGTCTTACTGGATGCACTTTGTGTTGAGGATGTGAACCACCAAGATGCACACATGATACCTACTTTCAAGGGAGCCAGGACACTAGAGCATGGAGAAGCCTTCTACATCCCACTGCTCATGTAGCTAAAATTGGACTATTAAACCAGGTACCAAGCAATCCATAAATTTTGCTAAGTAATAAAGACAAGCTGGTAGAGGGTACCTCAGGGGAGTTTCAGACTTTAAATAACACGCTGTAACTCACTAGCTAGTCCATTTCATCCTTACGGTGACTTAGAGTCAGTCCCAGACTTCCCAGAGTCGCTGGAGATAACCATAGGGCTACCCCCGATGGCACGTTAACCCCAACCTTACCCAATGGTTCATTCCTTTTGGTAATATTGTTTCTCTCACCTGGACCTTATAACTTTTAAATCTCACTATGTAGGGCCTTCCCCCGTATTTCAAGTTATCACCCCTTCTGTCACCCCAAAATTCCTTTTTTAGGGTGATTCCAAAGTTTCATTTCCACTTATTTCAAAGCAAAAGGGAAAAGCTGATACCAGGAAGACCTCGGTAAGCGGAGTTCTTTTTGAAACTTTAATGTAGATTGTAAGAGGTAGAAAAGCGATCAGTTTTAAAAACACATCTTGGGCTGGGTGTGATGACCCTTACCTTTCTTTAGTCCCAGCTACTGGAAAGGCCGCTGTGGGAAGATCAGTTGAGGCTAGGAGTTCAAGTCCAGTTTGGGCAACACAGTAGTGAAGCCTTGTCTCTAAAAATAAAATAAAAGTAAAGTAAAAAACACATATTTGAATTTCTTAGACTTCTAATATAATTGTTGAAAATTGGAATGCCAAGTAACTTAAGACAGATTAACACTTCAGAGTTTAAACTTTAATAAGCACATCACAACTGGATTGCAATAGTTACCCTGTAGTACTCACGTTCCTGGAATATTGAAAGCCTTTATAGGGGGAGGATCTGGAAACAAATTTTGGTTGTCCAGGTCACGGGTATTGTTCTCTTTTGCCAACCAGAGTTTCTACCTATGAAAGTTATTTAAAGGTGATGAATATTTAAAATATTAGCAGCTATTGCTGCCGTTACACCATTAGCTCCAGAATGTTTTGAGGAAATTTTGCAGGAAGTCATCTTGAACGTAATAAAATAATATATTTTTCAGAAATAGTATTCACTAAAGCATTATAATCTGAGACAACTTTACAGAAGCATTTATATTTATATTCATGTGTTATTTCAGAAATGTTTTGATATAAGCCAATATTTGAACCCAGATCCACATCCAGAACTCTTTACTACCTGCCTGTTTACAACACAGTTGCTTCTCTGAAGCTATTATTTTTGATACTGTTTCAAATACTGAATAATTAATTTGGATAACTATATTCACTGTATTTTAAGCTTTCTCTTTCCTAACCAATATTTGGGCTAAACTTTGTTGTCTAGATACTAAAGGTGTTTTATAGCAACAAGAATAAACATCTAAGTCAGTCTGGCCATGTACCCTGTTAAAGCTTCAGAGACTATCTGGATCAGAATGACTAGTCTCCACTACACACACATACCTAAAAAATAAACAAAAATGGTGTTGCTAATAACTTTCCGTTCCTTGAGGGGTTAACTTGTACCTTTCAAATCAAGTTATAAATTATATGAATACCCGCTTCCTGTACAACCTTTCCTTCCTAATGATACTTATCTAGTGTTTTGCTATCTTCAATGTTTCTCCTCTGTTGTCTCTCTCTATTTTTTCCTTTCTTTCCCTACTTCAATGTTTAATTCTCTTTTAACAATTACCGTTAATGCATATCATTACCCCCATTTTTGTTCACTCCTTTCCCTTTGACAGCGTCTCAATAAAAAATCTATATATAGTGCATTACCATGGTGATGAGAACTAAAATTACTTATTATAATCCATGATTTTTAGATTTTTATTACTGTTTATCTCTTGAATTAGATCATTCTTTACAGCAAGGTCACAATAAAGTCTATAAGCTGAGGCTGGGCACAGTGGTTCACTCCTATAATCCCAGAACTTTGGGAGGCTGAGACATGAGGATCGCTTGAGTCCAGGAGTTCAACACCAGCCTGGGCAATGTAGTGAGATCTTATCTCTACCAAAAAAATAAATAAATAAAAATTAACCAAGCATGCCTGTAGTCCTAGCCATTTGGGAGGGTGAGGTGGGAGGATGGCTTGGGCCCAGGAGTTTAAATCTGCAGTGAACTATGATTGCACCACTGTGTTCTGTCTGGGTGACAGCAAGACGCTGTCTCTTAAAAAAAAAAGGTTTTTTAAAAAATATAATATATAACTGAGAAGAAAGGATATTTGCCAGAGATCAAACTATTTCTGGAATATTTGTGAATCCAGCCTTCACCATTACTGTACAATCTAGATTTCAAATCTCTTTAGTACATTACCAAAATTTCCTCTTTTCGCTTAATAAATTATTTTATTGTAGTAATTATGGTACCAGGGCAGGCAGCATGCATATTCACAGTTGTAAGAAAATACTATCAGAGAAGAAAACTGTCATGCCATTGCTCATTATGGTGCTTTGCATCTCTAAATTTAGAAAAAGAGAAAGAAAAAGAAAAATCAAGCAAGTAAGCAAGAAATAACCAATCCACTTTGGGAAATGACCAATGGTTTCTTGAATTCAAAGTAGATTATAGAAAAGAGGAAAGATGTTATATAAGCAAAAGCTCATTCTGAAACAAATCAGTATACTTAGGTTATAATACCCAGGTCACAAAGCCACATTTTTATTAATAAAAAATAACTTGCAGCCCATTGAGTGAACTTTAAATGATCATGCTACCTTATGAAACAGAACATCATAATTACTGGGTCTGCTGTATGCTGGACAAATGCCAGCACAATGCAGTCTTTGCTGACATAGTGTAAAGTATATTTTGTGCTGCAGCAAAGCTATCTATAGACTTCAAAAAATAAAGATGACGTCAGCATTAACTAAACTGTTTAAAATCTTACAGTTTCAAAGGACCACACATTACATGATTCCATTTATATGAAATGTCCAAAATAGACAAATCCATAGAGACAGAAAGTAGATCAGTGGTTGTCTAGAGCTGGAAGGGGTGGGGGTTTTGCATTAACTAAAAAGTATGAAATTTATATTTGAGGTGATGGAAGTGTTCTAAAATTTATTATGGTGATGGTCACAACTATGTGACAATATTCAAAACCGTTGAGTTGTACACCGTAAATGAGAGAATTATAGGTATATGAATGTTGATACCAAAAAAGGATCTTACCCCAAAAGCTTTCCTGTTAAATACACGTTCCACCCAACTAAGATGTAATGTCACTATTCTTTTTTTTTTTTTTTTTTTTTGAGACAGAGTCTCACTTTGTTGGCCAGGCTAGAGTGAGTGCCGTGGCGTCAGCCTAGCTCACAGCAACCTCAAACTCCTGGGCTCAAGCAATCCTTCTGCCTCAGCCTCCCGAGTAGCTGGGACTACAGGCATGCGCCACCATGCCCGGCTAATTTTTTCTGTATATATTTTTAGTTGGTCAATTAATTTTTTTCTATTTTTAGTAGAGACAGGGTCTCACTCAGGCTGGTTTTGAACTCCTGACCTTGAGTGATCCACCCGCCTCAGCCTCCCAGAGTGCTAGGATTATAGGCGTGAGCCACCACGCCCGGCCGTCACTATTCTTTAATCTGTTTTATTGCTTAAAATAATATCTGTGTTCTTTTAATGTCCTTTTACACAAATAAGAAGAAAAAACTATAAATCAGAATGTAAGGAGACCAGTCATGCATTATTTATTTTGCACCATTTATTTCAACTGTTTAAAATGAAAGGGCAGATTTTATGTTGCTGGCAAGATTTTGCTTATGATAAGTGTTTGAAATGAGGCAGTGAAATGTAAACTAGTCCTGAGATGGGCTGCTCCTGGGCTTCTCATGAAGGCAGGTACCCCATGGGACAGATGCCTGTATTGCTTCAAATTCAATCTAGGAGAGTTCACCCCTCATGGTGCCACTTTCTTCAGAGCAAGATTTGCATATGCCTTAAAGTGAAAATTATGGAGCATTGGCTTCATGATAGCTTTATTACTTATGTAGGGGAGTAAAAATTTCTCCTGTACCTTCTTAGGATCTCTGGCTAAGCCTAAGAATTAAACTAACCCAAGACAGATAAACAGGAGAAAAGCATAACAGTTTTACTATAATTTTACAAGTACATGGGAGTTCTCATGAGAAAATGAAGACCCAAAGAAGGGACCAGAAGCAGAAAACGTATATGTCTTTTACACAAAGAAATGACACATTTTTGAAGAATTGACAAGACAAAGCAATTTGGGGTACAGGCAGTAAATTGTGGGGAAAAGACTGAAGATATATAGGGGAAAAATAGTGGGTGCTAATTGTTATATAAGTTCATACATATCTATTTCAGAGTCAATTCCAACTCTCTGGTGATAAGTGTCTTTTTCTCTTCCTGGAAATTTTATGGCATGCTTTTAAGTAAAAAAGGGCAAGTCAGAAGAAGCCCTTCCTACATCTGCTCTTTTTCTAGTGCCATTAGCTCAAAATAATCAATATGCCAAAGTGGCGTGTTTTCAGGTGGCATGTCCTGAACTCCTTCAATTGTTTACTCACTCATTGCTAATCAGGACCTAATCATCTTGTCTCACTCCTTTTCACAGCTATCAACTCCTTTGCTTTCAGTATTATGCCATTATTTAAATCTGATGGCCCATTCAGCTTTCCACAGTTAGAAGGGATCTAGGTGGGGCTACCTTTGTGTTTTACCCACCCCCTATATAAATACTATCATTTTCTACTGTCTGAGAGTAACATTCTCCAATGGCTTGGTCTATGGATTGTTCAAAATGCTTCTTTTTTTACAAAGGCAAAGGTCTTGTGGTCAAATCAATTTAGAAAGCAGTGTATACCATATCTTGCCCTTAAAAAGTCTCAATGCACAGTAGCATAAATAAAACCTCTATGAGGCCGGGCATGGTGGCTCACACCTGTAATCCTAGCACTCTGGGAGGCTGAGGCAGGAGGATTGCTCAAGGTCAGGAGTTCGAAACCAGCCTGAGCAAGAGCGAGACCCCGGTCTCTACTAAAAGAAAATAGAAAGAAATTAATTGGCCAACTAAAAATATATAGAAAAAATTAGCCAGGCATGGTGGTGCATGCCTATAGTCCCAGCTACTCAGGAGGCTGAGGCAGGAGGATCGCTTTGAGTTTGAGGTTGCTGTGAGCTAGGCTGATGCCACGGCACTCTAGCCTGGGCAACAGAGTGAGACTCTGTCTCAAAAAAAAAAAAAAAACTATGGAAAACAGTATGGTGATTTCTCAAAGAACTAAAAGTAAACCTGCCATTTGATTCAGTAATCCCACTACTGAGTATTTACCCAAAGGAAAATAAGTCATTTTATCAAAAAGAAACCCGCACTCAAATGTTTATTGTAGCACAGTTCACAATAGCAAAGATGTGGAATCAACCCATGTGCCCATCAATTCATGAGTGGATTAACAAAATGTGGTATGTATATACCATGGAGGAGTACTCAGCCATAATAAAGAAATGAATTAATGTTTTTTGCAGCAGTTTGGATGGAACTGGAGAGAGAGACCGTTATCCTAAGTGAAGTATTAATATCTCAACAGTGGAAAAACAAACACCACATGTACTGTCTAATGCTTTGGAACTAATTGATGGGCACATATGGGCACAGAAAGAAATAAAAATCGTTGGAAATCAAGAAGCGGGGAGAAGAAGAGAGGTAAAAACCTACCTAACAGGTACAATGAACACTGGGCGATGGGCATACTCATAGCCCTTACTAAAGCATTATAAAAGCTATCCATGTAACAAAAACATTTGTACCTGTTTAATATCTTGAAATAAAAAATAAATAAAAGGAATATCAAAGTAGGAAGGAAAAATTAAAATAAAATATAATTAAATATTTCTTTTAAAAAAATGTTCTGAGAAGTCCAGAAGCAAAAAAACAAAAAAAGTATATAATTTTCTTTAACCTAATATTTCCAAACATATTTTTGAGTGGCTGCTAGAACCTTCCTTAGGACTAGCCTCTGCAGAACGCACTGTGGGAAATGGTGTCCTGGAGTCATAATTCTCTCCTCCTGTATTACTCTTTCCCAGCCATTACAAATCTCTTTATATTTCTTTTTTTTTCTTGCCAAACATGTTTGTTTTAAGACACATTTCGAACTTGCTATATTTATTTTATTACTGCCCAGTTGTTAAGTCAGGATGGTATTGGGAAGATGCTAATTTTATGGTGCTCTCACTACCTTGTTTTTCTTTGTCAGTAACTCTCCTAAAGATTTGTGATGCCCACTTTACTGCCTGATGGAGCCACAGAGCTTGCATTATTATGATGTTGGAAGATGATGCCTCTGTGTCCCTCAGCTTGTTACTGGCTGCTATCACAGAGATGTGTTGCTCTGTCCCTCATTCATTGTACCATCCTTAAGAGAGATAACAATCATATCAGTCATATATATACTTTATAGTGGGTAAGTCTGTAAGACCCTTTTCTTAGTGCATATTTCTATGGAATAAAGATGGAATAAAGTATAAATACACATGAAGTGGATGTCACCAACAAGGGTTTTGAACACTGGAGAATTTTACATAAAGCCTGTTTTGTAGAGATCCTTTTTTTCTTAAATCTGAACTCGAGTATATGAAATATATCTGCACTCTCCGTCTTTTGGCTATGTCCAGCTAAGCTCATCCCAACAGGCACTTTCCAGCTTTCTTCAAGTCACTACCAACCCAGTCCGGGCTGGAAGTGATGGGACTGAGCTGTGGGATAAAACGACCAGGCGTGGGGTGCTCCTCTGCATTCTGGGGGACACAGTGGTGAACGATTGCTGACAAAGTGCTCTCATGGCTCTTACAGCTACTGGGGGAAAGACAGCCAGTAAACAAACAGACAAATCAAATAGTGATAAATGGTTTTCAGACCATTGAAATAGGGTTATGTGAGTATGCCCGAGTAGCTGATTCACATGGAATAGTCTTGGAAAGCTTCTTTCAGAGATGACAGGTTGAGATCCTAATGAAAAAGAGCAGTATGAACAAGGAGAAGGAAGTCCAAGCAGAGGAAACAGCTGGTGCAAAAACTCTAAAGCTAGACCCAGCTTGACGTCTTTCAAGAACCAGCAGAAGACCGAGGAGGGGAGTGTAGTGAGTGAGTGGAAGAAAGATGCATGATCAGCTCTTTCAAGGGAGGCCAGAGCAGGTCGCATAGGGTTTCGTTAATCCTGATGTGGATTTGAGAGTCCTATGGCGATCATGACCGTGGAAATGGAAATGTAGACATAAAGGTTATTATTTTTTACGTATAATTCTTTGTGTAGTTAAAAAGTGCTCATGTTTGTATTTTCTTCTTGCCAATAGTGGAGGGAATTTACGATTCCTACTTGAAGAAGTCCGTTTAATGTTAATTAAAATAAAACTCTAAGCATGCTGCTGTACTCAGGTGCAGTGCAGATAATGAGCAGAGTCTACCCCTGCCATTTCAGGTCAGTCAGTCCCCTCTCCCCTGAGAAGCTGGGGCTCATGTCTCTGGAGGTGGAATTCTAAAGCATTCTCCTGTTTGTTTTGCCATTTCCTCCCCTTTCTTTATGCATTATTTTTCTCACTCATTCTTCTTTTTTTTTTTGTTTTTTTGAGACAGAGTCTCACTCTTTTGCCCAGGCTAGAGTGTCGTGGCATCAGGCTAGTTCACAGCAACCTCAAACTCCTGGGCTCAAGCGATCCTCCTGCCTCAGCCTCCCAAATAGCTGGGACTATAGGCATGTACCACCATGCCCAGCTAATTTATATATATATATATATTTTTTTTTTTAGTTGTCCAGCTAATTTCTTTCTATTTTTTAAGTAGAGACGGGGTCTCGCTCTTGCTCAGGCTGGTCTCGAACTCCTGAGCTCAAACGATCCTCCCGCCTCGGCCTCCCAGAGTGCTAGAATTACAGGCGTGAGCCATTGCGCCCGGCCTCACTCATTATTCTTGATGGGGTTTTTTAGTAGAGCTCAGCACCATCTCATCCCAGGAAGGAAAAAAATTTAGGAGATAAATGTATGATGAGTGATGTAAAGAAACAACAGTCACAATCTTTTAAATTGATTATGAAATTACAGAACATTGCCCATAGAATATAATTGCTGGCAAGTCAAAAAGCAAGGATTTTTAGCAAAATAAATAAGACCAGTTTTCTTCCTCTGGGCCTTATGTCTGTTTGTTGAAGTGAATCTTTCACCTTAACCAGTCTCCCAGTCCAAGCACTTCCCTTTCCTTAATTAGCATCAGGAGTTTTCATTAATTATTTTATGAATTGTTGGTGATTCTCATTAGCTTTGCTGTGGTCTTAAATTAGTTTTGACATTTACTAGTTCACTATATAAGATTTTATGGTTAATTCCCAGAGTATATAAGCCAGGCTTCTGGCCATTACATTCTTTATAATGTATATATTTTCATTTACAGAATTTCTTGTATCTTAACATTTTTCTTTACAATTTTATATAAACTTATATAAAACATCCAATTTATTGGGCTTCCTGATAACTCCATGTGTATTAAGTAAGGAAAAGTAAATAAATATATATGTCACTCACTCAGTTAATGGTAGATTTTTCAAAAAATAGAAAAAATATTAAGATTTCAGGTTTCTACAAAATAAAAAGAATATAATAAAATATTGTAATTTGACTTTATAGCTAAATTATGGGAGCTCTACAATTTTTCATTCTATACTTGCAAAGCATGAATGCTCCAAGTATTGTCCAAGGAACAGGGAATAAGGTAATGTTACTGCCTCCAAATAGCTCAACAATGTATTGAAGAATTCTTATAGGAAGTCTAGTTATAGCACAGATTTAGGTATATTTTATTCTAAAGTGCATTGTTCTCCCCTTGTTCCTCTTTCTAAAATAACAGAAAATGTCCAGGTCCGGTGCCTTACCTAATGGTGGTAAGCCCATCACTTTGGGAGGCCGAGGCAGGAGGATTGCTTGAGGCCAGAAGTTCAAGACACACACCCCACCCAGCCCTACCCTACAAAAAAAATTTTCTTTTAATTAGCCAGGCGTGGTAGCATGTGCCTATAGTCCCAGCTACTCAGGAGGCGGAGGCGGGAAGATCACTTGAGCTCAGAAGTTCAAGGTTACAGTGAGCTATAATCTTGCCACTGCAATCCATCCTGGGCAAGAGAGCAAGACCCTGTCTCTTTAAACACACACACACACACACACACACCCCAAAAAGGAATCATCAATGCAATAATATTTTTATTTTGTGTTTAACCATTCATATACCTGTTTTATTATTAATTCCATAGTTATAAGGGCCTAAAATGTTCCAGATATTAGGGGTATGCCTATAACAAGATACAAAAGGTCCATTATATTCAGATGTAAAAGGAGATGTAATAAATGTAAAATGTATAGAAATTAAATAACTAGCCAATTCCAAGTAATGATTAGTGCTGTTCTTTCCACATTCGTTTTTTGAGTACATACTCTATGCTCAATACTGATCTATGAAGTAAATCGTGCAGGGTGAGAGGAGAGGGGAGCTGTTTTATATTAGCTGTTCAGGGAAGGCCTTTCTGAGGAGATGACATTTGAACTGTGACCTAAATGACAAGCAGAAGAAGAAGAGTTTCTTAACTGAGGTTCTGTGAGTCTGTGGATAGATTTCAGTATAAACCTGTAAACTTGGATGGGAAAAATAATTACATCTTTATTTTCATTAAACTTGGACTGAAATTTAACATTTTCTTCCACTGGAATGTAGGCAACAAACCTCGGTAGTACCGTGTTTCCCCGAAAATAAGACCTACCCATAAAATAAGCCCTAGCA
>VBSM01002616.1:30745522-30769889 GCA_008086735.1 Cheirogaleus medius | reverse complement strand
ACTCTAGCCCGGGCAACAGAGTGAGACTCTGTCTCAAAAAAATAAAATATAAAGAAATTCAGGATGGAATTCGGTGTTTGGAGAGTTATGGTGATGTTCTAGAAGAAAACGACTTAACTATATTTGAATAAATGTAGATTGTTGTACCGTACTTAAAAATAATAACACATCCCCTGAAAATAAGCCCTAGGGTGTCTTCTTGAGGAAAAATAAATATAAGACCCTGTCTTATTTTCGGGGAAATACGGTATTAACAGCAGCTGTCAGTTTGTGATCAGTAGAAAGTACAAATATTTTCTTATCACCTCTTGGTTTTTTGCAGGTGTCTTGAAATATCATCATTGCTTTCAAATTACGGTATTTCTTAGATCTGCCACTAGATCTGATTATAATTGTGTTAATAAAGAAGCACATGTGTTACTGTACTGGTTATGTATTACTGGGTATCAAATGAGCCCACAATTTAGGAGCTTAAAACAGTTACTCATGATTCTGTGGGTCAACAATTTGGGCAGCCAGGCAGTTCTTAAGGACTTGCTCTGGGTTGCTCCTGTGGCTGCAGTCATCTGACAGCCTCCCTGGGCCAAATAGTCCAAGATGGCCTTCCCCCCATGCCATGTCCCAAGAGAGCAAGAGCGTGAACTGCAAAGCCTCTTGAGGCCTAGGCTCAGAACTCGCCAACGCTTCCACTGCCTTCTGTGGGTCAAAGCAAGTCAGAAGGCCAGTTCCATCTGTTTGAGAGGAGACTCCATGGGTTGTGACTACAGAGAAGTGTGATTAATTGGAGGCCGTTAGTATACTAATCTACCTAGCTGCCATGTCATAATTTTTAGATATTGTAATAACTTAATGTTAACATAATCAGCATCTTCTGTAATTCTGTTTTTTATGCCCTTTAAAATACTATTGTGATTATCCAAGTTCAAAAGCAAGTGGGAGGAAAAAAAAATGAAAAAATAGGATTAAAATTTTAGAAAGGAAAAAGCATATAGTATTCTAAGAAGAGGTTCACAGGCTTCATCACATTGTCAGACAGGACATGGTGCTGTACACGGTTAAGGGCCCCCGATGTGAAGTCAGGGAGATCTGGAAAGAGAAGTGAAAAAGTCCCAAGGCAGAAGCAAGCTGGCGTGCCCAGTGGGACGGAGGAGCAGAAGGAAACCTGCTGTGGCTGGGACAGAGCGATTGAGGGGCCAAGTGGCGGGAGAGAGAGGCAGAGCCAGATCGTGTGACTTCTATGGAAGATTTTGAAACTTTCAGAGGGGCACCCCCGCTCCTCACAGAGTATGAGAAGGGGATAGTGTATGTAGATTGTATTTTATGAGCTTTTTGGTCATTACTAACAATTTCCAGTTATCTTGGCTGAATTAAGGAAACTTTTTTGCTATTCTATATATCTAATGCGTTATCAGAGTCTGTTGCTTATAAAGGATGCTTGGGCAGTAGCTTTCTAGAGCTAAGAAAACCACATTTCTTTTTTTGTTTGTTTGTTTTTGTTTGTTTGTTTGAGATAGGGTTTGGTTCTGTCGCTTGGGCTAGAGTGCAGTGGCTCATCATAACTCACTGCAACCTCCAACTCCTAACCTCAAGCGATCCTCCCACCACAGCCTTCCAGAGTACTAGGATTACAGGCGTGTGCCACCATGCCCAGTCATAACATTTCAACAGGATTATATACCAATATTTACTGTTCCATAAATCCAGTCATATTTGCTTAAAGTAATCTCCTTTAGAGAGATAAGAAGCAGAAGACCTTTTTCTTTTTCTTTTTTTTAGTTTTTAGGAAAATCATGGAAGCTATCAGTAAGGTTCTTTTAAGCTGGCAAACTCCATTTCCAGAGCACTTCTGTGTTGTCATAACTTGTGACCTATAGCAGCACAGAATTCCTTTCAGAGATCAGCATTGGTATAAACAGAGGGAAGCTGAAAAGGGAGGATTAGGCCATTGTCAATTAATGGAGCAGGCACAGATGAATTATTAAAGTGTTGACAAACAACTCTATTAGAGTTGTCAATTTATTACAATGAGAGCTAAAGCGAGAAAAGCCAGTCTGGAAGCGTTCTGACTAACAAGGAGCTCAAACCTCTTATGTACAAATGATGTTACGTATAATAGGTCGAATGCAGGTTTCCAAGACAACCAATTAGCTTGTATGGACTCAGGATTGATTATTCCATTCCACAGGAGAGTACATTAAATTGGTGAAGTCTACACATCTCTGGAGAACTCCTTACAGTCTAGCCAGAGAGCTTTTATGGTGTCAAAATACAGAATGGATAAAAATCTTGAAATCAGCTTCCACAGGAGGCCTACAGGCTGCTGGTCGTGCTGCCGCCATGTCTTTAGTGACCCCTGAGAAGTTCCAGCACATTTTGCGAGTACTCAACGCCAACATCGATGGGCGGCACAAAATAGCTTTTGCCATCACTGCCATTAAGGGTGTGGGTCAAAGATATGCTCATGTGGTATTGAGGAAAGCAGACATTGACCTCACCAAGAGGGCAGGAGAACTCACTGAGGATGAGGTGGAACGTGTGATCACCATTATGCAGAATCCACGGCAGTACAAGATCCCAGACTGGTTTTTGAACAGGCAGAAGGATGTAAAGGATGGAAAATACAGCCAGGTCCTAGCCAATGGTTTGGACAACAAGCTCCGTGAAGACCCGGAGCAGCTGAAGAAGATTCGGGCCCATAGAGGGCTGTGCCACTTTTGGGGCCTTCGTGTCCGAGGCCAGCACACCAAGACCACTGGCCGCCGAGGCCGTACTGTGGGGGTGTCCAAGAAGAAATAAATCTGTAGGCTTTGTCTGTTAATAAATGGTTTATATACAGAAAAAAAAAATCTTGAAATCAAAGGGCCTTGGCCCTGCCCAAGTCAGGATTTATATTCATATTATCACCAAGTCAAATGTCTTACAAACTTTCTTAGCTCTCCTGCTCTCAGACTGCAGTTCATCAGTGTCTGTGGTGTGACAAAGACTCTCTCTTTGACCAAACTTTAGTCATGCTCTGCTGACCCCCCTTTTGGATGAGACTTCAACCTTGTCCCATACCCAGCTTTGGCCTCCCCAGCCCAGCCTTAACAAAGATTTCTGCTAAGTCATCCCCACCCCTTGCTAGCTGATCAAGTTCTTCATTCCCCCCATCTTTTGGATTTCTAAGTCCTTAGCAAGAATCCTCTACCCTGAATGTCTCCTTTTAGTAACTTCCCATCCTTTGACCCCCTCACTCTTGTCCTTGGCTGCAAATCCCCACTTGCCCCTGCCAGATTCAGATTTGACTGCATCTCTCTCCCCTCCAGTAGCAGTGGTCTTGAATGACATCTTCCTTACCATTTTAACAAGTGTCAGAATAATTTTTTTAACGTCTCTCTTATCACAAGAGTCAACAACCCCTTATCCTCTCAAGACCCCAAGCTAACAACCAGTATTTAGAGATTGCATTGTCTGCCTTAGAATGACTTTGTTATTAGCTAGAACTAAATCAATGATTTTGGAGCTGAATTTTCCGTTTTTACGTGGAAGATTATGTGTTTATAATTTGCTCTCTTCACATAAGCAGAAGCAAAACCAGGGAGAGGTGTGTTCAGGGATGAAGTCAGCAGGAAAGAAAGTCTCCATGTTCAGACAGAGGTGACTATAAAAACCAGAGTCACAGGGGGTTATGTGAAGTCAAAATCTGTAGACAGTGAAGCAAGATGAGGGACATTTGAGAACATTCACTGAAAATCGGATATCCTCTTAGGGATGTGCCTCTGTCAGGACAGAGACCTTTAAGAATTTTCCAGGGCTTGCACATGTCACTCCCCCTCCTGCAAAGGTGATACTGCATCAGCTCCTGTCACCATAGATTAGTTTTGAGCGTGTATTCTTTTTTCAGTGCTGCCATAGCAAAGTGCCACAAACTGGGTGGCTTAAAACAACAGAAATTTATCATCTTACAGTTCTGGAGGCCAGGAGTCTGCAATCAAGGTGTCAGCAGGGCTGTGCTCTCTCTGACAGCTCTAGGGGAGGATCTTTTCTTTGCTCTTCCTAGTGGTGTGAGCTGGCAGTCCTTGGTGTTTCTTGGCTTGTAGACGCATCATTCCAGGCTTTGCCTCTGTGGTCATATGGCCATCTTTTCCCTGTGTTTTTTCACGTAGTCTTCTTCCCTCTGTGTGTGCCTGTCTCTGTGTGGCCAAATTTCCCCCTTTTATAAAGACAGCAGTCATATTGGATTTGGCCTACCCTAACGACCTCATTTTAACTTTTACCTTCATGAAGACTCTGGGAGTTAAGACTTCAACGTACCTTTTAAGGGAGACAATTTAACCCACATAGCATGTTTTTGAGCGTTTTTTTTTTTTACAGAATCATACCGTTTGTAGACTTTTGCCCCTGGCTTATTTCAGTCAACATTATGTTAATGAGATTCATCCATGTTGCTAGTACTTTATTCATTGTCAATCCTACGTATGCCTATATGATGGCTGTGCAGATTTTAGCCTGAAGGCCAAATGCAGTCATGATTCATTTTCTTTCCCATATGGATATCCAAGTATTATGGATATCCAAGACTATAAGAAAATATAGTCTTTGGTTTCTATAGTACTTTTTTCCCCACATTTCTCTTTGTTTGAATAGGAAACTAACTTAGTGAATCCTAAAGTAAAAGAAAACTTTTATATCCCTTCATCGTGTGACTATGAATATATAACATGTATAAATATGTATATCTCTTATAATACAGGTCATTATATATTTTGAACTAAAACACACGTTTGTGAAAAAAGTTAAATATTTTATGTATTTAATAATTGCTTTATTTATATCTTGCACATTTGCACATTAGACCCAATAATACGTTTGTTATTAAAAAAAAAAATCAAATGATCCAGAAGGATATAAAATCAAAATAATAGGCTTCTCTGCTTATCCTTGTGGCTTTCTCAGCCCAGCCCTTTATAAATAACCACTATTGACAGTTTTTTGGATATTCTTACAGATATTTTCATGATACAAAAGTGTGCATGTGTCATGTATGTGCATGTGCCCATGTATTTTTTACTACAAATGGGATCCCCTAATATGCATACTAATCTATAACTTGCTTTTTACATTTAATAATATATTATGGCTATATTTCCATTTTAGTTTATTGGAGTTCCTCCTCATTCTTTTTTTCTCATTCTTTTTAATTTTATAATGCTCTATTCAATGGATGCATGATAATTTATCATTCCCCAAATAGCAAACGCTTAGACTATTTCCAACTCTTTGTGTAAGTATATGTGGATTTACTTCTCTTTTTATTTGCCTCTATGAAAATATATTTAAGAATGATTTTTAGATGTCAAATTGCTATGTCATGTGTATGCATTAAAATTTTTGAATATATCACTGAATTGCCATTTAAGAAAAGGCAATAGCAATTCACGCTCATGAGGTGTTTTTATTGTTTTTAATTACCAGGACTTTACACCTCATAAAATCTAGAATAAGGAGGCTTTGCATTGATTGTTTATTCTGTTGTTTCAGAACAATGAGATGGTGGAGCTACAGAGAATACGCATGAAGGATGAAATTCGAGAATATAAATTCCGGGAAGCCCGACTCCTTCAGGACTATACTGAACTAGAAGAAGAAAATATCACGTTGCAGAAACTAGTGTCCACATTGAAGCAGAACCAGGTAAGGTTTAAGAAGTTTTTTGAGTTATACTTCAGATAGATCTACATCTTCTGACCACTAAGTTTAAATCTCCTCTTTATTTCTCAGGAAGGAACTTGTCAAAATTTATTATACTCCTTAATCTTCTCCTTATAATATTCATGTGCTGAAATGTCCCAACCCTGCCATTTCAGCTGAAATATAGAAGGAAAAAATATGGCTATGAGTAGTATAGTATACAATAAAGATTTATTAAAGAAGAATAATTTTAGTTTATACTTTAGCTGTGTGTTAATTTATTTCAGGAGTAAGTTAAAAATATCAGAATAAATATAACCTGGTGACTTCTCATTAAAAGCCTGAGTCTATAAGTTTCTTTTATACTACAAGCTTAAGATCTCCCTACAATAACATGTCTTTTACTCTTTATTTTTTCTGTAAATTGCTTTCAACCCATAGAGGGAAGGGGATAATGAAGTATAAATCAATAAGAACAAAATCTCATAAGAAAAAGAAAATGCCTGATTTCTTTTTCAGGTGTAACCTGATTACAAAGATTACATTTGTTCATTTAAATAATTGTTTTCTGTAGTGAGGTTTAGATAGTTTAATTTTCCTGATTGGTTTGCATTGTGGTATTTCCCAGTATATTCAAGAATTTAATAATTGAATAATATACTCAATAATTAATAATTCAATTTAATAATTCTTGAATATTTGATTTTAGAACAGTTTATTTATGAATAGAGTTATAGCAAGTAATTAAGCAAAAGTGAATTGAATGTTCAAGTTCTTTTCAAGGTGCTTCCTCAATCACAACCTCTATTCCGGTCTGAATGCTATTGCGCCCTCTCAGTTCAGGTCAACAAACTACGTGCCAGGCTCTGTGCTAGGCTGGACAGATGAGAATCTGCAGGGCCTGATTCTTGTCCTTGGTAAACTTAGAAGCTAGCCTAGATGGATGCTTCCACTTCCATTCACTTCCCAAGCTGGTATCTGTGTCTTAGATATTACTGATTTTGATAGATAGAAGGGTTAAGAGGGAAAAGGAAAAATCCAGAAAAGAAAAAAAACCCACATAGCGAACAATTGAAATTTGATGTCTGACCATTGTCGCTTCCTCCCAACTTTGGAGTGTTGGGGGAACAAGATGTCTACTAAGGAGTGCAGGGGGCGGTTTCAGTCCATTAGCAGGCTTGCATTCCTTCCCCTTTGGGCACTGAATCCCGTGTGTGTGCTGGGGGCTGGCAGATCCAGAGGCACCAGGTCTCGGTTTGGCTGGGGTAACTGAGCTCACAGTGGAGAGAAATTTAAACTTAGAAGAATATTTTTAAAAAGATGCTTCTCAAATAGTTCTTAAAATAAGAAGGGTACTTTTTTTTGGGGGGGGGTCATTGGTGAAGCACATGTAGGACTTGAAACATATTTACTTGAAGTGCAAATATTTCAAGTGGCCATTCCTCCCCATTCCTGGGATTCTCACTGTGCTCCGCATGGGTGGGAGGCGACCAGGCAGGAGCCTCCCTGGAGAGTCCTCCATGGCTGCACGTGGTACACTGATTTACTTGGGAGGTTAATGAAGGCCAGTGTTAGGTATTCTTGAAAGACTGCCAAGGTGTCTGTGAATACTCATTAACCCAGACACCGTTTCTGGGAGAATTTGTGCTGTCAGTCTGGCTGCGTACATAGAGTTTCCCAGTGCCCTTCTCACCGTAACTGAACCATGGAATCCAATGGTTAACTCAGAAGTTTAACAAAAGTGGGGGAAGAGATTTCTATATCTCTTTAATTTTATTTTCTAGATGCCATATAGTAATTTTCCCAATTAATCGTCTAATTAATTAATTCAAAATCATTTTCTGTACAGAGGAGAGGGGCCATCCGGCTTACTCCCTGCCAACTGGGTACATGGTAATGCCAGAAGTCTCTCCAGTTAAGGAAATGCTATGTTTGTGTCCTACTGTTAGCCTTTATTTACAGATGTTAACATCTATCATAAACTCTCTTTCTAATGAATGAAGTATTAAGTATAATATTTTACATATAAATGACACAGATTTTTTTGTTGTTGTTAAGAGATGGCAACAATTGGCATTCATCACAAAATAAGGCTGGGTGTTGCTTTGTGCAGAAGCTCCACACTCATCCTGTGGACTTTCAGCCTTGTTTGATGTTTCCCGAAACAGCAAAGCCGTTGTAAAATGCTTAGTTCAAAGAAGCTTTTTCCCTTTAAGTTTTATTTTGCTCTTAACTATTGTTTTCTAAATACAGTGTTAATTGTTGTTTAAGTAACACCTATTTATTAATTTATTTTCCATCTCTCTCCACTAATATTAATATTTCATATATAGACCCTAAAATAGGGTCTGGCTCACAGTAGTCATTAAATAGATACTTGTTGAAAGAATGAAAAAAACATTTTTTCTTTCTCTTACACACGGACTTCAATTTGGAGAGGGAACTACAGTTTAAGATTTTAATCGACCATACCAGTTTTTATTTGTGATACTAAATATGAAATATATGGAAGCATTGAAGAATTGACTCTGAGATTTTAACTATAGCCCTCTGTGTGCTAATTTGGTTCTGTGTCCAAAGTAAAATCAAGTCTGACCTTACAGACACGTTTTACATCTTTATACTTTTCAAACCAAAATATTTGAAAGAAGCGTCAGAAGCAGCAGCCATCATACAGAGAAATTACATCAACTGTCAGTTCTCTAGCAGACCGCCAACAGAATCTATCAGTCAAAGTAAGCTGTTTATTAGACACCTTATCACAAGGGAAACCACCTTGACAGAGCCTTCGAATATCTCACAAAGGGAGATTTAGAGAGAGGGTTTTAGGACCAGGACTGGGTGATTTTCAGGTAGGTTTTGCATGGTAGGAAACTGGTTGGGACAGACAGAGTCTATGACAGAGCTTTGAGTTGGGAGACACAGCAAACTGAGAGTGTTGAAGTGAATCTTGTAGAAGCTGTTTCACTTGGGTCAGAGTCTTATCTTCCAGGAGCCAAATATTTCCCTCAAGCAGCTAAATTTTTTTGTGTTGATGCCATTATTTTATTTTACTTTATTTGGAGACAGGGTTTCACTTTGTTGACTGGGCACAAGTGCATGGCATGATCATAGCTCACTGCAACCTCAAACTCCTGGGCTCAAGTGATCCTCCTGCCTCAGCCTCCTGAGTAGCTGGGACTACAGGCATAAACCACCATGCCTGGCTAATTTTTTCTATTTTTTGTAGATATGGGGTCTCGCTATGTTGCTCAGGCTGGTCTTGAACTCCTGACCTCAAGCGATCTTCCCACCTTGGCCTTCCAAAGTGCTGGGATTACAGGAGTGAGCCACCACACCCGGCTGTGGGCCCATTATTGTTTAACATAGGGGCAGGAAAAAATGTGCCTTGTCCCAGTACCACTTAACATAGGGCAGGAAATTGTGTTAGTTTCAGTTTTTAGAGATGTGATCATGAAAGGAGGGGAGAAATAATAAACACCATGTGCCTAATATCTCACACATGGAACTGAAACAATCAATTTTTGTTATCTAAGTATTGAAAACCCTTGTTAAAAATTAACAATTCAATCATACTTCTATTATGAAGAGCATTTCCTCCAAGGATATATTTCTGTATCAGGTAATAATACCATAAGAGACCTAGGGAATGTATTCAATTAATTTTTATTTCATTTAGCCAGTATTTCAGGGGTATCTTTCTATGAGGCCATGTACTTTTTTAAAGACAAAAGATATGTTCACTGGCTCAAAGAGTTTATAGTCCTAGTAGGGAAGGTGGGCAATAAACTCCTAGCAGTTTGTATAAATGAATATTAAAGCCATGTGTTCAGTTTGGCAGTATTGGGCCAGATTAAGATCTTTGGAGTTCCTAAGCTCTGAAAAGATTATGGTACCTACCCAGGACCCTTATATAGTTAAAAATCAAAAGAGTTACTAAACTATGAAGTTACTATAAGGAATCCAGACAAAGTACTGATTTTTCTCATCTTGACTACTTTGATATTGTCTTTAAAATATCAAACAGCAATTTTTAAGCATCTTTTCATTCTGTTTCTTGGTTGCTCCACTTGACTGGGCCTCTAATCGTATGATGCAGCCTAACAATGGTGGCACAGAAAGGAGTGATCAGTTTGCCTCCATGGGTCAACAAAGACTTCACAGTTAGGATCAGATTCGTAGGTCTTAAATGATGAATGTAAGAGTTTTGCAGATGATAGCCTTTTCCCAGGCAGAGAAACATGAAATAGCTAAGAGGTAGGCTGGGCACAGTGGCCCATACCTGTAATCTCAGCATTTTGAGAGGCCAAAGTGGAAGGATCCCTTGAGCCCAGGAGTTTGAGACCATCCTTGGCAACATAGCAAGACCTCATCTCTAAAAAATAAATTAAAAAAAAAATTAGTAGAGCATAGTAGCACATGCCTATAGTCCTAGTTACTTGGGAGGCTAAGGCAGGAGGATCACTTGAGCCCAGGAATTCCAGGCTGCAGTAACCAATGATCTCACTGTACTCCAGCCTAAGGTGACAGAGCAAGACCCTCTCTCAAAAGAAAAAAAAGAAAATAGTAGGAGCTTATATCATGTTTGAGTGAGTGGTATGCGTGAAGCTGCCCAGATAGAAAGAGATCAGGTATTATGGGAAATCTGGGCCAACAATTGAATAAAGATTACAGAATTTAAAAAGCTACAATGCATACTAATTAATGTCCTCAAGTCTAGCCCAGGAGTTAGCAAACTTTTTCTATAAAGGGCCAGATAGTAAATAATTTACGTTTTGCTGGCTGTACAGTCTCTCTTGCAACTATTCTACCCTGGTCTTATAGTATGAAAAGCAGCCAAAGACCATATGTAAACAAATTAGCATGCCTATGTTCCAATAAAACTTTATTTTCAAAAACAAGTGGTGAGCTGGATTTGGTCCAGAGGATTTAGTACTATTTGACAACCTCTGGTCTAGGTCATCAGTTTAACAAAGATTCCAACATAAAAGGTCTACAACTCAAACTAAATTAACGTCTGCAGATGTAAGCTATCACGTAATCTGGGGCAGTCAGAGGTTTGGCTGAAAGACTTAGGAAAGATCGGCAAGAGGGTATCCTGTGTTGTCCAGGGACAGAAAAGGAAGAGATCAGAAGGAAGATGACTTTATATTATATAAGCCAGCCTGGAAGAAACCATGACACATGCACACAGACTCTGTTGTCCCGTGCAGTTTCCAGGCTGGCTTTTTCACATCCATGTTGAGAGCAACCCTTGCTTCTCCTTCTGAAAGGGGGTAAAAGACCCTTCTGATTTCCAAACTGCCTTAATCCCAGGTCACTTGCAGAGCACTAAATCCTGCTCAGGGTGGTTTTATGGGTTCTTCTCTTCCTTCCCACTTTCTCCTCAATTTCCCTTACTTCCTTGCTAACAACTAAGAATCCTATAATCAAGGAATGAAACTTTCATTCCCCTACCAGAGATAAAGTGAAAAATACACCTTTTTGGTTGAGGTAACAACCCAGTTGAATTGCAGTCAATCAGTTTATGTAAAGGGAAAGTGGTTGGATTCTTAAGTTTTGCTAGGTAGGAAAAGTTGAAGAGAGTCCCAGGGCAGGAGCAGCAAACTCAAATGACCACAAGTAGCTTATAATTAGCATTAATAAGTATAAGTATGTAAAGAAAAAGTAGATCTAGAAGGAACAGTCACTGCTCAGCTAGAGGTGATTTTTTAAATTCACAGTAGTTATTTATTTAGCAAATGCTTATTGAGGAACAGAATTCTGTTTTAAACACCACAGAAGAACACTGAAGCACTATAAGGGACACCTAGGTGAATAAAAAAGTTCTTCCTCTCTCTAAGAAGGTTACAATGTAATGATGGAGACAAAATGTTTGTTAAAAGGTGGCATGAAGCCAGGCACAGTGGTGCACATCTGTAGTTCCAGCTATTCAGGAGGTTGAGACAGGAGGATCTCTTGAGCACAAGAGTTTGAGGCCAGCCTGAGTGATATAGTGAGACCCTGTCTCTAAAAAATACAGATGGCACATGTGGCATGTGATAAATGCCATGGAAAAGGTCCTAAGGAAGGCATGTCAGCTCAGAGGAGAGATCTCTATCACCTGTGGGCTTTCATGACCAAGAAGTTGTTTGAGCAGGCTCTTACTCGGTTATAATTCAAAAGAATATTACATTGATGACAATATAGATATCTTTTGTTATTGGATAGTTTGTATCTGTTCTTCCAGATTCTGTTCTTAAGCACACAAAAATTGCTTTCTCATTTTACTCTCAAACATATTTTACTGAGATTATGGTCTTTTAACAAATTTATCTCTGGGTATAAAAATTTCCCCCTTATTAATAATGAAATAAAGTAATGGTGATGTAAACCCTTTTCTTAGAGTGTAAGTGTTCTGATAAATTATTACAAAATATTCCTGATTTATCAGGCAAACAGTGCCCCCTTTTGACCACTGGATCCTCTAAAAGAAATCATAAGACAGTAAACACTTTTTTCATCTTTGCTAAGAATTAAATTATATACATAGTTATATACATTTATATTATTGTATCCAATTATACATAATATGTATTTATATTACATTATTATAATATCTTATTACATACAGGATGTGATTCTAAAGAAACCATTCTGTGTTACCTCAATGGTATTCAATGTGCTTTTTATGATTTATTTTGTAGACTAGTATTATGTATTTTTTTTATTGATTAGGTCCACTAGAGTGTTTCATGGCAGTTTTGTAAGATCCAAGTTTTAGTTTTATGAATCATCTTTATCCTGTCTGATTCAGGTTGAATATGAAGGCTTAAAGCATGAGATTAAGCGATTTGAGGAGGAGACAGTGCTACTGAACAGCCAGCTGGAAGATGCCATCCGATTAAAAGAGATCGCTGAGCACCAACTGGAAGAAGCCCTTGAGACTTTAAAAAATGAAAGGGAGCAAAAGAACAACCTGCGGAAGGAACTCTCCCAGTATATCACCCTCAATGATAACCACATCAGCATCTCGGTAGATGGACTCAAGTTTGCCGAGGATGGGAGTGAACCAAACAATGATGACAAAATGAATGGGCATATCCATGGGCCGCTTGTGAAACTGAACGGAGACTATCGGACTCCCACCTTAAGGAAAGGAGAGTCTCTGAACCCTGTCTCTGACTTATTCAGTGAGCTGAACATTTCAGAAATACAGAAATTGAAACAGCAGCTTATGCAGGTAAGAACTTGGTTGAGGGCTGCTAGAGTGAATTTCTTGTAGATTGCATGTAGCCTGTTGTAGAATTTCTGATTCTCATGTTTTAGTTCCAGATTAGTTTTTAAAATGTTGCTTCTTCAACCAGAAAGTATGTTATTTTAGGAAGACATGACAGAAGGGATGTTGAAGAGAAATCTCTCATTTGCATCACTTTAAGGAACATATTTCTTAGAGCCACAAATTAAATTTCAATCAAGTGTAAGAAATGACAGAACCTTGATGTGTTTCTGACTAACAAGAGAAATCAAAAGGTTTATACACAAGTGAAATGACAGAAAATGCAGTTTTCTACCACAAGCAATTATATATATACCTTCCAGATTAATGCTTACATTTCACAGGAATTCCTTAAGCCTTAAAATACATAAATTTCCTATGTACACATTAGCCAGGATACCATATGATTACAGAACAGGTATAAATCTGAAACCAAAGGATTCTTATTCCAAGCTAAGCCTTAACTTTTTAACATCTTCAAATCAGATACCTTGTGCAGAGTCCCAGCCTTTAACCTTACCTCATTGTGAAATAGCTTTCTAGTTTAGCATCTGGCCTCCCCGCCACACCTAGTGGAAAGTTGTTTGAGGACAGCAGCAGGATCACCTGGGAGCTTATTTGTACTACAAACTGTTGAGCTCCCCATAGATCTACTGAACCAGGAATCTGGTTTAACATGCTTGGTGAGTGATTACATTTGAGGCTTCATTTTCTATTGCAATCCTATCCCTCCAATGTTCTGCATATACAGCTGATGATTAGAGTCTATTAAGACTCTGGCAACACTTATTTTTATAGCAAACAGAGCTTATAATTTTCTGCCTCCACAGAAATGATGACTGGAAAATGAAAATAGCAGAGTAAGTAAGACTAGAGAGCCAATGGAGATAATTTGTTAATAGATTTATTTTTAATACTATATCAAGATTTAATATATCCTGCAATTTACCTGCCCAGCGCTTTTGGGCTGCTAAAAGAATTCGTTCTTACAATGTTTAATTTGAATCCAGAAATAAGTTTTATAGTGTGGCTGGCCAGGTGCGTCGCTCACGCCTGTAATTCTCACACTTTGGGAGGCCGAGGCAGGAGGATTGCTTGAGGCCAGGAGTTCGGAGACCAGCCTGAGCAAGAGTGAGATCCCATCTCTACAAAAAATAGAAAAATTAGCCGGTGTGGGTAGCATGCACCTGGAGGCTGAGGCAGAGGATTGCTTGAGCCTAGGAGTTTGAGGTTGCTGTGAGCTACCATGACACTACCGCACTGCAGCCAGGGCGACAGAGAAAAATTATCTAAAAAAAAAAAAGTCAGTTTCATAGTGTGAGAAGGTCTGGAAAGGGATGTTCATTTAGCAAAATGTTAGAGCGAGAAAAACTTTGCTGGGTAAACCTTCCCTCAATATACCAGAAATCTGTGTACCTTCAAATCTTTCATCAGTACTTAATTAATGTGGACAGTTTGCAAAGATGTAGAGAGCCACAAGCAGGGTCTTATATCCCAAAGTTTGCTCCAAATCTAGTTGTAAAAACCAAGCTCAACATGGGACGGGCTTTGCAGCTTCCAGCCTCACACCGACATTAACTTTTAATTTTGTTTTTAGGCAGAGTAACCATTTCTCTTCTTGTATTCAGCATTTTTAAAAAAGCATGTCAGCTTTTCTTAAGAATATATTTTATTCAAATTGTTGAGTGCAGTGTAACAGGGTATATCTTCTCATGAATTATTTCTTTATAATCTGATTGCTTTTCCTTAGCTATGTACTCCCTTGGGTTTAATTTATATAAATAAACAAATTATAAAAATATTATAGGATACATTGCCTAGGATTTATGGTAATTGGCCTTGATGTTAATGAGTCTTGATAATAACATGGCAATTCTGATAAACAACAGATCTTATGTACTATAAAGCATATACTATGTGTCAGTACCACTGTTCTGGAATGTCTGAAGAGGAGCCGATCAAAGGCACTTTAGATATAGCCATCTGAAATGCTTGGAGCCAGATGTGTTTTGAAATTAAATTTTCAGAATGTGGAAAGGTCATATGCAACATATACCATATATATTGTGATATCCCCAGTGGAGGCAGATGCAGCACCCAATGATCCAATAATATGAACATTTCTGTAGTGAGTGTTCACACCAAGAGGGAAAAATGAGGACCATAAAAGGCCTCACATCAGTCAGGTGCAGTGTGGCTGCTCCAGGAATTTAGAACTGTCTGAATATTGCCACCAAGTGAGTTATGATAACACTTTTATTTCACACTTTTTGGATTTTGACACTGTGGCTGTTGTAGGTATAGCACTTGCTATGCTGTTGGGCAGCTCTGAGTTTTGTATATTTCGGCTTATGGCATCAGCATGCTTGGGATGTGACAGTTTGTATTTTCATGGTCCCCTTATGCTTTAGGATTTCTTTTGGTGTGGGTCCAAAACACTGCATCTGAGAGAATGCTGAGTGCCTACAAATCCAACACCTATGCTTAATTAAAGTTGATAGTTTTTGACATTGTGATAATGTAGAAGCTCAGAGGCAGGGATATAGCACCCTTAACCAAGCAGTATACGACATTTAAGATTTTCTTCCTTTTGATCAAGAACCCCTTTGCTAGACAGGAAGAATAAGTTCAAGAGATCTATTGTACAACATGGTAACTAACTATAGTTAAAAACAATGTATTTTGGAGTCTGCTGGAAACTGCTAAAAAAAAAAAAAAGAAAAAAACCCAATGTATTGTATTCTTGAAAATCACTAAGAGAGTAGATTTCAGGTGTTCTCATCACAACCATGATAAGTATGCGAGGTAATGCATATGTTATAATTAGCTCAATTTCCACAGTGTATACATATTTTAAAACATCTTGTACATGATAAATATACACAACGTTATTGTCAATTACAATAAATAAATAATTTTTTTTTAAAGAACTCCTTTAAAAAACAGCATACCTAGGCCATACCCTATTGGCCTTTTCTTATTTTACAAAGTTCCATTTATGCACATAAATTATGTTTTCCCATCCATAGGTATTTACTTAACCTGGTTCCAGAAAAAAAAAAATTTATGCTTCTGCCTTGGTTATCAGGAATGTTGGGTGAGTTGCTTCACTTCTCTGAGGCTCATTCATAAAGGGGAAGGTAATGCATTAGCCCTACCACTAGTCTCTACCATGCCTTTGTTGGAATTATGAAAAAGAAAAAAAAAAGGTACCTTTCTTCAAAATAGTCTACTGCCATCTGCTGGGAAATAGTAACAATAGATATAATAATCTATATCTACTACAATTTAGTGTCTCCTAGAGTTGTATCACATACAACCTGCAGATTAATGCATTGAAGCCCTGTTGATAGTGCTGCATCTTCTTTGTAGAATTGTTGTGAAGATCAAATGGGATGGTAAATATGAAACTATGTATAAGTCATAACATTTTATGTTATTGTTCTGGAAACTGCCATCGGTTTTTGAGGTGACAAGAAGGTCCCTATTACTACCTTATATAAACATAAATCATAGATAGTATGGGAAAATGTTGGGAAAATATAATTGAAGAATTAATGAAAAAAAAAAGAATTAATGAGATGTAGCTCATAGACCATTATTTTATTGTATCACCCTATATTACTATATTAAAGACAGAAACAGGAGTTTGCAGGGTTTTGCCCTGAAGGAATGTGTGAACTCAATGGTTTACTTATTAGAGGCTGCTATCATGGGAGAGCTCTCAAATCTCCGGTAGGGATGTTTTCCAGGAAGGCTTCCCGGTATCTCAAAATCTGTGAGCTTCCCTTTGTCTTGAAATACAAGGCAAGGCAAATATGGCCCACAGGATGGGAGCCGGAGACAATGAGTGCTCTTTGCCCAGAGATGCGCCCCGCTGGTTATAAACAACCTGTTTTATAGAGATGGGCTTCCTGCTCTCTCCTGTCTGTCTACCTTTAAGTCCACAATAACTAATCAAAGAAATATAGAGTCACTATACCTCTTTCGTTATACCTCTGTTAATTGACAACTACCTCTTATAATTTAGAAGTTAGCCCCTAAAAGACTTTATACCTGGCCAGGCGCGGTGGCTCACGCCTGTAATCCTAGCACTCTGGGAGGCCAAGGCAGGTGGATCGTTTGAGCTCAGGAGTTTGAGACCAGCCTGAGCAACAGTGAGACCCTGTCTCTACTAAAAATAGAAAGAAATGAATCGGCCAACTAAAAATATATAGAAAAAATGAGCCGGGCATGGTGGCGCATGCCTGTAGTCCCAGCTACCCAGGAGGCTGAGGCAGAAGGATTGCTTGAGCCCAGGAGATTGAGGTTGCTGTGAGCTAGGCTGATGCCACAGCACTCTAGCCTGGGCAACAGAGTGAGACTCTGTCTCAAAAAAAAATAAAAAAATTTATACCTGTTCATTCACCTAGATAGAGTAAAAGCCCTTTGAGAAGACTTTTGACCCTAACCCACTACCTATATAATCCTGTCTCACCTAGCATCTGTGTTCCCTGATATGTAAATATGTTACCCTGACAACTGATAATTAATGTCTATGATTATAAAAACCTATATGAATCTAACCATATTACTGGACGTTCACGGGGATATGTCCAATCTCCTAAATAACCCCACTGTTATATCTAATCATTTTATACAAAACTATAAACTATACCTTAGTCTCTATATATTCCTTTATTCTATTTAGTATCCATTTCCTTATCCTCTATGGCGACCCCTATCTAAGAGACCTGGCTCCGTGGGAAAAAACAGCTGATCTCCTCACCAGCCTGCCTCAACTACTCCCCCACAGGAAAAGGCAAGCGATGGTGAGCCTGTATCTAAATTAGGGAGTGCTTTTTTCCCAGAGAAAATTGGAGTGAATGTTTTACTAAACTGTATGTCTTTGTAGGTTATAGAGTAAATTACAAGAAATGTTTTAAATTTAGCTAATTATGCTAACTTTCACATAACACAGAAGCCTGTGGACAAAAAATACAGTAAGAAAACATTTTATTAACCTAAGGGAACCTATAAACTCGACAATAGTCCTTGATAGTGAATAGCTCAATTAGTGTCATACTTTATTCACTAAGAGAAATTTTTCAGTGTATTATTGGATAAATTATTTTGAATTTTGGGAGCCCTCAAGACCTCATTATTTCAAACAGATTATAATTGACATTTTCCAGTGACAGTCAAGTACCTTAATTGGTTTTATTAGAATGAAAATAAGTAGATCCTGTCTGAAAAAACTAACTCAATTACTTAATCTACTTAAAGGAGTCCTTTGTGCTTGTGCTGAAATTTCTACCTTTGATAAATATTCTCTGTTTAACTTTACATCGGCATAAAGTCAAACTAGGCAGGAGAAAACACTTTGGATTTTTTTTTTCAGTATCACACTGGATATATTAATATATTAATAATTGCACATGTAGTGAGAGAAAACAGTAATATTTCTGTAAAAACTGAAATAAACATATTTTGTTCTATCCTCATGGATGTGGAAGAAATAAATTCATATTATGTTTGGATCCATTCTAGTAAAGGCGCTTTTAATTTTTCCTATAATGATCGATGGTAAGTGGTGATGGTAATTTGCTTTATGTCCCATAAGAGTTCAAAACAGTTTATATACATATTTGTTTAAGTGGTGGGTGCTTATAACAACTGTTTCGGGTAGATAGTATTGTTATCTCCATATTATAAACAGAAACTAAGGCTGAGTGCGGTGGCTCACGCCTGTAATCCTAGCACTCTGGGAGGCCAAGGCGGGCGGATCCCTCAAGGTCAGGAGTTCGAAACCAGCCTGAACAAGAGCGAGACCCCGTCTCTACTAAAAATAGAAAGAAATGAATTGGCCAACTAAAAATATATAGAAAAAATTAGCCGGGCATGGTGGCGCATGCCTGTAGTCCCAGCTATTCGGGAGGCTAAGGCAGGAGGATCGCTTGAGCCCAGGAGTTTGAGGTTGTGTGAGCTAGGTTGATGCCACGGCACTCTAGCCCGGGCAACAGAGTAAGACTCTGTCCCCCAAAAAATAAATAAATAAACAGAAACTAAGGCACAACTGTTACATCATTTGCTCAAGCTAAAAAATCTAGTAAGTCTGCCAGGCGTGGTGGTTTACGCCTCTAATCCTAGCACTCTGGGAAGTCAAGGCGGGGAGAATTGCTTCAGCACAGGAGATGAAGACCAGCCTGTGCAAGATCAAGACCCTATCTCTACTAAAAATAGAAAAATTAGCCAGTCGTGGTAGCTATAGTCCCAGCTACTCGGGAGGCTGAGGCAGGAGGATCGAGTGAGTCAGGAGTCTGAGGTTGCAGTGAGCTATGGTGACGTTACTGTACTCTACCCAGGGCAACAGAGCGAGACTATCTCAAAAATAACAACAACAACAAAAACAAAATACCCACAAAAATCTAGTAAATGGAGTTGCAATACAGAGAAAGTTCAAAAAGTCAAATATCATCTCTGCTTAAAGACTCACAGAAATTTATCAGATGAAATTAATTAAATCAAGATTGGTCAGTTATTTTAAAACTTAAAGTGACAATTTCCGAGTACAAAGTCCTTTATAAACTTTATAGGCAAACACATTTCTCAGAAGCCTTCCTTTTTCTACTATATATTAGTAAACATAAAAATAGAATTTATAAGCACAATCAGGAGAAGAGTCTAAATGGTCTATTTTAGAATACCTTTACGGAGATGTAATTCACATACCATACAATTCACCCTTTTGAAGTTGTTTTTAGTATATTCATAGACTTGAGCAACCATCACCAGAGCCAGTTTTAGAACATTTTCATCACAGCAAAAAGAAACCATGTGTCTATTAGCAGCCACTCCCCAATTTCCCTGAACTTCCAGTCCTAGACAACCACTAATCTACTTTCTGTCTTTGTAGATTTCTCTATTATAGAAATTTCATACAAATGGAATTATACAATATATGGTCTTTTGTGACTGTCTTCTTTCACTTAGCATAACATTTTCAAGATTGATCCGTGTTGTAACATACTAGCACTTCATTCCTTTTCATTGCCAAATAATACTCCATGGTATAGATATACTACATTTTGTTTAACCATTTATTAGTTGATGCACATTTGAGTGGTTTACATTTTTTAGCTATTATGCATAATGCTGCTATGAACATTTGTGTACAAGTTTTTGTGTGCACATGGTTTAATTCTTTTGGGTGGAATTCTAGAGGTAGAATTGCTGGGTCATATGGTGACTTTATGTTTCACCTTCTGAGGAATTGCTAGTTTGGGAAAACTGTTTTCCAAAGTGGCTACACCATTTTATATCCCCAATGGCATTGTATGAGGGTTCTGATATCTCTACATCCTTGCCAATACTTATTATCTGCCTTCCTGAGCATAGTCATTCTAATGGGTATGAAGTAGTACCTTGTTATGGGTTTTTTTGTTGTTGTTGTTTGTTTTTTCCTAGAAAAACACAGTGATCCTAGAATTATGGTTTTGACTCGCATTTCTTTGATGGGTAATGATGCTGAGCATCTTTCCATGTACTTATTAACCATTTGTATGTCTTCTTTAGGGACATGTTTATTCAGATCCCTTGTGCATTTTTTTGTTTCAGTTGTCTTTTTATTTCTGAGTTGTAAGAGTTCTTTATTCAGGTACGAATCCCTTATCAGATACATGATTTGCAAATATTTTCTCCCACTCTGTGGGTTGTCTTTTCACTTCCTTGATGGTGTCCTTTGATGAACAAAAGTTTTTGTTGTTTGTTTATTTGTTTTAGAGATGGGGTCTCATTATGTTGCTCAAGCTGGTGTGCAGTGGCTATTAACAGGTGTGATCATGGCACACTACGGCCTTGATCTCCCGGGCTCAAGCAATCCTCTTACCTCACCCTCCCAAGTAGCTAGGACTACAGATGCATGCCACTGCACCCACCTAAAAAGTTTTAAATCTTGATGTGTATGATTTATTTTTTTTTTTCTTTTGCTGCTTGTGTATTGGGTGTCATATAGAAACCATTGCCTAACCTAAGGTCATAAAGATTCATGGGTAGGTTTTCTTTTAATAGTTTTACAGTTTAGCTCATACAATTAGGTCTTCCATTTTGATGTAATTTTTGTATACAATGTGAGGGAGGAGTTCAACATTACTGTTTTGCATGTGGGCATCCAGTTGTCCAAGCACCATTTGTTGAAAAAACTGTTCTATTCTTTCTCCCATTGAATTGTCTTTGCAACCTTGTCAAAAATCGATTGGCCATAGATGTATGGGTTTATTTCTCAGCTTTCAATTCTATTCCATTCATCTATGTCTATTCTTATGCCAGTACTACATTATTTTGATTATTGTTGTTTTGTAGTAATTTTTGAAATAGAGAATTTCACTTGTTCTTTTTTAAGAAATTTTTTCCAGATTGTTTTGGCCATTCTGGATCCTTTGCATTTCCATATGAACTTTTTGATCAGCTTGTCAATTTCTGCAAAGAAGCCAGCTGAAATTTTGATAGAGTTTGCGTTGAATATGTAGATCAATTTGGAAATATTGCCATCTTAACATTGTCTTTTGATCCAAGAACAGTGATGTTCATCCTTTTATTTAGGTCTTCTGTAACTTCTTTAACAATGCTTTACAATTTTCAGAGTACAGATGGTTCTCAGTGGTCCTCAACAGTGGTTTGACTTACAATTTTTCAACTTTACGATGGTGTGAAAGCAATAGGCATTCAGTAGAAACTGCACTTTGAGTACCTATATGACTATTCTGTTTTTCATTTTCAGTATAGTATTCAACAAATTACATAAGATATTCAATACTTTATTATAAAATAGGTTTTATTTTAGATGAATTTGCCCAAATATAGGCTAATGTAAGTGTTCTGAGCACATTTAAAATAGGCTAGGCTAGGCTATAATATTTGGTAGGTTAAAGATATTAAATGCATTTTTGACTTATATTTTCAGCTTATGATGGGTATATTGGAATGTAACTCCATCATAAATTGAGGAGCATCTGATACATTTTGCACTTCTTTTGTTAAATTTGTTCCTATGTATTTTATTTTTTGATAGTGCCATAAAAGCAATTGTTCTATTAATTTCTTTTTCAATTGTTCATTGCTAGTGTACAGAAATATAATTGGTGTTCATATATTAATCTTGTGTCTGTAACATTATTGTTCTTGTTAATTAGTTCTAATTGGTTTTTTAGTAGATTCCTTAAGAATTTCAATGTACAAGATCATGTCATCTGCAAATAAAGATAATTTTACTTTTTCCTTTCCAATCTATATGCCTTTTATTTGATTTTCTTGCCTAACTTCCCGGACTAGAATCTCAGTACAATGACAAATAAAAGTGGCAATAGCAAACATCTTTGTCTTATTCTTTATCTTAGGAGGAAAATGTTCGGTCTTTCCCCAGTAAGTGTAATATCTGTGGGTATTTCATGCCCTGTATCAGGGTGAGGAAGTTTTCTTCTCTTCTTAGATTGTTGACTTTTTTTTGTTTTTAATCATGAAGGGCTATTGAATTTTGTCAAATGCATTTTCTGCATATATTTAGACAATCATGGTTTTTGTCTTTTATTCTATTAATACAGTTTATTACATTTATTGATTCTTGGATGTTAAATCACTATTACCTTTCTACAGTAAATCTCATTTGGTTATGTTGTCTATTCCTTTTTATATGTTGCTAGATTCAATTTTCTAGAATGTTGTTGAGGATTTTTTATCTATATTCATAAGGGATATTGGTCTGTTGTTTTCTTACAATTTGCTTGTCTCGGTTTGGTATCAGAGTAATACTGGTCTCATAGAATGAGTTGGGAAGGGTCTTTCTCCCTTTATGTTTTTGAGCCCTTGTCCAGCTGACTGACTTCTGTGTATGTGAGTGTGCTTGACAGAGAGGGTTCTTTTTACCATAGCTGATGAATCCCCTCCCCCAGGGTTTGTTTGTTCTTTCTTGATCTTTTTTCACAGAGTTCTTTTTTGTCAGGACACAGGTATGCATTGCCAGAGTTGCTTCACTTCAAATAGAGAAGACTAAATTATTTACGAGCTCTATTTGTACATATTGATACTAAGTATACTGTTACAAGAATCACACCTATCATTCAAGTGTCAGAGTGTGAGTCCAGTGAACAGACTAGAATAAAGACTTTATGGAAATTCCTCAAAAAACTAAAAATAGAATTACCATATGATCCAGCAATCTCACTTATGGGTATATATTCAAAGGCATTAAAATCAGTATATGGAAGAGATACCTGCATGCCTATGTTTATTACAGTGTTATTCACAATTGCCACGATATGAAATCAACCTAAGTGTCCATCAACAGATGAATGGATAAAGAAAATGTGGCATATACACACACTGGAATATTATTCAGCCTTAAGGAAGAAGGAAATCCTGTCCTTTGCCACAACATGAATGAACCTAGGGGGCAGTATGTTGAGTGAAATAAGCCAGACACAGAATGACAAATAGCACATGATCTCACTTAGGTGTGGAATCTGAAAAAATCAGACTCATAGAAATAGAGAATAGAATGGGGGTTAGCAGAGGCTGGGGGAAGGCTGAGTAAGGAGAGGGGTTAGGCCAAGGGTACAAAGTTTCAGTTAGGAGGAATAAGCTTTAGTGATCTGTTGCACAGCATGGTGACTATAGTTATTAATAATAACAATGTATTGCATATTTCAAAATTGCTACAAGTGAATTTTATTTTGTTTTTATTTATTTATTTATTTATTTATTTATTTATTTATTTATTTGAGACAGAGTCTCCCTGTCATCCTGGGTAGACTGCAGTGGTATCATCATAGCTCATAGCAATCTCAAACTCCTGGGCTCAAGCGATTCTCCTGTCTCAGCCTCCTAAGTAGCTGGGATTACAGGCATGCACCACTGCACCTGCCTAATTTTTCTATTTTTTAGTAAGGATGAGGTCTCACTCTTGCTCAGGCTGGTCTCAAACTCCTAAGCCCAAGCGATCCTCCTGCCTCAGCCAGGAGGATTACAGGGTGCTAGATTACAGGAGTCAGCCACTGAACCCAGCCTAAAAGAGTGGATTTTAAATGTCTCACCACAAAGGGAAAGGATAAGTATGTGAGGTGATGGGTATGTTAATTAGCCTGATTTAATCATCCTACAATGTATACATATATTATAACATCACATTGTACCCCACAAATATATACATTTATTATTTGTCAGGTAAAAATAGCAGCTTTCTTGATATACAATTTATGCACAATAAAATTTATCCTTTTAAAATGTTAAAAATAAGACTATGAACATTGATAGCTTATAAAACAGCTTTGATTCCTTTTCCTTTAGAAGTGCTGATATAAATGTGTTAATTCTGATGACGATCTTTTCTTTTGTTCCTTCATAAAAGAATCTATGAGGCTGGGCGCGGTGGCTCACGCCTGTAATCCTAGCACTCTGGGAGGCCAA
>VBSM01002616.1:30713847-30727616 GCA_008086735.1 Cheirogaleus medius | reverse complement strand
GCAACAAAGTAAGACTCTGTCTCAAAAAAAAAAAAAATTTGCTGGATCATAACAGTGTACATTAATCATTTTTAAAGGTCAATTCCCTGTTAATTTATCAAAATGTTTTTGAAAAGCATTGTTTTCTAAAATATATTTTTAATACATCCTTTTAGGTGATTTTAATTATTTTAATAAGCAGATATGAGTATTATTTTTCTATTGAGGATCAATGAAGTAATTATATCAATAAAAATGAAATTAGTTTAAATTACTTTTTATCCTTTGGTTGAGGAATTAAGAGAGATACAAATCTCATTATAAAATGTAAGACACAGGACATAAAATGTCATTTAACCTATATAAGAGATACTTTCAAATAGATTTCATTTCTATGAGATAGTGAGCAGAAAACCCCATCTCCTTAAAGGCATAATTTCTTGATTCTGGAGAATCAACTCTAGGGTGGGACATTGATTGTTAACAGTAGTAAAATGTTTTGTATTAATTGATTAGTGCTTGGTACTGATTTGCTACATTAGCACACCCTTTTTAGGGGAAAATATTCTGGCCTGTGTCTCTCAGTTTGGCTCAGCTTCTGCTACCTGAGCCCCTGAAATTCTGGTTTCTGGCCATGGCTTATACACTCTCTTTTTCTTCACTATATCCTTATCCCAGCACACAAATGCCAGTGTCCTTCCGCATGCATTAGATTTTACAGTCTCAATTACCAGCTAATCTGAGAAGTGCCTGCCAGCCTTGATGAAAATCAAAAAGGAACCCTGTTGTCATCAAGGAGTTTGTAATCAGGTAGCAGATTGTATATCTTCATAAAATCCTCAGTTATTTTGTAGCCAACATTTTATCTTGATGCCTTAACTACCTAGGCCTATATCATCATCATATCATTTAATCATAATTAAATAAGTCTACCAGAATATGTAAAATGACTTCGTGCAATTCACAAGAGATGTTATTTCTGTAGTAAAGACCTGCCCTTGGCCGGGCGCGGTGGCTCACGCCTGTAATCCTAGCTCTCTGGGAGGCCGAGGCGGGCGGATCGTTTGAACTAAGGAGTTCGAAACCAGCCTGAGCAAGAGCGAGACCCCGTCTCTACTAAAAATTAGAAAGAAATTAATTGGCCAACTAAAATATAGAAAAAAAAAATTAGCCGGGCATGGTGGCGCATGCCTGTAGTCCCAGCTACTTGGGAGGCTGAGGCAGAAGGATCGCCTGAGCTCAGTAGTTTGAGGTTGCTGTGAGCGAGGCTGACGCCACGGCACTCTAGCCCGGGCAACAGAGTGAGACTCTGTCTCAAAAAAAAAAAAAAAAAAAAAAAGACCTGCCCTCAGCATTTGCACAAGATAAATAAGAAATTTCGAACTTGAAAAAGCAAGTTTGAACTTTCTTCTTGGAGTAACAGCCTAAGCAATTTGTTCTTTACACTGTTTTCCACGAAGGAGTGTTTCCTCCTGGTTGTGTTGTTCCCCGTATCATTTCAATCCTCTCCCTCCCTTTGTTCCTCCTTCCTTTCTTCCATGCCCCCCCTTCTCTCATACTATGTCTGAACTAGTGTGAGAGAATGGGATTGTTTTGAAATCTGAAAAGTTTCCTGTGATACTTTAGATTTTACCAATTTTTAAAGCAAGTCACAGAAATGTATTAACCTTAGACACATAATTACCCCTTTAGATATGTAGGCAACAATACACACAAACATGTTCATACTGAAAATAGCCTTTATGTTTCACTACATTCAAACTAGTAAACGTTTATTTGCCTGTTTGTTGTACTGCGAAGCCTATGTTCCTAAGCATGTACCAAAACCGTATGCCTTTCATTAACCCCTTTGCTCATGGACTCATTCATCAAAATGTAACAATTCAGTGAACACCTACTATGTGTCAGGCACTTTTCTTAGCTCTTGGTATATACAGTGATATTCAAATAAACTCTAAGTCTGGTAGGGGGTGTAGGTAGGCAAATAAGTAATGATGTTACTAGTAGATGTTCCTAGAATAAATAAAAGAGTTAGAGAGGTTAGGAATATCCTTCCAGAAGAGATGCGCGGCTGGCCGTGAAAGGTTGCTAGACCTTTATGGGCTCGAGGTAGGGGTGCAGGTGTGGGTGGTGAGAAGAAAAGGAGGCCAGCTTGTGCAGATGCCCTGAGCTGAGGCCTGCAGCCTGGGGCAGAACTTGGAAGTGTTGGCAAGTGAGGCCGGAAGGGTGGCCAGGGACCTGAAGATAGAAGGCCCAGGCAAGTGAAGGCAGATTTTACCATGGGTATAGCTAACAGCTGTAAGAACTGGATTCACTTTTCATTATATAAAATCACCCCAGGCTGGGCGTGGTGGCTCACGCCTGTAATCCTAGCACTCTGGGAGGCCAAGGGGGGAGGATGGGCCGGCCTGAGCAAGAGCGAAACCCATCTCTACTAAAAATAGAAAAATCAGCTGGGCATCACGGTGCGCATCTGTAGTCCCAGCTACTCGGGAGGCTGAGGCAGGAGGATCCCTTGAGCCCAGGAGTTGGAGGTTGCAGTGAGCTGTGATGACGCCACTGCACTCTACCCAGGGTGACAGAGTGAGACTCTGTACTGAATCCCCCTTTCAAAAAATTAAAAATTAAAAAAAATAAAATCACCCTGAGAGCAAGGTAGAGCATGGATTAGATATGGGTAACACCTGAGATAAAGAAGCAGCTACAGAGACTTCTGAAATATGCAGATGAGAGGCGGTGGAGACGGGAATCAAAACTGTGAGGAACATGAATGTTTCCACGTGTTTGCAGCTGGAATTCAGCTGTGTATTTCATAATCCAGCATGTCTGTGTATGCACAACCCACTCTTACTGCTGTGCTCCTTCATCCTCCAAAGTTTTGTATATGAAAGGAGCTCAGTGAATGCTGTTTGAACTTACTTCCTAAACTAATGGCTTCAGCATTTCGTTATTTATCAATTATATTTTTTCCTATAGAGGCTTTTCTATTTATGTGTGTTCCACCTCTCCATACCACTATACTTTCTTTTTCCACAGAATTCAATTCTTGAAGTAGGAGTGAACACTAGTCTGTGGAAACCTGCAACCTTTTAAGCATATATTTTCTTTCAACATAGTTTCCACAGAGTTCTTCCCTGTAGACGAAGACCTGGACGCTGCCTAATGCTAGAGCATGCTGTCTTTAGTTTGGAATCTGCCAAAACAAAAGTTAATTCAAAAATATTAATTTGCAAAATTACCAATCATGTGTTGAAAAATACATTTTTATATCTTGCCCCAGTGAGATATGTAATTAGAAATTAGTTCAGATTTCCAAATTTGAATCATGCATGCTGCAAGAGTCATTTTTGTTCTTTTTCTGGGATAGTCATAATTTATTTTACAGTGGAAATGTACAGCATCCCCAAATTTCTTTTCATTTCTTTCAGTGTGTCTTCAAGTGCTACCTTCATTTTTAGGACATCTTTTAGTATAGAATGATCTCAAATTGGAATGTGCAATGTTAAGGATGTCATCTGAAAGATTTGTCCCTTTATTAGATTCTTTTTGTCACTGTAACGACAGATACCTAATTGAAAAATGAAAAATATGAGAATTTGTCTAATTTTTTTCCAAATAGCTCTGTATTTGCTTTGTTTAGATTAAATACTGAATTTCCTCACATTTAGCTGAATGTTTTTTTATCCAGAGAACTAGTTTCATATAAAAATATTTTGGAATTCTAAGATTCCCCCCTTTCTTATTTTCTCTTGCAAAAGTTTAAGCTATGTGTATCACATATATCAGTTTTACCATCACGTATGTACATATGCTAACATTATGAAGTCTTTTCTGATCCCCTGCCTGCACTAGGTGAAATCAGCTACTTCCTTCCCTAGGACCCACTGCTAACTGCACAGGCAAAGAGTTTGTTGTATTAATAAAAAATACATTTTCTGTATATTTGGGAACGTATGTGTATGTATGTGTGAACATGCATTAGTCTATCTGAATATAACCTATTCAATTATTCAGTCAGTTGTTTATTCTCTATTGTGTGTCCATAATAAAATCTGATTCTCCTATGAGTCTGTAAGCTCTTCATAGGCAGGAACCTTGCCTCCTTGGTCTTTAAATCCTCAGTTCTTGCATAATACCTGGCACATAGTAGGCCTTCAATTTGTTGGATAAGAGATAATTTCCCATAGTATCTCAAAATAACCAAGTTTATTGTGGTTTGTCATCTATTCATGTAGTTCCTCTGATGTTTAGAATTATAAATAGTGTAATGCAGATATGGTTTAATATAGGCAATGTAGTTAAAATCTGTATAATAATTGCAAAGCGAAATTTTCTAAGTCAGTTATTCACTTCTCTTATTATTTAAGCCCGCCAGCATGTGTTTTATCTTGAAGTTTCTTTATTTGGTTGTCTTAATATAGACATGCCTAAAATTCAAGCAAAGTTAAGAAAACACCTTTTTTAGAGGGTAAAATTTGTGAATCCATGTAGTACAGAGTAGAATGTTGCATATAACTAAATATATAAGCTTTTCTAACTTTTATTTTTCATTCCTTTTTTTAAATAATTTTTAAGTACAGCATAATTTTCAATAGGTAATTATGGTTCAAAATTTTTAAAGTACAAAAGGTTATACAATAGAAAATGGAGCTCTGCCACAACTGTGCCTACTCAATTTTTGTATCCTTCCAGAAACATTCTATACATATATAAGGAAATGTATATAAATATATACAGACATAAAAAATTTGCATTTTATATATGTATTAACAATAACATTGGCACAACCACAAACATTGTTATCCATGCTGTTTTTTTTCACATAATATATCTTGGCTCTTTTATATCAATTCATCTTTTTGTTTCTTTTTAATCAGAAGAAGTTATGAAGAGGAAGGAAGACATGCTTCAACCCTTTAAGAAAGCTTGAAATATTTCCATGTGTACAATAGAAATATTTGTTGCCAAATGAGAAAATGACAGCTACAGGAATGTTTCACCTTCTAGACCAGAGTTATCCAATAAAAATATAATGTGAGCTACATATGTAATTTTAAATTCTCTAGTAAGCACATTAGAAGAAGTACAAAGAGGCCAGCACAGTGGCTCACGCCTGTAATCCTAGCACTTTAGGAGGTTGAGATGAGGCCAGGAGTTCAAGATCAGCTTGGGCAACATAGCAAGACCCTGTCTCTAGAAAAAAATGTTTAAAAATTAGCTCAGTGTAATGGCACGTGCCTGTAGTCCCAGCTACTCAGGAGCATGAGGCAGGAGGATCACTCGAGCCCAGGAGTTGGAGGTTGCGGTGAACTATGATGATGCCACTGCACTCTAGCCCAGGCAAAAGAATGAAACCCTGTCTCACAAAGAAAAAAAAGAAAGAAAGAAAGAGTAAAAAGAAACAGGTGAATTTAATTTAATATATTTTGATATAATATATTTATAATATTATTTCAACATGCAATCCATAGAAGCAATTATTAATGAAATATTTTACATTCTGTAAATTGAAATTTAGTATACAAGTATATTATGCAAGTACTTATAGCACATCTTGATTTGAACATTTCAAATACTTAAGGCTACATTTGGCTATTGCAAATTGATTCAGCTTTGTCACTGATTGGTGGCAATGTTCTTTAAATAGATATATATTAAATGTTTATACCTGTATATGCTTTGTCATACATCACTTTTATCTCTTTTTCATTTTTTGAGATGGGGTCTCTCAATGTTGGACAGGCTGGACTGAAAATAATTTTTTCTGTTTTTAGTTGTCTGCCTAATTTCTTTCTATTTTTAGTAGAGACAGGGGTCTCACTCTTGCTCAGGCTAGTCTCAACTCCCTGACCTCCAGCGATCCTCCTGCCTCAGCCTCCCAGAGTGCTAGGATTACAGATGTGAGCTACCACGCCCACATCCAGGGTTAGTTTCTAGATCATAGCTCCTGCTTCAGACTAAATGAAGTGATCAGCCTCCACCCAATAATAACAAACTAGTCCAAATGCAGGCTAAAACCATTGCACATTTTATCCCACTAACTTCTTTTTTTTCTTTTTTTTTTTTTTAGACAGAGTCTCACTCTGTTGCCTGGGCTAGAGTGCTGTGGCCTAGCTCACAGCAACCTCCAACTCCTGGGCTCAAGTGATCCTCCTGCCTCAGCCTCCCGAATAGCTGGGACTACAAGCATGCGCTACCATGCCCGGCTAATTTTTTCTATATGTTTTTAGTTGGCCAATTAATTTCTTTCTATTTTTAGTAGAGATGGGGTCTCGCTCTTGCTCAGGCTGGTCTCGAACTCCTGACCTTGAGCAATCCACCCGCCTCGGCCTCCCAGAGTTCTAGGATTACAGGCATGAGCCGCCGCGCCTATCCCACTTTCTTCTGCCTGTGTGTGTTTTCCACCCTCAAGACAGAGAACAACCTTTATTCCACCAACGTACAATCACTTACAGCACCTAATCCTTAGTTTCTTTGGTACCTATTGTGTCAGGGAGTTGGGTACTTGTACAACAGTCTGCCTTTGATATTGCCTTCCCTTCATATCCCAAAGCCCTGCATGCAAAGGAGAGTTCCAGTGGCCACCTGGGGCCACTCCTCCTTGTGTTCCAGGGGAGGACTGCTAGACTTTCTATGCCATACTCACACAGGTACTATTTAATCCAATCTGCTGGCACTAGTCTATTGTATTCTGCTATTTGCCCTCACTGTAACTACATAACAACCTCTACTATAACAAACCCTCTGATTATAAAGCATTATCTGAGATGTTGTAGGTAATAACATATAATATATTAAGAGGAAGCCATAGGCGGGGCGCAGTGGCTCACGCCTGTAATCCTAGCACTCTGGGAGGCTGAGGCAGGCGAATCACTCAAGGTCAGGAGTTCGAAACCAGCCTGAACAAGAGCGAGACCCTGTCTATACTAAAAATAGAAAGAAATTAACTGGCCAACTAAAAATATATAGAAAAAATTATCTGGGCATGGTGGCGTGTGCCTGTAGTCCCAGCTACTCGGGAGGCTGAGGCAGGAGGATTGCTTGAGCCCAGGAGTTCGAGGTTGCTGTGAGCTAGGTTGATGCCACCGCACTCTAGCCCGGGCAACAGAGTGAGATTCTGTCTCAAAAAAATAAAAAAGAGGAAGCCACAATAGGTACCCAATAGGAAATCCAATCTGTAGGCTAACCAGCCGGACAGAAATCTCTGTCCATCTATCCTCATAAATGTAAAGGAGCGCCTACAGTGAAGTATCCCGAAGGGGCTTCTCCCAGCTCTCATGCTTTCTGATTCTGTGAATTAAAGTTATTCTCTCCATGATTGGGCCTGGAGTTCATTGCATGAAATCCATGTTTCTAAATAGATACATTAAAATATCTCAGCATCATATAGAATAGTTTCAAAAAAAAAGGAAATTTCTTTTTCCTAACCCAAAAAGGAAAATTCCTATTATCTGATATATAAAACAAGCATCTTTGACAGTCGAAGGATTTATGTGTTATGAACTGACTATACAAGGCAGGAAAGAGCAGTGTTCCCGAGTTCTCGCTGAGTCCTTGCGGTGTACTAACACTTTTATTTCTTTCTCAAAACAGATGGGATTCAATATCTAAAAGTATACTGATATTATTACTCTGGATATGGGACCACTGATTTAATTCAGGAATGCTTCTTTGGTGCCCATCAACATGACAGCCAACCAAACTCCTCTGGGATATTACAGACAGTTTGGAGAGTGGACCTTTCTACATGCTAGACCTGGATTCGGGGGCTCTCCTGAGCTCTGAGAGAGTTGAGCAGGGTCTGAAGGAGTCTGAGCTGTGGCTGTGAGCGCAGCCCAAGTGATGTGTAGTTATAATGCTCATGGAAGGCCATGCTCGCCTCTTCCCGCTTTTCTTTTAGACGATGTAGTAAAAGTAGCACTTACACTTAGACAACTTAAAGTGACTTAGTAATTAAACTTGTTCAGCTCCCCAACCAGAAGAGATTCACGGTGCACTATATTCATTATAGGGCAATGAAGCATCCCTCCTACCTCCTGGGATTCCTCTTGCAGGATATATATGCCTTCCTCCACACACTCACCTCTTCGGTCACCTGTTGATCTTGTTCAGTTTTCTTGGCTGTTTCCCCAGTGTGTTATGACCGAAAGGTATGAGAGGAAAAAGGAAAAGCGCAACTCAAAATGTTTGACTTTATTTCTTTCTTTATTTTAAAAAATGCAAAGTCATAAACATGTCATATAGCCATTAAATTCATTGTCCTTTAATTGTCACCTCTCAGCCAAAAATAGTCATTAAGGCCAGGCGCAGTGGCTCACGCCTGTAATCCTAGCACTCTGGGAGGCCGAGGAGGGAGGATCGCTCAAGGTCAGGAGCTCGAAACCAGCCTGAGCAAGAGCGAGACTCTGTCTCTACTAAAAATAGAAAGAAATTAATTGGACAACTAAAAATATATATAGAAAAAATTAGCCGGGTATGGTGGCGCATGCCTGTAGTCCCAGCTACTCGGGAGGCTGAGGCAGGAGGATTGCTTGAGCCCAGGAGTTTGAGGTTGCTGTGAACTAGGTTGATGCCACCGCACTCTAGCCTGGGCAACAGAGTGAGACTCTGACTCAAAAAACAAACAAAACACAAAAAGTAGTCATTGATATACTCTCAATATCACAAACAATGTTTTTGTGAGCTGTACATGTAAAAGCCAAGTTTGTTTTGACTTTAGTCATTACTGAACCCTAGAGATTTTTTTGGCATGTAGATTTTGTGCTACTTCAGTGTGCCCAGTCCAGGGTCAGATCTCCTTCTGAGGGACCCCTTCTGGAGCTGGCCTCCCCTGTAATTGCACGAGTCAGTGTTCTCAGGAGATGGACTAGATTAGGTTGCCACTCTTAAAATAACTATTTAAAAGAAACAACTTCTATAATCTCAAAAATGTATAAGAAAATATGTACATTTGTTTTGCCAGATAATGGTCTACATCAGGACTGTCATTTTAAACCTGTTTTTAGTGGATGTAAAGGTTGGGATTTTTTTAGTTGGAGGAGATATATTTTCCTCATGTTAAGGACTGTTTTGGGCTGCTCTGTTGTTGACCATCTAGTCCATTTTTTTTAAATCAAAACTTAGCCTTTCCTCCCAATTCTTCATACTTAAGATTGTGTCTTACAACAAGGAGAAAATCTTTCTATGATTAGCTTGGATCTTAAGAACTAAAATTAGAAATTTAGAGCAGGAAGAGGTACCATTTGCTTCTGGCCACATGGTACCCAGGTCCATGGCACAGATATTGCAATATGAGTATGCTGCTTAGGTAATCGTAAATACCTATTTCTGGCTTTCCAGACAGTTCCGGCTTCACCTGTATTCATAGGATCCTTTAGAAAAACTAGTACTATAGTCCTTGACTCTAAGTAGGTATTTATGGAATAAGCCATATGTAATGACATTAGAATCAGTTAAACACAAATGTTTTTCTCTTTTTATGCACTACTTGACATCAAAAGCAAAAAGAGGTAAGTTGGCTATAAACCTGTAGGTGAGCCTTATTTTCCTTAATAGATTTACTCCTGAATATCTTTGCTTCAATTAAATTTCTATGCATCAAATACTTTTACATTGGGAAGCTTTTCATTGTAAATCCTTATTCTTTTCTTTGAAAAATGAATAAGCACCTTCTGTAAAGTTGGATTGTAAAAATATATAGTATTTAAACATACTGCTTTTTCTTTAGCCGATTTATACTTATACTTTAATTTGCTTATGAGGATATAGGGCATTTTGAAACACTTGGTTTAGTTTTGAGGTTTCTGAATTGTTTCCCCCCGAAATATGGATTACATGTTGTAAGTATTTCTTCTTTTCTTAAAAATGAAAAAAAAAAAAAAACAAGCCAAGAAACAGCTGACATTGGTGGAAGTCCATAATTTTCAGATTGTTCAGATTGATCAATTTACAGAATAAGGATTACCTGAACCTCTCAGAATATTTTCTAGTGTGACTTTTTTGAAATGATAGAAAAAAAATGAAGCAAATATTAAATAAGAAAATCAAACACATTTCATTTGGTGGTGTCTCATATATTTTTCTTGTTTAAGATCTGTTTTGACAATTGATCTTTTTTAGTATGTTCTTGGTTATAGTTTGTTTAACTTATTTCTCTTTTGTTTCTTTTGACGATGAATTAATTCTGGCATTTCTAAGGTATAGCTGGTCTTCATTAGATACATGCTGTTCTTGCCTTTGCAAGAACAGACCACCATACCAACTTAACTTAGCTCTGTGCCAGCTGGCATTGCTTTTGAGAAGGTCATTTCTAAACTAAAGGTTATTTTTTTAAAGGTTCTTAACTGGTATAAGAATCTGGCAGCAAAATGTACTTTTACCTCTTGGTGCCACTGTATTTAATTTTCCTCTCCCCTTTTATCCTCCTTGTCTTTCCTGTCATGGGCTGTTGGTAGCAAGTCTTGATAGCATGGTTTAATTGAAAGTTGTTCAGGAGAAAGTTGACTATACCTCAGGGCATTTTTATGTTCCTCCTTTGCAAGATTTGAAGTAAAAATAGATTTTTCTGTGAATATTGCTTTATCAGCTAGTCATATAATATTCATCAGGACAACAAATGGAAAGCTGGGTGGAAGTTTTTGTCTAATCTACAATCACTGAAAAGTGTAAAAAATGCTTCCTCTCTACCTCTTAGCAAGTCATGCTCTGATTCTACATCGTTGAAGACATTTTAATGCTTGTCACCAAAGTGTGATAAACTGTATCCAGTTGTCATTTATGTGAAGGCAGAGCCAGATGCTTTTAAAGATTTGTCACCAGGTCTTATTTTTACATTGTCTATATTGAAATTTTTTAATGTGTGTCAACAATTTTGTCTTTTTGTTCTTTGGAAATCTTTAATGAATATTGATTGTTTCTGGCTATCAAGGACATATACCTATAATGGAGTTTGCTGTGTTAAAACACTGATATAAATATAAGTCTGAAGTGTCTGGTGATATAAATTAGCAGATTACACTCCTGAGACGTCAGCAATTATGCTATTGTCTAACCTGTGGGTACTTTCAGAGAAAACAGTGTATTAACATATGGACATATGATATGTTTGGCAAAAAGGGATAAGACAGCCAATTCTGTGTTTGATTATAAAATGCTAAAAGTTGTTCATAGCTATCCGCTTTTGCTAGTGTCAGTGTACTGTTAAATTCATCATTAGATTTTTGAAAGTATTTCAACTTTTCCTAACTATTGTTAATATTTATGTAAATGCTTCTATCTTATGCTCTTATTATTTTTCTTTATGTAATGTTTCTATCTCAAATTATTATTTTTTCCTAAATTCTCTACTCACTATGTCTGTTTTTTTCAGTTTATGTGTTTAAGAATTCATAGGCCTACTTAAATGTTCAAGTTGTTACTACAAGGAAAATGTATTTTGATGTTTCTTTCCATTAACATTTTTGTTAATTCACTAACACACTATTAATCATTGTGTAGATTTAGTGAGGAATAATTTAGTATTAATGTTATTTGACACATCTTAAATAATGGCACTTTAAAACTTGTTTTTAAGATTCACACATATAATTGTAATTTGATATATGATTATCAAAGGATAATTGATCATCTAATATCACTAAATTAACTTTAAAATCTTTATCAAATAGTATGTCTTTCTTATCCCTTTTGTTAGAAAATTATGATAATGATGATGATGGCAGGAATGTCTAAATTGTAAATTCTCCTTTCTTCAAGTGAATTGATCAAAAATGGCTTTAGGAAAGTGCTAAGAAAGAAACAAATCCAAGGATACTTTGAGTAGAATCAGTGCTATAGCAGATATTTTGCACCACATGCAAATTCCCTAAGGAAACTACTATGGGAAAGCAAAGAATTATAAGGCAATGTCCTGCCTGCTCTCAAGAGCTGCATAGTATGGTTGGGGAGATCAGATAACACTGCAAGGAAAGCAGCAGTCAAGGTTGTACACGAAATGCTGAAGGAGACGAGAGATGAGTGCTTAAGGAGTTTAGAGGAAGCTGACACTTCCTTCTGGGGTTGTCAGACATGGAGCCTGAAACTTGGCTCTGAATAGTCTGAGAGAAGAAGGGAGCATTTCAGATGAATATAATGGTAGCAGCAAAGGCTTGTTGAAATGAATTCATCCTAGGATCCATTTTGGCTTTTCTTATTTCATTGCTGTTACTTTGTTTCTTGAAGTTGAAAACCTCACAACTTCAAGGTCCTATCAACTCCTCCCTTCCCTTCATCTCGTATGTCTAATTGAAGAACTCTGGACTGTGTGCTTTCACATTCTCTCATACACCCTGCAAGATTGGTATTTAATGTCCCCACTTAGCAGAGAGAGAAACCAAGGATCAGAACAGTTAAATTGCTTCTTCGGTTTCCCTTGGCTGTTGGTTGTCCAAGCTGGGATCTAAATACGAAGATCTCAGGGGGCATGGGCAATATACGTAACCGTAATATTTGTACCCCCATAATATGCTGAAATTTAAAAAAAAGTTTAAATAAATAAATAAATATGCAGGTCTCTCTGACGGACTCTAAGTCCCATGCTGACGTGGCTGTGAGCTGAGGAGCACAGGGGAGAGAGAACAGAGAATTAAAAGGACAGCTAAGGGACCACAGGAAATTACTGCAAAAGCATCATTGATAAATGGAAGGAAATGATTCTGACATACCTGTTATCCATTCCTGTGGATCTTTGTGTGAAACCCTCACCTAAGACTTGAGTGTCTGATTATAGAGAGCACCTTCCTGCTATTATAAGAATTTCTGAGTATGGGAGATTTTATAACTATGCAATTTTTCTGTCTCCACTTCGGTGCACAGTAAATAGAACTATATATTTTCTTCTAACATAATTATTCAGTTTTCACATTCTGTCATCAGTTTAGTTTTCCCCAGTACTACTGTCTTGTCCATTTTCACTTCTCTCTACAGTGCTTTTCCTAGGAAGGAAGTCTGCTAAAATTCAAGTGCAGATTCTCATTCAGAATTTGTGCTTCTGGGCCTTTTGTATATATCTTTTTGCTTTGAGTGTCCTTAAATTAAAACATCTTGTTTTAAACTTCAACCCTTGGACTGCTCAGAGTTTGGAATAATTTAAGAGAATGTTGGCTGATCTTAGCTTATTTAGAAACTGAAGAAGAACTCTTGGCGGAGTAAGGGAGAGTACTAACTGCGTCCACTATGGAGCAAGTATCAAAGGCCGTTTTAGTCCGGAAGTGCAGCCATCACAAATTGCCACAGCCCTTAAACAGCAGAAATTCATTTTCTCACAGTTCTGGAGGCTCAAAGTCCAAGATCAGGGTGATGGCAGGTCCGGTTTCCCCCAAGGTCTCTCTCTTGGCCTACAGATGCTCACCTTCTAGCTGTTTCTTCGCATGGCCTTTGTCTGTGCACTGCATCCTGGTGTCTCTGCATATCTTTATTTCCTCTTCTTTATGAGCACACCAGTCAGATCGGATTAGGGCCAACCCTAATGGTGTTATTTTAATTTAATCACCTCTTTAAGGGCCCTATCTCCAAATACAACCATATTCTGAGGGACTAGGTGTTAGGGCTTCAACATATGAATTTGGGGGGTGGGGACACAATTCAGTTTATAACAGGTGCCATGGGGCATTCCACATTCCACTGAAAGGTCATGGGGCCGACAGAAACCAAGGCTGAAGTTCACACCCCGCCACTCTTTCCATGGGCCCTAAGAAAATCACTTAACCATTCTGATCCTCCGTGTTTTATTTTTTCTTTTCTTTTTTTTTTGA
>VBSM01002616.1:30698873-30711320 GCA_008086735.1 Cheirogaleus medius | reverse complement strand
GTCTCAAAAAAAAAAAAAAAGAATGACATAAGCTAGACTACCCTCATTCTCTATCATAAGTGAGAAGTGGTAACAACTTTGGCAAACAACTAATCAGGTATTTTTTAAATATCCTTGAGGCAATTAGAGAAATCAATTCTAGAGGATAGTGTAATTGTTTAGATTCATAACTGTGGTTGAATGACATGTGCAAAGGGTTCAAATTCATAGATTGATATTTATGAAATATGGTCTCTACTTAACCTGGCCCTATTATTAGTTGCTAATCTTAAAGATATCAAGGGCAGGGCTCAATGGCTCAAGCCTGCAGTCCCAGCACTTTGGGAGGCCGAGGTGGGAGGATTGCTGGAGCCCAGGGAGTTTGAAACCAGTTTGGGCAACATAGTGAAATCTTGTCTCTACAGAAAAATTTTTTGAATAGCTGGATGTGATGGCGCATGCCTGTAGTCCCAGCTACTCAGGAGGCTGAGGCAGGAAGATCACTTGAATCCAGGAGTTTAAGGCTGCAATGAGATATGATCACACCCCTATACTCCAGCCTGGGGGATAGAGTGAGACCCTATCTCTTAGTAGTAATAATAATAATAAGATATCAAGGTCATGATTATGACATTTTCTGATTTGAAAGAGAAATGATTGGGAGAGGTCACTAATATGCTAGATGACAGAATAGGATCCAAAAGATTCATCAGGTAGGAAAAGGTGAAATGTATTAGGGGTAAATATAAAGTTAAAAGTATACAAAATATTGCACTGAAATTTCAAACACCATAAGTATAGGATGGGGGAAGCATGGCTGGATAGCACCATCTATAAACAAAGCAGACTCAGTATGAAATAGCAGCATGATGTGGCTGTAGTGTGCTATGATTGCACCTGTGCATAGCCACTGCACTCCAGCCTGGGTGACAGAGCAAGATCCCATCTCTTAAAAAAAAAATTGCTTGAGTATGGTATGACATTTCTTCAGCCTGTGGCCTTTTTGTTTTTTAAGAGGGTCTCACTCTGTCACCCAGACTGGAACTCCTGAGCTCAAGCGATCCTCCTGCCTTAGCTTCCTGAGTAGCTAGGACTACAAGTGCTCATCACCATGCCCACCCGATTTTTTATATTTTTATAGAGACAGGGTCTCACTATGTTGCCCTGGCTGGTCTTGAACTCCTGGCCTCAAGCGATCCTCCCACCTTGGCCTCCCAAAATGCTAGGATTACAGGCATGAGCCACTACACCCTCAAGCCTGTGAGCTTATAATTAAACTTACAGTGTTATCTAATTCAGTTCTTATCATTCATGTAAACACTTTAATTTTATGATAAAATATCTTATTACTATTAGTAGAGACCATAAACAGTTTGCAGTTGCAAAGAATTTATCTGACTAATTCATTTTGTTAGGTGTCAGCATAGATGTCACAATCTCTAGGAATCATTGTCTGACCACTTAAGATTTAGTTAAGTTTAGTTAGTTAGATTTAGTCTAATTTAATTTAAATTTAGCTAATCTCTGCTATGAGATCCCGTAATACTCTACACTTTCTCTATCATAGGATCCAATACAGTGATGCGTTTGCAAGTTCAGTTCAACCCTTGGATCACACAATTCTGGATTCAAATCTCATTTCTATTTACTAGTGGACTTTGTCAAGTTACTTGACCTAAGTCCCCCTCTTCTTATTCATAATTTGGGATTAATAAAACAGGGTTAAAGGAGAGCATGTATATTAAGTGCCTATACAGTGCCTGACACATGGTAAGCAGTAAATAAGTACTAGATGCTGTCATTGTCATCATTTCCATCACCATCACCATCATCATGACACGTTATCATAATTGCTTATTGAGTATGCTTGTCTTCCTCAGTGGAGCAGGGACCACATTTTCTCTGTTTACCTTTTGTTCCCGCTGCCTAACACAGTTTCTGACATATAATAGGAGTTTAGTGACTTGATTGTCGAATGGTTGAGATGAACCCCGGTGGCCAAATGAGAGCAGTGGCTTCGGGGGTTCTGCAATGCCTGGTCCTTAAGTCACATAATTGTCATCAAAAACAAAGAGATGTGGCCTAGTTCCTTCAAGAGTGAGTATAGCAGAGTAGATCTTGGAGCGAGAGCCCGCAGCATGTCAGAGCTAGAAGGGACTTTCTCAATCTCCCAACCCACCCCCTTCATTTTACAAAGTACACGCTAAAACACATCTGCTGCTCAGTTAAGGTAGAAAAGTGAACATATTGGAAGGCTGTACACCCAAGAAGAGGGATTTAGAAGACAATTGAGTCTGAGCAATATAGCTATACTTTTAGTTAATTTTTCATCTATTACCACTTTATCTATGGAACTTGCTTTTTATAATTTAAGGATAACACTTAGCTAAGTGCTTTTAAGTAATAAATGCAAAATAGTAATACTTAGCCAGAGGTGATGTTGTTTCTAAAGAAAGACAAAGTGATATTCACTACAAATGTAAAAAATATATACCACCTATTAAGCAGTTCACTAAGGGAGTGCACTGCAGTCCCAATAACCTGCTTTCTAAATTTTATCACAAAATATATTTTGAATGAATAATAATCTGTGAGTATATTGGCAAAAAGAAAATTCTAATATAAGCAAGATATAAAAAAAAGATTTAAGCCATTTTAATACTCTAATTACTCTAATTCTAAGGATTGCCATTTCTTGCAGACCAATACTCTGCTTTAGAAGAGCTTCATTTATACCTCCCCGGCAATGTAAGACATAAGGATTCCAGAATGGTTTTCCAAGCATTCATGTTTATATATATACATCTGTTGCATTTACCCAAGTACACCATAGGAGGGCAGCACACACCTGCTTAACTTAAGGGCACATGCAGTTTTTATCAAAATAGTTGTCTCAATTAGCCCTAAGTTATCACTACTCAGGAAGGAAAGCTATTGGAAAAGACAAAAGGAACAAAGATTTTTAATAAGACAAAGGAATGCATCCCTTAAGACTCTGAGTTTCTACAAAAGGGAATCTGGAGCTAATCAAGCTGCAAAATGGGAAAACAGAGTTAAAGAAAAAAATAAAATTTCCCAAATCTGAAAAAACAATTATTTGTTACACTTGAAAGACTGTTACTGTGTATGATAATCTGAACCAGCTACTCAACAAGAATCAGATCTCCTCCTTATTATTATAAACAATAGTTAGTTACTCTGCAAGAAAAACCACCATAATAAGAATCCCTTCAGTAATCTTTCCTTTTCTTTTTTCTTAAAGTTCACATCTTTCTTTCTTTCTTTCTTTTTTGGGACAGAATTTCACTCTGTCACCCCAGCTAGAGTGCAGGGGCGAGATCATAGCTCACTGCAACCTAGAACTCCTGAGCTCAAGTGATCCTCCTGTTTTAGCCTCCTACGTAACTGGGTCTACAGGTGTGCACCACCACACTGGGCTAATTTTTTCTATTTTTAGTAGAGCTGGGGGTCTTGCCCTTGTTCAGGCTGGTCTCAAACTCCTGACCTCAAGCAATCCTCCCACCTCGGCCTCCCAGAGTGCTAGGATTATAGGCGTGAGCCACCACGCCTGGCAATGTTTTCTTGAATTAACTCAAATCAAGCCTACTTTATATTGTGTTCTACTTTGCATCACAGATAGTTTTAGTGTATTTGTGATGACTTATATAAAAGCAATTTTCATGAATTTTGGTGTTCTGTAGTTATAGGCAGGTTTTGTTATAACAGAATGTAATGACTTTAGAACAAGCCATACTTAGACATAAGCTTTTAATTGTAAATTTCAGTAGAACCTCATTAATCAAGACTGTAAATCCAGAATTTGTGATAATTTGGCTTAAATATTATTTATATAACATATAGGTAAAGGGGTTTGCTAAGCAAATACATAATCTAAGCAATTGGCAAGAGAAAATACTTCAAATATTTAAGAATAATTTTTAAGTTTGCCTCTTTAACTTATTTACAAAAATCTTTTTGCAGAAATATGATATATGCATTTCTAACCAGCTTCTTGCATGATTCTAGTATGGTCAGCCTGGTACCAATAAACAAACTGATTTTTGATTTTTTAGAACACCAGTCTTTCTTGGAATAGATGATTAACATAACCCATCAGCTAAACCATGGACTTTTACTAACTGGCACTTTGTTAATCTAGTGTGAGTTATATTATGTGACTTTAAAATGGTAAAAACAAAATGGAGTTCCCATTAATTCAGGTTAGCTTTCTCCATCAGTCCAAGTTGCTTACAACTTACTACATAATAAACATTTTGAGATTTCTGCTAACAATCCTTTTTTCAATGTGTAAAATCAATTTTCAGAAAATAGTAAAGGTGATTTCCTTGTTTATTATCATTCTATTAATCATGAAAAAGATTATATTACACACTTTTCTCAATGTACCCGGGACTGACAACATGCCTGTGTGTCCTGATGATAAAGTCAGTTTTCCAAATATATTCCATTTTTGGAATAGCAGATCTAAGTGCTAAGCAAGTAACCACCACCATGTTCAAGTTCAGAACTCAAAGATCTTTCACTATATTAATAGACCCTGTATTTTTAGATGTACCAAAATACCAAATACAAATGGCCACCTGTGTCCTAATATACTTAAGAAATCTCACTACTAATTTTATAACACTAATTTTTAATACCGCATTTAATTAAGAAAAAAGGCCTGTCTTTTCTATTGGCATCAATCAGAAAAGGAAAATGCGTAATCCAGATGTTTGTGTGAATACACATTCCTCACTAAATCTCTCAGCCAGCTGCTTTAGTTACTGTTACTAACATCTTGCTCTGTCATCTCTTTGTATACATGTCTAATTTATCAGTTTCTCGTAGATTGTCAGCAGCCTGCTGCCTCCGTACCGCCACAGTGCTCACAACTAGCCGGGAGGCAAGACTGCCCGACTGTCAGGTAAATTCAGACGTCCTCTCTTCCCACCCAGCTGCATGTCCGATCCGTACACCCCAGCTCCCCTTTCCAACTCCATGTCTGCTAGGCATCATTATATGTTGCTACATTTTATTTCAATATGGGCCACATAAACTCGCATTGGCTACCTGCAGTCCATGTGTTCCCCGTGGGAATACAGGAGAGCTGGAGTTTATCTTACTGGCCATGAGCTGGTGAACTAACTAACGGCTGCCTTCAGCTCCTTCGTGCCAGTCAATACTTGGATTAATCCAGTGTTTCCTTAACCTTCCAAAATATAAAACCTGGAATTGTTAGGATGTCTGTCTTACTCTTCCTTTTCTTTTGTTTGTCTTTTGTCCTTAAAACATATTTTCTCAAACAGGAAGAATATAAAGAATTAGATATAAAATGTATCTGTAATAATATCTCTATATAATATAGATAATAATATCTAATAATAACATCTATCTATAATAATATCTGTTCCAAGACAACTTTATAATAAAGTGTTTCTATTTTCTGTCCACTCAGTACCCTCATTAAAACTGAAGTGGGAAGGTGGACAAAAACCTTGCAGGTGGCATTAGAAAGAGAATGTTTGCGGTGGTGGTGCCCTTTACGTGAGATTAGCGGAAGAATTTGAAAGGCAGATTTGCACGCTCCCTGCACACTGACCTGGAGAGTTGGCTGCTGATTCCTACTCATCCTGGGTGAACGCCACACAGCCTCAGTGTCCCATCAGGACCTCGTCCTGGTCATGGCATACTTTGCCTCCAGTTACTCGGCCTCTGCGGGTGCCAGGCTTTAGTAGGTCTGGTTGTGGCTTTCATTGTCTCATTGTTCTCTCCTTATTTTAATGGCACTGATGCTCTTCTACCAGAGGAAGGCTTCTTTTGAACAGGGGCAGGCCCAGGCGTATTTCCAGGGCGTCTGAGGAGTAGGTGTCAGCAGCAGGCTGGGCATGGTCATGAGTCGGAGCCCCAAGAGCTGGAGAGCCACAGGTGCAGAGACACAGTGGCAGCCGAAGCTCCAGTGTGGGGAGGTCTCCGAGCCGGTTGTGCAGCCACCTGTAGAAGTGGAACATTGAGTTAGCAGGAAAAGGGACATTATTACAGAGGTTGCCGGCCAGGGTCTTCCGACCGATGTCTCAGTAGACTGTTCCCACCATCTTCAGCAACAGGGCTTTTCTTTCAGAATTCTTTGCCAACATACTGATGCCATTTTATAACAGCAGTAATGTCAACTAGAAATGATTATGACATATAATAAAAGTAACAGAGTGATTTCAATGATGCGAGTAACTGAACATAACTATAAATGTCCAAGCGCATCTCAGTGGGATGCTTCACGTGCAGTGGTTAAAACGTAGGCTCTTCACCCACGGTCCATTCTCCACAGAGCACCCCCACCCTCACCCGGGGCCGGGGACAGTGCCGGCACGTGACAGATGTGCAGTAAATATTGATTGCATGAATGAGTGAAAGAGCTCCGCAGTCAGAGTGCTTGGCTTTGAATCCCACCTGGAACACCCACAGCGTGTGTAATCTGGGAAAGTCGCTGTTGCTAAGATTGGTTTTCAGTGAAGCACGGGCCTGTCTTGGAGAGTCTGCTCAATATGTTCTCAGAACTAACTATTCTTAGTACCTTGCCATTCCTCAAGACAAAGATCTGCAGTCTTTTTCATAACCTCTTTAACTTTTTTCAACAAAGAGTTTTGTTTTCTCTTGTTTTGTTTTGCTTTGTTTGGGGGAGTGATATCGCTATGTTGCTCCAGCTGGACTTGAACCCTGGGCTCAAGCAATCCTCCTGCTGCAGAAGGCTACTGGTTTAAGTGTTTTAAGTAGGAAAATGGAAAGGCTGGGAGAAAACTTTTTTAACTTTAATTTTATTTCACCTTTCACCTTGATTTTTTTTTTTTTTTTTTGAGAACCACTTTGACTAAACAATTATGTAGCCTAGTTTCATCTGTTCTGAAATTACTGAATTTCAGTAATTGCTTGCTACCCCCATAGGGATGATTTACTGTAACGAAAACGCAATTTAATAAATTACCAATGTTTCTAGTTTCTACTCACGTGAATACAGCATGGCCCAGAGCCAGCTTCCACTGTTCCTTATTGTGGTCGACACAAAGAAATGATTAAATGCATATAGGCTTGGAAAGACTCCTTTTCAGAGTTGCTGGGATGATGCCTGGCTTCCTTCCCACCCATGCTTGCTGCCACAGGGCTTGAAGTAAGGCCTTCACTGCCCTCCTTACTCCTTCCTGGCAGAAGAGTTAACACATGGCCAACATTTGAATTCTTACTGTGCACACATATTAATCGTTACAACTTCCTGTAAAGTAAGCACAGTTATAATGCCCATTTTTAAATGAGGAAATCGGTGTTTGGGAAGGAAAAATGACATGTCCAGGGTCACACATCCTGAACACAACTGAGCCCAGTGACTCCTGCCTGCCACGGTACAGGGTTGACAACAGAGAGGCTGTTACATGGTGAGGAGCAAAGTAAGAGTATGTAAGTCTGAACTCTCTTCCCCTGAATTGAAAGGGAATGTTTCTCTAATGAGAAACATGAGAAAATTTGCTAAGAATGTTGAGTGGTTTCAGATCAGATGTTCTCTATTTCTCACTTCAAAAAATTGATTTGGGGCCGGGTGTGGTCGCTCATGCCTGTAATCCTAGCACTCTGGGAGGCCAAGGTGGGCGGATCTGCTCATGGTCAGGAGTTCGAAACCAGCCTGAGCAAGAGCGAGATCCCGTCTCCACTAAAAATAGAAAGAAATTAATTGGCCAGCTAAAAATATATAGAAAAAATTAGCCGGGCGTGGTGGCGCATGCCTGTAGTTCCAGCTACTCGGGAGGCTGAGACAGGAGGATCACTTGAACCCAGGAGTTTGAGGTTGCTGTGAGCGAGGCTGATGCCATAGCACTCTAGCCCAAGCAACAGAGTAAGACTCTGTCTCAAAAAAAAAAAAAATTGTTTTGTACTTCCCCCAGTTTACACATATATTCAAATAACTTTTAAGGTGTATGATTTTTTTTATTAAAAGAGCATTTGTTCACATTTAAAAATGTAAAACTTTTCCATGTATACTTTTTATAGATTGATTCCATTGTAGAACTAAATTATCAAAATTGTTTATAGATAATAGATATTATAATGAGAAAGGAATGCCCATGGTATGTAGCCTTGAATATAATATTTAAATATAATATATAGAAATGTTTGTATTTAGCACTTCTCCCCTTCTACTGAATAGCTGCTTACTTCGGGGAAAAAGAAGAAACATTCTGAAGATGCATCCAATTTTTTATCTTAGTTTCCTAAGCTTATGGTTTACAACATGTTCTGCTTATGAAAAGTAGATTTGTCAATGGTAAATATTGAATAACAAAGGGGCTCCTGAAGATATTTGATAATCAGAACTGAAGTTGAATTTATTCTATACCTTAAATGATTAGAATTTATCAAATATTTATATTCAAGAAATAATTTCTTAATCTGTAAGCCAAGAATATGTTTCTTATGGGTTAATATATATACACAGTGTGATTGCATTTTATGCAAATTTAAAATAGTAATGCTATAATATAAAGTATTTGTAACTCTCACTTTATGTAAGAAATCTGAAATAATGAAAAAATTTTAAATCACTGCAAATGAAATGTCAGGGTGTTGGCTAGCTGAGCTCTAATCTTTAAGCTGTTGCTACACACTTCAGCAGGTCAAACAGAAAGACTTGCTTTCCTTCATCAAGGAGAGTATTGGATTATGCAAGGTCCTCAAAAACATACCCTTCTTGTATAATGTGACCACACATTACTTGCCATAGCTTATGTTGCATAATGTATTTTGTTCCCTAAAAAGAAATCAGTCCTATATCATGCAGATTTATAGAAAGAAACTCTGGTAGGTCCATGGAAAAGAAAGTCTGTCTGATTAAGCTATAACCTGTGGTTTCCCAGACCATCTGACTCTGTTTGCAGGGTCAAGAATGAATCTTGCTATGCATTATTTTCTTTTTCTATTTTTAATTAATTTTTTTTAGTTGATAAATAAAACCAGGCACTATTTTCTTAGTCCTTTTGTTGAAGCTCCACTTCTTCCACGGTAGCTCCAGTTCTACCACATTTTAAAAATAGGTAGGAAACATTATTTTTATCCATGGTTGTCTTAACCAGTAAGTACAGAACAGCAAATCTTCTTTTAAACTAAATTTACAGCAGGTCAAAGAGTTTGAGAAGTAAGAGTAACCTCAAGCAACCCAGATAGTTTGCATAATTATGATTTGATATTAAATTTCAAGGGATATACATGAAGGAAAATTTCAGTACCAAAGATAAAAATTATTTGTTTAATACTAAGTTTTAATGGCTTCAGTGATAATACTAGCTTTAAAAAACTGTTTAAATCAGTCTCCTCCACTTGTCAGGGTTGACGCATTCCTTCTCCGGAATGAACTAAAAAAACAAAAACAAAAACAAACTGTTTAAATCAATACATAATAATAATAATAAACCTTGAATAGTTCTCCTAAACATCACTCCTGGCAGAAATGAATTATATGGATGGTACTGAATTTCATAAGATAAGGGAAAATAGCAGAGTTTTGAAAAATACCGATCTTTTCTAATTAAAAAACAACAACAAAAAAACCCCTAAAGCCCATATTGTAATTTCACCATGGCTAGTCACATTTAAAAATCGGAACCCAAATGGGTTTTATAGTTTTACCGTAGGAAACCCAATGATCTTGCTTCCTTATTCTTAAAGATTATTCATCTAGACGTTGATGGGCCTGCACACCTGTTCGTTTAAACTGTGGCTGTCAGTGGTGGTCGTTTGGAAAGCTACCTTATATATAAGTATACTTAACGAATGGGAAATGTTATAAAACTCTTCAGTCGTTTTCACACCACCAAGCTAAAGCAGGTATCCTTAGAGCAAATTAGGCTTTCTCGGGCAAATTATTTATCCTGTTGAATCTGGATCCACCAGAGAACTGTAGAATCCTCTAAACTCCAAAGCCTTGGTCCACCCATCAGCATTGCTGGGAGCTCTTTGGAAATGCAGAATCCCAGGTCCCAGCCCACACCTACTGAATCAGAATCTGCTTTTACCAAGTCCCAGGTGACTTGTATGCACGCTGAAGTTTGAAAAGAACTGATCTAGTGAAATCTCACAGCTAACCCAGAGAGCTAGGACAATGAGCTTGTGTGCAAAAATGGAAAAGAGTGACATCCGGGGAAGAGTTCATATATCATTTCCCTCCCACATTCCATTTTTCTTATTTCAGCCTTGTTTTGAAAAGCCATAGTTGTGTTGGCATGTTTTAGATTTAAACCATTTTCTGTGCAGAATTTCTGTTCATGTTTTAAAAATGTATGTGAAAATAGTTTGCCTACCCCTTACGACTGTGCCTGGCCCTTTGAAAATGCGTTTCCTGCTGACACCCCTGTTTCTCCTTTCCAGTCCTGACCCAGCTCTCCCTGAGGAGCAGCCGCATTCCAGCCCCCAGTGCACCCCTCTCCGCTGTCTCTCCAAGCCTCCTCTCCCCTAGTCTTCATTTCCTGTGGACAAACACCTGGGGTGAAAGTTTTGTAGCCACATGCAGGATACTGCCCAAGATCCAGCGGGTGTTTTCTTCTGGGTTGTTGATACACACTTGGATTAATGTCTGTTCATTTTGGAAGATGAGAGAAAGTTAAGAAGAATAACACAAAGCACAGACCCTGGTGTGATAGAACCTTCTGTGGTTTCTCTAAGTCACAGATAAACTTCTGCAATCAAATGGCTACAGTTCAGTTAAATAAAAAAAAAAAAAAAACACAACGGGAAACATTTATCTCAGATGGCTGGCTTTACCTCGATAGCATAAGAGAGACCTAAGACAATGTAAAATACATATATTGTAAAATCATCTTTCCTTACACTCCAAATTCAGCTATAGAAATTGATGCCAGTATTTTTTGCCATTGATATTTATTTTGTACTTTATTTGCTACATGATGATTTATGTCTATAAAAATAATGTCTGTGAGAGGTGAATTTAATTCATTTATTTTCAGATAAGCATAATTTGCTCAATGAAGTATGACTTTTAATTTACTTTGAAATCTGGAATTGGCCAGACTGTGGTCATTTTTCTTGCACAAAATGATAAATGAGGTGCATCAGAATGTTAACAAGAACTGTATTTTGCTGCTACACTGATATTGTTTATGCTCTTATTTTCTAATCAGCTCATTAACTACTGGGTTTTGTTTTTGTTTTCTTAACTAGAGTTCTTCACTGGACATTATTAAGTAAATCTAAAAAGGAGACTAAGTTATAATCCATTGATTTATTCAAGTTTTGATGGATCTTTAATTTTTTTAAATTGCAGTTGGATAGATGTACTGGTGCTGCTCCTTTGTGTGTGTGTGTGTATGTGATTATGTTAAAGAAGGCTAAATAACTTGAAGGGAAAACATGGTGTGTTTATTTAATGACCAGAATTTTTTTTTTTTTTTTTTTTTTTACTTCTCCCAAATTCAGGGTCCTACCATGAAGTCTTTCCTGCTAAAAGGTATCAAGTACAAATGGGAAAATATATACCTATAGATAAATGTAAGGTAGCCTTTGGTTGATTAGTTTACCCAGAAAGTGTTCAAATTTTGGTCAAAATTGTATGTTTTGTTGTTGTTAGGTTTTTTCATAATGAATCTTCCTTGCCAAAAAACAATAGATAATAAACCTTAGCTCACTGTCTACTTTTGACAAACACTCAGGTGCCTACAGTCACATTATATTGAGATAATACATGTTCCTACTTAATTTACAGATTCTGCTGGGTAACTTTTATGACTTGATTTAAGGCAGCGGATTTTCATAGCAAAATTTTATTTTGCACATAATCTGACAAACAAGGAAAACAGCTAACTGAGCTGAAAGGTCTAAACACTCTTGGCTCCTTAACTATCAAGTGCTGCCCACACACTCGCTCCTAGCCCTGATTCCTTGTCTTTGTCAGGTCGCCTTAACTTATTTACAACCATAACGGTTTGACCTTTTCATATAAGGATAGATGTAACTTCTCTTCAAAACAAAGCAAACAAACAAAACGATCCTTGCTGTTAACCCGAAGGACGGTTAACGATGCAGGGCACTGACAATGGAGATCTAGGAGCCCCTCAGCTGGGAAGTGGGTGGCGCAGGAATGGAGTGGTCTGCTGAAAACCAACCCGTGAGTCCTAAAGCACATTGCAGGAGCTTTTGTCAGTCCTAAGCCTATTAAGTAAGAGGTCACTGTTACCAAAGCAACCAAGAGGTTTTGTGTTCCTTAAATGAGTGCTATTTTCAACAGTGTCATTTATTATGCAACTTGGAATAAATAGTTGAAATCTTCACCAAAATAGGGATTCAGGTTAAAGTTCAGAAACAGAAACGAAACAAATCTTCCTAAAGTCCTAGTCATAGCAACCTAACCTCCTGCCCTTTCCTACCTGCATTGCCTTGCTCTTCCTTAACATTTTCATCCTTTTTTTTCTTGTTTTT
>VBSM01002616.1:30680843-30698773 GCA_008086735.1 Cheirogaleus medius | reverse complement strand
CCTCCCAGAGTGCTAGGATTACAGGCGTGAGCCACCGCGCCCGGCCACATTTTCATCCTTGTCTTGGTGTTGTACCTCCCTAGTACCAGTTATTAGTGAGACAATGTGGATTTTATTAGTGTTCAATTAAAGAAAGCTTACCCTCGCCCTCGCTTTTTCTTTTCCTTTGTTTTCCTTTTTTAAGCACATCATATGTTTGGACCTGAGAAGTGGCATAGCTGCTAAGTTGACTTTTAATAAAAACTGTGCCTGAGGGAAAATATGCCTTTTTTAAAAAGTACCTGGGAACACCTTCCTATGTATATTGCCTCATCAGTTTTGTTTGGTGGGACAGGGAGTTCAGCAGCAAGTATTGTCTGTGTGCGATGATAGGGCACTTCTGCCTGTTGCATTCTTACTCCCTTACTCTGGATTTAGGACCCAGTGAAAAGCTGGGTTGTATACCAAACATTTATTTCTTCCAATACAAAGTTTATTATTAAGTCTATTACAGACTCGGTTTATTTCGATTCTTTATCTTAATAGAGTGGGAAGTGCTTGTTTTGAAATACTAATCCTGTGAAAATATTACTTTTAGCAAAATTTTGCCAAGAAGATATAGAAACTTCTCATTGTCAGCACAAAATTAGGCGATAGTTCCTAAGCAGTAAGAAAGAATACCATGTATTTACACTGTGGCATCATTTAGTATAGTTTAAACTGAGCCATATCTCTATTTATTTACAGGCATTTAAAATGAATAAATATGTGTAGTGTTGATAAAAATCAGTACCTGTAAAGATAACGTCAGGAATTCAAAAGGAAATTGAAAATTGAAAAACTAGTGAGAACCAAAAAGAACAAACCTCAGTAAGACTAATTAAAGACATACGTGGGGAGGAAAAATAAACTGTAGAAATGCATTCAAAGTACTGGCTAATTATTGCAAATATGGTGAGCAAAGATTAAAGATAACTAGCAAGAGTGGCTGTAAAATAAACAGGTAGTTTTTGAGAAGTAAGCACAATCACAATGCTGAAAGGAATAGTTAGTATGCAGAAATGCTTTCCTACTGAGGATTTTCCTTAATTAAAAAATGATAATAAAAAAAAGCAATAAATTGCCTTTGGCCTGAGTGCTCAAGGGCATGAAGGACCTTGGATTAATCTTTCCAATTAACTCATGGTTCATCAGATCCCTTTCACAGACCCATTTTGAATTCCAATAGAGGAATTTAGGAATTTCTCAATAACTTTTGAGAAAACCAAAAGTTATTAAATAATTAAGACCTATTTAGAAATTATACTTTAGCCAAAGGAAGAGGAGGTACGATAGTGATCTTCAAGGAAAGAGAATTTAACAAATGATAGATACCAGCTATAGATATTGTTACTGAGACTAGAATAAGAAAGTCTTCAGTGTGAAGGATTTATATTAACTCTAGAAAAGAGATTTTTAACACTGGGAAATTAATCACTGACATTGATAATCATAAGGAAGATTTGTTTTTTAAAAATTGAATATTATTGGTAGTCTAGTAAGGATTAAGTGGCATGATATCTTGTGATAATGTATTATAATTCCAGGAGCTCATAATTCTATGATTTTTTTATTTTAAATTTTAAAATAAAATTTTACTGGTTGGTCATAAAATATTTTATATTTGAAGATAGGAATGGCAATCTTAATTTTTCCAAGATATTTGGTTTTTTTTAAAAAAAAGATTTGTTGGTATTATTTTTATTTCCAGCTATATTTCATAATGTCTTTAAAGTTGTCCAGAATATAGTAATTTTGCTAAAAAAAAAACTTCAATTGTCAGAGTCTAAAAAATCAAATGGCCTCAGAAATAGATGGTATACAATCCCTTAGGAAAGGGCAAATGCCTCTAAAATTTTATCTTTATTTAAAAGGATATTCAATCTACAACATCTGCTTTTTCCATGCTTTGGAGAATATTCTTGTACAGATAAGTCCTTCTGTTTCAAACAAGCATAAATCAGGTCCAGTCAACTAGGAAGGTGGAAATTTCCTGATTTATTGCATTAAATAAAATTCTCTACAGTTCTTAAGTGGAGATTACAAAACATGAAAAGGAAAAAAATGAAATATATTTTCTTCTGGGATAAGAATGTCAAATTTAATGTATAATTGCCATAATCAATCAGCCAAAAGATGTAATCTGCCTCTCAGACACATCGGGGGAAGCTCATGGAGTTCCAGTAAGGAACTATTCTGGTTCAACCCAAAGATGCCACCAATGCATTGATATGGAAGATATAAAGTAGGACTAAATTTGAACGAAACTCTTAGGATAAAGATTACAATTTTAAAAAGTTTGCCCTCCAGTTCTTTTGTTTGTTTATAAACTAGATTTTAAATAATCCTTGTATTTAAGACTGCAAAAAATTTATAAGAATACGTTTTAAAATAAAGGGAACATAATTCTTCAAAAAGCTGTTGAACTGGAGTTTTGATAGATAAGTTATGATAGCATGATCAGTGCTGATATTGACAAGTAATTTTTTTTTTTATCTTAAAATCAATTTCTATGGACATACAAGATCGATCTAGCTGCCGAGTGACCTTTTCCATTGTCTGTAATAATGCCCCCAGATGAGTTGTATCAGAAATTAAATTCATCTTTATTTAAATGCCAACTTAACTGCCATAGTCCCTGATATATTGCACTTACAGCCTGAACCTATTACGTTAACACCTGAAAGATTTCATCTACGTCTTTCTGAAAGACAGCTCTTTCATCCTTATTACTCAAAGTATAATTGAAAGAGATATTTTCTCTTAGGATATGTTCCCCAATTGAAAACTTTCCAGAAATAATATACTGCTTAAGAAGAGGAGCAGTTAACTGCCTTTACCGTAAGGGCGAGAGTGCATAGAAGTATGCGGTGTAAAATGTTTGCATGAGATATTTCACATCATGTAAGCTTTCCAATATTCATAATATGAACACTATAGAAGTCTTATTTCTCGTGTGATCTTCTGTCCATTAGGAATGTAAGGAGACTGTTAACCTATATCTGGTCTCCTTTCCATATTGAAGTGCATGGCTCTAATCTTCAGTGTATTTTTATCCCTTTCCTCTGGAGTTATTTAAAATTTTGCCCTATTTAAACTGAAGCCTGGACAAACTGCTGAGCCAGATTATTTCTGTGATTGGAGTTTAATTACTGTAGAACACTTGTTAAGAACACATTTTTTTTTTATTTTAACTTCTTTTCTTTCAGAATTATTCTTTGGATCATTATTGTTCTCTAATGAAAACACTGAGAAGTAAATCTGATACTTAGTATAAGTGTATGTTTTTCTTTTAAAAAGTCATTTTAAGAATCAGAGAGCTATAAAGTAAAGGGAAATATCATTTTGTTTAAAAATCATTATTCAGTGATAATGGAGATACAGAATGAATCATTGGGTCCCTAGGTATGATTTGTGCAGTAAGTCTTAGAGGAAATACATCATTTTAACATTATTGCCACAAAATTTTTAAGCTCAAGGTTTGACTGTTAGAGTCAATTAATTCTTTGAAAATCTTTTATGACATTTTTGTAAACTACTCAGTGTTTTTATTGGCATGATTCTGCATATATGATGAACCATACATGATTCTGATATTGTATTTCTTTCCAGTGTTAACATTTGTGTCATGTGTGGCCAACCCTGATTTGTACACTGTATGATTATTGTTGTAATGATTCAGCTATTCCTACATTTAATTGCAGTTTATAATTATGCCTTTTGGGATTAAATGATGTGAAGTGTTTCCACCTACTGATTATACCATATGAAAACATGACTAAAAGACTGATCTAAGAAACCTTTTTGTTGCTAATTATTTTCAAAAATCTGAATTTCAAAAGAAATGTTCTCAAAGACACACGCATTTATTTTAAATTCAAAAAAATTCTTACGAATTTATTATTGCTTGTAATTTTTAATTTTTTTATTGTAGACAATCCTAAGCGAATGTCTCATGGGAGAATCCATATTATATGTGCTTGTATTTGTGTAATCCGATCATGCACTCAATGGTTGGAAAAGGCACCCCAGTGCTAAGAAAATAACCAGAAGCCAATATATCAATTCTTATATTTGGTTTATGTTACCAGTTAAATATGGTGTAATGCATAACTTTTTCCAGTAAATAAACTGGTTATCTTTTGTTCATTTCATCAGTGCTACCTTTTAATCAGTTTGAGCAATTTTTCTGTGTGTCACTTTGATTTATACTTACAACAAGGAAAAGAGTATATGAATTTCTGTGTGATGTATGTATTTAATCAAAGTAAGAACTTATTTGAGCTAAAAACTGGATGCTTTGCTTTAACATTTCTGTACATTCCTGGTAAGTAATACGTATCAACTTTGTCCATTCTCTCCGTTTATCATCTCTGCTACTGGTAATCTTTTCTAGAAGATTATTTTGGCAGAAGGATACACTTAGCTGAATTTGATTAGAAATGTACCAACATGAAAAAAATGCCTGTTCTATAAAAGGAAACACTATTTTAATGAAAGAAGAATGAAGGCTGGGCGCTTACGCCTGTAATCCTAGCACTTTTGGAGGTCAGGAGTTCAGGACCAATCTGAACAATGGTGAAACAGACACTTTCTCTACAAAAAAGTGAAAAAAAAAAATTAGCTGGGTGTGGTATCGGGCTCCTGTAGACCCAGCTACTTGGGAGGCTGAGACAGGAGGATCGCTTCAGGCCAGGAGTTGGAGGTTGCAGTGGGCTATGATGATGCCACTGCACTCTGGCCAGGGCAACAGAGTGAGACCCTGTCTCAAAACAAAACAACAAAAGAAGAAGAATGAAATTTGTATGCTTCCTTTTGGGAGACAATTCTTCTTTGTTCTCTTTCATATGAAGGAACAGCAGAGTCCCACAACTCTGAGAGAAGTTAATTTACCAGCTCCTTCTACAAATATGTATCATGGGAAATCAGCTGCTTTGGGAGTCATCTGCTTTGGTTTGATTTTATCTTGAGGGTGCAGGAAGGGGAGAACCACACACAATATGCACTTATGTGAAGTTCTAGTGAGTTGAAACCTCTAATGAAATCCTCATTATAACTAATCAAATTCACCTACCATGGGCACCCAACAATCTCAGCTAAGTTGCCTGCTTACCTGTTGTATAAATACAATGTTAAAAATAATAGCGTATGGCCAGGCACGGTGGCTCACGCCTGTAATCCTAGCACTCTGGGAGGCTGAGGTGGGCGGATCGTTTGAGCTCAGGAGTTTGAGACCAGACTGAGCAAGAGTGAGACCTCGTCTCTACTAAAAATAGAAATAAATTAATTGGCCAACTAAAAATACATAGAAAAAATTAGCCGGGCATGGTGGTGCATGCCTGTAGTCCCAGCTACTCAGGAGGCAGAGGCAGGAGGATCGCTTGAGCCCAGGAGTTTGAGGTTGCTGTGAGCTAGGCTGACGCCACGGCACTCTGGCCCAGGCGACAGAGTAAGACTCTGTCTAAAAAATAATCATAATAGTGTAAACTTACCTAGAACTCTCTCCTTTTTTGCCTCCAAAAAGCTACTGTTTTCTTTCAAGTTGGATCTGTGTGTCTGATACTTGACCTTCCCTTACATGATAAAGCTGATAATTTCTCACATTCAAAAACTAAAACAACTGAAAACATCAAGAAAGTCTTTTCTCATCCCTACATTTTGCAGGCAACTTGGATATGCCTATGTTGTTGTGAAGGCGATGTGGAGGGTTCCTGAAACCCCACCAGAGGAGAAAGAAGCCAGACTTGATGGAAACTTGAGGAAGGGATTTTTTTAAGTTTTTGGTTGTACACACACTGACTAGTCCATTGTAGGAACTCAGTAAATTTTGAATTAGAGTAATAGTTCCTGAGAAGTGGGTTCTTTGGCTTCTTGACATCTAGCTTTTCTGATAAGAGATCTGGAGTTGAGTTTATAGAACCTAATGTCACCTACTTATATAATTTCAGCAGGTACGAATTACCAACTACTTGGGGGGAAATGGCTTTTAAATTAAGTAAATGGATATTCCTATCATTCTTTCTTGGTAAGTCTGAAAACTAGAACTCTAACATTGTATTAATGGAGAAGGCTTAGTGTGTACAATGAAATCATGTGAGTTTCCCATGCCAACACAACCAGCCAACTTGTTCAGAAATATAATGCTCGGCAAACAGAGCATTAAACTAAACACAAGGTCCTTCTAAACACAGGGCCCTGTGTGACCAGGGGTCCACGTGCCCTGAAGCTAGCGTTGCCCTAGAATATGCTGAAATAATGATTGAAGATCTCAACACCAAATGTAGCTATCCAGAAGCTGGGCTTTATTTTTAACAAGATGGATTTCCCTGTTTCTGTACTTAGAAGAAAAAAATAACATGTTTATGTTCTGGGGAAAAATATTTAATAGTAATACATCAATAGTTATGAAGTTGAATCTTGCAATACTTCCATATTCCAATGCAGCCATAACATTTCGACTCAAAATTTCTAAACTCTGACATATATGCCAAGTTTTACTAAGATTATAAAAATATTTTAAGGAAATCTTCAAAATAGCAGCAGTAGACATTTTAATTAGTGTATATTAAAACTAATTTAAGAACCTTACTGATACTTTCATAATTTGACTTCCTTTGAAGTTGTAAATTATTAATAATGTCAGTCAAATGTCACAGGAAGATTTGCCTCATTTAAAAGATCAATAGCCCAAGATTAATAAGTGATTCATACCAACTTTTTTCCCAAATAAATCAAAAGGGAAAGAAATTATTTACCTCTTTGAAATCCATTGATTTTGAAAATATGGGTCCTTATATATAGTAAGCTACTCTCTATGTAAGAAAGGGAGAAAATAAGAATATATATTAATTTTTTCTTATTTTGGATAAATTAATAGTAGAAACCCATAAAACTGATTATCTGTAAAACAGCAAAGGGAAGGACGGGAAGGGGACCAGGTAGGAGCCAGATTGTTCACTAGATGAATGACTTTTTATATTGTTTTGCTATTTCAACCGTGGAAATATAGTACCTATTCAAAAATGAAAAATATAAAGAAAATACAGGCTTTTAAAAATTTCATAATGAGGCTAGAAACAAAACAAAAATTCTAGAGAAAGATTTGTTCTAAAACAGGCTATGCCAGCAGAAGTATTTTTAAAAGCATGGAGTTTTGTTCAAATTCTAGTCCTGACATTTCCTAGCTCTGTGACTTTGGAAAGGTACTTCATCTCTACAAGCCTCGATTGTCTCATTTTTTAAATGAGGATTAAAAATTCCTACCTGGCAAGGTTATTGCAAAGATTAAATGAGTAACATATGTAACATCTTTCAAATAGTATTTAGTCTTTGGTAGCTAATTTTTTTTTTTTTTTTTTGAGACAAGGTCATGCTCTGTCACCAGGGCTGGAGTGCAGTGGTGTCAACAAGCGATCTTCTTACTCCCAGAGTAGCTGGGAATACAGGCATGTGTCACCACAACCAGCTAATTTTTTACACTTTTTTTTTATAGACATGGTGTCTCACTTTGTTGCCCAGGCTGGTCTCAAACTCCTGGCCTCAAGTGATACTCCTGCCTTGACTTCCCAAAGTTCTGGGATTACAGATGTGTGCCACCTCACCCAGCCTTAATGTTATTTTTAATAACACAATGCCTAGACTTTTGGAGTCCTGTACATTGACATAGATGGAATTCATGTGTTCACATGTATTAAAAATTCAGCAAATATTTATTGACAACCTATTTTGTGCCAGATTTTGCTCTAGGGGCTTAAGATACATCATAAAACAAAGGTTTATACCTTTTTGAAATTTGTATCATATTTGTAGCACAGATGGGAGAGACATACAAAAAACAATAGATATAATATGTATGTAAATATAAAGTATGTTAGATGATTAAACTGTTACGAGAAAAGGAAAAAAGTAGAAGGGGGAGAAAAGATTGTGTCAGATTGGAGTAGGGAGAAAGTGAAACAGTTTACAATATTAAATGGGGTGATCAGGTTGAGGCTTATCAAAAAGATGAAATAAGAAAAATCATTCTTGGCCGGGCACGGTGGCTCACACCTGCAATCCCCGCACTTTGGGAGGCTGAGGCGGGAAGGTCGCTTGGGGCCAGGATTTCCATAATAGGTGGCAGTGAGCTGTGACTGCACCATTGCACTCCAGGCAAGGCGACACCGCGAGAACCTGTCTCAAAAAAAAAAAATTCTTTTTATATCATGGTAGAAGTTTTTAAAAATATTAAAAATTGCACATATTCAATTATTTTCAAATTTCTTAGAAGTTACAATCTAACAATATCAAATAATTAACATTAAGCAATAGCATGTAAAAAAAACTAGTCTTTTAAAATTGTCTCATAATTTGGAATAACCATTAAAAATAAGCATATGTTTTATTTCATGACCATATTGCTTTAAAATCCCAATATTTATTTTACAAATAGATATCATGCCTTCTTGTAGCTTTAGGACTTGCCCGTTTATGTTTTTCCTGTAAACATTGGTGTAAAATAATTTTATTCAACAGGCTTATCAACTGTCAATACTAATGACCTTGCAATTGACTCTTTAAATAATCCTTAAAATAACCCATAATATTGTTTTTCAATATAAAGTGAGAAGCTAAACTATTCTTTCTTCTAGTTCTTAATCCCAACTGTTTTCCTTGAATGACCCTTTCATCCAGATTTTCTACAAAATTAAGGGCATCTTTTAAAACATTCTCTCACAAAGTTCCTGATGCAACAGTAAGAAAGATATTATCACATTGCTAAGCTCTGCATTAGCTTTATGTCAAGTGTTACCTTTTTTCTTAGATTTATAGAGATTCAAATTTCACACTTAGCTGTTTCAGTAGAATTAACAGCAATTGGTATATATGTAAAAATCAGCCTTTACTTTATTCACAGGAATAATTGTTCTAATTCTGGGTTACTTTATTAGAAAATCAAGTTCATGCTGCTAAATGTATTTATGTAATATGGAAAGGGCCTCATCAAATTCCATTTCTAGGTAAGTACTATGCATACGTAATAAATATCAAACATGAAAAAAAATCCAACTGATGAAAATCTTTCTTATTAAAAGTCTATTTAATTATCTCCTGTGAAGAGTTCTTTAATGCCCAGCAGGTACAAAAATAAAGCTGAGTTGAATTTAGGTATAATTATGGTAATGTGACTTTTAGCTACACACACCAGACCAGTGAAATGTTGTCTTTTAAGAGTGTGCTGTATTTGGAAAATGGCTGTTCGGACTGGACTATGGTAGCCTACAATGATCTGTAGTACATTCAATTTCCACATCTAATGATTGATGGGGAAAACAAGAATTTTTCGAGGTGCTCCTCAGAAACATGTTTTTATTGGATGTTGAATAATATAAAGTCCACATTTGAATATATTATGCACATTACTATATAGTTTCTATATTTTTAAAAGATACATGCCTTAGGCCCAGTGCAGTGGCTCATGCCTGTAATCCTAGCACTCTGGGAGGCTGAGGTGGGAGGATCGCTTGAGGCCAAGAATTCAAGACCAACCTGAGCAACAGAGCAAGACTCCATCTCTATAAAAAATAGAATAATTAGCCAGGCATGGTGGTGTGCACCTGTATCCCCAGCTACTTGGGAGGTTGAGTTGGGATGATCACTTGAGCCCAAGAGTTTGAGGTTGCAGTGAGCTATGATAACACCACTGAACTCTGGGCCAGGCAACAGATCGAGACCCTGTCTCCAAAAAAAAAAAAAAAGATATATGCCTTACATTTAAAATATGTTTTCTTGCTCAGTACACTTTATTAGAAGTTTAAAAGTGAGATCAGATCAGGTAAATGGAGTAATTTAATGTTTCTTCTATTGTAGAAAACTAAATGAGTTCCAATGAGTTCAACATATAGATATCAATGTATCGATCTGTTCTTCCCATGTTTTCTTTGGTAATAATGTTGCACATGACCAGACTGCAGTTTTCTCTTATAAACAAACTGATTACTATTAACAATGCTTGTGGCAGTCAGTAGATGAACATTTATCAACCACAGACTACATGCATCAATGGAATAAAAAAAAATTCTTTATGATTAATCAATTGAGCAAAATTATACCAACTACTAAACATGAAAAACTGGAATATGTTTTGAAGTAGTAACATCCTCCTGGCACTTGCAACCTTATACTGAGCAATATTGTTGCTTCTAAAGCAGTGCCATTAATTTAGGATCTATAAATTAAATACAACATGTTTAAAATATATTCCAGACTACATCTGATAAAATTTGAAAACAGACACAGAGAGCCTGTAACTGTGTCTGTTTTCCATTGGAAAAAAAAAATGTGCCTAAGGTATTGAACAAATTTATTCAAGAATTGATTGTGTTTTTAAATATCCTCTAGATCAGCAAAGACACAGGGTGATAATTGGCGAGGTAAGTGACGATCACACCAGTGAGGCTGCAGAGGCAGTGTCAGTTTTTTAAGTTCAAGATCCTATTAACAGCTGAGGCTTGCTCATTAGACTTGTCCCTGGCAGAGCTGCTCTGTGTCCTTGGACAGGAGTTACATCTCTCCCTCACAGCCAGCAAGTTTGAGAGACATCTGTTCATTTTGGGATGAAAACTTTAATTTCACCTGGAATAAATTAGATTATTTTCCTTCAGATTGGCCACAGATGAGGGTCTGCCAGCCCCATTCTTTTATTTCTCAAATGCTTGCTTCTCTTTTCCTAGTAATAAAATAATACATATTTATTGTGGCAAATTTGGAGGATACGGAAAAGTAGAAGAAGACAATATAATTCACCCATGATCTTTCCCTCAGTGAAAACTGCTGTTAACATTTTGATGCCTTTCCTTGAATCATACTGAATATACAATTTTGAATCCTGCTTTTTTTTCCTCTTAACATTTTCTGGTGAATATTTTTTATAGATTATTAAAATTTTTCAACTACTTATTATTAGGGCTGGCATGATATTCTATAGGATGGATATATTATACATTAAATTTTTTTTTTAATTTTTCTTTTTTTAGAGACAGGATCTCGCTATGTTGCCCATGTTGGACTCAAACTCCTGGGCTCAAGTGATTCTCCTACCTCATCCTCTTGAGTAGTTGAGACAACAGACATGTGCCACCTTGCCTGGCATACTTTTTAAAAAAGAAAATATTCTCCTGTTATCAGATATATAAGTTGCTTCCACATTTTTACTGTTATAAATAATGATGCCATTAAAATATTTATACATAAATTTTCATCTTAATTTCTATTTGGATTTGTTACTTGAAGAGAATTACTATTAATGTTCATGAATATTTTTCTTTTTCTGTTTAGTAAATTGTACTGAGTATTTTACTATATGGAAGCCGCTGTACAAAATGCTACAGAGATGGCAAGTGGGGGGGAGGGGGGAGGGGCAATGTATGTAACCCAAACAATATTTGTACCCCCATTACAAGATGGAATAAAAAAAAAAAAAATTTAAAAAAAAAAAAAAACAAAAAAAACAAAATGCTACAGAGAATACAAATATGAATTAGACGTGGCCATCAAGGAGCTTACAGTCTAGAAAGGAAACTTAGATGAAGGTATACATTGCTGTCATATATGGTGGATATTGATACATTCCATGAACAAAGTTTTTCATTTGTGCTTTGGAGATCCAAAAATAAGGAGACCATTTTTTCATAACAAGTTGAAAACTATTAGCATGAAAATGTTTATACCCTGCTTTTTAAAAGTATTTTTGGTTGCCATATTCTCATTAAAGTGTAAATCAGATAATCTATTTGTGTCTACTTTGAAAAAAATTCTCTTGGAAGTACTGCATAAATAATATCACTGACTTCAGGTTTATAGTCTGTCTCTTTTTCATGGAAAATTTCAGGATATTTTGAATATGGTTGTTTTAAATTCTAATCCTGCAGAGATATGTGGGCTACTGCAAATGCATAATATAATGCTTACACATATCTTAGATGTGTGAGCATTATAATAAAGCTACAGTGTCCTTGAAGAAGGATATCAATTTAGAATTGCAGATTGTCACTGTAGTCTTATAGACAGCCTCAGTGTACCTATCACCTTCTGTTGACATTATGGTATGTACAAAATTGTAATATGGCAGAGCTTAAATTATAGTTTTTGATAATACTTTATTTTTCAAAATCAAATGCATCTTTTATATAAGTTTACTTGCATCTAGATCAGGGGTCAGCATATTTTCTCTGTAAAGGGTCAGAGAATATTTTCAGATTTGCTGGCCATCTGATCTCTGTTGCCAGCTACTCAACTCTGCTGTTGTAGCAGCCATAAACTGACTTGGTTCAATAAAATTTTATTGATGGATATAAATTAGTACTCACATAATTTTCATGTCATAAAATATTCTATTGATTTGCTTCCAATCATTTAAAAAATTTTTTAAAAATTAAAAACCATTCTTAATTGACAAGCTGTACAAAAGTAACAGACAGTGATCTGGTGTTGGCCCACAGGTCATAGTTTGCTGACCCCTTATCTAGACGACCTCATTAAAAAGCAACAAAGGACCTGCTTCCCCCTCACCCTGTGCTGTCTGCACATGCCAGGTCCCCTTTGCCCTCTGCCATGAGTGGAAACAATGCCCATTCTTGAACTTTCCAGCCACGTAAACCATTTTTCTTTATCAATTAAAAAAAAAAAAGAAAAGCAACAAAGGACTATGCATTCATGCTAAAATAAAACCTTGCTAAGCAGTAATAATAAAACATCAAATGCAAGGTGTTATAAGTTCACAACTTCAGTGCTTTTCTTAAAATTTGTATGAATTATTTTTCTTATATCAATATACTTTTGGCTACAGATAATTAAAAACCTAACAGTGGCATAAAAATAAGGACAGTTTATCTTGTCACTTGTCAAGGATTCACTAGGTAGGAGGTTCCCGGGTTGGTTCAGTAGCTTGTGGAACTCAGCAATGGGCATCATTCTGCTCTGTCATCTTCAGCGTCTTCCCTCCTGGTCACAGGGTGGCAACAGCAGCTCAGGACTTATTAATGAATCTGTATCTTTACAGCACCACATCCAAAAGCAGTAGTGGGGAGGTGGTGGGTTAGGGGGCGGGTCCTCTTATCGAGAAGGAAAATCCTTCCTGGAAGATCACAGCAGGTTCCCCTCTAGACTCACTGAGTGGAACCAGTTCATATGCTTCCCCTAAACCAACAACAGGCAAAAGAAACCAGGAGTACCACGGTCACCTGACTGCATCCAGCTCCCACATCTGTCCGGAACTGTGAAGGAGTATAACTTGTCTGCCAACACTGCTGCCAACATTTGAATGAAATTGGGTTTTATTAACAAGAAAAAGCAGGGATGACAGTTGAGTAGGCTTGCCACATTCTTGATATACCCCATCACCAAATCACCTTTGATCACTAATTTATTCTTGATCGATCCTATAATATTTCAGTTTAAAGAATATACCTCTTCCAGCAATAAGTAAGATGGTAAGTAAATGTTGGAAAAGTTTTTTTAAAAAAGGGAAATTTACCTAAATCAGGCACATATAGGAAGCTTTAAAAAATGCCTATCAGAGGCCTGGTGCGGTGGCTCACGCCTGTAATCCTAGCTCTCTGGGAGGCCGAGGTGGGCGGATCGCTCGAGCTCAGGAGTTCGAAACCAGCCTGAGCAAGAGCGAGACCCCGTCTCTACTATAAATAGAAAGCAATTAATTGGCTAACTAAAAATATATAGAAAAAATGAGCCGGGCATGGTGGCACATGCCTGTAGTCCCAGCTACTCAGGAGGCTGAGGTAGGAGGATTGCTCAAGCCCAGGAGTTTGAGGTTGCTGTGAGCGAGGCTGACGCCACGGCACTCACTCTAGCCTGGGCAACAGAGTGAGACTCTGTCTCAAAAAAAAAAAAAAATGCCTATCAGAATATTATTCTAATTTTTAGAAGTAGAATATATATAATATATAAATATGTATACTATATTTCATTCATTCTATGATGCATTTTTTTTCTATTTTACCTTTAACATCTCTAAAAAATTGGGTTGCATCTTACAATCATTGGCATCATATACTTGCAGAAGGCCAGATAGCTCCTGATAAAATATATCACTGTCTGTACTTGCATAAACTTGGTCACTGAGTTTTGTTTTTTTTTAATTATGGTAAAAAACACATAACATGGATTTTACCATCTTAACCATTTTTAAGTATACAGTATTGTGGTGCTAACTATATGCACATTGCTGAGCAATGGATCCTTAGCATTTTTTCATCTTGGAAATCTGAAACTCTATATTCATTGAATAACTCTCCTTTTCTCCCTCCCCCAACCCCTAAGAAACACCATTCTTTCTGTTTCTAAGAGTCTGACTACTTTAGTTACCTCATGGTCACTGAGTTTTGTGCAGAAGTCTGCATGTGGTGGGTTGAAAAGCCATTTAAAATATCTTCAAAGAGATTTCACTATAAAGTGGAATGAAAACAAAAATCTGAGTATATATAGAAAGGCACAGATACAGCAACAGGGGCGAATATGATGTTAGTAAAACAAACAGTTGTCATCGAAGGAATGACTATATTTCCATGTTTTCTTGCAAAAAACCCAAGTGTTTTACAGAACCTAAGAGAAGAAGGTATCTGAGTGTAGACAAAACTGTATAATTGTTTTCTGATAAGAGCAGAACAATTTTCTGTCACATACCAGGCAATAGAATTGGGAGCAAGAGAAGTTACCAAATTCCTCAGAATAGATAAAAGAAATTTCATAATAACAAGATTCACTGAGTGACCATTAAAACATTTTATCATTGCTGAAATTGGCAGACTTTCTTTCTTTCTTGTGCCTCTTCCAATTGATAGCATCAGCATCTTAGAGCTGATGAAATAGAGTATATGCCTGAGAATTCATAAAGGTTGCCCTGGAACCAACAAACTTACCTTTATAGTCGGGACCGGTTTGCCTCGCAGGTGACCATTTTAGAGCACTGATGTGATCTATGGAGTGCACATGGTAGTCTTGGTAAATCAATACTGGCTGCTAATTAAATACTCAATAACATGTGGAAAGCTTAAGTATTAAGAGTCTTTGTGTTTCCTGGCCAGGAAAGAGGAGAGTAGGAATATAGAATTGCGTTCCATCAGTCTATGCCCTGGTTGTCCTGGCAACTGGCGATGATGTGATAGTTCAGCAGCATTTATGCATCAGATGTTCAGTAAGACAAATCATAACAATGCTACCACAACAAAAACTAAACTAAAAAAAATGAGGTAGGTAGCAGAAAGATGTGGAAGATCTATTCCACAGGGGTAGAGAATGTTTCTTAAAACTTTCTATATATGCCTAATCTAAGTAAATTTCCCAAATGGTCCATTCATTCATTTATGGAAGGAATATATCCTTTGAGATGAAACATCCTAGGATTAATCAGTATTTTTTGATCTAATGATCTAAAGGGGGGGGCATGGACATCTAACATGATAGCTAAAATGCAACCCTGACATCACCCTTTGCTTAAAACTCTTGAAAATCATTTCCTTGTCATCAGAATAAAGTCCTAACTCTTTCCTGTGGCTTACAAAGTCCTTAATGAACTAAATCTACATTCTCTCCAGCTTCATTTCTCTCTTTCCATGCCCTGTAAGTGCTTACCTTTCTCCCTCTTTCTGTCTCTTTCTCCCCCCACCCCATGTCCCGTGTTCCTTCCACTGGAGTAACTCTCTAGCCCCTCTACCAGGCCAACTCTGCTTCTTCCCATCTCCCTCAGTTTTGACTTCCTCTGTCTAGAAAGCTTTTCCTGAAAGTGAGACAGTATAGGGACAGGACTCAGCTAACTTCTGACCAAGAGAGACCACATGGGACAGCATGGCCCAGCTTAATTCAAAAGGGCTTCCTAGTCAGCCCATACCCAGACAAGGAGAGGGGCCTAAACATCTGCCTTGTCAGTGATATTTTTCAGGGCCACTGAAGCAACAAACTGACACAGGCTGATAGGCACCTGGCTGCAAAAGAACCTACCAGACCTGTTCTGGATTCAACTGCCTCAAGCCAGAACAGACCACTACAGTGACTTTACCCTAGCTTTTCCCTCATTATAATCTCATTTTGATGCTAAAAATCACACCCACAGTAGAGCTTTAACATGCTAATGAAACATGCTCCATGAAGAGGCCTATAATAGAACTATGCAGGTGCAAGAAAATCTCCACCTCTACATGCTTACATGTCATCCCTTTCTCACCTAAGCCTCTTTAAAAATCTCCCTAAACTCCCCTGGGGAGCCAGCCTGAGGACTCTTTCCTTTGTGCTGTCTCCCTTGTGATCCAACCGTAAGCCCCAATAAAGCCTTCCCTGTCAGTCCTGTTTGGCCTCCTGTTAATTTCTATTACATACAGCGCCCCAGGTCCCATGCTGGTAACAATAGGCCAGGTTCAGATTGGGTGCCCTTGTCCTAATTTCAGGGAATTGTAGGCACCATGTGTGTTTTAGAAAGTAACTGTATTCTTTCTGGTTTCCAAATGATTTTTACAAGATATTGACTGGCCACTTCCTTTTTAAGAGCAATAGTGGTCAATTTAAGTATAAGACCAAACTTATACCATGACAGTTTCAGTGGCACCTCAAATTTGTGCAAACCTTCTATATATACATGGTCAAATATAGACACAGACATTAGCATTTTAGAAATTATACAATCATATATATAAGTACATATATAAAGTTATATACATATAAAAATTTATCGAAATCTCAACTTGTACCAACTCAAAATATCATACTGTTTACTAAGTTCCTGTTAAATAAATGTATCATCTTCTTTAATTAGGTCCTCATGAAATTATCTTCTATATGTCAACCCCCTAGTGCTACTATATAAAGTCAGCATGATTCATAACTTTTAGTGACCTTTCTTAATGACATTTATATAAATTCCTACCCAGTGATAGGATCAAAGTGAATAACTAATAAATATATAATTCATTTCACTGAGGAAATAATTTATTATCAAAGTGAGAAAAGTTTTATCTTTTCCCTAGTAAGAGTAAAATAAGAATGAGCCTGCTGCAAGTTTTGATTTCTCTTGAACTCTGGTTTTGGAAGTAATGTTATATCAGTAGTTGAATCAGCTTATTGATTCATAATTTTTCTCCTGAGTATTCCTTTTCAGTTTCATCCTGTTTAATAAGGACTAGATTAATCTGAGACTGATTGTTATTAATAAATTAAATAGAATGTTTAAAATATATATATATTTTAGAATTAAAACATATATATCAATATACCTATACTTTTTCTCCATTGGAAAATATAAAGATAAAATTTAAGGGGCATGAATCAGTCCATTGGCTTCCCAGGCATTCTTCTAGTCTGATTTTATATGCTGGCTCCTGGGGAAATGTGTGATCCTGGGCTCCCAGCTTTTCTCTGCAGAGTGGCTCCACCATGGTCTAGAGCTCCAGGTCCCCCACTGGCTCCTCTGCACTCCAGCTGGCAGCCGAAGAAGGGGAGTAGAGAGTTTCATGGCAGGTTTCAGAGGTCAGGCCTGGATCACTTCTGCCCACAAAATTTTAACCAGAATTCAGTTACATTGTTCCATCTAACTGCAAGGGATGGTTTATATGCAGTCTTCTTGTGTGTCCAAGGAAAATGATACAGGGTTTGGTCAGCATTCAGCATTGTTTCAGCCACAGAGACAGATAGTATAAGCACCTGTTTATGGGACTTATCACTGTATTCAGGGACTCAGCACAGTTTTCATTCAAAATGTGTTGATGGGCCAGGTGTGGTGGCTCATGCCTGTAATCCTAGCACTCTGGTAGGCCGAGGCGATTGCTTGAGGTCAGGAGTTTTAGACCAACCTCAGCAAGAGTGAGCTACAAGTCAAACTACCATTTGATCCAGCAATCCCATTACTGGGCATCTACCCAAAGGAAAAA
>VBSM01002616.1:30591665-30607931 GCA_008086735.1 Cheirogaleus medius | reverse complement strand
AAAAAAAAAAAAAAAAAGAAGGAGTTTAAGCAAGAGTGGAAAGAGACCATGGAAAGACCAGTAGAAACAGTAACAGAGCTAGCGGCATTGTTACTCTAAGCGTACCCTATGCCAGGCATCTTTGGTAGGGTCGATTGCCATTTCACCTGGTCCGTGAGCAAACCCACCTGCTGAAGCCTTTCAGTCACACCACACCTTAGGGTGGTACCCAGATGTATGCCGTTTTCTCCTGGAAAATAAATATTCTTGTCTGTGCTACTCCAGCCCTGTTTTCTTCTCAACTCAGTAAGAATGAGAAAGGCCCCTCTTTCCTCTATCTAACACGTATGATTTTAGAGCTGAAGAGAACGCTGGAGATATTCTAACCCAGCCCTCTCATTTTGTGACTGAAGAACACAGGACCAGAGAGGGCAAATGGCTTGCCTGTGTCCTACAGGGAGCTAAGCCGAGACTAAATCCAGGTTTCTGAATTTTTATTATAATTAGGGAGTCACCATTCAAGTTTGCTAAAGCTAAGGGCTTATCACTCCCTAAATAGGTGCTTAGGTCACAAGAGTACTGCCTGCAGGGTATTTTAAAATTAAAAGGGAAACACAGCAACATCTATCCAACACTGTGCAAACTATGATCCCTAGGTAATTCCCAGTTTTAATATTGTTTTGTACTATATTTCTCTCAACAATGGCATATTTTTGCAAAGTTGGGGGTTTGGTGGGTACTGTGATAACAAGTTGGTGAAAATCAGTGTGGAATGAGGTCGGCGATGTCTCATATCCCGTGGTATGAGAGGTTGCGCAGGCACCCACATCCCATTAGTAAGCAGTGGTAGTGACTTAAGGATGGAATAAAAATATTAATTTTTCTTGCAATTATTATGTATTATATTTTCAAATGGTGCTAAGTTGCTAGGTCAAAGGTAGTTATTGAGGTTGTTTGTACCTAACTACTTAATAGGTGGAATTCTCAGGAATTTCTTTTGGCCTGGGGCACTGTGAAAGTTACTGAGATGCTCTGTGATTTGAAAAGTTTGGGAATTTCTGTCTGCCTGGATAAATCCTGTTACCAAGGAAAAGAGAACTGAGCAGTGTGGGCGAATGAAACTGGGCATCTTCAGTAGTAAAGGGAGGTGGAGCGGCACTCCCAAGATTATTTGATCACTGCTTTGTTGGCATGGTGGCTGGGACAGCAGATATCCTAGGCAAGGTTGCTGCCTGTCCAATATTTGAACAAAATAAGTTATCGGGCTCCTCTGATCCCAACACCTTTTTATCTTAAGAACCTTTATGGGGATTGTTGGCTCTTTGTCACATGCCCTACCACCTACGTTTCAGGCCCTATTATTAGATTCTGGGCAGTGTGGTTTAAGGAGGTACTATTGGGAAGGCAATGTCAGAACACCCAGAGGGGAACTAGGAGCTGGAGAGGAAGCTACTACTACTTACTTGCTTTTCTTAGATATGGCGTTTTTTTCCCCTAAGTAATTCCCATGGAATCAATTCTTTTAGAAACTGTGAGCCAAGTTCTTTTTTAGTTTTTTTATTGCCTTGCTAGTTAGTAGATCCACCCAAGAACGTAGTGGAGTGAACATTGAAAAATGTGTGCAGAAGGAATAAATATTATTTTTACAAAATTATAATTCGACATTAAACATTTTAGAAAACAGGAAAAGAAAATAGCACCAATATTTCTTCATCATAGCTACTCTTAAAATTTTGAAGCCCAGATAAGCCCAGGCTTTTGTTCCTAAGAATCTCTTCTCTTTTATCTCATTGCAAATGTGTTGTATTTGTTCATAGTATTCAGTTTTGTATTCTGTGTTTCCCCTCCCCGCTTCTAGGAGGTGGTGTAGCATAGTCACTTAGACCCAAGCTTTGGTTTCAGACAAATGAGGTTCTAGTCCCAGTGTTGAGAATCTAGGGCAAAAAGCTTAAATTCCGAGCCTCGTTTTACACGCCTATACAATGAGGATAATACCTACTTCTTGGTCTCTGTGAGGTTTAAATGAAATATTTGTAAAGTGCTTATTATAGTGTCTTGCACATACTAGGGACTCAGTGAAAACAGTACCTTGTTACTGGTAGACCATAAACTTTCCCCCTTTGCCACACAGTCTTGGTGCCCTTTTTTTTTTTTTTTTTTTTGAGACAGAGTCTCACTCTGTTGCCCGGGCTAGAGTGCCGTGGCGCCAGCCTAGCTCACAGCAACCTCACACTCCTGGGCTCAAGTGATCCTCCTGCCTCAGCCTCCCGAGTAGCTGGGACTACAGGCATGCACCACCATGCCCGGCTAATTTTTTCTATTTTTGGGGAGAGACGGGGTCTTGCTCTTGCTCAGGCTGGTCTGGAACTCCTAAGCTCAAATGATCCGCCTGCCTTGGCCTCCCAGAGTGCTAGGATTACAGATGTGAGCCACCACGCCCGGCCTTGGTGATCATATTTTAATAACTGCATAATAGTTTATTAAGTTGTATATGTTATTATTTGTATAACCATTCATCTAATTCTGGGTTCTTAGGTACCTCTAAATTTGGACTGGAATAAAAAATTATATTGTACATACTTTAATTAATTCAGCAGATTTTTTTTTTAATTCAGATTTTTAAAGTTCTCACTATATACAGGGACCTTGGCTTAGCGTTCAGAACAGAGTTCAGAGTAGCACCGTTCCTGGCCTTGAGGGGTTCATAGTCTGAAGGGGAGATGTGTACAGACAACTTTGGCGTATAAAACACTGTCACTGTCCAAGTTATTGAGAGCACAGGGGAGAGGACAAAATGTCAGACTCTGGAGAGCTCAGAGAAGTCAGGAAAGGGTTGTGGGAGATGAGTTAAGTAAATTATGTGGGTAGAGGAAGGTTATTAAGGGAAGGGTTGTAGGAGATGAGTTACATGAATTATGTGGGTAGGGGCAGGTTATTAAGGGCTTTTTACGCCATCATACATTTTGGGACTTTTATTCTCAGTGCAATGGGAAAGCCAGTTTTAAGAAGAGAATTGGCATTATCTACTTGGTTTTATAGCTTGTAGGTTGCAAAGTGGAGGCAGGGAGTCTAATTGGGAAGTTAAGGAATCCAGGTGAGAGATGGTATGGCCTAGACCGAGTGGGAGGTGTGGAGGCATGAGAAGTGGCCAGATTTAAAGAAATAGTCCATGACAGATTGGATATAAAGTGTCAGGGATCCAGGATGGGCTCCTGGGTGTTTAGGCTGAGTGATGGGACGGATGCAAAAACAAGGAAGGATGGTGGAGGACCAGGTTTGAAGAGAAAATCAAGAGCTGAGTTTGAGGTGCTTATTAAACATGTAGGAAGAGGATATTTGATAAATGGTCAGACATAGGAACCTGGAATTCATCGGGGAGAGGTTTGTCCTGGAGTCATGCATTTTGGAGGTATTAGTGTATTTGTCATATTTATAACATGTTTTTAAAACTAGGTACAGTTATTTCACCTACCTATTACTGTTATTCTCATATAATTTTTTTCTGGTTTTATCATGTATTTTTTCCAAATAAACTTTGGAGTCACTTTGTTAAATTTGTTTTTTAAAGTATGTTGGAAATTTTACTAGATGGATGTTTGGTAAATTCAGAAAGTTTGACAATCCATAAAATGCATCTTTTCATTCTTCAATACATCATGTCTCTCTGTTCAGTTTTCCTTTGTTTCTCCTAGTAAGAGTTCATTCTTTTTCCCCTAAATAGTTGACACCTATTCTTTTTTTTTTTTTTTTTAGAGACGGGGTCTCGCTCTTGGTCAGGCTGGTTTCGAACTCCTGACCTTGAGCTATCCACCTGCATCGGCCTCCCAGAGTGCTAGGATTACAGGCGTGAGCCACCGCGCCCGGCGACACCTATTCTTGATAATATTATTCTCAGGTGTTCTATACTTTTTGTTGCCATTGTTATTAGTAAATCTGACCTTGTTGATATTCTGATAGTTTTTGCTCTTGTAAAGAAATGATATTGATATATTTGGTTATTTCACTAAACTTCTGAGATTATAAATAATATCCTATGTGATTCCTTTTATTTTTTCCTCCCCTTTTTGTGGTAGGAATAAAATCATATCATTTGTAAGGATTTTTATTTTTTTTCCTTTCAGTATATATGTCCCATTTCTGCTTCGTGGCAAGAAAAGAACTCTGAAATTTAAGATAGGGGGTGACCATAGAGTAAGGAGGCAATTAATGCCTAAAAGTCTAGTCACAGTACGCAGTTTTTGTTTTGCTTTCTTTTAAAGCTAATCTTATTTATTTTCCTTGCCCTTTAAGCATTTTTATTTTTGATGGACATTTTGAGTGCCTATAGTTTATAGGTTTTAGGTTTGTGGGTTACCTCTAATAGTTGGTTTTCATGTAGTATATTTGGTTTTCAGCCATTTTGATCTTCCAAGGACTTGTTCTCTGATTCCTGCATGAGCACCAGAGGGTGGAGGAGCTATTTGCCTGCTGAATTAGCATTTAACCTTCATGGATGTTGAAACAAATTAAACCCAGTAGACAGTATAAAATCAAGAGATTTCAAGCCTATAATTGGATAAGACTCTGGATGGAAATTTTACATTCAATACCCCATCCTGCCCCCCAATTCAATAAACACAGTAAAAAATGAATTTGAGTTTTTTGTTAGAAATTATTAATTTATAAAACAATTGATTTTGAAAACTTGATTTTATTTTCAAAGTAAGATATTTTTGCAAAGTTGAATATTTTTAAAATATCAAAGCATTTTTCAGTTCTAATGTAGACTGCAAAAGCTTAGTTTTCTAAGCTTAGTTTTCTACAATGCTTTGAGTTTTCAAGTTAACTTTCAAGTTTTATTTTCTGTTTGTCAAGTTAAGCCTCCAGTGACCTTTCTCCCTGAATGAGCAGAATATGCGATCTGCAATGTCTGGGACTTTGTACCACCCAGGATAAATTGGCTGGAAAGCTTTTAGTTGGGCTGCGTTGCCTTGTTGAAATAGCCAAACACCTGCTAGGCAAGCCCTGCGCATGTGAGTGGCTATATATGTTCCTTCCTTTAGGATTTGCAAAGCTGGAGCACAAAGACCGCGATTGTTACCCAATAAGCAGTAGTCACACACTTCTACCAATCGCCTTAGGAGGGCTGGTTACCATGGAATCCACCATCTGTTCACTCCCCGCCGGAATGTGATTATCCTTGCTGGGCTGGGAACTGGGGAAAGAGGGGAGCCTGTGCCGTGTGAGATTATCTGCAATGGACTGGGTTAATGGGAGGCTAGAATTGGCTCGCTGGAGGAACAAATGAAGGGAGTTTTGCTTCAACCGTTTGTGACTTCTAGCCAAGAGGAATAAATCCAGCTTTTATAAGGTAAGTAACTCCGGTAACGTGCATCCAGTTTGTAGTACGTTTGTGTGGGGTATTATCTCCATGTGGTCCAGGGAAAGAGAGCTCTAAGCTTTTCTGGAAGAAACCTCCTGCATCTCACACTTCTCTTGTATTGATTTTATGCCGCTCAATAATGCCTGTACAATTACATGTTGATGTTGGAGGATGAAAAAAATTATTTAATCTTTTACAATTTTCTCTGCCTGTGAAATTGCTTTATGATCCCTGAAAGTGGCAAGAAGACAGTCATTTTTAATGGTTTCTCAGGATGAATGACACTGGGATTCTTTCTGAATTACGCCCATAGCCACAACGTGTTCGATGCCTGTTCTTATTATTTGAGAAATGTCTCGGGTCAGGGACGTTTGTAGGTTATGATTTAATTAGTGGTTATTCTCGTGCCTGTGAGGGACCTGCCATTACTGGTTCATGTTTTGAAATGCAATTGTTTATGCAGTTTTATTTCGCAATGCTTTGGCACAAGTTTCAAGGGCCTGTACATGTGGAAACAATGTGGCAGTGCTTTAACGGCAGGCGTGCCGGCACAGTGGTAAAAAAGGCAGGGGCAAAACTAGGAAGATCAGCTTCTGTTTCAAGGGCTTCCTTTGTTTTGCTTTTCCAACAGCCCCTTAAAATGTGTGTTGCGTATTGTGAGCAGTAGAAGGAGATTTGGTCTCTAACAAACGGGTGACTGACATTTTTCTGTGTGGCTAAGAGGTTGGTAGCTCAAACAAGGGACTTCTATATCCTTTGTAAAGCAGCATTGTGTCCCCTTCCCCAAAACTGTGCCCTAAAATATAAAAGTGAAAAAACAAAAGGAGAGCTGTCTATACTCTGGATACTTCTTTTGTGTAAGTTTTTCTGTCATTTAAGCCCTAGTGCCAGTACTCTGTGAGTCTAACTGGGTCTGCCATTTTTATTTGATATAGGAAGGGTTGCAAAGAAAGGTTTTGCTTATGCAGTTTTAGACCTAATTGTGCTGTCCTCTGTCATCTTGGACATTCATGTCAGTGGGTCAGCGGCTGCCCAGAGAGCTAGAAAAGGTTCTTGTTAATAGTCCCTCCTTGTTTCATTTTTTTTTTTTAATGATAGTATAAAATTAGGTGACCTGGTATTGGTCAAGGACTCGTGTTCTCACTTCAAGAACAGGTTTTTAGGCCTGACTATTAGTTGTTGGTTCTTTGTATTAATTCTAGTTGACTTTAAAATTGTTACCCTCTTTTGCGCTTACTGGTCTTTATATATTATTATTATTTTAAGTTTTTTTTTTTTAAATATGCAGAATTAGATTAAGTATATCCTAGCTCTAAGAAGCATCTTTTACAAATAAGAGTAGACATGTATCTCTCCGAAAATGTGCTCAGCATCATCTGTAAAAATTTGCAAACTAATATGGTATTATTGGGATAATGTTTTTGCCCATAAAAATCAGTTATTCACAAGCAATATAAGGTTTGGGAAGAAGTGAGATAAATTAAAAGCATCGTGTATATTTTGGTGTTGCTTTGATTTCCGTGTTAATCTGAGAAATCTGAAAAGGCCTGCGAGCGAATGGGTGTGAAGTGTGTGGCGTCCTTGTGCCTAGGATGTGGTTACTTAGGCAGTTGAGGTGGGCTAGATAAATCTGCATACTTTTCAAGTTCTCTAGTGTTGTGAATTTTTGCTTATTATTTTTGTTACTGAGTTAATAGTTAGAAGATTGTGTTTTTTAAGTGGATGCTTGTTAGAATATAGTAAAATTGTATTTTTAAGTGGATATTTGTTAGAATATATCCCAGCTATTGTATGGGTACTGGCAAGCACTTAGTCACTTGTAAGCATATTTATTAATACGTTCCTTGACCAAGTTTCCAGAGTAGTCAGTAATAAAACCACAAGGTTTTTCAGAATGTGTTCAGAAAGCTTTGTTCCATCAACCACTGACAAACTTAGTGGTTCTTGAGGGTGGCCCTGTACAGAAATTGGTGAGGAGGAGTGATAGCAGAGCCAGCCCCTGGAGCATCTGCAGCCCTAACCAGGTATCTGAGGGCCAGGAGTGCATGGCCATGCTCATGGACTGCACTTGAAGGGAGACGGCGGCTTCCACTCCCACATCGTCAGTGGCGAGACCCACCACCATGTGCACAGCTTCTTGTCGTAAGGAATTTAGAACTACTGAATTCTCAGGTCAACGTCGAAGCATTGCCTCGCATGTGGGGCTGAAGAGAAGTGCTAGATTTCTATGACTTAGGCGTGTTCTTTCAACTTTTCCAGCTCTTTGATGGCTTGATTCTTTTCAATCCTTCCATACGACTTGAGGTTTTACTAAATAAGACTAACTTTATTCAGAGTTATTTCATGTAAAAGTATTACATGGATGGCAACTATGAAACTCTGAATAAAGTGCTTAGAGTGATTCAAATCCTTAACAGTCTGAGTAGACGGCAAATCAACCCACCACTAGTACTGCACAGTCAAGGCTGTCTGCTGCTTGCTCTGACACATTATGCTGGAATGCTGCCTGGCCTAACTTATATTCAGACAACTACACTACAGAGCTTATAAACAGTGGTTAAATTCTTACATTTTTCTTCCCACGTTTTATTGGCACATTTTGCCTAACTCCTAAATTGAGTCCTTTGGTCTCTTTGCTTTTGAGGTGCAGATATATAATCTATATTTTGAAATTAACTATTTTTGGCCTTTGTGGTGCATTGGACCCACCAGCTGTCTGAGATGGTGGAATTCTGGGGATGTCATGTGGAGAACCTGAGGATGCTGTCATTGCTAATGCTGCTAGGTTCACATGTCCTTGGGGTTGAATCTGTTTGCATTTTTCATGAATTTTAAAAATAGATGTACTGTAAATTACCAACCTTTGCCTTCTCCCACAATTCCGAATTGCCAAGAGTAGAAAAAAATGCTTAGAATGAGTTAATTGCTGTGTTAGATATAGAACTACAGGATGGGAAGCCTGTAAAGCATTCACGTGAATGATGTAAACTCACAAAAGCTATGGCTCGAAGCTGGTTGCATTTGGCGGGATTTTTCTCTGTATGTGTGCCAGTAAATTTGAGTATCGGCAGCTGTTTCTTCTTAGTTGCTGTCCTCTTCTGTTTTTATCACTGCTTCTGTGCTTCTGTAAAAAAAAATAAGGCAAACTTTTCATAAATTGGCAACAAATGGAGCCATGTAGACCGTGGTAGATCCTTCGAACAGCTTTGTGTATGGCACTTATCCTTTCCTCCTGCAGTTCCCATCACTTTAACCCCAGGAATGGCTTAATGGAGTTATTATACAAGGGTGTCTCACATACCCTATTCTTAGAAAAGTTCTCGATTTTACAAATAACTGCCACTCTGTGGGCTAATTGTTCTTTTGTAACAAATGTGTTGAATTACTAACTTCCCCTGTCAGTTCCTTCCTTCCTTTCCTTCCTCCTCGTCTGCCTAAATCCTGTGTTCTTTTTTTAACTTTTACCAATTTCCTGGTCCTGAACTCAGATTAATGCAAGGATGAGACAAAGCATGTTCCCATAGGACAGACAAGACTCAGTCTATTGGGTTTATTAAAAGATCCCTATTATACATAACATATATAAGATGTTTGTTTTCACATAAAGGTCCCAAATCTAAGTAGGATTATCTAGTTTTTAACTCCCACATTTTCAAGAAGAATCTGAGGCCCATAAAGATGAAGCAAGGTCACAAAACCTTTGAGTTGCAGAAACAGCCAGTGCTGAGTATTGCATGTTGAATGCAAAGACATGGGGCAAGGTCAGCTGACTTTCAACATTGTTGCCTTAATGAGGAGCAGAACCCCGGGTGTCACCCTAAAATCCCACAGATGCAATTTTCCATATGCCTAGAGGGAACACAGCTTTGAAAGATGATTTCCTCAATAATCAAAGTCATGAGAAACAGATTGTTATAAATGCCAAACTTTGTAAAAAACAAAAAACATAACTCCCAAGCTGACTAAGATACTTGTGTTTTTTAGCTAGCATACCCTCTCCCTAATAGCTGTATCTACACACAAAGTAAAATGGTCAGAATGTTGCTCAGTGGTTGTGGAGCCTAGAGCAGGTGGTAGGGGACAGCCTGAGGGATGACTGTGGTCCAGTCTAGGGCATACCTGTCACTTGCACAGCATACAGCACTCCTGTTGTGGGTTAGTACACCTCTTCTGTGGGCATTGCTGCAGGTATACAACCTGTACCTCCTTACTCATTCTCCCTTTCCTCTGCTCCCCACACCAATGCGTAGGCTCCTCCATGCCCAGGTCCGGCCTACTCCATATTGAAACATTTTCTCTTTGGCTGTGTTGTCATTGGTGTTAATCTTCCATTCATTCATCACATGTTTATTGGACATTTTCTCCATGCTGCTACTGTTGCAGGTGTGGAGGACATGCCACTGAACACAGTGGGAAGGTTTTTAGTGAAATTTACACGATAGAGACAGGTGACATATGAGATAGGTGAACAAGGTAATGTCAAATATTGCTGAGTAGGTGAAGACAAGACAGTATGTTAAGGAGAGATTTGCGGGTAGCAAACTTTAGATTGCTAATTAGAAAATGCTTTTGGCGGGGGGAGGTTTCATATAAGCTGAGATACCAATGACTAGGAGCCATGCATGTGATCCAGGGCGGTGGAGGGAGGCACGTTGTCAACCCCACATTATGGAGAGGAAATTGAGGAAAGTCGATCATCAGGATCATATTTAAATCAGGTTAAATAAATGCTACAGAGCCATACTTTGTGTTATCTTTTCTTTCAGGACTTAATCCTGAATATGTGCACTTTCTCAAAAACAGTTTTATAAGTGAGCATGGGAAGACATTTCAGGACGGGGTTAAGAGCAGCAGTTTTAAAGTTAAGCACACCTGGGTTTAGCCCCATCTCAAATACTGTCTATCTGAGTATCTTTAGATCAGTTACTTAACCTTTCTAACCCTCAGTTTCTCCATTCGTTAGAACTCATGGGGTTGTCATGAGCATAAAAGAAAGTTATGTTCAAAAATTCAGTTAGTGCTAAAGATGGGGGTGATGGTCATGATGTTCTCTGAGAGGCATCAGTAATAATGTTAAAATATTTGCTACTGTTGGCAGTGAAAGTCTGGTAGGACTGTTCGCCCTCCAATTCATTTATTATGATGGGGAAGACCGTCGGGGTTGGGACGGGGCTGCTCGCCGCCTCCCCGCCGCTCCGCATCCCCGCCGGCAGGTGCTGTGCGGAGCAGGCTGGAGGCAGCGGCGGGTGGGTGCGTGGGTGCGCACTGCTGGAGCCGGGCCTCGTAGACGGACCCCACCGGCCGGGCTGGGCCGCGCTCTATGCTCCGCCGCCTGCTCCTGTCCTCCGGCCACGCTGCTTGCGCGATCCTGATTGGTTACTTTTTGAATCCTACTGTTTCTGACTGGATGTTTTAGCTTGTTCCTGATTGGATGTTATAGCTCGTTGCTGATTGGCTGTTAACGCTTGTTGCTGATTGGACGCTTTTTGAGTTCTAAAGGTATAAAAGCAGGAGGAGAACAGGGAAGGGGGGTCAGAAGAACAGAAGACGGCTGAGGTTGCAGATGGAATAAAGACAGTTCTCCGACTTTCAGCATCCTGCCCAGTTATTTCCAGCGTCAACACTACCAAGGGCTGTTAATACTTAACACTACCAAGAGCTGTTAACACTTGCCGGAACAATTCAACAACCCCTTTTTGAGTGTCCACTCTGACCATGCTAGATTCTGGGTGAGGAGCAGGACTAGTATATGCTCTGTGCTCAGCTGACAGTCTGTTAATTAATTGCATTCAGTGCGATTGGTGACAGAGCAGAGGAAGGGGGTCTTTGGTTGTGCAGGTGAAGTGGCTGGGAATTCTGGTCTGAGCAGACAGGGAGGCACCGTGGGCCAGGAGGTGCTAATAGCTAGGTGCAGACTTGGGCTAAGGCAAGGTGGGTTCTGAGAATGGGGATGCTGGTACAGAAGTTTTTATTGTATCTCATAAAGAATGAGGAACCTTTGAAAACTTTTAAACATTTGGGGAATAGATCTTCAGTTGTATAGTCTGAAAAGATTACTGGCAGTTTAAATGATGGAAACATTGGATGGATAATATCCAAGGCAGCCAGAATTCTTCATCATCATCATCTTCCTCTTCATTCACACTTCATTCATTCCTTTTTCTTCTGTCACCTCCACCACAATACAGTTAAGTCATATCTTATTCTTGACACTTAAATTCTAAATTTAAGAATAATAAATAAATAATCTAAAATCCCAGCACCTAAAGCGAAGCTTGCATACAGTCAAAAAAGTTCTTGAAAAAATCCCTTAGGAAGGCATAGCTTTGGAGATCATCCCTCTCTCATTAAGTCTAACACTGTGCGTGTTTTTTTTCCTACTGTTAGATTGCTGCTGCTTTGGTTGGGCCTGAGATAAAATTATTACTTTGCTAGCATTTAGGGGTCATGCTGAATTAAAGGCCTAGAATTAAGCTCAGTGTGGTGAGAGCTCACATTTGGAGTGTCACAAGTGAACCAAGAAGGATTTCAAGAGCAGCAGGTTCATGATATCTGTCTTACTCTCACTGAAGCACATATTAGCACTGGGTCCAGTTGCTGAACAACTTAAAATGTTGCACCTGTGTTTGTGCATGCACACACACAGCTGTTTTCTGTATCTGCAAAGCACATGTGGTTCAATTTGAGCACGTTTAAATGCACTTATGCAACTATAATTACACTACGTGTCAACTTTAATGTTTTTTATATGTCAGACCCTGCAAAGTATATTCATCATCCTATTTAATCTTTAACAAATATTTGAGATAAGAGGGATTCTTCCCCATTGAACAAATAAAAATGTTGCTAGGAGATACATACTATCTCTAAGTTCACCAACTATTAAATGATGAACTAGGATTAAAAGCCCTGTTCTGGCTTAACTCCTGTGGTCTTGGCTTTTAAGCTCAATTTTCTTTAGTTAGAAAACCACGTCATGAACCCAGGCAAAATGGTAATAATTATAAGAAACTTAACCATTGCAGTAGCAGAGGGGGTGTAAAAGTAAGATTCCAAAGAGACGAAAAGACGGTCCTTAAGAAGCCCTTAGGTGGTTAGTAATTGTCAAAGAACAAAGAACTCTTATGAGTTCAACAAGGAGGAAACACAAATGACTAATACATGAAAGAAAAGCTTTACATAAGTAGTAATCAAAGAAATACACAATATATTCTTGTTTATTATATCAGTAAAAGTTTTCTGAATGCTTGTATTCTGGATTGGCACCTTGTATCCTTCAGATGACAGTGTAAACTGATAGAACTTTTTGGAAAACAATTTGGTAGATACATTTTATTTTCATTAGAGAATATATTGCTGTGAGGATAGAATGCCACTGTAACTTAAAAGGAAAGTGTTTTCTCCTATAAAAACATCATAAAGGTATCTCATGGAAGCCAGGGGCAGTAAGTTCATTCAGACCCCACAAGAGGCTGGACCGAGGACAGTTACATTCCCTGTCCCTCTGGACGTGTGATGGCTTATCCTGGCTATTCCGTCTGTGTGCCTCACGCGCTTCCCACTGGCCTGTTAGGCGTCCCTCCAGGAATGGCACAAAACATGTGCACCCTTAATCTCAGATGACACCACTTCCCAATCCCAGAGCTGAGCAGAAACACACCTGTTCCAACTACTGATGCTTTGGAGAGAGAGACTGTGATGGGCTACTTGGTGGGCTAGTACCCTTGGTTATCAGCTGTGGCCGCGGAACATGGGTTACTTGAATTGTAACAAGCAAATAGAACACACCTGCAACATATATCAATAGCTTTAAAAATGCTCATGTCTTTGATCCCGTAATTCCAATTTTAGAAACCTACCACTTGTAAGATACTGAGTGATCCAGTGAATGATTTATCACATCACATCAGGTGTTTTAGTGGGAGTGGGGATGTGGGAAACTACTAACATGTTCAACAGTAGGGAAGTAGCTAAATGAATTATGACATGTTCATGGGATTATGTTATACAGCTATTAAAAACATGTTTTCACACAATGTAGGAAAATGTTCAATGAAATATTAAATGTATATACATGTATATGCTGTGTTTAGTTACATTTTATATAGTACATAAAAAATTCTAGAGGGACTTACTAGAGGGATAACACTGGTTGTTTCTACATGTTAGGATCACGTTTGTTCTTTACAATTTTCTGTGGATTTTAAATGATTAACAGTGACCTTACAGGAATTCTATGATAAGGATTATACAGTGAGTACGTAAGGATGAATTTCCTAATAATTAGTCTGTTTTAAATGTGGAATGTTTTGTTCAAAAGCCATTTTTCTATCACTGGTAGTATTCAAATAGAAATTAGACAAACACCTGTAAGATATATTGTAGAGAAGATTCATCTATCAGGTATGTGGAACTGAATGGCTTCTAGAGTCTTTTTCAACTCTAGTGTAATGTAAAACAGAATTTACTCCGGAAAGATTTATTTTTTTTAAAATGCTTAATTAAATGTTAGAGGAAATTACTGTAATACAAACCAAGTACCTTTTATGAAAGAGATGTGAAATTAGGTAGGAGTCATTAGAGTTTGTGGGATTAAGAAGGAGGCAATGGATTTGAGTCAGCTCTTGAAGATGGTAATAGGCAGGTATTGGATTATGTGAAGGGAGTTGTTTTAGGGCCAAGGAAACGATTGTTGCTAAGGCAGAGTCAGGATTCTGTCCATTTTAGATAGTAACCAAATAGCTTGCCAAATAGCAGAGACCATTTCCTTGGTTGTCCCCGAGTGAGATGAGCATGAAGTGGTACAGAACTTAGATTAAACAAGAGACCAAAGGGAGCCATTATGGTAAATCTGCTTGTTTGTGGGCTTAATTATATTCTGGGAAGAAAACTTTGAGGTGATCAGCGATGATTTTTATGTTTGTGTGGTAATGTTAATGGCAGTAATAGATTTACAGCTGTAGTATAAAATCAACCTTCTTGTTTAACTCTCAGACATTAAGATTCTTTGAAACTACCCAGAACTATGAAGAAACCAAGGACCTTTAAAGGCTTGTTGGTATATATATATATGTGTGTGGGGAGAGATGTCATCTTTTTGCCAAAAGTAAAACAAGACTAAAAGTATATTCTTTATGTTCATTAGAAAAAGACACAACTCCATAAAGAGTAAGCTGGTTTTAGCATTGAAACTTAGTTTAGCATTTTAAGTAAAGCAGATTGTTATCCCTTTTAAAAAACAGAATAGGTGTAAAATTACTATTGTAAAAATGATCTGTGTAATATAGCTGTTCTTTAAATTGTCTTTCTGTTTTCTGATCATTGTGTACATTGAGTCTGTTCTATGATGATTCATAGCTTCTAAACTACTGCTGATCAGTGTATCCTAAACTGAAAGTTGGGGCCAATTTGAGTGCTCTAAGAAGAGGAGTGCGTGTGACCCCAGGCTCACTTAACCTCAGCCTTTGGGTGTCTTTTAGTGCTACAACTCTTGGGACTCTTTTATCCAGATTAGCACCCCTATCCCTTATTAGGGTTTGTCACTGACATCTTGTCACAGAAAATTGTCAGGGTGGTAGTTTCTTCTGTCAGAAGGACCAGGTAAGCCAGCAGCCAGCTAGTCCAATAGCTTGACTTCCTGAAATACACAATTGCTTTGAAAAAGGCCAATCCAAGTCCCAGCTCTTTCCCTCCCAGGGAACATACACATTTTAACAATAGGAAAAAATTGAGTTATTTTGACCAGATGTAAGTGCAATACCTGCATCTTCAAACCAGCCAGAGCTGTTTCTCTTGGTTGCTCAGAGGTGTAATACTTTTCCAAAAAGGCTATTTTATCATTTGTGAACCTTGGCAGAAAGGGGGAAGGAAATGATATTTGCATAAAATTTCTAGTGGAGAGCAGATCAAATGGAATCTCCTTGCTTCAAAGTTATATGGAATCATTTCCTTGTCCAGGCAAACTGGACATTCATTTAATAAATGTTGAAGTGTTTTCTCTATGCCCAAACCTGTGCTACAGCAGTACAGATACAGTCTTGCTCTCAATAAGGTCACTTTAGTAATTACAATGTATGATGCAAGGTCATAGGACTATGCAAAGGTGCATGCGAAGTGCTGTGATTGCACAGAGAGGAGGGACTCGACCAGAAAAGCAGAAAGATGTCACCTTGGAGACATCTCTACACTGGATTTGAAGGATGAGGTGAGATCTGCCTGGTGGTGAAGGGCATTTTATATCAAAGGAACTTCATATAAAGGGAATAGCATACATAAAGGCTTGAAAACTATAAAAAGACTATATACTTGTTTGCGATACAAGAAAGTTAGTGTAACTAGAGTATTGGCATTAGATGTAGAAGTGGAGTAGTTAGAATTTGTAAGATAAATGACACCAAATTATGTTAGTCTAAGCCATGCCTTGGGGTTGGGACATGACCCGGTCGGCAGTAGAGAGAACTCTGAGATTTTTAAGCTGGCAAGCACCATGGTTCTTTTCACATTTTGAAAAGACGACTGATAGCACTGTGGAGGAAGGGCTAGGTTGCAAGGTGCTGGAGTCTTGGCATTCTGATAAGGAACAGATGGTACAGGAGAGAGATGATGAGTCCTCTGAGCTAAGACACAGGCACAAGGATGTAGGAAGAGAGAAGGAACTGAGAGATTTATAGGAGTCAAATTGCCAGGATTTAGTGATTAATTGGATGTGCGGATGGGTTGAAGGAGTGGGAAGTGTCAAGAGCAGCTCTGCAGTTTCCAGCTTGGGTAGCAGGCTAGATGATGCATCACTAGCTGATAGGAGTGCCATGGGGAAGTAGAGCAGGATCCTATGTTTGACTCAGGAACTGTATTAAAGTTCTTACCACCTGTTTGTGGTTTAGATTTATGTAGAAAATTTGTGTTTTTTTTACAATTTTTTTTTTTTT
>VBSM01002616.1:30561271-30587842 GCA_008086735.1 Cheirogaleus medius | reverse complement strand
GGGGAGACGGCGAGCGGCTGCGTCCCAGCGCCGGACAGTTTTTCCCCATCAGTTTATCTAAATTTCAGGACTAACTTGAAAGATTGAAGAGTTATTAGATGAAATGTACAAGATGCCTGGGAAAAACCATTTAGGAATATAAATACTACTTCTAGGAGTTGCCTTCTCCAGAGCAATGGTCTGTGTTGTGTTCCCCACAGGGTGCACAAGACAAACCACTACTAGAGTACAGGAAGCAAATAATAGAACTTGGAACATTTGCCACAGGAGTTTACAAAAAATAATAATAATGATAAAGAATAAAACCTACCTTAGCATTCCTAATAGTTTTGGACTTATACTGGCACCATCACTCCATATATGTGTCAGATACATCCAGTATATCTGGTACAGGGGAGGAATTCTGAGGGGAAAGTAGAGCAGTGCAAGCTCACTTGTCTCCTTTCTGGCCATGGCATTTTAGACGCGGCTGGGTAAGTGGCCCGAGATAACTTTACCTTAGATAGTGGAATTCTGGCAATATTTGGTAATAAGTGACATCAAACATTGGAAGCTATATAATGGCACAGTGCTTAAGCACAAGGTCAGACTATTGGATCTTTTTCTTTCACAAAAAGGCAAATCTTCCCCATGTGCTAACCTTTCATGTGAAGATGAGTATCTATCAGTAGATATTTAGCAGGTTCTTACCTAGCAGATATATGTAAAAAAATATATACACAATTTGTCTCTTTGAGGTAGAGTTGACATTTGAACGAGTGAAAACTCTTCTGCAATCAGGAACAGTGAAAAAGTGTAGTGCAGATAGAGCATTTTTGAAATGCATGTTTGAAAGTATTTCTGTTACTGTGTAATTTTATCACTAAAACTGATATGTCTTTTATTTTTACTAAACTTATAACAAGCTGGCTAGGCACATTACTCACACTTGAAATCCCAGCGCTTTAGGAGGCTTAGGTGGGAGAATTGCATAAGGCCAGGAGTTCCAGACCAGCCTGGGCAACATAGCGAGACCCATCTCTATGAAAAAGTTAAATAAAAAAAAAAATTGGGTGTAGTGGCTTGTGCCTGTCATCCTAGCTACCTGTGAGGCTGAGACAGGAGAATCGCTTGAGCAAAGGAGTTTGAGGCTGTATGAACTATGGTTGTATCCAGCCTGAGCAACAGAAGGAGATCCTATCTCTTAAAAAAAAATTCAGTCACATTGTTTTCTCAAAAATGGTATTTGACCGTTACCTCATCATATTTTATTTTATTTTATTTTATTTTATTTTTTTGAGACAAGAGTCTCACTCTTTGCCCGGGGTACAATGCCGTGGCGTCTGCCTAGCTCATAGCAACCTCCAACTCCTCGACTCAAGCGATCCTTCTGCCTCAGCCTCCTGAGTGGCTGGGACTACAGGCATGCACCACCATGCCCAGCTAATTTTTTCTATATAATTTTAGTTGGCCAATTAATTTCTTTCTATTTTTAGTAGAGATGGGGTCTCGCTCTTGCTCAGGCTGGTTTCAAACTCCTGACCTTGAGCGATCCACCTGCCTCGGCCTCCCAGAGTGCTAGGGTTATAGGTGTGAGCCACCACGCCCAGCCTCCTCATCATATTTTAAATTGTGTGTTTGTGTTGTACAGTATGCATATGAGTACAGTAGTACTTGTATTAATATTTAGCTCATGTATGCATTCATGCATGCGTATATACATATTGGGGCTGAATGCCCAGATTTTCTTCTGAGAGGGATGTGCCCTAAAAATGATGAGAGACGACTGTTCCAGAACACCTTTCCTGACCCTCCTCTGTGTATCTACAGCAGTGGCAAGGCCCCAGCCAAACTTATCAATCACCATTTTACTTGTCTGCTCTTTGGCTCCTTGAAAAGGGACCATTTAATGTTATCGTACACAGTGTCTGACACAATATGCTTGGGGCCCCTCATAATGAACAGGACAGCCGTGGTTCTTGCTCTCCAGAAGCTTTGTATACAGTAGGGAAGACAAATACTAAAAAAGGACTTTGAACAAATATTTATTTAATTACACATGTAAATGAATATTGAAAAGGCACAGGGAATAATGAAACCTCGTCATATATGGAGACCTGAAGTCCTCAGGAACTGAGAAGGGTGGTGTGTGTGGCTGAAGGGAAATGAGATGCCAGGAGGGTGATGGCAGGAGGTTGTGAGAAATTCCCAAATGTCTAGCAGTGTGTCACGTTTACTATATTGAATCCCAGGTAGGGGCTCAATAAGTCTTTGTAAGCTAAGGAATATAGCAGTTTTATAAGGGATTTCAAATATTTTTTAACGTTGAAATGAAAAAAAGAAATCATTTTTTTTAGTTTGCCAGAGGTAACTCTAATTCCTACTGCTTTAAACCTGAGTCCTTAGCCATTTGTGTTACTTACCTAGATGGTAAATAACATTTACCTTTGCTCTCCTGTAAAGGAGAAAGATAAGCCATACTCCATAAACAGTAGCTGTTTGGTAATACCAGATTATTTATCTTAAGTTCCACTAGTGATGAATGTACAAACTAAAGTGTTATATCTTAAAGACTCTATAGATATTTTATAATCCTTAGCATAATACTGAAAATATGTTTCTGTTTCAGCATTATTGCTGAAGTTGAGAATATATAAATTGCCAGTATAATAATTAGAACATTTCAAGCAGGTATATTTATACATTATTTAGTATCTATTCATCAGTTAAGGTCCCTATACTAGAAGTGAGTTGTTTTTTAAAATTGGTTCCCTTTTAATCTTTGGCCATATTTCCTACCACAACGACAATAACTTAGAAAAAGTTATCTGAAAGCTTATTAAAATCCGGATCTACTAATATTGTTTCTTTAGAATTTTCTTTGTTATTGTAATGTTCTTCTCAGATTGCACTGAATGTATAAGATTATCATTCTCTGTCGGGGAAAGAGGGAGAAATAAGTAGAGTGGATGAATTGCAAAGACAGGAAGGTGGTGGTTATATTTTAGGGTATCTTTTCAAGTTCTGAATTTGCCCTTTAAGAATATTTGGGCCAACACAAAAGGCCTAAGTTGCTGCTGTTCCCCAGCAAACTGTGTATTAGGGTGTTGGGAGAAAGGAAGACAATAATTAGAAGAAATTTGGATCAGGCGTCTTATCAAAAAAATAGAAAAATGAAAGCCTTCTCTCTTCTCTCCCAAGTTAGTAGCAAGTAACTGGCTGTACTTTATCCTTTGTCTGACCTGGCAAGGGCAGAACCTACGTTTTATTTTCTTAAAGCCTCAGAGGATCCTTTTCTGGAAGCCGCATGGTTATTTCAAAGTTGGAAAAAATAATTGTTAGGTTCCTGTGGAAATTTATGAAAAGAAAACATTTTTCTTGACTTCCTTCTCAAAACCCCGGGTGATTGATAGCGGGAACATGGCTTGGGAACCTATTTTGAAGCAAAGAGGCTGGAGATGCTGGTGGAAAGGTAAGTGGGGTGCAGAGCCTGCAGGGGATTGCATTTGGTTCTAGGCGCAGTCAGCAGCGACTGAGGCTGCGAGCTGGGCACTGGGCACTTCTGTAAGGTGCAAGAAAGTCTGCAAATCTGCCACAGATTCCATTGCTACAAGGCCTGAAATAATACCCTTTACCTCCTTTTGCTGCCTAATGCAATCCTACTTACCCTTCAAGATAAAGTTTAAACTTCCCTCCTTCATTGAAGGAGGCAGTTGTCCAGACATGTAGGAACGAGAGCATGAAGCTGGAGTACTAAAAGTAGACATTTCTTGGAATCTTCTGCAGCATGGAGTAACTGCACCCCCCTCGTGGGTCAGTTGTCCAGGCTAGGTGGTGAAGAAAGAGAATGCAAAGGAATATTAAAAGCAGTGGAGTGTGCCAGGGAGTTGACTAAGCACGAACAAACAAGATGGGGAAAAGCAAGTAGAAGCTGGCTGAGGTTGGGAAGCCTAAATTTACGGCAGAAAATGTTTAGTTGCAGTATTTTTTTTTTTATTGTAAAATACATAACATAAAATTTACCACTTTAGCCATTTTCAAATGTATGGTTCTGTGGGATTAAGTGCATTCATACTATTGTACAGCCATCCCCACCACCATCCATCTCTAGAACTTTTTCATCTTCCACAACTGAAACTCTGTACTCATTAAATAGATGAAGTAGTGGGGGTATTTTTGTTTTTGTTTCATTTGTTGAGACAGAATCTCACTCTTGCCCAGGCTGGTGTGCAGTGGCATCATCACAGCTCTCTGGAACCTAGAAACAAATGAACTGGGCTCAAGTGATCCTCCTGCCGCAGCCTCCTGAGTAGCTGGGACTACAGTCACACACCACCACATCCATCTAATTTTTTTTTATTCTTTCTAGAGACAAGGCTCTCACTATGTTCCTCAGCCTGGTCTTGAGCTCCTGGCCTCAAGTGATCCTCCTGCCTTGGTCTCTCAAAGTTCTGGGATGACAGGCATGAGCCACCATGGCTGGCTGTGCAGTAGTTGTTCTTTGCTAGCAAAACATGGCAGCCTCAGAACTAGAACCCTATATAGGTGGACATTGTCATGGGTAGGTATGGATGAAAGCATTTGTAAAGAGTGACACTCTGTTAGAGTTGGGTGAAGCAAGAGTGATAGGGATGGAGCAGAGAAGAGAAATAAACATTTCTAAGTACTATACTTTTTATTTTATTATTATTTTTTTAATAAGAGATGGGGGTCTGGAACTCCTGAGCTGAAGCAATCTTCCCGCCTCGGCCTCCCAGAGTGCTAGGATTACAGGCATGAACCACCATACCCTGCCGACTACTATACTTGATTAGTGAATGTGATTTACATATAAGAAATACACAGTTCTTCTTCTAGTTTGAACAACCACTTGGTATAGATTAAGTTGAATCCAAAGAAGCTTTCTGTAAAAAAACTAATCACCCTTGCTTTTCCCTTTGATTTTGCCACATAAGGCCATATGTCCATGAACAACATTTTTTGGAATGTTTTAAAACTTTATATAACTGGAATCATACTCTATTTTGTGGCTTTTTCATCCCCCCCTTTTTATGAGATTAGTCCAGTTGATGTTTACCTGAAGTTAATTTGTTTTTACTCATATATGATATTACATAACATAAATAAATATACAACATATTTACTTATCTATTCTTTGTCATATGAAAACAAAAGATTTTTGAAATAATCTAGTGTAAAGGCAAAGGGAAGAGAGATTATATATTGGTATCATCTCTTGGGAGGTAAAGTTTTTAGTAAGTTATCAATATTTATAATTCGTATACCATTGAGCTATCAAGCCCACATCTAGTCATCCACAGAAATACTTGTACAAGTGTAGGGAAATGTTTGTCAGAATGATCTTATTGAAAAAATAATAAAATGTGAAGAGTAAAGTATGTTTATTAATTTACTTAAATTATGACATAGTCAAACTATGGAATATTATGCAGTATTGAAGTAGTGTCAAGCTGCTCTATACATACACAGGGAAGGAATCTAGACGGGAGCCTGCACCATGAGCTCTGACAAGCAGCAGTGAGACAGAGATGGTAAGCTTCTTTGCAATCTCGCCTCCACGTGGCCAGGGGCACCACACATATTCCAGAGGTTGGCCAGATCTCATGTATAACAGAAATTAATCCTTAACATGGTATCTCTTTGGAAGACATCATCTGTTTTGTAACTATCTTCTTGTAATTTTGTTTCTTATTATCATTTTAATGTAGTTAGTGAACCATGATAGTGGAAAAATGCTGAAAGAGAGGAAATATTACCAACTTAAAGACTGTTTACATTTGTTTGTAGCAATGGCAATTTCTTTATTCAGTATTTCATAGTTCTCTGTATAAATCTTTTACTTCCTTGATTTTAAATATATTTCTAGGTATTTTATTTTCTTTGTGGCTGTTACAAGTAGTACTGAGTTCTTGATTTGACTCTTAGCTTGACTGTTAGTGGAGTTTGGGGTTCTACTGATTTGTGTATGTTGATCTTGTAACCTGAGACTTTGCTGAATTTATTTATCAATTCTAGGAGTCTCTTGGTGGAATTTTCCAGATATAAGATCATATCATCAATAAAAAGTGATAGTTTGACCTCCCCTTTCCCAATTTGTATACCTTTCATTTCTTTCTCTTGTCTGATTGCTCTGGCTAGGATTTCCATACTTATGTTGAATAGAAGTGGTGACAGTGGGCATCCGTGTCTTGTTCCAGTTCGTAGTGGAACTGCTTTCAACTTTCATGCTCATGTATTGGTAGAATCAATATTGTTAAAACGTCCATACTTCCCAAAGTGATTTACAAATTCAGTGCAATCCCCATCAAAATACCAATGTCATATTTCACAGATCTAGAAAAAATAATTTCTGTGCTTCATTTGGAACCAGAAAAGAGCCCAAATAGCCAAGGAAATCTTAAGCAAAAGGGACAAATCTGGAGGCATCACATTACCATACTTCAAACTATACTACGAGGCTATAGTAACCAAAACAGCATGGTATTGCACAAAAATAGAGATGTAGACTAATGGAACAGAACAGAAATCCCAAACATAAAACCATCCACATACATCCAGTTGATCTTTGAGAAAGCAGACAATAATATACACTGTGGAAAAGAATCCCATCCCTATATGGTGCCAGGAAAATTGAATAGCCACATGTAGAAAAATGAAACAGAATCCATATCCCTCACCACTCATGAAAATTAATTCAAGATGGATAAAAGACTTAAATGTAAGACATGAAACCATAAGAATTCTAGAGGAAAATGTTGGAAAAATTCTTCTAGATATTGACCTAGGCAAAGAATTTATGAAGAAGACCCCATTGACAATCACAGCAACAACAAAAATTAATGAATGGGACTTGATTAAATTAAAAAGCTTCTGCACAGCCAAGGAAACAATAGAGCAAACAGACAACCTAGAGAATGGGAGAAAATATTTGCAAGCTATGCAACCGATAAAGTGCTAATAATCAGAATCTATAATACAAAGAACTCTAAGCAAATCAGCAAGAAAAAAATCAAACAATCCCATTAAAAAGTGGGTGAAAGACATGAACAGAAACTTACAAAAGAGGAAAGACTAATGGCCAATAAACATCAGAAAAAACACTCAAGGTCTCTAATCATCAGAGAAATTCAAATCAAAACCACAATGAGATATCACCTAACTCCAGTGAGAATGGCTTTTATCAAAAATTGCCAAAACAACAGATACTGGCATAGATGAGGAGAGAAAGGAACACTTTGTTGGTGGGACTGCAAACTAGTACAAACTCTATGGAAAGTAGTATGGAGATACCTCAAAGAACTAAAAGTAGACCTACCGTTTAATCCAGCAATCCCATTACTGGATATTTACCTAAAGGAGAAGAAGTCATTATCAAAAAGACACCTGCACTCGTGTATTTATTGCAGCACAATTCACAATTGCATAGATGTGGAAATCAACCCAAATACCCATCAATTCATGGGTGGATTAACAAAATGTGATATCTGTCTATGTATCTCATGGAATACTACTCAGCCATGAAGAAAGATGACTTAATTCCTTTTGCAGCAATATGGATGGAACTGGAGACCATTATCCTAAGTTAAGAATCTAAAGAATGGATAAACAAACCACGTGTACTCACTATTAAATTGGAACTAACTGATGAGCACACATGTGCATAGAGGGAAGTATAACTCAGTGGAAATCAGCCAGGGGGTAGAAGGGAGGAGGGGATTGCAAAAACCTGCCTAATAGGTTTTATCTGTGTGATGGGCACACTTAGAACTCTGACTCAAGCATTGCGAAAGCGATCCTTGTAACCAAAAACATTTGTACTCCTGTAATACTTGGAAATAAAAAAAGAAAAGGAAGTTCTGTTAAACTATCTGGAACCTAATTAGGGCCTAGTGTATTGTAGCTAGTGTTCTTGCCATTGTGATTCTGAATGCCTCTAATAATAGAAGCACTTTAGTGTCTCTCATCATGATTGTGGGTGCCTCTGTTACTACCTGTACCTTTAATAGGTGCTGGTTTTTTATTTCACTGCCATTATGAGATGCATAAAAATTTGTACATCTTCCTAAGGGAGATGTTTTGTGAGTTTAAACAATTCCTGTTTGTCATGTTTAACTTGTAATTCTTTATTTTGTCTGAAATTAAAAATTCAATTTCATCAGCAGAAAAAAGTCTGTTTACAGCTAAGTGTTTGTGAACATATGAAGTGAGGGCGCGATGCAGGAAATCCTTATAGATAAAATCAGACAGACTGTAAATTGGGATATATGGATCAGTTTCATAATTTATGTTAGAGTGTTTTTCTCTAGAATTATATTTTTTTATTGGAAGCGAATTATTGAGGTCAAATGACATTAGAGATAGAAAGTTTTTCTTTTGAACAATATATAGTCACCCCTTTGTATCTAACGGGGTTTGGTTCCAAGACCAACCTCCGTACTTAACTAAATATGCACATCCTGAAGTTTATTATATAAAATGACATAGTATTTGCATGTAACTTAAATGCATCCTCCTGTATACTTTAAATCATCTCTAGCTTACTTATAGTACCTAATATATGTGGGGTGGCATTTCATTAAAAGAGAAATAACCGGCCGGGCGTGGTGGCTCACACCTGTAATCCTAGCACTCTGGGAGGCCGAGGTGGGCGGATCGCTCAAGGTCAGGAGCTCGAAACCAGCCTGAGCAAGAGCAAGACCCCATCTCTACTAAAAATAGAAAGAAATGAATTGGCCAACTAAAAATATATAGAAAAAAAAAAAATTAGCCGGGCATGGTGGCACATGCCTGTAGTCCCAGCTACTTGGGAGGCTGAGGCAGGAGGATCACTTGAGCCCAGGAGCTTGAGGTTGCTGTGAGTAGGCTGACGCCATGGCACTCACTCTAGCCTGGGCAACAAAGTAAGACTCTGTCTCAAAGAAAAGAAAAAAAAAAAAAAGAAATAACCTAATACAGTACAATACAAATTGTTGTTATAGTGTGTTTTTAAAATTTGAAATTTTATTGTCGTATTTATTATTTTTTGAGTATTTTTGATCTGCGATTATTCGTATCTTCCTCAAATCTGGAATCTTTGGATACACAAGGCCCACCACTGTACTGTGTGTTTGTGACTTTAACAGAACAAATAACTAGAAGTAATAGAAAATATTTTTATTAACTTTTTAATTAGAAAAAAAGAGGTTCGAGGATAATAGGTTTGCTTTGAACATCCATGCAAAAATAATTTGGTGCAGAAATATTCAAACAACAGAGTTTACCTGGCATACACTCAAGAATTTCCAGGTCTCATTTCATGAAGTCTCACAGACATGCAAAATGGAAATTATGCATCAATTGGTTATTTTTTTAAAATATTTTTAAGCCATTGAGGGGATTGTTTTAATACGAAAGTGTCGTTTGTTTTTATTAGATTGTTACTAGAATACTAACAAGTGTAACATAGATTAGGATTCAGATTAGATTCATTCTGTGAGAATGGGGATCCCCGCCCCCCTCTGTTAAGGAACATTGAAGAATCAGTCTGAGAATTTCACTCTTGAATTTATAGTTGAGAGTCAGAACTACTTCTGTTATTTTTTTCCTACTCCATGCTCTGTCTGACCAGTTTGTTAAATACTAGCATACGTTCGGTATAATCTTCCTGCTATTTTATTGCCAATGTATACTTGTTAGTAAATAGTAATTAAAGTTAACTTTGCCATTAATACATGGAAGTTTTCAATTATCCAACAGATGATGTGCTTGCTAGTCAGCTTTAAATAAAAATGCTGAGTCCTCCATTCATTTCATTTTATTTTATTTTATTTTATTTTTGAGACAGATTCTCACTCTGTTGCCCGGGCTAGTGTGCTGTGGCACCAGCCTAGCTCACAGCAACCTCAAACTCCTGGGCTCAAGTGATCCTCCTGCCTCAGCCTCCCGAGTAGCTGGGACTACAGGCACGTGCTACCATGCCCGGCTAATTTTTTCTATATATTTTTAGTAAAGACGGGGTCTCACTCTTGCTCAGGCTGGTCTCAAACTCCTGACCTTGAGCGATCCGGCCTCCATTTATTGTTAAACATTGTAGATTTATAGGTTTAAATTCAGGAAACATAAGTTGCATACAAAAATCTTGATTTTTATATCATTTCCATTGAAAATGGTAATCTAATGTAGGTAGACTTTCATAAAAAGAAATTTAATATAAAATCATGAAATACCATGTGAATATTTGGCAGAACTTTATAAGTTCCTTATTCAATGGAATTTGTACAAAAATAACATCTCTGCAAAGAGGAGATGTGAAGGGCCAGATGACAGCTGGTAAGTCTTCAGAGCACACAGTATTTCGTGAATAGCTGGGAGTTAGCATGAATTTTAGGTATTTTTCAATAACTTACAGCTATGACAAATAATAAATTAAGGTGTCTAAACATATCTACTTAAAAGGTCATTTTCAATATATTCTCATAAACTTCAGCTTCCACAAATGGACTTTGCATAGGGGTTTAAGTAGGTCACTTCTTAAAACTTCATCAACATTTTAAAAAATCACAAAAAAGGGGTACAATTAACAGTGGTTATCTCTGCTATTGAAGGGCAATGGATGTACCAAAAACCATTTAGTTTTGACTTTACACTATCCAAGACAAACTGTCAGCTTCCTTGCCTCTTGCTTTCTTAAGAAATTGCTTTTGTTTGCTCCTTAATATTTTTAAAATTATGAGATAAGTTACATACACTAAAATTCACCCTCTTTGGGATACAATTCTGAGTGTCGACAAATGTGTACAGTCATGTAACCACAACCAGAATGAAATTATAGAACAGTCTCGTCAGCTTCCAAAATTTTGTCATGCTCTTTTGTGAACAGTCATTTCCCATATCACCGCCCCTGGCAACCTTGGACCTGTTTGCTATCCCTATAGGTTTGCCTTTTCCAGAATGTCATATTTAGTCATATATGTGTAGAGTTTTATGTTGTCTTCTTTCTAATGCATATGAGAGTATCCTTAATTAATTCGTTCTTATTGCTGAGTGGTATGCTATTGTATTGATGTACCCTACTTTGTCAATCCATTGACTAGGTGAAGCACAAGTGGATGTTTCCAGGTTTTGGTGATTATGAATAAAGCCTTTGTAAACATTCATGTACAGGTTTTTATGTGAGTATAAGTATTCATTTCACTTGGCTAAGTCCCTAGTAGTTGGGATTGCTGGGTCATATATTAAGTGTATTTCCAACTGCCATGGCCACTATTGGGTAGCCTAGAATTTTCCTTTAAGTTTGTGGTAGTTGCTGCATATAATTGCAAATTATCTACTCAGGAACAATTGTGAGTCAATCATAATAGTTATATTTTATTTTAATTATCACTTCTTCCTGTAAACCATGTTTTAGGTTTCTGGCTTTTATCTATAAAGATTCAAAAGTGAATATAGTCGTCCACCATTATCCACAGGGATTTGTTCCAAGACCCTCAGTGGATGCCTGAAACCATAGAGAATACCAAACCCCATACATACTATGGTTTTTCCTTTACATCCATACTTAATGATAAATTAGGCACAGTAAGAGATAAACAGTAATAATAAAATTGAACAATTATAAGAATGTACTGTAACATTATAAAAATTATGCGAATGTGTTCTTTCTCAAAATACTTTATTGTACATAATATTTTCAGACTGAAGTTGACCACAGTAACTGAAACTATAGAAATGGGGAAACCACAGGTAAGGGGTGACTAGTATACCATTATATCTTCCTTTGTTTTACAAAAGTGAATTTAATTTCTTATTGGTTATACTTTTATTAGTGTGACTGGCCAAGATTTTTAACCTCTTAAACCTAGTTTTTCTCTTCTACAAAATGGTGATAAATGATTATTACCTTACAGAGTGGTTTGCTTCTGTAAAATGGTGATAAATGATTCTACCTTACCATGAGGATTGAATGCCATGTTGCATGGAAAGTGCTTAACATAGCACCTGGCATGAGGGAAATGTTAGCTATTTAAAAAAAAAAAAAAGGTATTTGCTTGAAAACCAAAACTGAGATTATAAATTTAAACATTGCTATCAAAGCTCAGGAAGTGCAGACAGACACTGGGGCATTTGTGACAGGGAAACATTCTGGTTTTTACATTACTGAAATTTGCCAAGGCTAAGTGGTCTTGGAGTCAAACCTAAACAGTTTCTCTTCCATGGTGAAATTGAGAAACATATGAGTGGAGTTTGCAAAGGAATAAAAGACAGTTCAGGGGTTTTTTCCTCATTGACTTCTTTTCTTCATGTTTTAATTCTCTATTTTACATCAGTTATAAAACTTATTCATGCTGTATATACATTTTTTATTAAAAATTGTAGTTTTTATTAAAAATGATTGATAACTCACATTTTCTGGTGAGGAGATAGAAGTTACCAAGAGTCCCTTGTGAGTGCTGAAGGGGAAGAACAAACGCCTCTGCCTCATCCTGGCATCCTGCACCTGCTGTGACATTCAGTGATTCCTAGCTGGGGTGCAACTGAGCAAACACTTTAAACCCTCATTGAGTCCAAGCTCCACCCCAGCAATTCTCTGCCCCACTGTTTCTCAAGGTGTGGTTCTGAAGTCGAGGTCCAGGCCGCCAGGGTCAGGAACACCTGGGAGCTAGTTAGAAATGCAAACTCCTGAGGTGGCTCATGCTTGTAATCCTAGCACTCTGGGAGGCCGAGGCAGGAGGATTGCTTGAGCTCAGGAGTTGGAGACCAGCCTGAGCAAGAGCGAGACCCCGTCTCTACCAAAAATAGAAAGAAGTTAACTGGACAGCTAAAAATATACAGAAAAAATTAGCTGGGCATGGTGGTGCATGCCTGTAGTCCCAGCTACTCAGGAGGCTGAGGCAGGAGGATCACTTGAGCCCAGGAGTTTGAGGTTGCTGTGAGCTAGGCTGATGCCATGGCACTCTAGCCTGGGCAACATAGTGAGACTCAGTCTCAAAAAAAGAAAAAATAAGAAGAATAAGAAATGCAAACTCTGTAGTCTACTAGTACCGATTGAATGCAACTTTGGATATGGGACCCAGTGATGTGTGTCTTAACAAGCCATTAGGTGATCCTGGGGACAATAGAGAACCACTGTATCTGGACAGCCTGAGAAGGACATTGGAGAGGTGATTTTCCTCAGTGAGAGAGATGTCTATCTATAGTTTGTTATTAATACCTCATTGTGATTTTATAGCTATTTTAATTCTAATTTTTCAAGGCTAGGAGAAAAATTTCAAAGTGTTGATTAAATCATGTAAAATCATAAAGATACATAAAAATGAGCAAGAAATGTTTTTACCAGTTAAGCAATATCATGAAATTACATATAAAACTTGTTTTCCTTAGGAAATTTATCTATAGTATTTATTAAGTCTACACTTTTTATTCACCAAAATCAATGTACTATGCTAAAGAGAAAAGTCATAAATGGCAAAATGGCATTTAAGGTCATTCAAAATAAGATTTTAACATCTTAAACTTGTTAATCCTGAATCTATAACATCTTTGGTCCAGGGCTGGAGCTCTGTTAAAATGGAAACAAACTGTTTTCCTGTTAGCTTTTTTAGAGCATTACTAATAGTTAAGGCATTAGTCCATTTATAAACCATCCTATTCCCAACTGTATTTCTAGTGCATTTGAAGGTTCCATGTGCCTTCGTTGTTGTTTATTTTACTGTATTAAATAGAAGTCTGTCCATGCTCGTATACTGGATGCAGTGCACAGTGTCCCGCAGGGAGGCGTGGCATGTTTTGCATGAGTTTGTCTCTGGGCAGTAAGTTCTAAGAATGCACCGAAGTCACAGTGCACTGGTCGGAGCTCCTGGCAGATTCCAGAGTGATCTCCAGTTTCCCCAAGGCTTTAAAGCCAGGAGTAAGATATTTATCACATGAACTTTAAAAGAATAAAGTCAAATACTTTCTTATTAAGCCAGAGTAGACTATTCTGAGTATATGTGAAGTCATGTCCACTGATCAAGGTAAGTGGTTTCATTTTCTAGTGGATCTTTCTCATTTTTTTCAGTGTGTTGATCAGCATACTGAGGGACACGAAAGTGGCAGAGTTTGGTTTCCTTTTAAAGTTAAGAATGAAGTTGACATTGTTTTTGGGTTTCAAGATTAAAATATGTACTGTCCATAATTTCTGGCTCTCAGGAGGTTTCGTCTGTGTTAACCAAATTTGTAAATTTGTTTGGTGGTTATATTTCTCTGGCTCGTTTTTACTAACATTAATAAAGTATGAAAATTCAGTCATTGAAGGGAGGAAGGTAGAGAGAGAAAGCAAAAATCTTCTCTTTTTCCTTCTGCTTTTGGTGTGAACAAAGTGAAGAAATGTTTACCACTAATCATTTTTTCTAGTGCTACTGCATGGAGCATTGTTCTGTTAAAACAAACAAAAATTCCCACCATCCCAGTTTTGGCAAAGCTGGGGGAGTATTACTGGTTTTTCCATCTAAGATAACATTGTAGAGATAAGGCATGGGCTTGTTTTTAAAAATTGTCAGTAGTACTATTAAGCCACTGTGGTTTCCTTATATATTCTAGAGAGCATATTAGTGAGAAATTAGGTCTTTCAAATAGAAATGAAATTCTTCTGAGTGATAGAAATGTAATCACATGACAGGAAATGTCTGCTAAAAATATTTTTAAGAGCTGAAATAGGTTCATTTTGTTTAGCTGTTTTCCCATTGTTTCTGATGGGATATAAGCCTCCCCAAGGAATGCACTGCTAAACAAGATGAACTAAAATTTAGAACTGGCAGTCCCTGTGGTCACCAACATTTTCTTTCTTGGGTTGTCTCTCTCCTTGCTTGGGCTCAGGAGGGCAGGCACTGAGTGTGGAAGCCCTAGGGTGGGGTGGGTCTCAGCGCTGCAGTGGGAGAGCAGAGGCCCCTCCTGCACCGCGGAGCCCTGGCTGGCTCTGTTCCCAGGTTCTAGTTGCCGCTGGAGGATTGAGGAGCCCAGTCCATGCCTGTTCCTGCTCCCAGCACCATCCAGACAGAAGCCTAGATTCCTTTGCAGGGGTTCCACTATTTCGTGCCTAAAGTTCTGGGTTTTGTGTGATCACTCCAAAGTTTACCATCATACTTTAAATTTGAAAACTTTTTAAAGAAGAAATGCAGCAAAAAGGGAAGTATTTGTCTTTCTTCTTCAGTGAAATTTTAAGTTCCCTTTTTCCTGAAAATAGCTTCTGTCCCTTCTCATTCCGTTTTTAAACAAGGATGATGGGAGAAGGCAGCTCTCAACGGGAGAGAGAAATGCTGCTTGAACTGGAAGATGAGGGAGCTTGAGAGGTCAATGTGGATAAATGCAGAGAAATTGTTGTCTCCTGTTTTCTGTTTTAATGGGCAACTCCCTGTAGAGTGGCCACTGCAAAGTTCCTTTTAAGGTTTTTAAACTTAAAAGACAGTTATGTAGCACTTCCTGCCCATACTACTGGGTAATTTTATTGCTAATAAGTCATTTAAGAAATATTTTAAATATGCATATTTAGTGTGCATGTTATTTGTAAATGTTTTCTTCTTTAAATGACCTGTAAAACTTATATTTTTTAAAGCTTATGCTTGCAGGCAAACCCTTTCACATGAATAAATGAAATACAATACGATAGAGTATGATGGATGACTCAATGGCAAGTATTATGCAGTTTTTTGGAGGGATGATGATTTGGTCTTCATGTAGTATACAACCAAGGGGTAGGGCAGGTGGGAGGAGGGGATGGGTAAATTTACACCTAATAGGTACGATGCATGCTTTCTGGGGGATGGGTGCACTTGTAGCTTTGACTTGGGTGGTGCAAAGGCAATTTTTGTGACAGAAGCGTTTGTACTCCCATAATATTCTGGGGGAAAAAGTACACACACACACACACACACATACATCCAAACCTTTATGTGATTTAAATTGCAATCTAGGATTAAGATTTAAACTTAACCAACTCTTCTTAGATACTAGAATAGACTTTAGGAAGAGAGAGGAAGCTCTGAGAATAATCCAGGGGAAAGTTGAGTTCATTTATTCCAAAAATAAAAAAGGGCTTTTCTTAGGTGGTTTGTACACTGATTCATCCCTGCCCCCTTCCTAATCCACCTCTGATAACCATCTTTACTCTAGGTGCCCTTTCTTCTTTATAAAATAAGGAGCTAATTTGTGTTGGCTGAAGTAGATTTTAAACATCTTCGCTCTGGCTTAGGTATGTTCTCTGATTTATCCCCCACCATAGAACTGATTAGGCTCTGTCTATATCAGGTCATTCTACGTTTGTTCCCCTGCTACTTGACCCGGGGTCTTTAGTTGGTTGGTTATATGTTGAAGTAGGCAGAAGGAAAACACCTATAAGAAGAAAAATAGTGTTAATCATGGAAGTTGGTCATTCTGCATGGTGGTAATTAAAACCCAGCCTGAGAGAAATGAATCTTTTTCTCTCTTAGAGATTAAATGCAGACACGATTTTTAAATGAAAAACAAAACAAAACAAAACAAAAAAACACCTTATCCTTGCGGTCCATCTCCTCCATGGCATTATATAGCAGCGTTTCTTGGAAGGCAGCTATGCTCACTTTATACCACCAGTGCAGCAGCTATTATTTCTTATGCTCAGGCCAGAAACATTAGTCTTGAATCTTTTTCCACTTACATTCAATCTGTCAACAAATCTTGCTTCAAGATCTGCCAAGCTGACCACGTCCCGTTGTCTCCACTGCTGTTATCCTGCTTCAGATTGCACCCAACTTTCCTCTGCCTCATCCCGGGAGACTCCTATCTACCCCCCGGCTCCTGCATCTGTTCTCTAACACCTCAGTGCACTCGTTGAAAGAGAAGAGAGACAATTGTCACTTATCTGTTCACAGTCCTTCAGTGAATCTCCATGCCTCTCAAAGGAAGAAGCCTCTGTCCTTTCAGTTATGTACAAGGCCCTGCTCTGGCCCCTGTCCCTGCCCTCTTGACTCTCTGACCTCAGCATCAAATATGCTCCCTGGTCCATTCACGTTGTCTTCATTGTTTCTTTTTGAACATATCAACCATGCTTCTAGTTTTACAGAACTAGAAGTTAACTTCCTAACATGGAAGTTAGGGCCAATGGCTCTCGCTCTCTCTTTCACCCCACTTATCCTTCCTCACAGCACTTTTTACCATTTAGCATGTTATATAAGTGCTTTTTTTGTTGTGGTGGTCACTGCTGTATCTCTAGGGTCTTGAAAGGTAAATGATATATGCTGGGTGCTTTGTTAATATTTGTCGAATGGATACATTTCTAATGGTCATATGCCCTTTTCTGTTAGTAAATTTTTCCCCATTTATTATTTTTATATATATTCGTTAGGGTGAAATGAGCAGGAATATAAGTGGAGTTAATAAATTATAAATATGTGTAATGTTCTCCATTTCTTCCCCCCAATTCTCTTTTAAAGAGTAAATACCCTTGCTGGCTAACTTCTAGTCTCCCTTGTTGAGGAGAATGTGAATAATGAATTCTTTCCAGCCTGGCGTGACAACTCGTGCCTGTAATTCCAGCAACTCAGAGGCTGAGGCAGGATGATCACTTGAGGTCAGGAATTAAAGACCAGCCTGGGCAACATAGTGAGGACCCCCTCCACCTTAAAAAAAATTAGTAGAGCGTGGTGGCTTGTACCTGTAGTCCAGCTACTCAGGAGGCTGAAGCAGGAGGATCACTTGAGCCCAGGAGTTGGAGGTTGCATTGAGGTGTGATCTCACCACTGCACTCTAGCCCAGGTGACAGAACGAAACCCCATCTCTACAAAAATAAAAATAATATAAAAATGAGTTTCTTCCATTAGACGTCTCAGTGGCCAAGTTGATCTAAAGAACTATAAAGATAAAGAACTGAGACAGAAAGTGGAGAAGAGGCTAGTGAGACTGTAGTCTGTGGATAGGGCCCATTAATGGTTTTGGATGATGAATTAACAAGCTGTGTTGGAAGATAGGAAAGAGATAGGGGGGAAGATTTGGGGTGTGAAACCAATAAATTTGGTTTTGTCTATATGGAGAAAATTGTGGCAAGATGTTTTGCTATTAAAAATGTACTTAATTAAGGATATACTGCCACCTCTTTGTTTTTTGTGTGTTTTTTCTCTTCCTGCATTTAAGTCATTTCACTCTTTGAAACACTGTTGTAGAAGGAAGATAGGAAAAGAATGAATATTAAATAAAATGTAGTCTAGAAACCTTTCCTCTTAATAGTTCTTGTGAAGCTTTATGTGAAGAGGTAGAAATAACCTAAAGTGTGAGCATTATTTGTATATTTATACTTCCTGCAGTTTCTTTCCAAATTTATCTGGATAATTGGAAGTCAACCTTTATTTGAAAATCTATAGACAACAGTTCTTTTATGAAATGTTATTTGCTATATGATAATATACTTGATCTCAATAATGATGTTAATAGATCATGTGACTTGTTAGAAATATGAAATCTATTTTGACTGTAGCAAAAAAATTGGTAAAGCTTGAAAATGATTCTTTTTGTTATTTTGTAAATATAAGCCCCCAGTGACTATCAGACTGGTGAAATTACAAATTTACATGGAATATCATTTTTTTCTCTTTTAATATTGCTCCATACATTTTTCTTGATTTATTTCCATCAGAGTTGCTAATTTAGAATAGCAATACATTGATAAAAATACCCAGCAAAGAAGATATTTTCAGAACCTCTTCAGTCTAAAATTAACTAAGTATTTAGATACCGAGTGGTAACAAGATATGCCTAGGGACAGGAAATAAACTGTATTCACTAGACTCAATCCTAAAACATTTTTAATACCACTGCCCACCCCCATGTACATCTAAAAGCAGTGACTGTGACAGTTGTCATAATAGAGGTGTTTGGAGAATTGAAAACGAGTAAAGACTTTTGCGTTGATTCAAGGAAATTTTCTCACAAAAGGTGACATTGGACCCAGATACCGATGAAGCCGTTTAAAGAAAGACTATCAAGCTAAGGGAACACATGAACAGAGGATAATGCATTCCAGGAATGGACAAGATGGGACTGTGGCCGGAGCATTAGGGGTGTGCAGTTCTGAGTACATGGATCTTAAGCCCTTAATATTGAAGTCTGAGGGTGAAGAGGAAGGGTCCTTTTTCCCCTACTGGGCCTTGCTGTTCTATTAAAGTATTTTAAGCAAGGGAATAATAAGATTGATTTCATTATTAAATGAACAACATAAACTTTTTATTTGTGCAAAAAATGGGTTAGACATAGCCAAACATGACTTAAGTAATGTCATTTTAAAATTCAGAATTGGAAAAGTGGTTATCTTTGAACTGGCTCATATTTTTTCTTCCTGACTTCCTCCTATCAGCCAGAAAAAATATAGGAAATAATGGATAAGCTAGATGCAGTATTTGCTCTTAAGTTTTGCATGACTGAAACAATCCCCTTCACTGTTAGAAGCTTAACACACAATGCTATTGTGCTCCTGGTCTAGAAAAAAATGTGAGGCCTACTGGTCTGATTCCACAGCAGGGAGTAAAGAAAGCAAATACCTAACTTTGTAAGATGTTAAATATTAAATATTTAGTATAATGGAATTTATATTAATGTTTTATTAAAAGAGAAAAATATCAAAATAGAAAGTGTTGCGATAGAGCAGAGGATGTCACCAAGCCTTTTTTTAGAGAGCCGTCTAATTTGTGAGACATGTTTGTACAATTTGCCAACAGTCAAATATAATTTTGGGGTCTGCATCTCCTACCTGTGACCTGTGCCTAAGCACTGTCACTAGAGCAGTCAGAATATGTCTCTAATTTATGAGGAAGTGAAGTAACTTTCCCACAGTCGTAAAATAAATGTTAAAATTTTGACCTTTCAACCTCCAGTTTTACTAATCCACCCTGTTTTCTCCTAGGGAAAAAATCTACTTTCCATATAAACATAGCCTTGCATTGCACAGCAGATCTGGCTGTTCCTGACCTTGGGACTACAAGTGATAGTATTGATGCATTTAAAGTAGAACTAGCTGGTCCCAAGGAGTGTTTCCTGCTTGGAGTTCATTTTACCCATCATTGTCATGAAGCAAACCATAGGTTCAACAAAGGAACCACCGGCGTCAGTAACAGCAAAACTGTGTTGGAGGACAGTGGGCTGAGGTAATTTTAAGCAGACGAAGCTTGCAGAAATTAGTTTACAAAAATAGTGTTAGGCTGTGGCGTTTTAGCTGCTGGAAGTCAGGTTTAGAGCAGTTGAGTTCAGAAAAATAAACCAGAAAAGCAAGTATAACATTAATGAAAATCAACAGAGCCAGGGAGGATTTGCCTATGAAAAGACTGTGTTTTTCATTTTGTGAAGAGAAACATTTGTTCCTTTTTTGTGACTTGTGATTGAGATAATTAAAAACAATTTTATTTGCCTTTGACATTGTCCTTGTCGAAACTTAGGAAACACTGAGCAGTTTGATTTTCTTCTCTTCTCTGGACCTGTAGATAAATTTGTTGTGAATAAATGGAAAATAGTTTGGCAGTGGGCAGAGGGAAGGGGAAAAGCCAAGATTCTGGTCAACTTATAAACCAGACATCTTGAATAAATGAGTTGGCTACAGCTCTTAGAAAGAAAAACTTACTTTTGCCCTTCAAGTTCTTTTCCTACATCTGTTTTTATTTCTTCTACACTTTATGAAGTCAATAAAAAATTTTAATTTCATCATTTCAGAAGTTTCTCCTTCTATAGTGGAGGTTTACATGCTCTCCATTGGCCATAATCTCCTTTTTTTGAATTATCAAGGCTCCTAATTGGTGGCTTTTCATGTAAACCAGGAGATGTTTAGGTTTCTTTTTTTCAGTGGTTATATGATCTCCTTCTACCCACAGAACAGTTTTGACACCAAATATGTGGGTGTTTTCCTCACTCCAACAACCAGCTCTCCAACTCTGGACACCAACTGGATATCCTACAATTTATTTCAATTCCGACATCAGCTACCTGAAGTTAGCATCAGATCCCACAAGTTAAATGCTCAATCCCACAAGACTGACCCTACTTCGGATGCCAATTGAAAGTCCTGGGCATCCCGTAATTCTGACTAACTGTAAATTGAGGATTCCCATGACCCTCTCCTTGGGTTTGATAATTTGCTAAAATGGTTCACAGAACTCAGAAAAGCATTTTACTTACATTTACAAGCTAATTATAAAGGAGTATATGAGGGACACAGAGGAACAGCCTGATGAGGAGATATATAAGGTGAGATTCAAAAGATTGCTGATCATGGGCACTTCTGCCCCATGGAGCTAGTGTGTACTACTCTGCTGGCATGAGTTTGTATTTACCAACTTGGAAGCGCCCTGATCCTTGTCATTTAGAGGTTTCACCATCATAGGGGCGTGATTGATGATTAGTCTCCAGCCCTTCTCCATCCCCAGAGTTTGGGGGCAGTAGGACTGAAGGTTCTAGGCTTGGTTTTTCTAGCAACCAGCCCTATCCTGAAGCTACCTAGGGTTGCACCAAGAGTCACCTCATTAGAACAAAAGAGGCTCTGGTTACCCAGGAAATTCCAAGGGTTTTAAGAGCTCTCTGTTAACAACAAAAGATGCTCCTACTACCCCCATCACTTAGGAAATTACAAGGGTTTGGGGAGCTGTATTTAATCGGAAACCAGAGACAAAATAAAAAATGTGCTATGTCACAAATGGATTCTAAGATCAGATCATCTTACTCTCACATGCGAAGAGGGACTCATACTTGGTGTGTAAGGTGCTATGAGCCTAAATAATTTTGATTAAAATTGGTAAGTCTTCATGGTGTACTCATTTTATAATTTTGGTGGAACTTTATCTTAACAGCTCAAAATTATGGTATTCATTTCATACAGACTCCATTGCAAATACTAATTTGGTCCAAGTCTGTTTTCATAACACCAAGAATGGTGGTTCTCGACCTGGCCTGCACATTGGAGTCACTTGGGAAGCTTTAAACTACCCCGATGCCTGGGTCCTGCCACCCAGAGATTCTGACTTGCGTGGTTTGGGGTACAGCCCAGGTACTGCAGTGCTCATCTGTCAAGTTCCACAGGTGATTTTAACTGTAGTTATGGTTGAAAACCACTGATAAAGAAGAATAATTTTAGATGTGGCTAACTGCTTCTGGTGTACTGGTTCACATGCAGCAAGATAGCCAGAGAAGGTAATTTTTGCTTAGAATATTAGTTAGACAACTGACATAATATTAATAGCATGCTAGGCATGCAGGGTTTAGAACAACAAGAAACTAAGGATTATACCATATAATGATATTAATTTACTAAATACCCAAAGTGGGTTCTAAGCCAAGATGTACTAGAGCAACTGTGCGGTGTGATGTGCTAATGAGTTCCCAAAAACCTAGAGTTTTTACTTGCTCAAGGTCATACCACTAGCTGGGGACAGACCAAGACTGGAAACTTATAGCACTGATTCATAGTTTGTTGCTTTGCTTTTTTAGGTCAGGCTCTGTGCACTTTCTTGGTAAAGGGCCGGATTGTAAACATTTTAGGCTTTGCAGGCCATGTGTTCTTCGTTGCAACTCCTGAACTCCACCAGTGTAGTGGAAAGAATCATACACAATATGTAAATGAATGAATTTGGCTGTGTTCCAGTAAAATTTTACTGACAAAAATAAGTGGAGGGGCCGGATTGGGCATATGACTCGTAGATTACGGAGCCCTGATAGAGGGGTGTTTTGATATTCCTACTGAAGAGTTGATTCTTTTGAGAGTAGAGTGAGGATCTTACTGATCCCACTGGATGCCTGTCACTTATCCTGCTCCAGTACCCTTTATTGCAAGGTAGCACATGAATGCGTGTTGAATTAATGCGTACATACAACTCTTAACCATTTTTTCTATAGCTTCTGATCCTCCCAGCAGAGGAATTAGTTGGAACATATTCCTATAGAGAGGAAATGCTTGAAGTTTGTAGCAGATTGTAATTGCTGGGTTTTGGTAGCATTCTTAAAGTGAATTAAAGATCTGAATTCACTCTGTGGACAGTCATTATTATCTTAATTTAAATTAGAACAGATCCTAAGACTTCATTTAAAATCTCAAAGAATTTCTTAAACTCAGTTTTGTGATACACTAGGGTGTCTTTAGTAATTTCTGTGAATGTTGTTTCTCAAAATGACATTTATTTCAATTCCTTTGGATTTAAAATCACTGTAGTACTTATATGTGGCAAGTAGTCTTTGGCAAAATCGAACGAGTACTGATGGGTCCTCATAGTCCCCAAATACGACAAATATAGCTCCAAATCATGAACACATTTCAAATGCAAAACCCATATTGACCTGACAACAGGGCCACTGGTTGTAATGGGAAGAGGAGTGATCTTGGAATCAAAGGCCCTGGTGTGAAGTGTTTTTCCTGTTCTTGGAGTTTAATCCCACAGGAGGTAACAAAGCAAAGGAACAGTGCATCTGTTCATTACTTAGAATTAAAAGCGAGTGATTTTTCTTTTATATGGAGGTCTTGTGATAACTTGTCTCAATGAAATAAAACTGCATCCATTATCTGCATTTACATATTACTGGTCTCTGTATTGTTGATTATTGTAATACTTTACATCTTGTACTTAAAGCAGCATGCAGATTTATTTTATATCCATGTCAAGGAAAGAAAAAGTTCCTGTGATTACTAAGTTGTATGCCTCGAGGTCTGTTCAGTTGTGGCAATTTGCAGGTGAGAGGCCTGAGGGAGGTGGAGAATGAAGAGAAAGCAGACTGGTAGAATTACAGGTGATTCAGACACAGTGTTTAGGCTGAGGGCTACTCCAGTTTTAGGATGCATGCATGGAACTGAGACACCCTGGGTCCCGTTCTAGTGCTGCCTTTGTGGACAGAGCATTGTGGGACTGTGTAGCCACAAAGTTGAGAGCATGTGGGGTCAGGTCCAAAGGCTATGAGCAGGCTGGAGTTTCGGTTCATCATTTCAAAGTCAGGGTCACGAAGGCAGTCAAGATCAAGATGATTACCGGGAAGTCAGGAGCAGGTGCCAGTAATGGAAATGGTAAAGTATGGAAAATAGCCAAGGCATAGCATCAGGAACATGGGAAGGAGTCTCTAGGGCAGCTTTTTCCAAAACATGTTCCAAGACGTACTAACTCCATGTGGAAAGGTTTCCTGGACAAACATTGGGTTCAAAGTTAAAGGGGTTTTTCTACTGCAGAGCTTGTCTGAGCCTCTAATATGCCCACTGGTATTATGAGTATGAAATATGAAGCTTTCAAATTTGACAGGTCACCAGTATTTCATAGAGAATCCTGGTATGGCCAGGGATGGGGGAGGTGAGGGATCCTCTTGCGAGAGTAGCATTTTACAGAACATACTTTGGGAAAAGTCCCAGGGCATGTGGCATGTGCTACGAATATTGTTGTGATGTTTTCACCTGGGCACCTTAAAGAACTGTTCTTAACCCTGTTGAGTTGTGAAGGAACTGGCAGTACACACCCAAAAAAGTTCTCTAGGCTCTCATCAAGTGCTTTTTTTCCCTCTTTCAATCATGGTCATTTGGATTATTTTTGTTGCTGCTATTAACAGAATTAAGGAAATCAGCCCTTTTAGAGGAAGAAGGACAAGTGATTTAGCCCATAATTAGACTAAAAACAACAAAAAATAATGAAGAGTCAGAACCTTTGTACACTTGGCCCTGAATCAGGCAAATAGGCTTCTCCCCCACTTAAAATGCAAACAAAATGGGTTTTTTAAAAGAAAGTACTAAAGGGAATACATCTAAAAACTTTAACAGTGAGATTCAAAAATAAGGGCACAAGGAGTGTTTAGGGATGGCGGGACCTAATGACTGTCAGGGCAGACTGTGCCTCTTGGACAGTCACACAGGCTGGTGAAATCATCACACATGACATTGTATTCTTTTTGTGTTCTTAAAATGAAAGGCACTGCTTCCCTGTCGTGCTAGCAGGGAGCCTATGTAAGCATCATCCTTTGCTCCTCCTGTCCCTGCCTTCTACAGCCACTCCTCTCTCGATTTTCTCCTCAGCACCTCTCTCTGCACCGTCTGCATCCTCGGACCTCAGGTTCTTCTCCTCTTGTGCCTGGGCTGGTGCCTTTGCCTCCTAACCACTATCAGCTGAGGATGGGATGGGTGGGCATGGGGAGGCAGGTGTTCCAGATGCTTATGGAATTGGACGTGTCTCTTTCCCCCTTAACCATGAATTACTTGTGGGTGGGTAGGGATAATGTCTTATTTGTCTGTCTTTCCCCAGTAATTAGCCGAGTACCTGGCACTTTTAATTGGGCAGTTATCACTCAGTACATTTAATTAAGGAGAAAAAGGAAAAGAATGAAACAAAAGGAGCAGCTTCATAGGTTTTGTGACTCTTTTTGCTGTTGATCATTGGATATTCTGAATGTTTACAGTTTGTACTTTGGAGACAAAAAGATGAGATCTACTAAAATTAAATATTGAGGTTTTACATCAAAATATTAAGGAGGTACAAATGTTTTTGTTACATTGGGATACCTTTTATAATGCTTAAGTCAGGGCTTTTAGTGTGCCCATCACCTGAATAGTACCCACTGTACCTGACTAGTAGGTTTTACCCTATCCCCTTTTTGATTTCCAGTGACCGTTACATCTTTGTGCCTGTGTGTGCCCATCGATTGGCTCCCAGCTATTAGAGAGAACATGTAGTGTTTGTTTTTCCATTCCTGAGATGCTTCCCTTAGGATAATGGTCTCCAGTTCCATCTGAATTTCTGCAAAAGACATTTTTTACGGTGGTCATAGGCACTTAAACTTACTTTTCAGAAAATGATTTATTATCAAAAACTAGCAATTGTGATTGTAGCAAATGCAGAAATGTCAAACAGAGGAAAAAGGAAAAACGCTTATGGAATCCAGAGCACACGCTTACAATAATGCAATACTGTGAAGACGATAATGTGGAGAATAATGATTAAATCACTGGGGACTTGAATTATCTGCGGTAAATTCTACTCTATATCAATTGTCACACATCATTTTTTCTTTACTAATGCTGTTATCATTTTATTGAATAAGAGATTTGTGCTTGATGTACAAGGTCTGTGCACTTGTGAATAGTTCATTATTGTATTAATTTGTGAAAAAGTCATGATTTTGACAGTATTTATTCATAATGGTCTATTTGTAATCCCAGAGAGTAGCAGAGGGTTTGGGCACTGAAGCAAACGGCAGGTGCTGAGCAGTAGCATGCATGAGGGCTGAGTGCTAGGAAAATACACCTTGGGCAGTAGTGGGGGCAAATAGAAGCAGATGAATCATTGAAGAAGGTGAGGGTCTCAAAAGCCTGGAGGAGCAGAGACTAAGGATCTCGTGCCCTGATCACCACCCTGGCATCATGCAGCACTGAGTGTTATACAAGCAGTAATACCGTGTTTCCTCGAAAATAAGACCTACCCATAAAATAAACCCTAGCAGGATTTCTAAGCATTTACGCAATATCAGCTCTACCCTGAAAAGACCTAGTGATGGGTGTGGCTACGCAGCGTATCTGCACACCCATGCATTTCGTCTCGGAGTGGTAAAGAAGATGAGCAGCCTTTCTCATCTGCCCCATGAGAGCTCTAT
>VBSM01002616.1:30529518-30558997 GCA_008086735.1 Cheirogaleus medius | reverse complement strand
TTGTCCAATTAATTTCTTTGTATTTTTAGTAGAGACGGGGTCTCGCTCTTGCTCGGGCTGGTTTCTAACTCCTGACCTTGAGCGATCCTCCTGCCTCGACCTCCCAGAGAGCTAGGATTACAGGCATGAGCTACCGCGCCCGGCCGAGTTAGCATTGCTTTTGAACTCTAAAGACATCAACCTATTTGCTTTATCTGACAGTATAACATTCTTGAACATTAGGTAGCACAGAGTGATATGCATAAAGTATTAGCAGCCTACGGTGCATTTTATTTAGTGATTCTAGTAAATGTAAATAAAGTTACAGGTTATAATAAACTGAAACGTTCAGTCAGTTGCTTAATGTTTTTTGCTGCTGCTGTTTTCCTCAAGACAGAATTCCAGATGTTTAGAAATCTGCGTCTAGTTTGTAAATAAAGTCATTTGAGTACAAACCTTTTTACTTTTTCCTCCTGAATATTTAGGATTTATATAGAAATAACCTTGAATATTTCAGATTTTAGATAAAAGTGGAAATAGTTAAAAGTTTGTGTAGATTGGGCTCCAAACTACATATTTCCTTATAGTTGGAATTTAGAAAACATGTCTCTAGAATTCAGTTATTCAACAGATAGGTATTAAGCATCTACTATGTGACAGGTGATGTTTCTGGGATATGTCAGAACAAAGATTGCTGTCTCCCCGGAGTTACTTTCTAATCAGGGAAAAGAGAAAGTAGACAAAATAAATAATGTACTTTGGTAGAAGTTGCTAAATGCTGTGGAAAAAATAAACTGCAAAGCCTGGTAGAATAGCAGTTATACTAAATAGGGTGGTCTTTGTAGTCCTTATTGATAAGATGCAATCTGAGCCAATATTTGAAGGAAATAATCTGGGGGAAGAGCATTCAAGCCGAGAACAGCTAGACCAAAGGCCCTAAGGCGGCTTGGCCTGTTTGATGACAACAGGGAGCCAGCATGACTGCGGTAGAATGAAGAAGGGTGATAAAGTAGGTGATGAGGTCAGAGTGGTACTGGGACAAAGGGTGGATCATGTAGAGCCTGCATATCACTGTAAGGTCTTGAGATTTTACTCTCAGTAAAATGTGGAGCCATTGGAGAATTTTATTTTATTATTTATTTTTAGGACACAGGGTCTTGCTCTGTCACCCAGGCTAGAGTGCAGTGATGCAATCACAGATCACTGTAACCTCAAACTCCTGGGCTAGAGCCATCCTCCCCCCTCAGCCTCTTAAGTACCTGGGACTATACGTATGGGCCACCATGCGCAGCTTATGTTTTTTAATTTTTGTAGAGACAGGGTCTCGCTAGTTGCCCAAGCTGGCCTTGAACTCCTGGCTTCAAGCGATCCTCCTGTCTTAGCTTCTCAAAGCGCTGGGATTTACAGGCAAGAGCCACCATGCCCTATCCCCTCGGCGAATTTTAAACACAGGATCTGATTTTTGTTTTAAAAGGATACTCTTGGTCCTGGTTTGAAAATATGGACTGTACTGGGGACAAGGGAAGGAGCAGGAAGGACCAGGAAGAGAACCTTGCTGTAATCCAGTTATAGATTATGATAGTTTTGGCCGGAATATTATTAATAGCACTGGACTTGGTGATAGATGATGGAAATCTGGAAGTATTTTGCAGGTAAAGCCAACAGATTTCCTGATGGATAGGATGTGGATGAAGTATGAGAGAAAAAGAGCACTTCTGGAGGCTGTCGGCCTAAGCATGGATGGAGTTGCCATTAACTGAGATGGAGTAAACTTGAAGGCAGTTGGTTTTGGGTGAGAGTAGAGAGACCAGGGGTTTAGATTTGGGTCCATTGGTTGTGAGATAGCTCTTAAGGTGTGTGTAGGCAGTTGAATGTATAAATCGGGTGAGAGGTCTGCAGTGGAGATGGTAAGTGTAGGAATGTAGATGCATAGGAGGCATGAAACTGGCAGAGATCTTCGAGGAAGTGTGAGTGCAGGTGGGGAGAGAAGAGGACCAAGCACTAAGCCCAGCAGCACTTCAACTTTAAAGAGCTGTTGATATGATTTCTTGCCATCATCGATAAGATCAACTTCATATTTCTTGATTTTTTTCTTCCTTAAACAAGAGATATGTTTAAATTTTTTTTTAATTTTAATTGTAAAAAATATATAACAAAATATACCATCTTAATTATTTTTAATAAGATCCCTTGTGGTTTGATTATTATATTTCTGGAAAATGTATTCAGCTCTAGAATTTTTTTTTTTAATGCAGTTGATTTCTTAATCTAGGTATTTTAGCTAGCACTTGGGAGATGTGAGTTGCAATCTATGGGACAAATGGAGTTTTTGAAGTTACGATAGGAAAAGGCTATTGTAAAATGTCTTATAAAAACTGGAACATTTTACAGTGAAGAAACCTGGCAGACACCACCTTACCAAGTGACCAAGGTTAACATCACATGATAATTATGTTGCTGTCATGCAGCGATACAATGAAGTGAGATGGATGCATTGCCTCTGTGATATTCTCCCAAATCCATAACCCCAGTCCAATAATGAGAAAATAACAGAGAAACCCAATTTGAGAGATATTATACAAAATACTTGACCAGTATTTTTCAAAAGTTCCAAAGTCATATAAGCCAAGTAAAGTCTAAGTAACTCTCACAGATTGGAGTAACTAAGGAGACAGTGATAACTAAATGCAATTCGATAGCCTGGATTGAACAGAAAAAGGATGTTAGTGCAAAAATTCATGACATCTGAATAAAGTCTATTAGTATCGTACCAATGTTTTGATAAATATACCATGGTTATATTGATGGGGAAAACCATCGGGCGCTGAGACGGGGCCCCTTGCCGCCTCCCTGCAGCTCCGCATCCCCGCAGGCCAGTGCCGCGAGGGCTGCTGGAGCCGGCCTCGTGTGCCATCCGGCCCCTGCTCTATGCTCGGCCGCCTGCTCCCGTCCTCCGGCTGGGCTGCTTGTGTGATCCTGATTGGGTACTTTTTGAATCCCACTGTTCCTGATTGGATGTTATAGCTCGTTGCTGATTGGATGTTAACGCTTGTTGCTGATTGGCTGTTAACGCTTGTTGCTGATTGGACGCTTTTTGAGTCCTACCAAAGGTATAAAAGCTGGAGGAGAACGGGGAAGGGGGGTCAGAAGAGCAGAAGACGACTGAGGGTGCAGACCGAATAAAGACAGTTCTCGGACTCTCCGCATGCCGCTGGGTTATTTCCTAGCCCAAGAGCTGTTAACACTTATCAAGAGCTATTAACACTTAAGAGCTGTACCAAGAGCTGTTAACACTTACCGGAACAATATGAGATGCCAACATTAGGGGAATTTGGGTACAACTCCTCTCTAAATCTAACGTTATTTCAAAGTGGAGTGGCTTTTGTGTTGGTTGACTTAAAGTATGTTTATCCTTCTGGCCAATTTACACCCCAAAAAGATCATCTTCCCTAGAAAACTACTTCTGCCTTCTTAAATCCAAGATATCCTCTTGTCCCAGGGGGTGGAGTCCATCTAGATCAGGGGTCCTCAAACTTTTTAAACAGGGGTCCAGTTCACTGTCCCTCAGACCATTGGAGAGTGCGCAGTGTGGGCCCGGGACAAGTCGGCTGCTAAGTAGGACAGGCAGCGGCAGCAAAAACACCCGGCGGGCCAGATAAATGTCCTCAGCGGGCCGCAGTTTGAGGACGCCTGGTCTAGATCTTCTGGGTTAGAGACTTGGTGCAGTTGGGAGAAATGTGTGGACAAATGAGGTGCTATAACCAGGGACATAAGCAAGACCATAAAGATGTGATCTAGACACTGGTGACAAGAGTGGTGACTGAGTGGACTTTCTTTTCGAATGGATGGCCAAAGAGAGAGTCCAACCTTAAAATGTGAAAGAGCCAGTCAATAATGTTTTGGTAAAATACGACAGCCCAAAACAGTTCTGTAAATATTAATTGTAGTCCAAAGTTACCCTAACCGGTCAGGACATAATGGATGAGTACTGAAATGCAGAAAGGACAGGTAAAGTTAAGCCATATCAGCAACCTCTCCAGTTGGAAAAGGGAGATGCCGATGATTAAGAATGTCTGTGGTTAGAGTATGTCTAGGTATTTCCTGCAGAATGTATGACCCAGCAAGCATAAATGAGTAACCCAAAACCAGAGAGCAAAATGGGTAATGCCAATGGCTAAAAAGATTACCAGTCCTCCAGGAGATAGTATTTAAATGGAACACCTCCCCCTCCAAGCTAACATACATCTGTTACATCTGTGCCTGAGATAAGTGTTTATAATTGTCAATAACTCCTATTGGTTCTTGATAATTTGGAATCTAGCAGCCTCTGTAGTTGATGTAAAATTTCTTGAATTGGTGGACTGTCTGATTAGAATTTTGGTTTCAATTCCCTGTTATGCAACTGACACCCAAATAAGGACTGTTTCCTAATATGATTAGGCTGAGTCAGTCATAAACAAGCAAAAAGATTTACTTTTTATTGCTAGTATCCGAGCTGTTAGCAGATGAAGTGTTTAATGGAATATTGCTTCTTTTTAGACAAACTTCTTTTGCCATGATATGTCTGACCTATACCGTGGTCAGCAGGACTTTTCCTGTAAAAGGAGCAAATAGTAAATATTTTTGGCCTTGCAGCCACAAATGATCTCTCTTGTATATTTGTATTGCTTTTTTTGTTTTTTTAAACAACCCTTTAAAAATGTAAATATTCTCTGTGTCCTTCACAATGTTTTCATGCTTTTGTGATAGTGGCTGAAGTTTGGAGACTGGTTTTAAACAATGATCTGAAATGAAGTTTCCACTGGCAAAAGATCTGTAATCATGTCTTTCATGGATTTATAAGAAATTAGATGCATATTTGATCTCTCTTTATGTTATTTTTTTGCTTTTTTTATCTCTTATTTTTTTATTACTTTATTTGTTTTTTTTAAAGACTTTACAGACTGACATAGTTAATCTCTTATTGCAGATATTTTCGTACATTCGTGACAGACATTTTCTATAAATATGACACTTGAAAAGCCACCATACCCTGAAAGTTTGCTGTCTAGAAGTTAAGTTTCTAAATAGTTTTCAATTTCAAGTTAATATTTATGTAAGACATGTTTTATCTCTAAATAGCCTAATTATTAAACTTGTTTCATAATTTAATATGTAATAGTGGTAATCTATTTTTTAAAGGCTCAACTTAATTTGTTTTCTCATTTAACTCATTAACCTACTCTCTTTTTATTGTTTTGTTGTTGCTTTCCCTTGTAAATAGATGCTAAATCTGCATTCTTGATTTCATGTTATGATTATGATAGTTTCTTCCTTTGGTTTGCAGTTATGTTATGATGCTTTAGTTTTCTGCCCCAAAGCCATCCTTCACTAGACCCTAGCAGGTGGCTTGTATGATACTAAGCCATTCTTGCGATCACTGTGGAAAAAACATCCAAATCCCCCTAAAAAGCTAAGTGGTTGCATTATATGCTGTGGATTTTAGGGATATACTCTGCCTCCCTCACACAGCTTTTCTAAGAAGGTAAATAAGCACATACATTTAAAAAGAGTTGAACTTTTATTTCTTTATAAGTTTAATATTTTGTGAAATAATTTTCCATAACTCTGGTTTTCTAGACCTTTGTTATATTTTGCTAAACAATGCTTAATCCAGCTGATAAGATAAGCCATTTTAGCAGAAAGGTGTCTGATGAAGACCCATTTAATTTCTGTGTTAGCACTGGCTCTCAAATAACTTCTCACACAATATTTGTAACTGTTAATATTTTCTAAAGTCTGTTTTAACAAGATAAATTTTGAGGAGGGCACAGAAAATAAAGCAGTAGTGTGGTTTTGAATCAATATTATTTAATCAGCTGGATTAGAGGGAATTTTTTGACTCAATAGGAAGTTGATTGGGTTTTTTAAAATTAGCTTTCCTTGTTTTGAATAATAAAGCTTTTTTAAAAAATCTCTTAATAGTTCTCTCTTAAATATTTGGAGTCTATAAACTTGAAACTCTTTGTTAACCAAATGATAGTTCCTTAAATTGCATACTTTGATTCAGTTACAGTGAACTTCCTGATGGAAATTTTATTTTCCCTTAAGCAGAATCCAGTGTGGTCAATATCAGCAGGTCAACCAAAAGAGAAGGAGATTGAATATGCATCAGAAAGAGAAAATACTGACTTATGACTCTAAAAAGCCTTTGACTTATGACTCTAAAAAGTCTCTGAAATTCAACATATAACCTCTCATATCCGACATTGAACAGAAAATTTAATCTTTTCCCATCATCTATGTCTCATGATGTATTTCAGTGTTGTTTTAGAGAATATTTTGGGGTTTTGAGTTCTAAACAAACGTGATTGCATCATCTGTCCAAGCTTACGATTCTTTCTTTGGAAAACTGGGGTCACCACTAGCTTATGTCATGGATGTGGATGTGTAGGCTGAGTAAGCTGGTGGGTGAGAGGTTGTGTGTGCACACGCAGGCGCCGGTGTGTGTTTGTACTTTTCTAACAGAGCCATTCTTGTAGAGTCTTTAGGTCAGCTGTCACGTTGGTGCTTTCCTGCTTTGTTCTTTTGAGTTGCTTGATGACTGGCGACTGACTGGACACTGGAAAGGAACGCTTTTAACGGATTAGTGCGGGGGCCTCCTGTCCTCTCCTTCGCCCACATTGCAGCAGCTGCCTTCTGCCCTTTCAGCGGCCCTGCTAGGAAGGGAGCAGGGTGTGTGGCAGTCTTCAGCGTGCATTATAAGGTGCACAGAGAATGAGCTCTTTCCCAGGAAAACCCTTCGTCAAGGCCAGCCCATATGGGAAATGTATTTCTATGCTTAGTCTTGTAACTGTGACTGTTTTTGTTTTATGGGGTCAGGAGAAATTTAACTCACAAAACAATTGTGCTCTGCCTCCGTTCTTACCTGTCCTTTCTCTTTGAACTCTCGCAGGCAGCAGTACCTGTCCAGAGGTCACTATCGTTCCACTTTGTCCCACAAGCAGCACAACCACGCTGATTGATCAGAATGTATCTGACGAAGAGGCTCAGGGAATAAATGGGAAAACGCCAGCGAAACACGCAACTGCAAGTCCAAAGCCACAAGGTTTGCTTATTTGGGGGTTTGTGATTGGGGCAGGTGCTTTGTTGACCAATGAAGGTAATACAGAAAACTGATGACCACAGAGAAAGAGTTTTAAGCTATAAAAGGGTGGAATTGCATATATCATTTTTTAGAGAAGAGTCAATGTGAACCTTCTCAGGCAGAGGTTGCTATTTGCTCTGCTCCTGAAATAGCTTATACATTTCTCTATTGTGGTTCTGTTCATGTTGCTGAAATTGTTTGCATGACTCGTTATGGGACTGTGATCTCTTCATGCCTTGTGCCAGACCTGGCACAGGGCCTGACTTACTGTCTGAGTAATAGATGTGTTTGGGACTACATCAGGAAGAAATGACTTGCTAGATGTCTGAGGATCCGTGAAACAGACAATTCTAAAACAGCATTTAACATACTTAATGAGAACATTCTTTGATAATGTTAAGGAACTGGGCCTTGAAAACATCTTTCAGTAAGGTCATCCACAGAAATGGAAAGCAAGCAATCCCTCCCTCAGGATTCAGTGGCCAAGAAGAAGAAAGAAAAAAATAATGACAGTAAAAAGCTTTGAATGTTTATTTAGTAACCATTTTCCTTTTACAAAGAAATTTCCAGTGAACTAGATATTAACTTTGTGAAGCACAAAATTATCATTTTGATGATAGAGCAAGGCCTTTTGAAATGTAACACAAAAGCTAAGCTACCCTATGGTGTAATGTATAGTTTCTTCCTATTAGATTTTCATTTACAGTGAATGCTGGACATTCAACCAAGAAACAGTACTGGGCATTTTTAGAATTACTACACTTTGGAAAAAACAATTTCTATTTTGTGTATAGTTTGGTCTTTTTCCTCTTCTTGCTAAGAAAAAAGTGTTATGGAGAATGAATTATAAGAGAACTGGTGTTATTCTTTAAAGTTGTATGTTTTAAGAATTTCTGAAAGAATTTGAAAGCGAGTTTAAAATAGAATCTTCTATATTATGGGATATTGGTCTTCTTGTTTTTGCTACTAGCTATGTTCGTAGTGGTATGGAGTATCATTATCAAGTAATGTCAAATAATGGGTGATTCAAATGAGTGGCTTATTCATGAGCTTATAACCTTTTTTTTTGACCATACTGCTCCTTTATAACATTGATGTGAATATCAACAGAGAAATTTTTTGGACCATTATTTAAGCCATTTTATTTCCAAAATACAAAATTCCATCTTGCTCATTAGACCTGAGTTGACAAAGATCAAATATGAGGTAAGAATATAAAAGATGAATAGAATTCTAGTTTATGTAATTGCAAAAGAGGAATTTCATTACTTAAAAAGCTTTTTTTTGGAAGATGCATTGCATTACTTCATTGTTTTTCACAGTCAGTAAATTGAGATAAATCTCAGCAGTGTGCTGTCTGAGCTGCTGTCTGCCAAAAGAATCTCATTCTTTAAGGAGACAATACTTGACCTTGGTTTTGCAGTTCTGCAGTAATATTGCTGTTTAAATATATTTACTTCCTATCTTAAATATGAATTAATTATACACAATTTTCTAGTTAAAGGAAATATTTCCAGATATTAAATAAATTACACAGTACTTTATGCTTCTTTTTCAAAATACTTTCACTGGTTTTTTTGACCCTTCCCTGGCACCCATTTTTAACCCACTTTTAACCCCTGATCTTTTATATTGCCCTATGTCTTAGTTCCTTCAGGTTGCTATAACAAAATACCATAAACTGGATAGCTTATAAATAACAGAAATTTATTTCTGATAGTTCTGGAGGCTGAAAGTCCAAGATCAGGGTACGAGCAGATTCTGTGTGTGGCGAGGGCCTGCCTTCTCATCCGTAGCTGACATCTTTTGACTATAACCTCAAGCACTGAAAGGGGTGAGAGTTTTCTCTGGGGCCTCTTTTAAAGAGCACTAATCCCATTCATAAGGGCTCACTCAGCCCCATGACCTAATTACCTACCAAAAGATCCATCTCCACCGTCACCCTGGGGGTGAGCCTGTCAGCGTGAATTTTGGGAGGATACAAACATTCAGACCATTGCACCCCATCCCAACTTTATTTTTTCTCATTCATTACAATCTGACTTACTATATATTTTACTCATCTGACTCAGTTTTTTCTTGCCTTTTACTGTATCCCCTCACATAATACATAGTAGGTCATCAATAAACTTGCTACACTGCCGCATTTCTTCCACTTTGTTTCTGCTACTCTTTGTTTAAAACTCTGAATGTGTACCATACAGAGAGCAACATCCCGGAAATGAGGCTACATCTTAGTATTGTCAGATGAGCTGCCAAACAGATTGGGTACTGTTAATCGAATTTATTGACCAATCATAAGCGTTTCCTACCTTCAGTTGAGAGAAGCTACTCTCAACTTTTCCAAACTCTTAAGAACATTTGAGTGCCTGGGGCAGAGAAGAGAATGGGGTGCTAATGAGGACCTCCTACTGGAGCAAGGGATTATCACACTGACACCTTTATTCCTGCCTCATTGCAAATCCCTTGCAAGTTGTGAATGGTGAGGTTGCTGAAGCGTCATATCCATAATGTAATTTTAATTTTAATTGAAGATGCATATCCTAGATTAGTAGTTCTCAATTAGAGACAATTTTGCCTATGCACACCCCTCCCCCCCACCTTCCATGGGACATTGGTTGTATCTGGAGACATTTTGGCTTGACACTGCTTGTGGGAGTTGCCGCTGGCATCTAGTGAGTAGAGGATAGGGGTATGCTCAGTATTCTTCAATGCACAGGACGGCCCCCCAAAACAAAGAATTAATACAAACTGTACCATCAGTAGTGCTCAGATCTAGATCCTTTAAAAAGCACATAATTAAATCTTGGGTTTTTCTTTCTTATGTGGATGGATAATGTGACCATAGCTATGATTTATTTTATTTTTATTTTTTTGAGACAGAGTCTCACTCTCTTGCCCTGGCTAGAGTGCCCTGGCATCAGCCTAGCTCACAGCAACCTCAAACTCCTGGGCTCAGGCAATCCTCCTGCCTCAGCCTCCCAAGTAGCTGGGACTACAGGCATGCGCCACCATGCCCGGCTAATTTTTTTTCTATATATTTTTAGTTGGCCAATTAATTTCTTTCTATTTTTAGTAGAGATGGGGTCTCGCTCTTGCTCAGGCTGGTTTCGAACTCCTGACCTTGGGCGATCCGCCCGCCTCGGCCTCCCAAAGTGCTAGGATTACAGGCGTGAGCCACCGCGCCCGGCCTTATTTCGGGAATTCTAAAAGGAGAATGTATTGCATACCCTTATTAGTGGTGATTATGTAGTAATGTGTCTGGAACAACATAGGTTTTATGTTTGTGTTTATTAATTACCAAGATATAAATATTTTTGAAGAATTATTTGTAGGTTTTAAAAAGGTGAAAGAGCTAAATTTTAGATTAGAGATTAGATAAACTTGCATTTGGATCTAAAGTGGAGTATGTAGATTTTGAAATGGATTTGTTCAATAGTCAGAGCTTGTTTTGCCTCAGCTTCAGAAAATACCCTAAGGCCTCGGAAAACAATGGTTTATTCACTTCATACCAATCCTACCAGTCAAACAAATTACTGAGCAGCCTCAAACATAAGTCTTTCTTCTTGCTCACCACTTTTAATACTGGCCTATTTCCTGCCATGCTACACATAACTCAAAATAGCTTCTTTAGCAATTACAGCTAATAGTTCTCTTTCTCTTCAGAGCTTTGATCCACAACATTCTCCACAGCTCATGATTACTTTGGCAAAGTGCACATTGTAACATAATGTCTCCATCGTTAAATATGTTGTAAAAAGTTTTATGAACTTAAAAAGCCAAACTATTGTTTGAATAATTTATGTAAATATAGAGCATTTAAGCCTATTCATTTGCTTCTAAAGTAAAGCAGTTTATGTGTAATGATCCATTCTTTTAAAAGTATAAGTTTATAACACATTTATATTTTGCCAGCCTTTTGCATATTTATTAAAATAAGAGTAATTGAAGTCTACTGATAATCGCCAAAATTAAACTGGCAATTAGTTTTTCTTTTTTCAATAATCACTTTTTATACTCACAAATTTTTAAATAATTAAATTGGTTTTTCCTATTTACTGTTGGTAAATTTGGCTGTACTGAAGCCTATTTTATTTAATTTTTTATTTTTTAGAGGTAGTGTTTTGCTCTGTTGCCCAGGCTGGGGAGCAGTGGTGTGATCATAGCTCACTGTAACCTCAAACTCCTGGGCTCAAGCAATCCTCCCGGTAATTGAGACTATAGGTGCGTGCTACTACGTCCTGGCTAATTTTTTAAAAAATTTTTTAGAGATGGAGTCTTGCTAAGTTTTCCCATCTGGTCTTGATCTCCTGGCCTGGAAATCCTCCCTTCTCAGCCTCCCAAATTCCTGGGATTACAGGTGTGAGCCACCATGCCCAGCCAGGCCCATTTTATTTATAGTTAAATAGATATCTCAAACTTAGCATCTGCAAAACCGAGCTACTGATCTTCTCTCCCTCCAAACATCGATCTGTCCGCTGTATCAGCTGATGACCATTCCATCCTTCCAGTGGTTCAGGCCAAAGGTCTCAGTCATCCTGGACTCCCCTCTTCTTCTCTCATACCTCACATTTAATTGATCAGGAAATCTACTTTTAAATTATACCTAGAGTCCAACTGTTTCTCACTACCTCCTTCTAAGTACCATTATCTCTTTTCTGGATTTCCATGGTAACCTCTTAATTGTTCTCCCTACTCCTCCCCTGCTCCCCCATGCATTCTCAACACAGCAGAGACAGAGTGAAGTTAAGTTGGAAGTTAAATCGTATCATGTCACATCTCTGCTCAGAACTTCTCGTTTTGCACAAAGTCAAAGTCCCTACAGTGGTCCACAGATGCTGCACTGTCAGGCCCCCCTGTTAAGATAGAAAGCTTAGTAGGTGCTCACAGTGTGTGGAGAGAAGGATTTCTCACACAGAGATTAGGTTATATAAAAGTAAAACAAAAAAAAAGTTTATTTTATCTTCTTAGAAGAGAGAGTGAAAGAGAGAAGGGAAGGTGGGGGATGAGGGAGAGAAGGGAGGTGCCAGCACTGAGGCCAAGTGGCTTGCTGATTTTAAGGGGGATGAAGAGAAAAAAAAGTGATGGTTGCCCATTGATAATAAAAGCAGTATGGGGCAGGATGCCAAAGTCCAAGGGTTGGTTCCCCCACCTTTCCTTGGAGACGAGATTATCACAGATGTGACCCTGCCCTGGAGATATGGTCCAGGCTGCAGCTTGTTCTCCTGTTGTTTACTCAGGAACTCTGTAAAAGCAGATTCTCAAAAAACAGTTTTAAAGAGAAAGATTTACTTTACTTTTCCATCTGTTCAGCTCTTTTCAGAAGTTGTGCAAAACAGAACTCATAGGATTGATCTTTAATTGTTGCTAGGAAATTGCAGGATTAGGTGTTTTCCTGTTATTTTTGCAAGGCCGCCCCTTCCACCCTCTCTGACCGACCTCAATACCTACTTTTGCCCACTTGCTCATTCTGCGCTGGTCACATTGGAAGCCCTGCCTGGCTTTCACTCTACCTGTTGGACTGCTTTCCCCGAATAATTCCCTCAACTTCTCCGAGTCTTGTTCAAACCACAAGTTCCCAAAGAGGCCCACTGTGACCACCCCGTTTAATACTGAAATCTGGCCTCGACCCCCCATGTCTGGCTCCTACTTACCTTGTTCTTTTAGCCCCTCCCCTTTTCTCCTAGCACTTACCTCCTTCTGCTATGTGATTTACTTGTTATTTTTGTTGTTGTTGTTTATTTTTCCTTTTGCTCATTGATATGCTGAAGTACCTATAACTTAATAGGTTTTCAGTAAATATTTGTTGAATTAATGTAAAAGTGAAAACAAAACCCTATATATATATATAAATGTATAAAATTGTTCTCTAAGGTATGTATTTTGATAATGCTAAATTCTTAGTGGTTTTATCAATTTATATTTTCACCAGAAATGTATGAATGTTCACATTGCTTCATATCTCACTTTCACTCGGTATTGTCAGATTTAAAATTTTTGGTCAGTCTGATATGGCCAAAGTGGTATCATATTATAGATTTAATTTGTATTTCCCTGATTATTAGTGAGGGTGAATACTTTTTCCTATTTACACCCTTTGGGTTGCTGGGTCTTTTAGTTAATAATGTATAGGAGTTCTTTATTCTAGTTATTATTCCTTTCTTATATATAATACAAAAGCCTTCTGGTTCTGTAAGCTCCATTTCCTCACAGGGCATCATAGTAGAAGCAACAAGGAGGGCTGAAGGGGAGAGGGGCAGGTTAAGGGCATTACTGTGACTTGAAACCTTGTATCCTACCATGAAATTCCACAGAGATGTTACATGGGGCTATCTTAAAAATAGATAAGTCTTATATGTGTTAATCTTGTGCAGTTACAAAGTGCTTTCTCAGATAGGGTGGTTCTATGTAGCATGCTTTTAAATCCTTTTCTAAACACTCTCAAAGTAGGCTAAAGTACATATTTTTTCAGTCTTTAGTTGGATAAATTAGATTAAATGATGAATCAGTTTTGTGAAATAGTACTTTTCCTTAAGAGTTGAACCTTACTTAACATATAATCAGATGGTTAGAAGAAGATAGACCAAAATGAAGATAAGTAAGACTCCTTTCCTGTCAATCAAGGAACCATGGTTCAAAATTATTACCAAACAATGTGACCGATGTTAATTGAGAAGGATGTGTGAAGATTTTTAAGGCAGGGTGGGAGGGCAAGGGAACTTTAGGAGTGGACTAGTCAGGTAAATCTTTTCAAAAAGAGTTGATGACTGAGGTGAGCTTTGTAGGAAGTATGGACGTTTACCAAGTGGACCGACGAGATTTGCGAGGGACATTCAAGGTGTGTACAAGACAGAGGGCTGGAGCAAAACCTAGGAAGATTACAATGCAGTGTGCATTCAGTGTGGCTGGAATCTAGGCTGTATGGGGATGGGAGAGTAGAGATGAGGCAGGTATAAAGAAGTTTCCCAAGAAATCTTTTTCAAAATAAAATGAACAACCTACTATGATGGCTTTCCAATAGACATGTTGTTTTCCTTTAGATCTAGGTGTGTATAATCAGGTTCCTAGTAACATTATTCTGCAAGTGTTCATATCCTAGCAGAATGTATGTAGGTATTCTCCTTCAGTGAAAAACGTTATAGTAGACACTTTAAATTCAGAGTAGAGTGTCTTTTACCTGAAAATCTTATTGCTATAAAAAGTTTATCATTGAAATAGGGAAAGATTGTAGTTGTATGCTACACTGTTGGTAGAGTGTGAAACCTAAATCTAGAAATGGTTTTGCTTGTTTTAAATATCATATTATTGATTTCTAGATGTAATATATTATCTGAAAAAAAATCTAAATAAATAATTGAAATGTTAAAAGAAGATGCAGAAGAATTGGAGCTTTAGGGTTTTCCATTATCATAATCTCTAATACTAATAGAGACTAATAATAAACTGTGTCCTTAGAATATTGCCTACAACTTGTAATCTTTTTTCCATTGTGGAATTAATTTGAAAAAACCCCAACCTTTTAAAACATTGACTATTTGTCTGTTTTATAAAATCATGATTTCTTTAGCTCTAGATGTTTTGTTGTTGTTGTTGTTTGTTTTTTGTCGTTATTTTTGTTTGTTTGTTTTGGTTTTTGAGACCGTCTTACTCTGTTGCCTGGTCTAGAGTGCCGTGGTATCCACCTGCCTATCAGAGTGTTAGGATTACAGGCATGAGCCACCATGCCCAGCCGTTTAGCTCTAGATTCTAAGCTTCTTTTTAGTTTTATAATTGATTTTAACAACCTAGATTATATTACTATGTAAAGGATTTACTGGTCCTTTCTAATTCATGATCTCATACATGTATAGGAGAGGAAAATTTCTCTTCTCCTCTGTCCTTTTAGAGTCTCTAGCTGGATAGGAGAATTAAACTGACATAAAACAGATGAGCAGGAGAAAAACAAGTCTTGATTTTTTTTTTTTTAACATGTACATGGGAGCCTATATAAGAAAAGTAAACATTCAAAGAAACAGGTAGAGCTGAAGGCTTATATGCTGAATTGGACAAAGAGTAGTAAATTTTGAAAATGTGAGAAGATGAGCTTTTCCTCATTTCCCTCATGATGGGGGAAACGTCACTAGGAAGATAAGGGTTAGTTTAATAAGATTTATTTGTACAGATTTTTCTCAGCCTCAGCTCCCCATCAATGATAATAACACTGTTATTTCCTTCTCGTATAGGGATCACATCTTCTATATGGAACTTTTATCTTTTGCTTTCAGGAACAAGGAGACGGTCAGAGCACCCTTTTTGCACCAGCTATTTTTCAAGTCCCTTTTGATCAAAATAATCCTTATGCCAAAGTGGCATATTTGAGGGGACATATTCTGCCACCTATCATATGCTATCAGGTACACATTGTATCAGAGAGTTTTTAACTATTAGGGTAATTTTAAAGCAGTAATAGCAGATAGTCTTCCATTTTGTACCCAGGGCAAACATTGCTGATTGATCTTGCTGCTTTCTCGATCTAAGGCTGAACTCTCTCAAATTCTTAATACGGTAATAATCTGAGTTTATATGTCACCCTTAGTAAAAGTTAAGGAGATTGATATCATAAGTTGCTGGTGAAAAATTCATTTTATAAATGCATCTGTACATACATAATATGAGTCTTTGATTTTTGTTGTTTCTTTGTTGTATAGAGTTGTGAATTGAAACATGGGAGCTGAGAATATGTGAGAGATGAGAGGGCCTTAACTCAGAGTAGTAACCGGGTAGGGAGAGAAGGAGCCTTTGGCAGATACTGCGTGGGAACTGGGCTCTGTAAATGATTTTGTAAAGGGGAGTAATGTTAGAGGGAAAGAGGACTTTCCCCATTGGGTTGCACATCCATGAGAGCAAGGAACAGGTTTGCAGTGCCTAGAACACTGTCTGGTCCATATCCAGTGTTAAATATACATTTAGTGAATGAGTGATTCTGAGATGAATGATGTTACCATTAACGGAAATGGAGAACATAGGCGGAGAAGCAGCTTGTGTGCTGGGAGAAGTGGTAGTAAACTGAGTTTTAAATGTAATGAGCTGGAGTTGCTGATAGGACGCCCAGGAGGAGATGTCAAGGGAGCATTTGGAAATGCTGACTCTCATCCTATAAAAGAAACTGAGAGGTTGATTTGGGCATGAGGTTCATCCTTAGAGTCAGTAGCTGAAAGCATTGCTGAGAGAGACTGAGAAAGATAGGACTCCAAAGTGCAAATCCCTGGGGACCATCTAGGTGAGAAAGAAAAGGATGAATCCTTAGATATATAAAGGATGACTACGGTTTCTTTGGTTTCCCAGAAGCTAAGAAAGGTGGCCATGAAAAGAAATTTAGTTTCAATAATTTGAGCTATCAATTTCTCAGTTGCTCCGGCTGCTGCTGTTGTTATACCAAATATATTTCCATTTGGATTCTACATCATATGTTCCTAGGTTGTGCTTAACTTTGAGAGTTGAAAAAATCATGTTCATGCATCAGTGACATCTTTTGAGTAAAATACATGTTATTTTTATTATATTAGAAATGATAAAAGAACAGAATTTTCCTCTAAGATACCTCTAATGCTTTAGACATTCATGTATCATCTTGAGATTTTTGTCATATCCATGTACCATATGTGCTCTTTTATTTAAAATGTTTATGTTTACTGATTTACTGTACACTTGAATTTACTGTACAACCATATTTGTAGTGAGTATTGCATTGTGCTTGTCAAATTTGTGGAATACATATAAGAAATAATTAATGTATCATTGAGGAGATCTTATACTTATGGGGAGACAGTTTAATGATGTTGATATAGGTGGGCATTGGGGATGCAGGTATTTTAGAAGCACAGCGAAGGCACCTAATTCTCAGACAGAGATGTCTGAGAAACTGGCTGATCCGTATCATTTGAGTGTTTCCAGCGTCTGGCACATAATAAATAAGGAATGTTCAGTAAATAAACTCTAGGTTTGGAGGAGTTATTTCATAACAATTTTAGTACATAGAGTTATAGAGCACATATTCATTCACTTGTTTCAATATTCCAGGTAAGAACATTGCAATTATTCCAAATGTTAATTTTTTTTTATTGGTGGGAGATTTTCCTGTTTTATTACTTCAGTACTTATTTATTCTACACAGGAGTTTTTTACTTAAAATTAACAAATATTATTATATAATCCCTTTCCTTCCCAATTGATACTACACTAATCATTCCCCTGAACAAAATTTGGAAAATATGATTTTCATGAAAAAAAGCTTGCCGGTTTTTCATTGGGATTTCCTTCTTGTTTGTATTAAAAGAGATTTCAGTGAATTAATTGCTCCACATGTAGTTCATTGTGATTTTTTTTTTCTTTCCCTGTAATAAATTGGTAACTGGCACCAAAATGATGAAATCTAGGCCAGTGAGCATCAGGCAGCTGTCAGCTAGCTGAGTTTATAAAGAGATGAGATAACTGAAAACCAGGGTAACCAGCAGGGGGGAAAATGGGGTATGTAATTAAGAGACATGATTCCTCACCCTTCTTCCATAAGGTAAGAGAAGGATTTAAAGAAGAAGAAGAAAAAAAGATGATTCTATTTGATCTGCCAAAACCAGCTGTGGAAAAAACCATACATGTTAGAATCTTTTACCTTGCATGTTAATCTTAGAGAAAAGTATTGGTTTTCAAAAGTAAAGTAATTCCTGTACTGATTACGCACTTCTGGCATATTATGTTTTCTTATCTACAGTCTGTTGGGGAAATTCTGAAAATTTGAATATTTCATGAAATGATCTATTCCTGTTCTAGTAATTGAGTGAAGGACTCGTTAAGCAACAAATGATGGGTATATTGATGCAAGCCAAGGGTCTTAGTCTGTTTAGTGTTTCTGTAAAAGAATACCTACCTGAGGCTGGGTAATTCATAAAGAGAAGAGGGTTGTTTGGCTCATGGTTCTATAGGTTGGTTGTACAGGAAGCAGGGTGCCAACATCTCTTTGGCTTCTGGCTAGGGTCTCAGGCTGCTGCCCCCCACCCCCCATGGTGGAAGGCACTGGGAAGCTGGCCTGTGCAGAGATCATATGGAGAGAAAGGAAGCAAAAGAGGGTGGGGGTAGGTGCCAAACTCTTAACCAGCGGGAACTAGAGAATGAACTCACTACTGCGAGAATGGCCCCTAGCCATTCATGAGGGATCTGCCCCGTGACCGAGACACCTTCCAATAGGGCCCACCTCCAACACTCGGGACCCAATTTCAACATGAAGTTTGGAGGGAACATATATCCAAACCCAAAGCACTAACTGTATAATGTAGCGGACAAGAATAATAGAACTTCTCTGTCCCTCCACTGCCTTTTGCTGGATTAATGATGGGGAGCAGGGCTGATAATAGAAGGAGCTAGAGTCTGGGTACCAGTCATAGAATCAGATTAGTCTTGTTGCCCCAGGCCATTCACTTAACCCCTCTAAACCTCTATAGACATAAGAGGCAAATAATGGTACCTACCTCAGAGAACTGTAAAATATAAGATTTTACCTAAGATCAAATGAGATAAAGTGCTTTCGTTAAATGAGAAGATGCTATATTAATGTAACGTTATATTACTGTTGTTTGTTGTTTTGTTGGCTTTTATGTTGTTTAACTTAGTATCTGTGGATTCCAGTGTATCTGTTATCAGTCTAATATTGAAAATCTGTTTTGTTGCAAACAGCATATCTCTAGGCTTTAGTTTCAAATTTAGCACCTTCTCTTCCCTGTTGAGATTAATAACTGCTGTGTTATCTGTAATAGAGTTTGGAATGCCGTAGACTTATGTAAATTCCTAGATGCTTAATAATGCCATATTTAAGAACTAAAACCAAAAGAACCACTTAAATTTGGATATGGGATTTCCACAGGACACAAAGCAAATGTCCAAAATAAACAAAGGTCCTTTGGTTATGGTTCAGTTTAAAGTTTTACATACCCCCTTTACAATAGTTAGGGATGATGCTGGAGATTTTTGCACCCAGAACACTAGAATTTTTATTGTTAAAGAACAAAATATCAGTAAAATACTGAATTCTATTCTTTTTCTACAGTGCCTCCAAAGCCATTACACCTGCAGAATTCACCTTCGTCCAATATACACCAAACCCCCAGGCATAAAGCTTTACCTAGTGCAAAACCAAGGATGGAGGAAGTTAAACCTGCCTCTGCTTCTTGTGTCTCAAAAGAAAAACCCAGTAAGGTATCAGATCTCATCAGTCGCTTTGAAGGAGGCAGGTAAGAGTTAATTTGCATTGGGAGAAGGCAGGGGGAAGAAGAAAGCTGGTTTTTGAAAAGATGATAGAGTCATTGTAGACTTTGTAAATCAAAAACATATTAATAGTATCTTATTCCTGTTAGGTTTGGTAGGCCTTTAGAAAAAGTGAATTTTTAGAATAAATGATTTAACTTTACCCTAATATGAATTGTCATTTACTATGTATTACCTTTTTGCAGCACTGTAGGCCACCAGCTTTTTCATCAAATTGTGTGCTTTTGTATATGTGTCCGCGCTCTTATTTCCTCTGTATCTATGTGTTGTTCTGTTGGTCACTGGATATGTGGATTGGAAAGGCCAGGAGGTTGTCTCTCTCTCTCTCTCTCTCTCTCTGTTTCTGACTTTGTATATTGTGAATGTGACTCCTGTGGACTTGTCTCATCCCTGGAACCCTCTCTTCTTTCTGATCCATTTTACTTAATGTGGGTCTTTTATGTCCATTCGGTCCCTCTTTCCCCTCTCCACATACCCCATCTTATGGTAAGTTTTGGAAAGAGCTATTATTACTAATAGCAAAATCCATGCTAAATTTCAGTTTTGTATTTATTAAATATAATTTATTCTTTAGTCCTAATGTTTGAAAAAAAGTTGGTGAAATAGTGTATATTTCTGACTTAAACATAAAAATCCTGCATCAGTTGCTTTCATATTTATAAGACACTTGATTGTTTTCTTATAGAGTCTTTTGATGAAAAGAATTTTCATCACTGACTTAAATAGAATTTTTTAAAAAATTTTTATCACAAGTGTTTTGTTTTTATCTGTCACAAAAAGTCTATCTGTAATTAAACAGAATGTATATAACTTCACTTTCATCCTTGAAGCCAAATGTTTTCATTCATTCCAGTGTAATTTAGGGAATGGTTTCCCATTCGGTGATTTTATTATTTATTTGCAGGATTCTTTGTTATTTATGAAATGAAATCATGGCTTTGGAAATAGTTTGAGAATCTTTTGGAAATTGTTACCAAGCACAAAACTGCAGTGTCCCTCATTTGAAAAATGGGACTATATCTATTTACAAGTTTTGGAGCAAAGTAACTTAGAAACCTGTCTTCATTTTTCATTTCTGATCATTTGTTGGAACCTTGGTCATAAATATTTAAATGTCAACATCTGCCTCTCTGAAGTAGGATTAATAATATCTTTGCTGTCTTAAATTACAGTGATCTTTACTGGAATGATTTAAATCCATTTAGAACTTTTTTCTTGCTTCTCAGGGTAAGTTGATTTAATGACAACACAGAGTAACCCCCTCCATTTGCAGAGTCCAGGGGCCATGCCCACTGACTGCATAACACAAGGAGGGCTGAAGCCCTGATCCCCATCGTAGTGCATGCCAGAGCCTGTAACCCTAGGTTTCAAGGGTGACTTTGTGAAGCCCTAAATGGGTCAGTCTTCCAAAGGCTGAGTCCTGTAATCCTCACCATTTTGGTATCCTCCCTACATGTGAAATGTTTACGGTTTTTTGATACCAGTTTTTTTACTCTTTGAAACTTTACAAATTCAAAGTCATTTTTTGATAGAAAGCTTGAAGGTTTGACGTAAGAAGAGATGCGCTGTAATTTATTTATATTTTAAGCAGGTTTGTTCTGAGTGCAGATAGAGTGTCATGTGTCTCGGCAAGTCTGGCGAAGGGCTGTTAATTGTGGTACTGCCAATATGAAAAATAATTGTGTTCTCAATGAGTTATTACCACTACAAAGTGGCCCCTGGTTTCTGAGTAGGTTAATATTGCATTGGATCTATAGGACTTTAGTGGAAAATTTGTATTTACTGTTAAGTGACATCCATGTGCCTCCAAAGGTGGTTTTTGGTTTTAACCCTGGTTATTAGACTCTGAACTAGCACTTTATAAAATAGAGGGTGATTGCCAAGCTCTGAGTTACCGTGAGAAATTGACAGGAAAAACCAAGATCTGTTAGAGTCGAGTCTGGTCAAGATGGTCGTAGAGGACCGTGTTACACTGCTGTTAGACCTTACCTGAGCATCACAGTTTTGCTCTGGGCAGTGATTCAAGTAACTCTATTTTATTAACATGAGAGATCTGCAGCAAAATTTTTTTTAAACTGGTTTCCTCTCTTTCCCTCCCTCCTTCCGCCCTCCTTTTCTTCCTTCCTTCCTCTCTTTCGGAATAGAGTACTCCTTTTAACCTAGGAAAGACTTAAAGATTTCAGAAATAAATAACATTTTCCTACAAACCTAAACATTGTTTCTTGCAAGGTCAATAGTCTTCCCCCCATGGTTTGGCATCCACAAAGCAGCCGGAATCTTCTAAGCACCAGTTCAACTACTGCTTTTACTAAATCCTTCTGCGCCTTATCCCTATCCCTCCACCCCCACATGCCTTTGATGTCACTTATGGAAAATTCCCAGCTCTGATCCAAAAGAGTCCTTTGGAAAAGTCCTGTGCCTGCTTAAGTGTGGTTCAGAGGGTCTGTTGAGGATCTTTCTATTAGGGGACCAGACACTGACACGGGCATGAAAAAGAGGGCAGTTTGGTTCATATCTCCAAGGACTGCTTGGAAAATATCAATGGTGCATTATGTCATATTTATTTATATTGACCCACCTCCAACTTTTATATATATTTCATTTTACCATACTAAATTTTTCCTTCCTTTTCTGTGGCCTGGACTTAACTCCTGTTTTTTTTTCCTCACTTATCACTTTCTTGCTAGCTGTTGTTATTCCTTGTTTCCATTCTCCAGTCCAGATCAGCAGCGACTGGGAAGCGGGGAGTAAAGAGAGAAGGTGACTCACATCTCAGCATTGTCCTTGCGACCTTGCTGCTGTCTCCTCCCCTGCCTCCCTCAAGCCTATCACCTCTCTGCACTGGAAAGTACAGCCAGCCCACGACTTTGTTCCCATCCTGTGCCTGCGGCCCATTCACCCGGTCTTCATTCTATCTCTCTGTGAAGACCATGAGATTTAGAGCTGGACTTCATGGCTTGAACTCTGGCTTTTTCACTTATTAGCCATGTGGCATTGGCCACATTATAAAAGTTTCTAAGCCTAATTTTCTCTATTCATGGGGTCCCTATTTTTGGAGTTACGATGAGAATGAAACGAAATAATCAATGTAAAAGGGTTAGCGTAGCTTGTGGTACTTAGTAAACACTTAGAAAATGTTACCTGCTTTTACTGTCTCTATCACATCATACTTATCACAATTATTCATAGTTTCATCGAATACATATTGAGCACTTCCCGGTGTCAAGCCCTGTGCTAAAACAGGTGGGAATAACACAGAGAACAAGATGGCACAGTCTGTTCCTTACAGTGTTTTAGTCTATATTTTTTTCTTCTTCTCACTTAAGGCACAGGACTCTCTGAAAGACTATAGCCCAGAGTTTCGTATTCTGTCTCCACCCCTATCCTAGATGAAAATGCTATAAAAATATTTCTGTAGGAACATTGTTATATAATGAGAGTAAGGTTCCATTGTCCCATTAGTACTATTAGGACTGCATACAATGTTAGGTAATAATAAGGTCTTCAAAGGATAATAAAATAAGATGTGGACTTAGTGATGGAGTGTGCTGTTACAAACTAATCTAGGAAAGCCTCTTCGAAGAGTTGATATCTGAACAGAAACCTGAAGGATGAAAAGGAGTCAGCCACACCAGCGTTGTGGGTAAGGTGGTTCTAGGCAGAGAACAGCAGCTGCAAAGACCTAAGGTGCACACATTTGCTTATCAGGAATGGAGAGCGGCAAGGAGTGTGGCAAGAGCGCAGCCAGTTAAGGGGAGAATGGAACATTAGGGGGCCGGGGCATTGGCAGCTGGAGTATGTGGAATCTCACAGGCTGTGATCAGGACGCCAGTTTTTTCTTAAGTGCAAGGGAACCCTCAGAGAATTTTGATTTCTATGACTGAGCTGTAGAGACTAGATTAGAGGGAGATCAAGAGTGGAAACAAAGGGCTGGTCCGAAGGTAGTGACTTATCTCACTTGATTGTTCAGTCAGTTACGGATTGAACTCCTTGCTCTACTATTTTCCCCCCTTTTCACTACTGCACTTGACTAGTCTTACCGAAGGAAAAAATAAAAGTGGAAATGAAGAGCCCAATTAAAAGGCTATTACAGCGTGTACTAATAAAGTCTTTGAGAATATATGCTTTCCAAATAAAAGCAACTTTTTGGTTTATAAGTTGTTTGTAAATGAAGGGCAGGCTATACCTGTTTTTAAAATTATAAAATGTCTAGAAATATCAATAAATAAAAATCCTGAGATGATTTTATTAAATATAAATATTTCTTACATCAAAGTCTTTACTCTTATTAAACAGTCCAAGGAAATGTTCCAGACCATATAAGTAAAGATCAGACTCGTCATCTTTATCTACATGTTTATTTTAATGTGGAGAGCCTCCCAAGAGACTAAGAGCTGCACTGAGAATATTCAAATCCAAGTTTCTAAAACCATCAGAGATAGAAAAGAAATCTTCACCAAATATCCCTTTCAAATGTGATAAATTTGCCTTTATTCTAGAACTTTTCCATGCTGATGTTTTCATGCTTCCTTTGTGTTTTATCTTTTAGCGCATTATCAAATTATAGCGATTTGAAGAAAGATTCTGCTGTGAACCTACATGCTCCTAGAACCCCAGGAAAGCACGGATCGATAACCACACCTCAACAAAAACCCCTCTCCCAGCACCCACCGTGGAAGCAGGAAAATGACACGGACCAGACTCGGGGTGCAGAGACTTGTGTGGCCAACGGTATAATGGCAGCGCAAAGCCAGATGGAATGTGAGGAGGATAAAGTAGATGCCCCTCTTCAAACTTCGGAGCCCTTGCTTGATGCACACTTAGTGAATGGAGAAAGAGATGAAACTGCTGCAGGTCCTGCGTCACCCACCACAGATGACTGTGATGGAGATGCTTCTGATGGCAGCTGCAGGACTCCAAGCGTGGGCCCAGAGCTCCCCCTAGAAGGAGGGGCAGAAACAGAAGCCAAAGTCCTAGATGGGGAGAATGGAGACAGCCCTCTGGAACTGGAACAGCTGGACCAGCACCAGGAGATGAAGGTAGAGCATGAGACTAGCTCACAGGGAGGGGAAAACACTGCCTATTCTGCTGTTCTAAAACTCTTTATTTCATAGCACTTACGAAATGAATGAGTCAGATCACCCACACCAGCTGTTGAACGATTTTCAAGCTCTGGCTGCTAATGAGCGTTTCCCCTATGCTGTGAGGAGACATTTCACTTTCTATGTATTTTCTGTTGATGTCTCTATTGTAATTTCAAAAGTCAGAACAGTGTGGAGACTTTGTTATAGGAAAACCATAAACATATTGCTTTTATACAGAAAGAAAATGTTCTTTGTTGCTCTTGATGTTGGTGCTGCATCCCTAATATCTGTGGGCTAAGCCAAAAGAAATTATATGATCTTTTTTTCCCCAGAAGTTTCTAATCTAGTCAAATTAATAGTAGGCCGGGAAGATGAACTTGCCACTCACTAGCAGATGTTACTGTTAAGGACATGAATGTGGAAGTATTCACAAATTATTAATCAGAGTATATTTATAACTCTTTCTAGGCTTCCATTTTTTAATGTTTTCTAATTAATACCAAATTTTATAGTAAATGGCTTAGTTTGAGTTAGAAGACCATGTAAAGATCATCTCAGTTCAGTAATTCATTTATAGACAAAGAAGCGATCCTTGAAAGCATTTGTGATTTTTCAAGGTCACACTGCTGTTTGTGATCAATAATAGCTCAGACTCCTCCTGCTGTGTCTTCAAGGCTGGTGTTGTGGCCCTCGTGCAACAAATCACACACCTAAATGGCTAAATGCAAGAAATTTTAATGAGTACAGCAGCCATGGGTAATAAACTGGTGGGACTGTCACGAACTGGACATTCATGTCCTTTCTAAAGAAGAAGAGTCTGCATGGTGTTTCAGCACATGTACAAAATATCAGATAACAAAGAGCTGATTTGCTAGTGAAATATATTCATAATTTACCTATACCATAGTAGACATTTTTATGTAATACCAGTAACAAGGCCATTGCAATTTTGTTATCATGTTAATATAGTACTTTGGAAATATTAATAAATATGTCTCTTACAAAGTACTTGGCATTCCTCGGATCAAAGGTGCAATATAAACATCATCGTAAATTTCTCTAGAATTAGAAAGCCATTTACATCTCTAAAGACAAGAAAAAGTTTCCATTGCTTGGTCTCTCTCATTGCTTATAAATAACTACGTAGGAGAGTTGAGAATTGAAAATGTGACGATTCTAGGAAGATTTGTAAATGAAAAATCCAAGTCTTAAATCTATTAAGGATTTTTCCATTTTTCCATTGCTTGGTCTCTCTCATTGCTTATAAATAACTATGTAGGAGAGTTGAATTGAAAATGTGACGATTCTAGGAAGATTTGTAAATGAAAAATCCAAGTCTTAAATCTATTAAGGATTTTTTATGGTGTTGTACCTTAATTGGCTTTAACATAGGCAGAAATTCAAAAGGACCAATACTAAAATATTGAGAGTAAAAAGTGATAGTTGTATTTAGAACTTTAATCAAAGTGAAGTCAACCTTAAGGTACAATTTTCACTGACCCTGAAAAAAAGAATCGCAAATAGAGAGGCAAATGGTTTATTTTCTTCTAGTTACTGAATTAATTATAAATACTGACTCGAGCAGGGAAAGTTTAAGTAAGGAAGTGGGTGGGAGAAAGTGAGTCATACTTGGTAACATGATCTGAAACTTGAAAGAAACAAACAGGACATTGCGAAGTGAATCTCTTTACATTTCGATAAAGTGGTAGATTTTGGTGTCTTTTGTGTTTGAACTATGGTGGAAGGAAGAGAAAGTTAGAACCAAGGAAACTTTTTACCGTTGGGATGATGCCACCAGCAAGTATTTATAAAACAGTAAGACTTATTCTTATTAAGTGACATATTTTAATTGATGATAATGCCTGGATGGTACTTTTTTTTCCTGTTATATATTATTATGTATACATTTTCAAAGATGAGTCTTACTTGGTTTGGAAGAGATTTAATAGGGTTTTCCTATTAAACCAGTGAAACTTAGAATAGTACAGCTGGGCTTTCTCTTGAGTGGGCTTTTAAGCAGTGCTGTATGTGGGAATAAAAAGGAAATTTTTTCTGCAGAGCTGTTGATGCAAACACCAAATCTCTCTCATTAAGGATTTAATATTTGCAACATGACAATGTGTTCTCCTTTGCTGCTCTGATGTTTGTTATATTGCCTTTTCTTGTTCCTAAATGCAAACATAAATGTTAGTAGTGTTGAGGTGGTAAATTTTGTTAGGTGTATTTTATCACAATTAATTTTTTTTTTTTTAAATCTTAAAAAATAAAAATGTTAGTAGTGTATAGTGGCCTAAAGGATTGGAACCACGAAATCTCGTTGCTTACTTCTGGCTTGTCCACTAATTAGCAGTATGAGCTTAAACAAGTTAATAAAATTCTTTGTGTTTTTAATTAAAAGATATAAGCCGTGCATGTGATCTTAAGGCCCTTTTCAGTGATAACACAACATTCTGCGCTGTTATATATAAGTATATTCCCTTGTTAGCATAATCCTCAGGTTATCAGCTGCTTTTTAAACTAACATGTTGAATGTCTAAGATATAATAGAATATTTAGAGTTTCAATATGCAGACAACTGAAAAAAATTACTTCAATCTTTATATAACTGGATATAGAGATTTACATCAGAATAGTCGCTCACATCTATAATCCCAGCACTTCGGGAGGCTGAGGCAGGAGGATTGCTTGAGGCCAGTAGTCCCAGCTACTCAAGAGGTTGAGGCAGAAGCATCACCTGAACCCAGGAGTTTGAGGTTGCTGTGAGCTATGATGGTGCCAGTGCACTCCAGCATGGGTGACAGAGTGATACCGTGTCTCAAAAAATAAAAGAAAACTCATAAATTACAGGCTAGGAAAAGGCAAAGGAATATTGTAGTGTGTGCATGCACTCTTGTGCCCTGCAAGCCTGCTCCCTTAAGGACTTCATGAGGCAGCAGTATTATAATTCCCGTGTGGCATGATGAACTGGGGTCATCATAAATAGCTTAAACTATATTAAGTATTCTGTTTATGAGACTCAGCTAAATGGATGGGTCAATTCATTTTAGAATGAATTTCATTTAAAATGATTTTCTTTTCTCAGATTTGCATACTTAAGTGGATCAGCTTTAGTTGTCTAGAAATCCCCTAATGTGGAATGATCCATAAAGCCATATAAATGAAAATTTATCTTTACAGTTTCATGAGCCTTTTAATATCCAAGATGTACTTTAACAGATTGAATTTGTAGATTTCTCTCAGATTTATTCGAAGTGTTATCTTCCTCTGTATTTCATACAGTAAGCCAAATATAAATGTATAGAGTTGTACTAAAGTTTATATAAATAACACATCTGTTACTAGCAACATGCTCAAAGTAGTAATGTATTAAAACTGTAATAATAGTTTTATCAAGAACATAGCAGAGGCAGATAAAAAGAAGTTAACTCTTCATTTGACCAAAAATGCAAGAAATTATATAATAAAGTGGGGTTAGATGAAGAAGCAGGTATCCACAAATCAGAGACTTATGGAAACATATTTTTTTAAAAAGAAAAAAACCTTAAATGTTCATTTCCAAGTTTCTTCTGGTTTTTAATTACCACTTTATTATATTTTATATATAAACATTGAGGGTTTATAACTGTGAAAATACTACAATAGAAGTAAAGAGGAAAATCATTTCCTAGGGGAAAGATGACAGAATCAAATTCAGAAGTAAATTGCAAATAGAAAAACAAATGCTATAATCCAAGTTAATTTACTTTTCCTCGCATTTATGCTAACTTTATTCTTAAAATCATTGACTAATTTTATAGGATGTGATATCAAAGTTTTCTTGGAGTTAAAACATAATGCTTACCTTGGTGATTCATTTCTTAAGCTGGGCAACAAGTTCTTTTTTTGTAAAGCTTTAAATTTATCTCCATTAATGTCTTTAAATATAAAGAGACTAGTCGTCGAGGTCTTGTCAGATTCAAAGACAAGTAGTAATTCACTCCTTAGCTATTTCTTCTCTTGCCAGATCAGCTTTAATTCCAAGAAAGTGAAGTCATAAGCAAAGAAATTATCCAGCTTGACTAATCAGCGCTTTGTTATTGCTAGTATTACAATGAAAACTTCAACTAAAGTTGTAGGAGTTTTAACATGTAGGATAATGGAAAAGTTGCTGCACTAACCAATGTGGTTAGCTCATAAAAATCTTGATGGCAGCTTGTCTTTATTCACTTAGAACTGAATGGTGAACTCAGAAACTTCTTTTTTTTTGTGACACCTCAGTTTAGTAAATTTGGAGGTATGAGAAAGAGAAATGAGAAAAAATGAACTGCTTGATTTAAACATTCAGTGTGGCAGACGGCCTCTCCTAGGTACCAGAAATACCGAAATGAACTAGACAAGCCCTGCCTACAAAGCCTCAATCTACTGAGGAGGAAAGACATGAATGAATAAATTACTGTACCGTGGTGTAGTAAGTGCTTTGGAAACACAGATGAGAGGTGCTCACAGAGGGACAGGCTGCTGAGAAGCAGTTGAAGTAGGCTTGAAGACAGGGTGGGAGGAGGCTGGGTGGCCAAGGGTGAGTGAACGTGTGAGCCATAAGCAGAGGCATGAAGGTGGATGCCATGTTAGGGGCATATTCCTGGCCTCATAAGCAGAGGCCAGAAGGGCTAGGAATTGTGCATAGGGTAGAGGGCTGGCTTTAAAAAGAGTAAGCTAAGGACAGATTGCAGCTGGCTTGTGTGCCTGTTAAGAAATTATAATTTTTTTCCTGAAAACAATAGGGATGTCTTAAAGACTCACTTAAATGAGACTCACTTAAAGACTCACTTAAATGTTAATAATCCTCAATGAGGCTATGCGCATTGGCTCACGCCTACAATCCTAGCCAGGGCAAGAGGATCACTTGAGGTCAGGAGTTCAAGACCAGCCTGAGCAACACAGTAAGAACCTGTCCTACAGAAACTTTTTTAAAAAAATTAGCTGGGCATGGTGGCACACGCCTGTAATCCCAGCTACT
>VBSM01002616.1:30476372-30512901 GCA_008086735.1 Cheirogaleus medius | reverse complement strand
CATTACCTTCTTATCAATACTAGTCTACACTACTATTAATAACTTCCAAACTATTTTCCTCAAATCCCCCTAAAGCCACAATGCCTAAGTTAATCTAATAGAGCTTTAGATCTAATGATGTCACTCCCTTGCACAAAAACCTGCATTATTAGATGAAGCAAATCTAAACTCAGGCTCTAAAGATTCTTGACATTATTACTTTGTATTACCTTTTCTTCCTCATCCCCTACACTTCCCTACACTTATCCTATTTGCTAAGAACACCTAACTGCCCCCTTTTATTGAATATGTTTCATGCTCCATTGCCATGGGCCTATTGTCTCAGGTTTGTATTCCTAGACTTGCTTCCTCGTCATTCTCACTTCCCTTCCCACCAAAGCCTGCACTCATCAGATGTTGTATTAAATGTTCCCTTCTGCGAAGCCTTTAGTTACTTGTTTGCTTTAAATGCAAACACCATGTCTTAATATAACTTTTATACTCTGCAGTGCCTTGATCGTGGTATGAGTTCAGTAAATATTTTATTGGGATTTCTGCTTTGTTTAATGTGAACAAGAACATATCTTATTTTTTCTTCTCGTATATTAACAGCTTATTGAAAGCAAGTGATACAGACTTAATATTGCCCTAAGAAATGGAGTTCCTTTTACAGAGTTTGGTGTCTAATGAAAAAGAATGCCTTGACCTCACAATAAAAAATTAAAATATCCTGACAGATAACAAGATGCCCAGATCTTATCATTTTTCTATAGGAAGTCTTTCTTAAATTCAAAGGAAATGACATTTATGACAGCCTTATTATGAAATACTTTCTGCTGAATCCAAAGTCATTTAATATAGTTGTGCTTAGTGAACCTCATTAAACAGTCACATCTTTTGAAAATCTTTGTAGAGTGATTTAATAATGTGACTTCACAAACCCTTATAGTGACTAATTGAAATGATTGCCAGCAATCGGGAATTTTGTTTAATATTATAAGAATATGGGGTGTTTCTTAAATGCATATTCTCAGGCTCTTTCCCCAAAGATTGTGATTTCATAGGTTAGGGTGGGGTTCAGAAGTCTGCATTTTTAAAAGAATACCAGATATATCTAACACAGGTGATGCTTAACTATATTTTGTGGAAAATATTGCCCTTAATAACAGTTCTGTATTAGAGTGAGTTTTTAGACTGACCTATTTTTTAAATGTTTCTTTAAAAACCTTTCTCATTACAGAAACAGAAAATCTGTGGGAGCTTAACTTTGCAGCATCACATGCTAGAACCTGTTCAGCGGATTCCCCGGTATGAGATGCTCCTGAAGGACTACCTAAGGAAATTGCCGTCCGACTCCCCAGACTGGAATGATGCTAAAAGTAAATGCTTCCTCCCCACGTGCCTCCCCCCCTCGTTATTGGATAATCAGTTGGCAAGCAGCCTTGTGATTCCAAAGCGAGATATGTCATATGGCTACTTTAGTTAAATATCGCTGTCAGAAAATAGTCTCATTGGAAATTGTTATCAGCACCTTGGTTAGGCAAGTCACTTTTGAACCAAAATTGCAAGTTTAGAGCAATGCAAAGCACATTTCTCATGTCAGTTTCACTTTAATCACTAGCTCTAAAATATAAAACTATAGTCTTAGAGACATCTGGAATAGCAAAACACAATTACCTTCTCACAGGAAGAATATGGCCATTCAGAATTACAAGTGCTACAGTTTAATTAGATAGTTGATGCATACCAAGAAAGTGAAGGTGACATTTACTATGTAAAAATAACCTAAATAAAGTTGGCTCCACCTACTCTAAGACATAGGTGCTTTTTACCGTTCAATAACATTTTCTCCAAGAAAACTTCATTACAATTCTGTTAGATGTCTTTTATTTTTTCATTATATTATAATGAAAGGGGTTTTTTTTTCTTCTCAGTGTTTATGAGTGTCAGTATTTTAGCTTTCTCATGCACTTTTGAAAATCCATTGACTATAATGTAAAGGGATGAATGAAAATTTAATAAATGGAAACAGCTTGTGGCTGGGCACAGTGGCTCACGCCTGTAATCCCAGCACTCTGAGAGGCCAAGGTAGGAGGATTGCTTGAGCCTGTAACTTTGAAAACAGCCTGGGTAACACACTGAGATCCCTGTTTCTACAAACAAATTTTTAAAAAAAGAAATGGCTTGATATTCAACAAGTAGTAACAATACTGGCATATAATCTTAAAACATTGCTACTTTCCCTTGTAATTTCTTGTCTAATATTATAAGTGAATCTTGGTCAGAGTTGAGGAACACCAAACATTATCTTTGGTCTTGGAACCTAAGTCTTTTCTTGAACACAAGCTGTCTGATATGTTTTTTCCACCATGCAGTGACTCAGTGACCACAGAAATTTCTCTTCTTCCCTTTCTCCTTCTACAGCTGAAATGAACCTGACTTGCCATCTTCCCCTAGCCTACCACTTCCTAGGAACTCTGCCTCGACCCACTTTTCCACCCAGGTGGCCTGAGTGCTGGTGGGCGTGGAGGGGGGGAAACACCCCTGTTCTTCCTCTGGCTCTTCCCTTGAGCATGGCCCCAGCCCATCTTATATTGTCTCCGTATGTCCTGGATCCTGTATCAAGTGCACAGAATTGTTCAAATCAGAATAGTTCTCTAAAATGTAAATTAGAATTCAGTGTTTTCTATACCCAAAGACTTTGTCTTCCCCTAAGATGCCTATGTCAAAAATGAGAAAGTTGGTGGCTAGTAGAGCATTTTATTACTCTCTCTGATTTCCCATTGCTACTTACACTAAAATTCTAAGGACATCACAGAAGGGCTTTTGGTGCCCTAAAAGTAGAGGGGAAAGCAACAAAAGTGCATTCTGTTCAGCAGTATAAAGAAGACAGAAAGTGTAGTCCAGAAGTGATGAGGTGGTTGTGGTAACAGAATTAAGCAGGCCAGTATGCACAAGACAAAGAGGAAAGGAAGAAAACAAGACCTGTTTAGGACTGAGAGGTACTCCCCGGGGTCGGTCCAGCAGAAGGCCTTGGCGCTCCTGTGATGTCCATAGCAAAGGGTGTCCATTCCCATGTCTCACTGCACCTGCCCCAACAACAAAACCCTCCAACACCGGCTTCTGAAGATTCCTTGGCCCAGGCTGGAACTGAGGTCATTTTCCTAAAGAAAGTTGGTTATGTTGAGTGGTTAATGTGCTCATAAAACTAGTAAAATACTTACTACTGCTAACTTGTTTTAGACCTTTGAGTCAGAAGACCTGGGTTTCAGTCTGGCCCCACAGTATCATAGCTGTGTGACCTGAGCCAAATCCCATTACTTCTCCGTTTCTTTCATCTGCCAAATGGAGCTGATATACGTACCATTTAGGGATGTGTAAGAATTGATATTTTTATCAAAGTGTCTGGCAAAGTACCTTAGATTGAGTTAGTGTACACTGTAAATGCTTACTTTTGAAGGTACACTATGAATTAGATAAAGTCTGTGAGCCTAAACATCGTATAAGACTTTTTATATAAGGAAATACCCTTTAAGTGTCAATAATCTGCTTACAAATGAACCTTTGAAAGTATCAGGTTTGTAATGCTAATTGCAGTTACTTTTGTGTAGTGTCTTTGGTTTCAAATGTCTTACTTTAGTGTGTTAAGTTATTGAGCTATATAGTAGCACAGGAAAGACAAGGTATATTTATTTGCTTTTCTTTTTTTTCCCATTTAGAATCACTTGAAATTATATCTACAGCAGCAAGCCATTCTAATAGTGCAATAAGAAAAATGGTAAGTGGTTTTCAGAGGAGACAGGAACCTTCTGGTTAGACAGTTGTCAATAATAAAGCCCAGTACTATCTGTAGGTGTAGACCAAAGTAAGTTGAAATAGGTAAACAAAAAAGAATGTCCTTAAAATTTTTAGTGTTATCTAGAATAATCCTCTCCCCTCTTCTCTGAGAGGTTTCAACTTGCTGTTAAGTGATGCATTTTATACGAAAATAAATGCTTACTCTTAAAACCTTCTGAATTGTATAGATTTTAGTTAAGGTCATAATATTATTAAAGCCACTAAGTTGAAACCTTCTTACATTTGATCTTGCTGTGTTTTGTTTTAATTTCCTAGGAGAACCTAAAGAAACTCTTAGAGATTTATGAAATGTTGGGAGAAGAAGAAGATATTGTAAACCCTTCAAATGAACTAATAAAAGAAGGACAGATCCTCAAACTAGCTGCTCGGAACACATCAGCACAAGAACGCTACCTTTTCTTAGTGAGTAGTACAGTGTCAGCAAGTAACATAAGAATAATTCATAAAAATTATTGCGTACATATTGGAAAGGTAGGATCCTTGCTTACCAAAGCAATGAAATCTAACTTGGTTTAATCAACACTGCCAGGATTCCATAAAAGGAAATGTTCTAAGTAACTGAAATAATATTTTTCTGTATACTTAATGGGTGTGATTTACTTCAGTAACACACAGTGAAGACAATTTGACTTGACCTACGTGTAGGATATGATGTACTTTTGAAATCCTCCATTTGCTTGTTTCAAATTTTCTCTTTCCTTTTATTCTTACAGGTGAATGGGCACCATTCCCTGGATATTTCATTGGCATACTATTAATATTTCCTGACAATTTTCCTCTTAATCCTCTTTAAGTCACTATTTTTTATCTTTCTAGGTTAAAAAAAAATACATAGACAAGGTTGTGAGACCTGTGTCTAAAATATCTATGGGAAGAGTACATGAGTTAGCTACATAGTTCTTTTTCACTGTAGTCAGTCCTTGGTCCCTTCCTTCAGTTCCTGGAAATGACAATTAGTCTGGGATTTATCTCAAATGTAAGAGCTCTCCCTGGAACATCCAGGCCATTATTTTTTTCTAGTATCTGTCCACATGACCTTTATTCTTTGTTATCTAATGAATTTCAGTTCCTTTTATAATACGATGATAAAAATCATAATAATAGCATTGACAAAGAGCAAGCTAACATTGACTAATAGTTCGATAAATGTCAGCTGTTGTGATTGTTACTAAAGGCAAGGAAACAAAGACACATTGGTAAATAGGCTGCCTAGCGACTGGCTCAGAATGTTAATTCACGTTTTTTTCTGCCACAAGGCAGTCATCTTGCCAGCCATTGCAGGAGTTGTCCTTCGGAGCTTAGGTTTTTGTTGTCTATGTCCAGCCTCCCATGAAAGGAAAATTTATAGAAACTAATTGTCATGCAGAGGGGTATTCGGTATCTCTCAATCATTTTTTAAAAGACATTTGGTTACCATATGACCCAGCAGTTCTACTCCAAGTTTGTATAACTCAAGAAAATTGAAAACATGTCCACACAAAAACTTGGACGTTGTTGTCCATTGCAGCATTATTTGTAATGACCAAAAAGTAGAAACCACTTAAATATCCATCAGCTGATGAATGGGTAAACAAGATGTGGTATATCCATACAATGGAATATTATATATCAATAAAAAGAATAAAATACTGATCCATGTACATGGGTGAAACTTGAAAACATTGTGTCACGTGAATGAAGCCAGTCACAAAGGGCCACATACTATATGATTCCATTTACGTCAAATGTCCAGACTAGGTAAATGCAGAGAGATAGGATGTAATTAGTGGCTGCCTAAGGCTGTTGGGGAAGAGGAAATGGGTACAAGGTTTCTTAATATGTCATAATATGTTTTGGAATTATTTGAGCTAAACAAATGTTTTATCATTCACAGCTTATACAGTGAGCCAAATAGAAAACAGGGGTGTCAGGGTTCCAAGTTCTTTCCAGAGATCTATTGTAAAATATAGATTTTATTGCTCAGGTATGGCAAGGCCAACAGATCGGGAGACAATTGCCATTGAAAAGACAGATTCCAAGAGACGGGCATGCCATGCCACGAAGGGGGAGGGCAGCAGGGGAATATGCAGAAGACTTGGGCAGGAGCCTACATCGTGGTTTCCACAGGAAGGAATGGGAGAGACAGAGTGACAGGCTTAGGATTGGCTGTTTGAATATTTCTCTGGGCTCCGGGGCATAGGGTTTGTTGTCCTGGCCCTGGGGTGATTAGGGCAGGGAAATAGTGGCCCAGAGAGTAAGAGCTGGATAAAGGAGGTGGTTGGGGGTATGGGCTCTGGATTGGTTGGTTTCCACATGAAAGGTGAGTCTTTTACTGTCCCTAAGAATTAGGTACTCCTGGGAGGGGCAGTCTCTTCAGTATCTGCAAGGCCTTAAGGTGTCAAAGCATCAGAAATATAGAATAAAAAGATGTGCTTAATACACTATTCTGGGCAAAATCCCTGGGAGTCAGTGTCTTCCCTCTGTCTTCACCTTTTAGGTGCATGGGTGATTCTCCTTTCCTCTCTTCCTCGTTACGGTTACAGTCCTGTAGTTAAACTTTTAGCTCTGTGTCTAACGTTTAATTTTCACATTTGCGAATTATTTTGGAAATAATTGTATATCTTAGTGCGAGCCAAATTAAGCAGCTCTTGGGAGGGCAGATGGTGAAGAGCCGTTGGTGGGGAACATGACAGCTGGTGACTTTGAAGAAAAGACCCATCCTGTTCCAGTTACTTTAAGCTATCAAACATATCGAGCCATTGCCTGCCAGGAGAATGGGGTCACGTGGCAGGCATTTTAGGGAAAGTCACATTCATCTTTTGAAGACCCATCTTAGAAACATTTCCAGTGTAGCATTCCTTCTTTTAATCCACCCTCTCTAGTACTGTACCTGTCACAGAATCTCTTCTCTTGCCAGCATACTTTTATTCCCACGGAGCATCTTGTTCTTTTACATGTAGAAACTTCAGAAGTACCATTTTTCTTTTCTCTTCTCTCTAGAAAGAAAATGAGGGCTACCTTTCTATTTCCTACTCTTGGGATAGTACGTTTGTGTGAAAAGGCAAATTATATTTAGAATCTGACTTCCACTTTCCAGTGATCTTCATGTGTCTGTGTATTTGCTTGCCTCCACACTGCACTTTTTCCCTTTTTTAAATTAATATGGGGTACTTTCTTAGTCCATTTTGTGCTGCTATAATGGAATACCTGAGACTGAATAATTTATAAAGAACAGGGATTTATTTCTTACGGTTCTGGATGCTGGGAAGTCCAAGATTGAGGGGCAGGAATCTGGTGACGGTCTTCTCTTTGTATCATCCCATGGCAGAAGGCATCACCTGGTGAGAGAGCAAGAAATTGAATTCACAGCCTGAAGCACTTTTATAGTAGGCATTAATCCATTCTTGGAGCCTCTGGCCTAAACACCTCCCATTAGGCTACACCTTCCAACACTTGTATTAAGGATTAGTTTCCAACACATGCTTTTTCTGAGACACATTCAAACCATACTCTGTTTACTAAGGTATTCTGTTAACTAAATAACCACATCTGACATCTGAACTTTTTTTTTAATCACCAAATTATCCCATAGAATGACCAGAGTTTTTATTCTTAGCCTGTTGGGGTTCAGTTCCTTATTTACTTGTGGCTTGATAGATTCAGATTTTTTTTCCCCTTATTTAAACTTTGAACATAGCCCAGGCACTGGAAATTTTCTCCAACACTATATTATTATCTTTTAAAATAAATTTTAATGAAGTTTTCACTGCTAAGAACATGAAATTGAATTATTTCAGGCAAATAAGTATATTTAAGAGATTTGAAAAAAATAAAGGAACACTAGCGATCAAGAAAAGGGACTCTCCCTGCATTTTCTTTTTTTTTTTTTCCTTTTATTTCATCATATAATGGGGGTACAAATATTGTTAGGGTTACATACATTGCGCCTACCACCACCCCCTACGTGCCAGAGCTTCAAGCGTGTCCAATCCCCAGGTGGTGCGCACGGTCTCCCTGCATTTTCAATAAGGTTGAGACTTGCTTCTAGGTTTTGTCACAACCAAGGACTTGTACAGATTGCCTCGCCAGTCTGAGATTACTTTACTGATCACTACTCTGAGCTGTGAGTGTAGAAGAAAAATGAATCTTTTGCACTGAAAGGGAAAGTCGATGTACTTCATGCTATAGTTGCTATAATTTCTTTCAGTACTAGGCGAAACCCAGAGAGAGTTAATTCTCTTTGTGAAAGGTGATGGTGGCTTTTGCTATAGGACACAAGGCTCACAGAGGGAACAAGACTAGCTACGTGATTTCTTCATGTATATGGTGTCTCCTTTGTAAGCAATTTTTTAAATCCTGCAAAAGTTCTCACTTTCACCTGTACAAAGAAGAAAAGGATATTTATTGACTAGCATTAGATTGTGATCAGAATTGTATAAGATTAATATATAGTTATTGACAATTTAGAACATGAAGTTCCACTTAGAATATCATACAGGGAATGTAGTCCTGAAAGCAGGAAAGGGAAAGAGAAACATACATATTTATAAGATAATCTGTCATCTTATATGAGCATAACTACCAAAAGCAAATGCTAAGAACCTTCATATTCACAGACTTGTGTTTCTGTAAAATAACATGACTTTGCTGAACTTTATGAAGCCCACTGGAGCACAAGTATCAGATAACTCAGAAATGTAATGCCATAACAGTACATTTGTCACTCAGTGTGCAGAAAGAATTTGGTTATTGTAGATGGCTTGACAGTGTGAGCTCCGTCCTTGTGGAGGTAGCTTTGCAGCTCCTGTAGCATGCACAGCCTGGACCGAATCTCCTCCTAAGAAGGCCTTGACAGAAGAGGGAAAAAAACATTAACACGCAGAGTTAGCAAGCAAGCTGGTGCCTTAATCAAACTATGATATGGATGGTGATGAGAAGCTTTCAGAGTTTTTCCAAATCTCTAGAATCTTTGTGCTACAATGAGGCTGTGCTTGCCACACTTAAATACGGTGGACAGTTAATGATAAAGGCATAGGTCCTTTTCTATTAATAGAAACGTAAATGTGAACTGTGATACCGGCTATATCTAAAATGTACACAGGCTTTTATTTCTACATTCTCCAGTGTGGAACTGAAACATATGACACTGGTTACAGGAAGTTACAAAATAATATATAAGAAACAACTGGTGAGGCATTTACTTTCAGAATGAATGCAACAGGCTGTGTCCCATAAACATGTTGGGATGTTTTATGTACCCATCGATATATCTTGTTGTCATGGCACTGTGAAGCCAAACAGAGGGCCTAGCAGGAAGAGTCTAGACTTAAATCCAAAAAGAGAATAAAATGAGAAGACGTGTTGAATGTGAGCACTTAGTACGTGCAAAGCACCATTCTAAGCACTTCACGTTTGCTTCCTCGTTTATTCTCAGCAACTCGTGACTTTTACAGGTAATGATCCCGAGGCATGAGTATTTACACAGCTCATAAGCAGTAGAGTGGAAGCCTGAATGCTCAGTCTGGCCTCAGAGTCTACACTACCATATAGTACTCCGCTGATATCCCACCTAAAGTAAAATCTTAGAGAAAATTTGAAAAATTAACAAATTGAGAAACCTTGCTGAAGCAAGAACAATAAAAATTATATTGAATTTAGAACATGTGCTGTTATGATAGTAAATTTTAAAAGATAATTTTTTTCTTACTCCTTAATTGCTCATCTTAGAAAAATATACGTAACACTAGAAACAACCTAAGAAACGAAGTATGGAGTAGGAAGATAAGAATGGGCCTTCTCTACGGAAGCTGCCCACAAATTAACTCAAATATGTAGAGTTTCATTTCTTTGCATGTTTTAATATATTCAAAAGTGAATGAAATGCTTTCACAAAGTCATTGAAAGTGAGATTGTATCATGTCAGCCATCTAACATGTTTTTCATGGTCCTGTTTAGCAAGGGCTGTTATTGACTAGAAATGAGGCACTGTGCATAATTTGATCCAGTTTCAAAATAATGTTATTCATTTTTAAAGTGGATCTTATAAAGAATAAGGCTCTGTCTATAAAGACCTTGATAAAACATGTGATAAATTCTTAAGCAAGATTCAAGGATTCATAATACAGTTGTAGAACATTGTGTGATGGAGTATAAAATAGGGGTCTTGGCCATGTGACTTACTTTTTACATGGGGTTTAGTGTCCAAACCCTACATGTTCTAATAAAATTGAACTCGTAAATTGGCTACATTTTAAAATTTAACATTAAACACTCTGGTAAAAAATGACTGCTAAATATTAATATTTTCTTCTAACAACTATTTGAGACTTGCCCTCTAAGACATAACAATTAGAAATTCTGGTACATAAGGACTTTAACTTACAAAGTTAAGAACTGAAGTTCCTTATAGAAGATCATTAATTATTACTGAATTTATTGAACTAATTTACTTAAAGCAATAATACAAAATGAATGATTTATGAGCCATGAAAAGGAAATACATTTTTAAAAATTTAAGAATATGATGATTTTTAATATAAGCATAAAATATCAATATAGTAGTAAATAATTTTGTTCATGCAGGAAGTACCATATTCCCTAGAAGTTTCTTAGGATTTCTGTCCAGGAATACTTTTCAAATTGATCACTTTTCATCATTTTCCTGTTTATTGATGTGTGTTCTGCCTCCTTGCAGTTCAACAACATGTTGCTCTACTGTGTGCCAAGATTCAGCTTGGTGGGCTCTAAATTTACAGTTCGAACCAGGGTTGGCATCGATGGGATGAAAATTGTGGAGACTCATAATGAAGAATACCCACATACTTTCCAGGTATCTGGGAAGGAGAGAACATTGGAACTCCAAGCCAGGTAAGAGAGCCGTTCCTATCACACTGCTTTCCAAAAACATCAGAATGAATCATAGCACAGAATGGTTCTGAGGGTTTTTCCCAAATGAATGCTACAGATCTCTGGGAATCTGGTTGGATATAAATGGAGAACTGTGAGCTCTTGCAAGGCAGGAATCATGCCTTCTTCTCTCTTGATTTTTCCACAGTGCCTAAGACAATAGTTTGTGGACAGTAAGCATTCAGTAAGTTGATTGACTCTTCAGAAATACAGGGTCCTCAGAGGATGAAGTTGTTGCAGTCAAGCCAGAATCTTGAGACTTGCAGGAAAAAGTTCTCTCGTAATCCTTCTTTCTTCCATCTCTCCTTTTGATGCACGAATGTTTATTGATGCTTATTCTTCCATGTTAAACTATGAGTTTTCCAGAGGCTCTGCATTCTTGGGCCTAATGGTCACTTTGAAAGAAGTCTTCATAGGAGGCAGGGTGGCAAAGGAAATGCTTCTCTGGCCACAGGTGGAGGATACATGAAGGGAGCCACTTGGGGTTTGGGGTTCAGGTGGCCTCTGGCAACCAGGACTTCTGGAAAGTATGGCTCTTGTTACATGTTTTTACCGAGTGGGAGAGAGGGGAGGCTAACAACACTTCCTTAACCATAACCATGTTTTAGGGTGGGGCAGGAGAGACATGAGAACCACTGCAGTAGATCACAGCTCCCTCATGTGTGAACCTCTGGAAGACAGGGTGCTGTCAGGTTTTGAAATATCTGCTTTAGAAGACAGTCATGCATCTTGCATGAGGCCTATCTTGCAAAGGCCTAGCATGGTGAAAATTTAGATACTCCAGAAGGTCACAGACTAGAGAGTTAAGTACCAATTTCAGCTCTAATCAGTGTTGCTATCCCAGAATCCATGAAGAGGTAGAGTGTCCTTCTGCTCCTTTGTACCAATAGCATGTGGTTCTGGCTACTCAGGTGAATTCATCCTGGACATTTGTACTTACTAAATGCCCAAGAACTTCAACTTCAGACTTTCAAAAGAAAATAAAACATTTTACCAGGAATCTGTGCCCAGGGAGTTCGGACACTGTTAAGTTTACATTTAGGGGAAGGTATGGCAGGCTGGGAAAGTTTAAAGAAACAGCCAGTTCTTTGGTTTCCTACAGAGAATATATAGGGAACCTCCCATAACTTAGGGTACAGCCAGGGGACTGCTTTGAAGATTAGCAGATAGCATTTCAAGCTTGAGTTAAAAAGGCAATAGACTTGGCTTTGAACGTAATGGTTTTCCTACCTTATCATGGTGGGCGTTGGGCCCCAGCCCCTCAAACCCAAGGGAAGAATGTATGATTTTGTGCTGAAGGCTCCTGGCATGAGTCCTCACTGCATGGTTGATTCACTAAGTTATTGACCCTGGCAACAGAGAACACTCATCAATAGTTTTGAGCATCATAGGAGTCTTCATTGCAGGAATGAAGTGCTGCTGAAATTCAGCATATTTCCAAATCTGCAAGCTCAAGAGATGTGTGCAACAGCAGGGGAGATATTTCTAAGGTTTCTTGGTTTGCTTAAATAGAGACTTAAGTCCTCCATTAGTGGGTTAGGCTATTATCTCTGTAGGATGGGGCTGACTAGCGAGGAATTTTCTTAAGTACAGGCAGTCATCACTTCATACATTCCAATACACGATATTAGGATACATTCCCATTAGTATTGGAAACATGGCATTCTTCCTTAAATTTCTTACTCCCCTAATCTCATTGCTCTAGTTACATTTATGAGTATATGGTGATAATGAAGATCTGAATTAAGTGATTACTTTCCATCTGGTCTATAATGGTTCTCTCAAGAATGGAGACAAAACATTGGAGTTCCAAGAAAGTCACAGTGTCAGAGGGATTATGTGGAACCAAAAATTGAGTGTGTATTTGGAGATGATTAAAGAGTATTTGTTTCTGAACCCAGCTAGGAAAAAAGGGTTCTGTTTCTCTTGCTAAAGTATGTGTCAGCCTCAAGACTGACCTCTTAACATTTGTACTGCTGCTTCCACACTGAAAAGGATAAAAGGTATTCTGTTTTATATGCAGAATACTATAATGGTTTTCTATTTCTAAGTGGAAATTAAAATCTAGTAATAAGTATATTAAAAAGAGTGGAAAAAAAAAACCTGCCATAACTTAAAAAAGTAAAACAAAAGCATTAAAGACTTGTCAGGTTTCTTTCCATCTGAAAGGGTAAAAGCAGCTAGCAGATAACTATGCTCCCAGGGCAACAGAGCCAGGAGGACAAGGCACTGCAAAGCAGTATAGAGAAATTTTTTTTGAAGGGCAAGATTGAAGCCCCAGGTGGACAATAAGTAGAAGCTTCCACTTGACAGACACAGATTCCAATGGCATTGCTGGCACACAGGGGTGCTCAGGAATCAATTTGTTGGAAAGGTGGATTTTGTCACCAGAACAAACCTCTGACCAATCTCATACATATTTCATACCTATGGGAATGAGGCAGGTGACATTCACACCGGAACTCAAACCTAGCCCCAGCCTACCAAACACATGCAGACAGAGCCCACTCCTTGATACTTGTCAAATCCTTCAATTTGGGCCGGGCGCGGTGGCTCACGCCTGTAATCCTAGCACTCTGGGAGGCCGAGGCGGGTGGATCGCTCGAAGGTCAGAAGATCGAGACCAGCATGAGCGAGACCCCGTCTCTACTAAAAGGAAAAAAAAAATTAATTGGCCACCTTAAAACAGAAAAAAAATAAAGAAATAAAAATAAAGAAATAAAAAACAAATCCTTCAATTTGGAGATCTTACCCAGTTCATAGTCTACTAACAGGGATTTTTCAAATATGATATATGACAGAAACTGGCTACATAAGGAAATAAAATTTGCCTTAACAGAAAAAAGAGACCTTGATTACAGTCAAGGAAATTTTTTCCATAAGGAGAATTCCTAACCACTGGGGTCCATTAATCTGTGAAACCCCCTTCCTGCAGCATTTAAAATTTTTATATGCTTTGCTTTATCTATAATAGGTTAGGTATGATATTACTTGAGGCCTCCTAGGAATAGGAAAATAAAATTGTTTATCAAAGGAAATGTTAAATAGCTCCCTAAGGCTTTACAGAGATATTTTAGATTCTCAAGGATAATTATAATCTTTTCTAAGATGGGCTGTAACTAGTTGCTTTTAATAGCCTTCATATGTTTTAGAAAATTGGAAGATTAGCTGTTACATATCTAGTATAATGCTACATATACAGAGTCGCCTGATAATATAGAACCAGATGGTGGTTATTAAACTTATTTTGGGGCATTATATTAATAGAAGCTAAACTTGACTCTCCCCATCAGAATTTATGTGTACCAGAGTCAGTGGATAGTTTGAACCTCTGTTTAAGAATTGATTTGTTCATTTGCCAGAAATTCTATTTAATTTTGATTGTAATTTCTTCCAGGACATCCCTGAATTTTCCAAAAAGTTGGAACAACTATAAAGCATAGTTTTACTTACCAGGTGTAATTCATTAATGTTCTCTGTATTCACTTTAATTTTGTTTTGTTTTAGTTCTGAGCAAGACAAAGAAGAATGGATCAAGGTAAGCCTGATTTCTATTTTAATTCTTTTGATAACCTTTCTGTGTGTACACAAATGTGTACATATTGGTGTGTTTAATATACAGTCATTAGAACAAGTTCATTTATTTTTTAAGGTCATTTCCTATCATAGATATTTGTTTGGTAAAGTATATTCATTAATTTGCAGGTAAAATTTTAATATGTACTTTGAATTTAACTTTTAGGCACTTCAAGAGACCATTGATGCTTTTCATCAAAGGCATGAAACCTTCAGAAATGCAATTGCAAAAGATAATGACATTCACTCAGAGGTTTCTGTAAGTTGAATTAAATTCTTAACTTTAAGCCCTTTTATCTCTTTACAGTTGCAGAATATCTATCTAATCATTTTGTTATCCAGCCTTTTTCCTTTACAATGTCAGAACTGGCTGTTGAGCCAGAATCTCATTCCTTCTTAAATGACTACAATTGTGAGTGCCTTTTCATACTGCTTAAACTTCTATGAACCTTTTAGTTCTTGTCCTTGAGTTTCAAAGTGTGGCTTGAACAAAGTTGCTAAAGTGCTTTAAAAAAAATAACAATAAAAGAGAAGTAGGTTTTTTTCTATTAAAATGAATCAATCTTTCCTTTTTAGACTGCTGAGCTAGGGAAAAGAGCCCCAAGATGGATCCGAGATAATGAAGTGACAATGTGTATGAAATGCAAAGAATCTTTCAATGCACTGACACGGAGGAGGCATCATTGTCGAGCATGTGGACATGTAAGTGAGATTTCTTGATCATTAAGGTTGCTAGTAACTGTATAATAGGTAAAAGCATCAACTTGGAAAAAGACCAAAAAAAAATCCTTTAACAAATCAAATCACTTAATACACTTATTTTGCTGCCAACTCTGTGCAAAGCACTGTGTTGGGCCCTGTAGAAAAAAATGATAAACAAAATGATCCCTAGCTTCACAGAGCTTACATTGTAATGGAGAAAATAAACCAATAAGAATTTCATATTACTATAGATGGAATAAGAGCAATCAAGAAGTTAAAATGGAAAGTGTTGGTAATGGAGAAAGATTTGGAACCAATTTTAGATAGGAAAAAAAAAAGACCTCTCTGTGGGGTTGATATTTAACCTCATGCCTAAAAGGTGAGAAAGAGCTAATTATAAGGGAGGGAGGCAGGCTGGGTGTGGGGGCCTTATTTTCTCTAACAAGACCTGTAATCTTAGCACTTTGGGAGGCCGAGGCAGGAAGATCATTGGAGGCCAGGAGTTTGAGACAGCATAGCAGCCTGGACAACATAGCAACACCCTGTCTCTATAAAAAATTTAAAAATTATTAATAGCTAGGCATGGTGACATGTGCCTATAGTCCTAGTTACTTGGGAGGCTGAGGCAGGAGGATCGCTTGAGCCCAGGAGTTGTAGGTTGCAGTGAGCTGTGATCGTGCCACTGCACTCTAGTCTGAGTGGAGAAACCCTGTCTCAGAAAAAAAAATTATATCATTCACTAAGAAATTATACACATTTTCATTGTAGTCATTTGTTTGTTCACTGATATTCTGTCAATGTTTATTGTGTACCTGGTGACCAGAATATTCAAGTACAGTCTCTCCTGAAGTTTACAGCCTAGTAAGGGAGACAATCAAATAATCACACACATATATAATTAAAAACTGTAATGAGATCACATATGGTGGCTCAGACCTGTTATCCCAGGGCTTTGGGAAGTTGAGGCAGGAGGATAGCTGGAGGCCAGGAGTTGGAGACCAGCCTGAGCAACGTAGTGAGACCCTGTCTCTACAAAAAAATAAATAAAAATTAGCCAGGTATGGTGGTGTGAGCCGGTAGTCCAGCTAATCTGGAGTCTGAGGTGGGAGGATCATTTGAGCCCAGGAGTTTGAGGCTGCAGTGAGCTATGGTCACGCCACTGCACTCTAGCCTGGGTGACAGAGCAAGACCCTGTCTCTTAAAAAAATGAAACTGTAATCAGTGCTATGAATGAAAGTACAGGGAACTTAGTGGTATAGTGACAGGAGATGTTCTCTATTCTGGAAGTATCAGAGGAATCTTCCTTGAGGAAGTGAAATTTGAGTCAACATCTGAAGGATGAGCAAAAGTTAACTCGCTGAAGCAGAAATGAGAGCGGAAGGGAGCATGCATGGCCTTTTGGTGTTAAGAAACCAGTGTCAGTGAAGACACAGAGCCAGAGTGTAAGAAGGGCAAATTATGCACGACTCGGTAGGCCATAATTAAGAATTGGCTCTTTACCCAAGAGCAAAGGGAAGGCTGAAAGATTTTAAACTGAGGAGGGAACATGTCAGATTAGCATTTTTAAAAGGGCATCTAGTTGCTGTTTGGAAAATAGCTTGGGGGGAGGGAGGATGTAAGAATGGGGACCTGGGGGCCGGTAAGACTGTTATAAGGACCGGTCATGAGGCTAGAAAAGTAGGTCAAACTGGGACACTGATAGTTGGACTTAGGTGATTATAAGGAAGACAGAAAAAGAGATTAAAAGAGATTAAAGAAATATTTAGGAGGTAAAATCAGCAAGATTTTATAATATGGTGAATCTTTAGGGTGAGACAGAAAGCGGTGCTGGGAATGACTCGTGTGTATCTGACTTTCGGGGACTGGTTAGATGACGGTGCCGATTCCTGCAGTGGGGAGAAGTGTGAGGGTCGGGTAAGGAGAGAGCTGAGGGCAGGAAGATGGTGAGTTCAGTTTGCAAGGATATTGATGAAACACCCAGAAGTATAAAGAGTGAAGGTCTGGACCAAGCCTTTGAGGATCTTCTTTTGAAGTCCAGAAAGAGAACGATGAGTGAGCAGGACCCATCACAAACAGCATTATGACACCTTAATACATGCTCGTAATGTTTACAGGGATTTTCTCAGTCTGATAAAAATCTGCCTTTTACATTTAACTTTTTCTCATGTATCAGTACCTATAACTAATTACTGCTTAAGTCTTATCCTTTAAATATGATCATTCACTCTTCATTTTTCTTTTTAAATTTAAGGTGGTTTGTTGGAAGTGTTCTGACTACAAAGCTCAACTTGAATATGATGGTGGTAAATTGAGCAAAGTTTGTAAAGACTGTTATCAAATAATAAGTGGATTCACAGACAGTGAAGAAAAGAAAAGGAAAGGAATTTTAGAGGTATGAACTATTAAATATTAGATTATATTTTAGACTTTTATACAAGGAACATAGAATTCTCTTAGCCATGAGAAATACAAGTAATATATTTTATTATTTCTCTGAGTATTTAACACATTGACTGCCACACGAGAAAAAAATTTTTTTTTACTTATCTGGCACTGGTAACAAAATGGTTTGCAAGCCAGCCCAGATAACACTGAATACTACGCTAAGGGTTTCAGAGATAGAAAATAGAAGTTACTACAAACCAATTACTTTCCATAATGTAAATAGTAAAAGCCATCGTTTACTATAATGTTTTTTTCCCTTTTTAACCAATGATTTATGTATTAAGAGGCAAAGCAGAAAACTGTAAACGACTCCATAGAAAATTTATTGCAAGAAAAGTTTTATTATCTCAGGTACTAGGATAAATATTGCTGGTTGGTGTTTCCTTTTTGCTGTTACAGTCTTGCATAGTTGAAGTGTAGGTGTAGTGGTGAGTGTGGTGGCTCACACCTGTAATCCTAGTACTCTGGAAGGCCGAGCGAGGCAAGAGGATCACTTGAGGTCAGTAGTTTGAGACCAGCCTGAGTAAGAGTGAGACCCCATCTTTACTAAAAATAGGAGAAAAAAGTAGCCAGGTGTGGTGGTGTGCTCCTGTAGTTCTAGCTACTTGGGAAGCTGGGGCAGGATTGCTGGAGCCCAGGAGTTTGAGGTTGCTGTGAGCTAGGCTGATGCCACAACACTCTACCCAGGATGACAAAGTGAGACTCTGTCTCAAAAAAAAAGTTCAGGCTCTAGATCCAGACTGTTGAAGTTCAAATCCCAGCATGCCAATTCTTAAATGTGTGATCTTGAGAAAGCTACTTACACTCTGAGCCTCAGAGATAATGAAAGTACAAACTTATCCATGTTGGTGTAAGGATTAAATCAAATACATGTATTGCTAAGAAAAGGGCCTACATAGTAGCAGTCAATAAATGTTTAACTCTTTATATTACTAGATCTTGAATGTAAATAGAGTTAAAATTGACTTAAATATTTTTCCATGTTAGTGATGGTGTTTAAACAGCAATTGCAAATGAGTCTTTTTTTGGATAATCCATAGAGACATTTTATCTAAACACATTGTACTTTATGAATATTTCCCTTCAGGCTAGTTACTTCTCTCTCTAGTTCATTGTGCGTTCATTCTCTCTTGCCTTCTCTCCATTGTATTTTTCTAGATCGAATCGGCAGAAGTCTCTGGAAACAGTGTGGTGTGCAGCTTTCTTCAGTACATGGAGAAGTCAAAACCTTGGCAGAAAGCTTGGTGTGTCATCCCCAAGCAAGACCCTCTTGTGCTGTACATGTACGGCGCCCCTCAGGTATCTAACCTAAGCACGTGTGTTGAAGGGACCACGGCACGGGGGCGGGGGTAGTCAGTGAACTCAACATCCTTCCACTGCTCTCCTGTAGAACCAGAGAACTCAGGCAGTTTTACTATTTCATTAAAATTGAAACTAAAATTCAAATTTGTCATTTAAGCTGATCAGTTCATTTTATAGCCGATATTTTCTGCAACCTGTGGGTCATCTGTCCCCTTCTCTAACCTTTTTTTATTCGGTGGGTTTGAGAAAAGGTGAGTTGCATCAGGAACGAGCATGAAGAGAAGGTGATTGAAGCAAGAGGGGAAAACAAACCTTTTTAATGATAGGAAATATTAAGACTTCTTAATTTTGTTTGGTTTTGGCTTAATAGATATTTGAGGAAGAGGGACTTGAAATCAGTCTTGATTACCACTCAGTAATAGTTTTTTGGGAACCCTGGGTATGTGGATCATAGGTAGATCTATGGGAACAACAGATATGCAGGTATAGCTTCTAACAAGAGCAGCACCAGGAAATATGGATTGTGTTGTGCTTAAAAAGAAAATCGAATGTACAACACTTAAAATTTTTATATTTTCAGGGTCAATGCATACTTGGTTTAAGTGTAACTTTTGTATTTTAACACCTTTCGTACTGCATAGAAATCTCTAAGACATACGCCAGGGACCACACATTTTTGGGCAAACTGCACGTTATTTAAATCATAACTACAGTGAAAAACGAAAAAACTCGTGAGCGGTCCTTAACAGATGACGCGCGAAACAGGCGAAAACTTGTGAGCGGTCCTTAAGGTGTTAATCTTTATTTACATTAAGGGCTAGTAAAATTATTTTATTTTGGAAATAGACTAAAAATGCCAAGGTATACATTTTATTCTATTTCATTGTTTTTCCTAAAACTTTTTCCCTGTCCATAAATCAACTGATGAATAAATGAATCACCAAATAAAACTGGCTTTGGTAGTGAAATCATCATTAATGCTTGCTGGTTTAAGGCAATAAGATAGCTATGACTTTCTTTCTGGATGGAGAGTTGAATGGGCTCCCTCGCAGAAAGGTGTAGTGTCCGTGAGTCTGGCTTGGATGTCAGCTGTCATTCATTCAGTCGACATTATCAGTGGCCTCACATACAGGCCTTGGGCTAAGCACTGCAGTTCCTCTCTGCCCATGGAGAGCTCACCTGTGTGAGGCAGCAGGAGGGACAGAGGTTTATGAGGAGCAAGGGCCACACATAGCCAAATTAATACATCTCACACTCTAATGTCCAATGGCTTCTCCTTAGGACGTCAGAGCCCAGGCCACCATTCCGCTGCTGGGCTATGTTGTGGACGACATGCCACGGAGCGCAGACCTGCCACACAGTTTCAAACTGACCCAGTCCAAGTCTGTGCACAGCTTTGCTGCGGACAGTGAGGAACTGAAACAGAAGTGGCTGAAAATCATCTTTTTAGCTGTCACGGGTGAGACGCCAGAGGGTCTAAATGAGCATCCAGCCACCTTGGACGATCATCCTGAACCTAAGAGAAAATCAGAATGCTGAACTCCAGGACCAACCACGGTGTGGAGGTCTCCAGACTTACAGCTCAAGACATTCCCAGTTCTCCCTACTCATATCTTAGCACTTTATGTTGAAAAAATAGGCTCATAAATGCATCTTTTGGGGACTATTTTCCTATGTTTATGTACTCTTAGTGAAATTAATGTGCAGAGCCATTCTACCGATAAAGTTTTGAAATGTGAAAAATTGAGCATTTTTTGAGCTACTCCTTGAATACATACTTTTGTCTTGAAGGAAATGTTATCAATTGATTCTATCAGCATCAGGTTAGAGTGAGCACTTTCATTTAAGAAATCCTTTAAAGTCTTCTCTTTCACGTGTAGGACCTGTAACAGTTTAAAAGATATACCTCCATGTTGCCAAAATAGATCCATAGTGAAAAATACAGGGACAGTTTAGACTATAGTATTAACTTATTTAATTTAGTTTATAAATCTCAAGCTGCATAAATGGTGTCTGTTCTTTTTAAAAGAAAAAGACCAATTGTTGGTGTTCAGATTTTTGACTTGTTCAGAAAAGGTAATACTTGTTTTTGTAGAAATACTCCTAAGAATACAGTATCTTAAAGTATATAGCAATTATGTGTACATAGTATTAAATATATATATATATACTATCCATGCTTTTCTCCTCAGCTTTAGGCTCACATTCATCTCTAATTTATTTTATAAATATAAAGCATGGTTTATCTTGGAATTGAGCGGTGTTCTAAACTTAAATGTTTTCAGTGATTTGTTTAACTGATTGGCATCTAAGGGTATTGGTATTTTTATAATAAGCAGTAATTTATATGGCATGGGATATATTCGTGAATTCCAACAGTACTTTTAACATACCTTTTTTTTGTTGTTGTTCTGTGCCTATTTAAAACAGTGCCTCTCTTAGAAGGTGCTATTAATACCTATTTAAATATGAGGGTTCAGTTAATGCTTCAGTTCTGATTCTTCTGAGATTAAAGTGCATTTTGGTCACTGGGACGGTCAAAGTCATAGGTTATTTTACCTTTTACAGTGCTATAATTGTTGCAGTAGTTAACATCAGCATGTACAAAAATTTTCACCGAAACCCGAACTCTGTGAGACACTTGACATTACACAGAACTGGGATGTGTGGAAACATTTATTGTAATGATTTTCTTTTCCAGAAGACGATCAAGCATGGTTACATGAGGACTATATATAATGAATAGTTAGGATAACTGTGTGGGCCTATTCCTTTGTCAGAAATGAAACAGAATTCACACATGATAACCTATGTTTGGGGTGGCAGTAGATATTAAAGGAAGTTTGTGCTCAACCACCTCACCATAGAAGGGAAAAACATATTGAAAAATCAATATTTTAATGGAAGGTTTTCGAGACGTACAAATGATTGGAAAATGTCTGAAAATTTTCTCCCTTTTATCCTCTTGAGAATTCTAATAGACAAATTAAATGATTCTTTGTCATGAAGGCTGCTCTACAATATATTGTACTTGTGATTAAAACCTCACATGAAGTTGGCTGTTTAACTTAATCCTTCTCTCAAATTTTACCTTTTTGTTTCCTTTACACTGTCATACCCTAAACATTTTCACTTTTTACTGTACCAGTGTGCTAGAAATATACAAGAATGACCCCACTCACCTCAGTCTGTAAGAACACCTTAAATGTAGAACAGAATTTGAGACTGCCACACATTTATTCCAGCCCTGTTACTCTAAGAAGTATCTTATTTTTTCCACCCCAAAGAAAGAAGTGAACCAATTATTGCTGACATAATTAAGTTCCCTTCCTCCATAAAAGGAATACCAGCCATGATCATTAACATTAAACCAAATACTTGGAGCCAAAAAGAGATAAAGGTAGCTACTTAAGCCCTATTAAATCAGGGAACAGACTAAAAGAAATTTTACATCGCTTCTCTTAACTAATTGCCCACTTCGTGTGTGTGATATGTGTTGAGAGTTGTTATTGAGAAAGTTAAAATATAGCTATAGATGATGCTTTGGTTTTCTTAAGAGAAGTAATAGGAATGTAGAATGATTACCAGGGGAAGATGACTTTTGTAAATGTGGATAGAACGATGGAAATGTACGGACCAATGAGAAGATTTATGAGTCAGATTATTTTTGCAAACTATTTTGAACAGCAAGAAAACTAGACTTTCCCTATCCTTAAGCTCTTCTGGAATAGAAGTAATATGGACACTCAAGTTTTGGCTCAATAAATAGCAATGTTATTTAACTTAGATTATTAAAAGAATATTCATGTAAAAAAGAATATTATCATGTGCTTAGTCATTATCTTTAATTTTTAAAATGAGAAACATTAGTACTAGAAGAGAATGTCTGCTTATCCAATCACCATCTTCACTTTCCACCCCACCTTCAGCTAAACACAAAGAGAAGCAATGAAACAGCCTTACCTGTTTCTCTTATTAAAGATTCACTAATGCTTTTACTTGAAGAAAGGTAAAGGAATACTGTTGGCAATTATTAAACAACTTAACTAAAAGACCTCAACGTGTGATTGGTTATGAGAATAATCAATGTCTTTTCCTTTGAGACACCTGAGCAGTCATGACAAATTGAACCTAAAACAAACCTCAAAGTTTTAATTCTTTATTTTTCTCTCAATTGGTGCTTTCCAAGTCATCTTTTCTTTAAAGTGCCCTTCCTCCAAACTTAAAAAATACTTGTTTGACAAAAATGCTATTCATTATAAAACATTACAGTTTTTAAACTTAAATTTTGCTTTTGTTGAAAGTCTACCATTTGGTGTGTTAAGTATAAAATGCAGTGCAGACTTTTATCTCGGTTTTAAATGGGGCTTAATGAAAACCACCACCAGCCACTTTTGTATTAACGGCATCTACAATGCCATTGTGTATGCAAGCAATAAAACTCTTCAGGGTATGGTTTTATACTGAAAATTTAATATGAAGGCCCCTAGCCACAAGGATATAGAGAGTTATTAACTTCCTAGATATGATACTGTAATTCAGATTGCTGAATACAGGGAAAGGGAAGTGGGTAGGGGGCATCATTCCTTGGATTCAAATATCAAAAGCATTTTTACTTTCACAAAAGGTATGGATAGTGAAACAATTAAAGCACATCTGCACTACTTTATCAAGCTACATTTTGTTTTCCATGAAGTTTAATTCAACATACATGTTGGTGTATTTATCTAATTCACTGGGTGACCTACCCCAATTTTTTTAAATTACCAAACTTTTTACAGGAACTGACCTTTTAAATGTATTCTGTCCCCATATACATTTGGGTTTTTAAAAAGAGCACTTGTGCTAGTCATAAATGTATAAAGAAAACTATACACTTCATGTTACTACAGGGTTGTTAAAGATTCTTTGATGCCTTCTAAAAAACCTATCAAAAATTCTTCTGTGAGTTCATAATTTTGTTTTTTTCTTATCCTGACTTTGTGGAAACAGGGTGGTTGCTTGTTTTTTCTGATTATATTCAAAGCCTTAAGTTCTTATTCTGAGCATATTGTCTGTGGTAAATCTCTGATGATCTTTCTGGACTAGATATATCTTGAACAAGTACCAACAGGAACAAATAAACTTCTAGAGAACAAGGTCTTGTTTTTTTGCAGGTATCCTTGCTAGAATGCAGAGCAGATTAAAATTTCCTACACCACATAATGTTCGCGTTAGCGGGTCTAAGATTAAGCACATGGTATTTATAAGCTAAAATTAATTCGAAAGGCAAGAATGTCTTAATGTTTTCATTCTTAAATTTTGTATTCTCCAAGAATGTATTAATATAAGGACTGGCCAGCCAGTTCCTATTCTTAGGACTGTATTGACATCTGTAGTGGATCATGTTGCTTCTTCATTCTTATCAGTTTTATTAGAATCAAACTACTTTTTATTTTCATACTATTATCTACTATAGATTCTCAGATTTAGAAAATATGAATGATATATAAAGACCAGAATGTCTACTTAAAAATGTTTTCTGTGAATTTATATATGTATGTATATATGTAAAAACTGTTGATTTTCAATTCTGCCTTTCCATAGGAATGAAATTTTTCTATAAAAATTTTTAACTTAAATATTTTAACATAAATTATTTACATGAAGTTTATGTATAATTCATCCTTATATATGCCCTTTAATCATTTGGTCATTAGAAGATAACTTTGCTTTCTTTACAGTTAGGGTAGAGAGGAATAAGATTAGAAACTGAAACAAGAATGAATGAACAGGCCAGGCATAGTGGCTCACGCCTATAATCCCAGCACTCAGGGAGGCTGAGGTAGGAGGATCAATTGAGGCCAGGATTTTGAGACCAGCCTGGGCAATTTAGCGAGCCCCTGTCTCTACAAAAAATTTAAAAATTAGCTGGGTGTGGTGTCATGCACCTGTAGTCCCAGCTACTGGGAAGGCTGAGATGGGAGGATCACTTGAGCCCTGGGGTTTGAGGTTACAGTGAGCTATGATCATACCACTGTACTCCAGCCTAGGTGACAGAATGATCCTGTCTCTTAAAAAAAAAAAATTAACAGAGAGGTAGACAAAAAGAGACTGCTGCTCCCCAGATCAGAGCATTGTATTTTAAGAGAAAATACTTAAAACTGCAGAAGGGATATAAACTATAAAATACAAATCTATGTAATTGCATGCTGATGGAATCCATTGCACACAGGCTTTTGACCTTGGCCTCTTAAATTATAGAGTACAATATCTTTTTTCTCCTTTGGACTTTTAAGAAATAAATCTCTTAGGCCATTTCCTGCACTGTTTACTGAGGCAAAAAAAAAAAATCCCTCTAATGTCAGTCATGGTCTTCTACTTTCCAGACTGAGCATATGGCAGAATGCAGTGTCTTTTTCTATATTCTGAGATGAAATAGCACATGGCTTCTACAAGATAGTTTTTAACTTGTTGGAGTCACTGAGAGTTATATGATGGTCACCCCTTTTCTTAAAATTCATTGTGGTAGGTTTAGTGGAAAGTTAAATCTCCTAGCATATTTTAATAAGTGAATACCAAATACATAGTGAAATATAGGTTTGGGAAGAAATAGTCTGTGAGGACCATTTGATAGCAGAATTACATTATCTATTACACAATACATGGATTTTGGAATGTATCACTTGGGGGAGGGGGGTCTCTTCATTAGCAAAACAATCATGCCTGTATATAAGACTTTTTTTTTTTTTTAACCAAACTAGCACTTCATTTTGTGAGTGACAATTGACTGATATTTCAAAGTAGGTGTTACCTGGATTTTTCTTTTGAATTGTTGACTGATAAGTTTGAAAAGGTATGTTATCAGAACTTTATGGTTGACTAAAATGTGAAAGTGTACACCATAAGTAATTGTTCTTTTCTAGCTATATGAATGTACAATACTTGCAGATAGTGTATATATGGTGTAACATATGTATATTTGGTCATAAAGGCAGAGAATTGGAAACATTGTAAAATTAAGCACTTTAATTCCTATTAAATATTAAACATTTGTACCTTGTAAATAAACACATCCTTAAATCAATTCCAAAGCTTTAGATGTTATTTCAGCTAGGATTATACATGTTTGGTTCACAACGATTTTGGTTGTCTGCTCCGGAAAAAATTACACCAGTAGGGCACCCCTGCACCTTCCTGACCCTACCTCCCCACCAAAAAAATCTGTATGTTTTAAGAATAAAGCTTGTAGCATACTCAAGGTTCCCTGAGTATAGAAACAGTGGCTTCTTCTGTGATAACTCCAAGTCTAGATCTCCAGGAGCTGACAAAACAATGCTATTCCATACCCCAGGAAATTGCTTTACTCCATATTTTATAGTATTTGCCCACACTTTATAAAAAGTCGGCCGGGCGCGGTGGCTCACACCTATAATCCTAGCAGTCTGGGAGGCCCAGGTGGGCGGATCGTTTGAGCCCAGGAGTTCAAGACCAGCCTGAGCAAGAGACCCTGTCTCTACTAAAAAAATAGAAATTAGCTGGACAACTAAAAATATATAGAAAAAATTAGCCAGGCATGGTGGCACATGCCTGTAGTCACAGCTACTCGGGAGGCTGAGGCAGAAGGATTGCTTGAGCCCAGGAGTTCGAGGTTGCTGTGAGCTAGGCTGACGCCACGGCACTCTAGCCCGGGCAACAGAGTGATACTCTGTCATTAATTAATTAATTAATAGTCTTAGATTGTGGAACAAGCATGAATGTAGAAGCCAAAGGAACTGCTTTAGTCCTTCTATTTCCAGTCTTATGACCTTGTACAATTTACTTTAATCCCAATAATAAATTTACAGTCATTCCAAGTAATGAGGAAAAAAGTACTTGGTGACTACAAAGCACTAATACTATTTGTAACAGTGTTTCACGGACCACTTCACTGAGCTACCTAACTTTAATGGCTTCAGGTTTTTTTAAAGTCCTAAAAAGGAATCCTAAGTAACTTTCACTATAATTTCATAAATAGGACATTTTTAGAGATAATCCTTTTTAGAAGCATATTAGTTTTAGTCCACAGAAAATAACTTATTGATACTTAAAAGCGATTAACATCAGCTGAAGGATTCCATAAAATAAACATTGCCCCCGGCTCATTAATATGACTTGTTTGGGTCCACCTTATACCAAGTAGAAATGTGGTGGAGAATGCCAATGTGCTGTAATTCAGGGCTTCTTAAATTCTAGTATACATAGGAATCACCTGGGGTCTTGTTAAAATGCAGGTCTGACTTAGCAGTCTGTGATGCAATTCTTTTTTTTTTTTTTTTGTGACAGAGTCTCACTCTGTTCCCTGGGATAGAGTGCTGTGACGTCAGCCTAGCTCACAGCAACCTCAAACTCCTGGGCTCAAGTGATCCTTCTGCCTCAGCCTCCCGAGTAGCTGGGACTACAGGCATGTGCCACCATGCCCGGCTAATTTTTTCTATATATTTTTAGTTGGCTGATTAATTTCTTTCTATTTTTTAATAGAGATGGGGTCTCACTCTGGTTTCGAACTCGTGACCTTGAGCGATCCAACCACCTCGGCCTCCCAGAGTGCTAGGATTACAGGCCTGAGCCACTGCGCCCGGCCTTGTGATGCAATTCTTAAAAGGTCCCAGGTGATGCTGCTGCTGCTTAAGCCATCGTTGGAGTCACAAGCTTATAGCAGGAAAGGACTTTGTCTAAGACAATTGGCTAGAAATCCCCAGTTCTGTCACTTCCTGTTTGTGATCAAGACTTGTGAGACAGAAATCAGACAAGTGTATTGCCTGGCCCATATGAGACATTGACTTGTTAATATTCATGATCATTTAGGTTAATGTTAAAGTTTGCAGCTCTGACTACACATTAGAACTGCCTGTAGAATAGTTGGAGCAATGCCCTGGTCCCACCTTCAGAAATTCTTTGTCTGGGTTGGACTCTGGGTGTTAGTTTCAAAAATTACCCAGGTAAGCACTCTGGGAGGCCGAGGCGGGTGGATTGCTCAAGGTCAGGAGTTCAAAACCAGCCTGATCAAGAGTGAGACCCCGTCTCTACTAAAAATAGAAATAAATTAATTGGCCAACTAAAAATATATAGAAAAAAAAATTAGCCGGGCATGGTGGTGGTGCATGCCTGTAGTCTCAGCTACTCAGGAGGCTGAGGCAGAAGGATTGCTTGAGCCCAGGAGTTTGAGGTTGCTGTGAGCTAGGCTGACGCCACGGCACTCACTCTAGCCTGGGCAACAGAGTGAGACTCTGTCTCAAAAAAAAAAAAAAAAAAAAAAATTACCCAGGTAATTTTAATGGGAAGCCTCATTTGAGAGGCACTGTTTATTCAGTGCTTGGTCCTATGCAAAGTACTCCACTACATGTATATTACATAAACCTCACAACACTTAAGATTTTCAGAAAAGGAAACAGGTTTATATTACAGGGGCTAATAATGTCACTCAGCTCTTGATATCCACTCTTCCCTCCTTACCTGGTTTAAATTCCATCACTAAAATCACTCCTTTGCATTCACTCAATTCGTTTGCCCTCTGTAGATGTGTCTTGCTTGGCAAAAATTAAATCCCTGGTTTAATCAATTCTGTCTTTTCCATGCCTTTTATCTTTTGAGAGTTGCCTAGGCTAGAATGTATCATCATAGCATACTGCAACCTCAAATTCACCACTCAAGCCATCATCCTGCCTCAGCCTTTCGAGTAGCTGGGACAACAGGCATGGACCACCGCACCGGCTAATTTTTTAATTTTTTTTTTTTTTTGGTAGAGATAGGGGATCTTGCTATGTTGCCCAGGCTGGTCTCAGATCCCTGGGCTCAAGCCATCCTCCCACCTGAGCCTCCCAAAGTGCTATGGTTATAGGCATGAGCTCAGCCTTGATTTCACTTTAAATCCATTCCTAAATCACTATTTCACACCTCCATTCTTCTCAAGGCTCCACCATCTCCCCAATTCTGAGTCCCAATTAGTGACTATCCTCCCTACTTTACTAAGAAAATTGTAATCAGCAGAACTTCCACAGTCTCCCACAACCACATCTAGCCACCTATCAACACCTGGGTCCACAGACCCTATCTTCCCTGCCTGCCCATGTTCCTAGCTCAGTCAGATCCCTCATCTGTACACAATGTCCTATTCCCACTCACCTCAAGGATACTGCTACTGCCATTCTTCCTTTCTCATGTAATACCAGATTTCCCTCTTTATTGGATCTTATCAGCAAACACCTGCCACAATTTTTCCCAACTTAAACCTTCGCTCCACTTCCCCTGCCAGCTACCACCCTATTTCCCCCTCCCACTAGCAGCAACACTACTTGAAAGATTTCTATGCTTGCTGTCTCAGATTCCTCTCTTCCCATTCTTTCCCGAATGAATTCCAACTGGCCTTTTGCCCCCACCATTCCGCTGAAACTGCTCTTATCAAGGTTACCTATAACTTCCATGTTGCTAAATCCAGTGGTCAATTCCCAGTTCTCATCTTGACTTGATTAGTAGCATCTGACATACTTGATCATGCTCCCCTCCTTAATTCACTTTCCTCACTTGCCTTGTAGGACTCCAAACTCTTGGGTTTTTTTCTATTCCTCTGAACACTCTTTGTCCCCTTTGCTACACCTCTTAGGAGTATCACGGGGTTACGTCCTGGATTCTCTTCTTTATCCACCCTCATTCCATAGGTGATCACATACAGTCTTATGCTGTCAACTCCCAATTTTCTATCTCCAGCTCTTACTGTTCCTCTGGACATCAGATGCATTTATCTAACTACCTAATTGTCAGCTCCACTTGGAAGTCTAAGAAACACCTCAAATCTAACACATTCAAAGCTGAATTCCTGATCTTTTCCCATAAAACCTCCATCCATAATCTTCCACATTTCAGCCAATAGCAAGTCTGGTTTTTAAGTTGATCAGGCCAAAGGCCTCCATCTTTGATGCCTCTCTTCCCAGACTCCACCCACGTCCAGTCCATCAGGAAATCCTATCAGCTTATCTTCAAAAATATATCCAGAATCAGATTATCTTTCACCAGTTCCACTGCTACCATTCTGGTCTGAACCACCATTGTATCCTGCCTATATTACTGCAATAGCTTCCAAATTAGTCTCAAGGCTTCCACCCTTGCTATCCTTACCTGCCTCCTGTCTTAGTCTACTCTGTGCATTTATAAGAGAATATCGCAGACTGGATAAGTCATAATGAACAGAAATTTCTTTACTTACAGTTCTGGATCCTGGGAAGTCCAACATCAAGGCACTCACATTCGGCAAGAGCCTTCTTGCCACATCATCGGAAGGTGAAAGGACAAAAGGTGGTGGAACTCGCGTTTTATAACAGCACTAACCCCACCCATAAGCATGGAACTTTTGTGGTCTAATCACCTCTTAAAGGTCCCACCTCTTAATACAGCAAGCACAGGCAATACAGGCAAGCACAGAATAGCAAATTTCAACATGAGTTTTGGAGGGGACAGACATTCAAACCGTAGCACCCTCCATTCTCAATTATGCAGCCAGAGGAGTTTGTTAAATCACAAGTCAGATCATGTCACTTCTATACCCCGATCCCTCCAGGTGCCCCTCATTTCACTCAGAATACAAAAATCTTTAGCGTGGCCTTACTAAGCCTGATACATCTCCCCCACCACTCAGAACCACAGGCCTCCTTGTGGAAAACAAGCTGGGTACACATGTTGGCGGATCCTTCTTCCTGCAATGCTCCTTCTCCAGACATCTGCGTGATTAACACGGTCATCAGCTTAAAATCTTTGCTCAAATCTCACCTACTTAAGAGGCTAAACTTCTCACTCCTGTACTCCTAGCATTCTGGGAGGCCTAGGCGGGCCGATTGCTCAAGTTCAGGAGTCCGAAACCAGCCTGAGCAAGAGCGAGACCCCTGTCTCTACTAAAAATAGAAAGAAATTCATTGGCCAACTAAAATATATATAGAAAAAATTAGCCAGGCATGGTGGCGCCTGCCTGTAGTCCCAGCTACTCGGGAGGCTGAGGCAGGAGGATCGCTTGAGCCCAGGAGTTGGAGGTTGCTGTGAGCTAGGCTGACGCCACGGCACTCTAGCCTGGGCAACAGAGTGAGACTCTGGCTCAAAAAAAAAAAAAAAAAAAAAAGAGGCTAAACTTGACATAATATTATATTTTAAATTACAACTGCTCCCACTACCAACACTGTACTCTCATTCCCCCTTAATCGGATCTATTTTTTCCTATAGCACTTAGTATCTTGTGACAAACTAAATAATTTAGCTATTCTTACAGTTTATTGTATGTCTATACCTACTAGAACATGAGTTCTATAAGAGCAAGAATTTTTTTTATCAGTTTTTGATAATTGATGTCTCTGTTAAAACAAACACTTTAGACAAATTACATTTAACGAGTTTAATTGAGCAAACAACAGTTAGAGAATCAGGCAGCCTCCAAAACCAGAACAGATTCAGAGCAACATGGGGCTGCCACATGGTTGGATAATATTTATGGACAGAAAAAGAAAAGTGACATATAGAAAACAGAAGTGAGGTGCAGAATCAGCTGGATTGGCTACAGCTCAGCGTTTGACTATTTTATTTGAACAGCTGGCTGCCCCCGCTTGCGATTGGCTGAAACTGTTTGGTACAGGTGTAGGTTACAGTCCATTTACACATTCATTTAGGTTATAGTTCACTATGTATGGAGAAATCTTTGAGCCAACCTTAAAATATGTAGTAAGTAGGCAGCTTTAGGCTAAACTTACTTTAACATCTCCAATCCCTAGTACAGTGCCTGACACTTCTTAGGCACTCGATAAGTACTTATTGAATATGAATGTTTATATAAAAGAAAAAATGAACAGAACCTTTCTTCCAAAGTATCAGATGGTGATGGGTACAGACCCTTGGAATAGAGGCAGATAGGAAAGGGAATCTTCGACATTTTGTTAAGCTAAATGTTTTTTTTTTTTTTTGAGACAGAATCTCACTCTGTTGCCCAGGCTAGAGTGCCGTGGCATCAGCCTAGCTCACAGCAACCTCAACCTCCTGGGCTCAAGCGATCCTCCTGCCTTATCCTCCCGAGTAGCTGGGACTACAGGCATGCGCCACCACGCCCGGCTAATTTTTTCTATATATTTTTAGTTGGCCAATTAATTTCTTTCTATTTTTAGTAGAGACGGGGTCTCGCTCTTGCTCAGGCTGGTTTCAAACTCCTGACCTTGAGTGATCCACTCGACTCGCCCTCCCAGAGCTAAATGTTTTTGTAAATAACAAAGCTAGATTCCTAATTAAGTGTTTAAAACCATAGTTGAGGACTTAAAAACGGTGAAAATCTTAAGTCAACGTTTGCATAGTGGATTCTTGCTTTTAAAAACTCAGTTTCAACCCACTACCGTCACCATCACCGCTGTACCTGGGCTGAGAGGAAATTAGAGGCAGCTGGTCACTGTTCCAGAAGGAGCCAAAAGTGCTAAAAGACACATGTCCTGAGGAAATTGGGCTGGCAGAGTAGAGCTGGCCCAGGATTTAGATAATGAGCGTCCAGTCTGCAGTCACTTTCTTACAGAGGAAGTGATTCATGTGTTGTTTTGTCCTGCATTTAAGTAAAAACAGAAAACTAATTTGCTTACTCCTAGTAAAGGAAATTCTCTGCTTTTATATAATAAAATTTGGCCTCATAGCCCATCATGGTATTTTCACAAGAAACAACAGTTTTAGATGAATTATCTAAAATTTTTTTTAGATAGCCTGGGTGTGGTGGCTCACGCCTGTAATCCCAGCACTTTGGAAGGCCAAAGTGAGAAGATCACTTGAGCCCAGGAATTCGAGACCAGCCTGGCTAACATGGCGATACCCCATTTCTACAAAAAAAAAAAAAAAAATTTAAAAATTAGCTGGGTGTGGTGGCATGACCTATAGTCCCAACTACTCAGGAGGCTGAGGTGGGAGGGTCATTTGAGCCTTGGAGTTGGAGGTTGCAGTGACCTATAATTGTGCCATTACACCCCAGGCTGGGAGACAAAATAAGACCTTGTCTCATAAAAAAAAAAAATTAGATTAAATATATCATTATCTTACACTGAGCAAAAGTGATATACTGTACAAAAATTAACTTAAGAATATTGTTTGCATGTAGAATCATGTTATGTTTGAAAGTGGGAGAAACATATGCCTTAAAGATCATCTTGTAGTTTTCACTATCTGCTCCATTTGTGTGTGTGTGTCCATGTGTATGCTTGGGGCATGGAGAACAGGCAAGCACAGAATACAGGGTGCATGAGCCAAAGGATCCAGGCCCAAACTATAAATATAGGAGGAAGAACCCTCAATAAAGAAGTTATTTGCTAAAAAATGTCACAATGCTTTTCTGAATATATCTTTTTGTAGAGTTTTGACTTTTGAACCATCTTAGTGTTTTACACCCACACACCCACACACACACACCAACAATGGTGAAAGAAACCCCTAAAATAGAATATAAATATAAACAAGTGAATCTATCCGTATATCAAAGGATACCAAATGAATAACATAAGCACACTGCAGAGAAAAATAAAAGAACTCAAATTTTGAACACAGTATGTTGACTATAGATGCTCAGGATGCAAACAAATGTTGACTCTAGTTCAATAGTTTGTTTTTCCCAGGGGTAAGGCTTAGCTTTTTTTTTTTTTTTTTTTTTTTTTTTTGAGACAGAGTCTCATTTTGTTGCCCAGACTACAGTGCTGTGGCATCAGCCTAGCTCACAGCAACCTCCAACTCCTGGGCTCAAGCGATCCTTCTGCCTCAGCCTTCTGAGTAGCTGGGTCTACAGGTATGCGCCACCATGCCTGGCTAATTTTTTCTATATATTTTTAGTTGGCCAATTAATTTCTTTTCTATTTTTAGTAGAGACAGGGGTCTCGCTCTTGCTCAGGCTGGTTTCAAACTCTTGACCTTGAGTGATCCTCCTGCCTCGGCATCCCGGAGTGCTAGGATTACAGGTGTGAGCCACCGCGCCCAACCAAGGCTTAGCATTTCTAACATTATTTTTGCTGAGTTCCAGAACTCAGTAAATAAGTATGTTGAGGATAGTGACAGCCAAGTTTCTTACTATCAGAGAAGGCAGTTACAGATGTGGAAAGGAGGAACGTGAGAATAAATCCTATGTTATTGGACTGGAATTACAGGTATCAGTATGAACTTGTGGTTTCATAAAGTTAGCTAGCTAGTTAGGTATAAATAGCTATAGATATATTACATATATAGTTATGTGGGAGTTATATTAATGTATGTATATGTGCACATACACATATTTTCTAGCTGTCTGCTGTGAGGGTCTAGAAGTAATGACACCCCAGTACCAATGACCACACCAAGCACCCATACTGTATTTTGTTTTCTAAATACCATTTTCCACTAAAAGGAACCAGAGTTCCTTGGAGAAATGGCTGATTTGAGGGATTGGGCAGGAAAAAGTTAGGGTAAGCGTGCAATAGTATATTGCGCCAGAAAGTAAGAAAGAGCCCAGGAAATGATGGAGACATGTCAGAAGAACCAAGAGCCAGCTTGACGGGTCTCTCACTGAGAAAATCTGGGATAGTTGAACATAAAAATAAAAAATGACGGCAATAGATTAAAATCCATTGAATAAAATAGGAACACTTGAATCTAAATTGAGATGAATAAATTTGTAAGGAAAAACTCTTCCTTATAGTAGAATGTCAACAAGTAATTATAGAAGGAATGATGAAGTTTAAAAAAACTAGCATTTGACAAAACAAAGCAATAATTCAGGTAAGAATCATCAAGAGGCATTGAGATGGGTAAAAAATTCTTGAGGACTGTGACACCTACCTAGTCTGAAAGTATGTCTCCACAAAATTCTTACTAATTACAAAAGGAAATATTATTTTACAGTAGAAAAACCTGGTGGACAGCACCTTAACCAAGTGAACATCACCGGTTAAGGACAAATGGCATCATGTGCCTCTGGATATGAAGCACTGAGAAGGATACTGTTCCAGCAAGTGTCACAGCTAGTGTTACAGCGATTGGGGAAAGAACCGAGCGGCACACGGAGAGTCGGAGAATCAGCCTTTATTCCTCCGACGGGCTCAGAGGAGCACTGTGAGCCCCGCTTCTTTGGTCTCCTCCAGTTTTTATACCCTTGGTAGGATTCAGAAAGCGTCCAATCAGCAACAAGCTTTAACATCCAATCAGCAGTGGGATTCAAAAAGTATCTAATCAACAGTGAGTTCCGCCATGGGGCCCCGGGGTGGGGGTTTTTCCCTGTCAATACAACATCAATTCTGTTGTATTCCTGCCAAAAGTGCAATCTAGTTATGAGAAAATAGCAGATAAACTTAAACTGAGGAATATTCTATAGAATACCAGGTGTATATTCTTCAAAAACATTAAGGTCATGAAAGAAAAACAATGAGAAGCTGTTCCAGACAAAAAGACTAAAATGGCCGGGTGTGGTGGCTCACGCCTGTAATCCTAGTGCTCTGATCCGAGGCGGGCGGATCGCTCAAGATCAGGAGTTCAAAACGAGCCTGAGCAAGAGCGAGACTCTGTCTCTATTATAAATAGAAAGAAATTAATTGGCCAACTAAAAATATATAGAAAAATTAGCCGGGCATGGTGGCACATGTCTGTAGTCCCATCTACTCGGGAGGCTGAGGCAGGAGGATTGCTTGAGCCCAGGAGTTTGAGGTTGCTGTGAGCTAGGCTGACGCCACGGCACTCTAGCCCCGGCAACAGAGTGAGACTCTGTCTCAAAAAAAAAAAAAAAAGACTAAAAAGACATGACAATTAAATGCAATGTGTATGTAATCCCAGATTAGAACCAGGCCAGATTTTTTTTTTTTTTTGCTATGAAGGATATTATGGAAACAATTGTTAAGAAATGAATAAATGAATAACATTTGTAGATTAGATAATCATACTGTAGCTGCTAATTTTCCTGTTTTGACAATTGTACTGCAGTTGTGTAAGAAGACATCTGTGTATTTTAAGCCTATTGTGCCTTTCCTTTTCTTCATCTCTTTATAGAAATGAAAATTGTTTCTTAAAAATTACATAAAGTTGTATTTATGTAATACATGTGATGAATGATAAGTATTTAAGGTGAGAAAAAAATTTAAATACATAAAAAAAGCAATTTCAAATTGTCCCAGGAAAAACAACAGTCTCAAGAAATTGTTTTAATCATTCAGTCATTTATTCAACACTTAAATATTAATTGAGTGCTTATTTTATCAATAAGAAAGCAAACAATTGAATCAAACAATTATGCGCTTACTGTATCAATATTTAAGGTCTAGGATTACTTTGAATATTCAGGAGTGACAGGAGATTTTTTTCTCTATATTCTCTATCTCTGTATTTTGTCATTCCTTTAATCAGAAGATATATTCTTTGAAAACAAAATATCCTAGATATTTAAAAATATTTGAGTCATGAACACATGCCAAGCACACTGTCACAAAATATGTAAATGTCAATATTCACAAGAAAAATTTCTGACCTCACACTTATCAACTGTGTTTTAACCTAATACAAGATTCATAAAAATAAAATAAAAACAGAAGAAACATCCTATTTCAACCAGAGATATTAGAGTAGAAATATGAACGAACCAATATCTAAAATATAAAATTACACAATACTCCAAATATATTGAAAGAGCTGGGATTGAGTACTTAAAATATTGCTTTTATATGTAGTAATGATTTCATTTAAAGGATCCAGGTGATACTAATAGATTATTGGAAGGAAAAATTGAGTGAGAATAAAAGAAATGACAAGCTGAGTA
>VBSM01002616.1:30459117-30474447 GCA_008086735.1 Cheirogaleus medius | reverse complement strand
AAAAAGGGCTTACTAATGTGCTAGACACAATTATAGGAACTTTATATAAATTATTTCATTTATATTCCACTACAGTGTATTTAGCTATCTGCTTATTTCCCATGTCTCAGTATTTTAAATAATGCTTGAAGCTCTGACTCGAGGGGGGAGGGAGGGGCAAGGGCAATATGCGTAACCTTAACAGTTGTACCCCCATAATGTGCTGAAATAAAAAAAAAGCCTTTCTAAAACAAAGCAAAATGTTTACAAAGGACAAAAGAAATTGGGGGGTGGCCCAGGTGTATCCCTATTCTTTGCCCCTCACACTCCAGAGTAATGATTCTCAACCTGGTTTCCTTCCTCCCCTTTATTCCTTCCCCAGGGACATTTGGCAAAGTCTGGAGACATTTTTGGTTGTCACTACTGCAGTAGGAGTGAGCAGGTGGTGGTGATGATGGGGAAAACTGTCGGGGTTGGGACGCAGCCGCTCGCCGCCTCCCCGCCGCTGTGCATCCCCGCGGGCCAGTGCTGTGCGGAGCCGGCAGGCGAGTGTGCGGGTGCGCACTGCTGGAGCCGGGCCTCGTGTGCCGGTCTGGGCCCCCGCTCTATGCTCGGCCACCTGCTCCCGGTCTGCGCTGCTTGCGCGATCCTGATTTGGTACTTTTTGAATCCCACTGTTCCTGATTGGATGTTATAGCTTGTTGCCGATTGGATGTTAATGCTTGTTGCCGATTGGATGTTAAAGCTTGTTGCTGATTGGACGCTTTTTGAGTCCTACCAAAGATATAAAAGCTGGAGGAGACCGGGGAAGGGAGGGGTCAGAAGATCAGAAGTCAGCTGAGCATGCTGACGGAATAAAGGCTGTTCTCCACTCTCCACGTGCTGCTCGGTTATTTCCCTGGTCAAGAGCTGTTGTGAGAGCTGTTACGAGCGAGAGCTGTTAACACTTGCTGGAACAGTGATGCTACTGGCATCGTGTGGGCAGAGGCCAGGGATGCTGCTAAACAGCCTATAATTCACAGGACAGCTCTCCGCAGCAAATTATCTGGCCCAAAATGTCAGTGGTGTCGAGGTTGAAAAGCCCTGCTCCAGAGCCTCTGTTTCTCTGGCCACCCTTTCCCCTCCCCTATGCCCAAGTGTGGATGAAGCAGAGCCAAGATTGTCAGCTGCGACTTCTCTGCAGCCCTGTGTCCTTCTTTCTTCTGTCCGCCTGCCCAATGCTCTACTTCCCTCTGCTCCAAATGGAAAGACGATGGCATCTAACCAGAAAGCTTTATGGGCCTTCAGTAATTTCCTTAGATTCTCAGTATGGAGTTGGTGAATCTTTAGCAATAAGGTCCCTTGAGCAAAGTGACTCCTATCTCTTGTACGAAATCTGGGAACTCATGGAGAGACAAGAATAGCCTGAATACCAGTGGACTGGGAACATGATCTGTGACCTGCAGAGTTGGAGAAGCACTGTCCTTAAATGGCCTCGAACCAGGATTGCTAAACTTTTCCAGAGCCATCTCCATTTCTCTAGCTTAATTTAACATCTTCCTAAGCTATTTCCTCAGCTTTGCCATGATAAAGAGTCTCCAATAACCACTTCCCACCCCTGCGACATGTCATTATGATGAGTATTCCTATTGAACTTGTAAATACAACAGGGAAGTGGAACTGATGTTAGTTGCTATTTAATAACTTAAATTAATTTGCTATGCATATGTATGTCTTGAAGGAAGAAGTCCTCTGTGGGGGTTTTTTTTTTCCTTGTTTAAATGATCAAATGAATAACATTCAGATCTGAATATAAACATATCACTGTTTCATTACATTTCATGTCTTGTGAGCTGTTGGGTAAGACTGAGCCTGTAAAAAGGACTTTAAAAGATTTAAAAGGACAAAAGGGCACAGAGTTTCTGGCTTTAAAACCTGTCTTCAATATGCCTATACTGGAGTTTAAACACACCTCCTGTGTACAGGGAAGAGCTGGGAAGAGAGAAGCAGCTGATGTGTGTTCCCATTCAAAGACCTGAACACCTGGTAGAGTTTGGTAGAGACCTGGTAGAGTTTGTATCTACCATGTTTGGGGGAATATGCTAAGCGTCTATTTGCCCTCACAATCCTATAAGGTAGGATGAGGAAATTAAGGCTGATAAACTTTAAAAGAACTTCTTAAGGATATATAACTAAGGAGTGGCAGAGGAAGATTTTGAGCCCAGATATTTGTAGCTTCAAGGTTCAAACTTGATAAGAATAGCTACCGCTGTTGGGCACATTTCATGAAACAGACACTCTTTTAAGCCCTTTATGTGCATTGTTTTGTTTCAAATCCCACAACCACCCTTTCACATGAGTATTTTATAGATGAGGAAACTGTGGCTCAGAGAGCTTACATGACTCATCCCAGGTCAGAACTGGTAAAGAGTAGAACCTGGATTCCAGCACAGTTCTGTCTGCCTATAAAACCTGTGCTTTATTTTTTTTAAATTTTATTTCAACATATTATGGGGGTACAAATGTTTAGTTTACATATATTACTCTTGCCCCACCCGAGTCAGAGCTTCAAGCGTGTCATAAAATCCGTGCTTTAAAAGAACACGCTTAGGCCGGGCGTGGTGGCTCACGCCTGTAATCCTAGCACTCTGGGAGGCTGAGGCGGGCGGATCGCTCAAGGTCAGGAGTTCGAAACCAGCCTGAGCAAGAGTGAGACCCCCGTCTCTACTAAAAATAGAAAGAAATTAATTGGACAACTAAAAATATATAGAAAAAATTAGCCGGGCATGGTGGCACATGCCTGTAGTCCCAGCTACTCGGGAGGCTGAGGCAGGAGGATCACTTGAGCCCAGGAATTTGAGGTTGCTGTGAGCTAGGCTGACGCCATGGCACTCTAGCCTGGGCAACAGAGTAAGACTCTGTCTCAAAAAAAAGAACACGCTTACACTGCCTCCTCAAAACACCATTTCCACCACACCAGCTTGCACCAAAAGCATTATCTCATCAAATCCTATCACAACCTTCCATGGCAAGTAACGCTGGTCCTTTTTTGCAGATGGGAAAATTGAAGCTTAATTAGCATACAACCTATCCAAGGCTACCTACCTCTGACCATATGTGGATTGTGTTAGGTAAGGAACATAACTTCTTTGTTTATTAATACTCACTCCAACAATAATTTTTAAGCTGTATCAGTGTGGGTGTATGTCACACTTTCATACTTTTGAGGCACCAGTGCAGTTTTAAATAACAAACCATATCATAAACAAACTGTGTTCTACATACATACATACATTTACAGGTGTTAGAAAAGAATAAGGCGATGCTACATACATTGGGTTGGACAGATGCCTACAAGATAGTAGTGAAAATGTAAAAAAAACAAATTGTAAAACAATATGATTCTACTCCCACTTACACATGTATGGGAAATTTCCAAAAGCGTATCTAAGAAAACTTTAGTGGTAATTACCTCTAGGGCAGGATATTTGATGAAGTGTCAGAAGAGTTCAGGTGATTATTACCTTCCCTTTTATATACTTCATTTTTATTTTTTAATTCATTTCCACCTTTTCTTTGTGAAAAAAATAAAATCTAAAACAGGCTGCAAGCCGGGCACAGTGCCTTGTGCCTGTAATTCCAGCTACTCAGGAGGTTAAGGCAGTAGGATCACTTGAGCCCAGGAGTTTGAGGAGACCAGCCTGGGCAACATAGCAAGACCCCATCTCTTAAAAAATAAATAAATAAAAACAGGCTGCAGGGAGGCTCCTAGCTTGAGGACATATGCTCTTTTGTTTTTTGGGTTTTTTTTTTTTTTTTTTTGAGACAGAGTCTCACTCTGTTGCCCGGGCTAGAGTGAGTGCCGTGGCGTCAGCCTCGCTCACAGCAACCTCAAACTCCTGGGCTCAGGCGATCCTCCTGCCTCAGCCTCCCAAGTAGCTGGGACTACAGGCATGCGCCACCATGCCCGGCTAATTTTTTCTATATTTTAGTTGGCCAATTAATTTCTTTCTATTTTTTAGTAGAGATGGGGTCTCGCTCTTGCTCAGGCTGGTTTCGAACTCCTGAGCTCAAACGATCCGCCCACCTCGGCCTCCCAGAGTGCTAGGATTACAGGCGTGAGCCACCGCGCCCGGCCGACATATGCTCTTTTGGGTGTGATGTAAAGGTAATCTAAAGGTAACTAGGTTGTCAACATGCTAATGTTTTATTTTAATATTTTTTATTTTATTATTTTTTTGGAAAAAGAATTTCATTTTGTTGCCTGGGCTAGAGTGCTGTGGTGTCAGCCTAGCTCACAGCAACCTCAGCCTCCTGGGCTCAAGTGATCCTCTTGCCTCAGCCTCCTGAGTAGCTGGAACTACAGGCGTGTGCCACCAGGCTCAGCTAATTTTTTCTATTTTTTTTTTAGTTGCCCGGCTAATTTCTTTCTATTTTAGTAGAGGCAGGGTCTCACCCTTGCTGAGGCTGGTCTCAAACTCCTGACCTCAAGGGATCCTCCTGCCTCAGCCTCCCAGAGTGCTAGGATTATAGGTGTGAGCCACCGTGCCCAGCCATGCTAATGTTTTGTAATGGGACTTGGAGAGTGAGATGTGAAATCTAGAATATACAGTTGGCAAGGTGGCTGAGAGCCAGGACAGGAAAGTGGCTTTTAGAGAACCTGTAGTTAGCTAGGCAGACTAGAGGTGTAAGCTTTGGCAGCTCTGAGTTGCTGATCCTGTGAGCTGATTGTCTAGGTGAGGGGATGCCTAGGGGCAGAACTCAGGGATGCTGCTTCTAGGGGCTTTGATTGACGTCAGGATTTAGGTTCACCTTCTACCAAAGAGCACATCTGGGTCTCAGACAAGGACATGAAATAATTATAAGAGCCTAATTAGTAACTTCAGTTTTTAAAGTTCTGCTAAAAGTGACATTTTAAATGTATGAGTTGAAGCTGGAGTGGTGGTGGACAGCTGAGACAGTTGTCCCAGCTACTTGGAAGGCTGATGCAGGAGGATCACTTGAGACTTGGAGTTCAAGGCTGCAGTGAGCTATGATCATGCCTGTTAATAGCTGCTGCACTCCAGACTAGGCAATATAGCAAGACCTCATCTCTAGAATTAAAAAAAAATAAAATGTGTGAGGTTTTTGTTTTTTAATCCAGAGATACAAGGAACTCCTAAATCAGGAAGGTATTTTCAAATTGAGAGTCAAGAGAACTGTGTTCTGATTATGTCTCTGCTAGTAACTAAAGCTGTGAAGTTGGGCACAACATTTAACTTCTCTGAGCTCTAGTTTCCTTATTTGTAAAATACTACAGTTGGACTTAATTTAAAATGATGAAAATTGCTAATGTTACTTTAGGCTCTATTGTAAGATTCTTAGCATTCATATTTTATTATTCATTGTTCCTCTGATTCTCTTTGTTTTTGGAAAGCCTGTATTTGGTATCACATGCAAGTGTAATTTATAATATGTGTAAATATAGTCACTTACATTTTTCTAAATGTTCATCAAGTGCTTCCTTAATATGATGCTGCAGACCAAGTCTTCTCTCCATTTCTTTTCTTTTCTTTTTTTGTTTTTTTGAGACAGGGTCTCATTATGTTGCCCCAGCTAGAGTACAGTGGCATCATCATAGCTCATTGCAACCTCAAACTCCTGGGCTCGAGTGATCCTCCTGCCTCAGCCTCTGGAGTAACTGGGACCAGAGGACCTTAGCCTTTTTGGTATCAAGGACCAGTTTCATGGAAGACAATTTTTCTACAGAAAGAGTTGGGGGATGGGGGATGATTTCAGGATGATTCAAGCGCATAATATTTATTGTGCAGTCAGACCTCTCTGCTAATGATGATCTGTATTTGCAGCTGCTCCCTAGCGCTAGCATCACGGCCTCAGCCCCACCTCAGATCATCAGGCATTAGATTCTCATAAAGAGTGCACAACCTAGATCCCTTCCATGTGCAGTTTATAGTAGGGTTTGCACTCCTATGAGAATCTAATGTCACTACTAATTTGATAGGAGATGGAGCTTGTGCGGTGATGCGATCAATGTGGAGTGGCTATAAATACAAATGAAGCTTCGCTTGCTCGGCCACTGCTCACCTCCTGCTGTGCAGCCCAGTTCCTAACAGGCCACCAACCAGTACCAGTCCATGGCCTGGTACCGGTTGGGGACCAGAGGCTGGGACTATGCCCAGCTCAGTTGTTTTTTTTTTTTCCTCTGGGTCTTGCTATTTCCCCAGCTGGTCTCAAACTTCTGGGCTCAAGCAATCCTCCTGCCTCAGCCTCCCAAAGTGCTAGGATTACAGGCAAGAGCCACAGTACTCAGCCTTTTCTCCATTTCTGTTTCTGCAGAAGGTTCTGATCTCTCAGCCAAAGCCCCTGGTAGTTAGTGGATGCCATGGGTACAAATAAGGTAGCTGGTGGGCTCAGCATTAGTACTAATAAAATATAGAAATCTCCTCTTTAGGATTCTAAGTTTTTATTCAGGCCAATAGGCTGGGCTGATTTCAGATAAAGTATTCCAAGTGCTGCACTTAGGCTCTGAGAAAGCATTTGTAGGGTCCATTTCTGCCCTGGCCCATTCTCATGCTTGGAGTCAGATTCCTAACCCTCCAAACACAGACTCTATATCACCTACCAGATTTGGCCCTGTAACTTTACTTCCACACACTTAGGAATATCATTATCCAACTTAAAAGACAAAGACATATAGAGAAAATATTTGCGACATATATAACAAAGCTTATTTGCCATAATAAATATAAAAAACTCATACAAATAAATGGGCAAAAAATATGAATAGGTAATTCATAGAAAAAGAAACATAAAAAAAAATATATGCAAAAATTTACTAATAATGAAATATAAATAAAAACAATAATTCTTTTTTTGGAAAATGCTGTTTAAACCTATTTCTTTCATCTTTTTTAACCTATGAATTAGCAAAACTAAAAATATTGATACTACCCTAGCATAGGTGTGGGGAAAAGTATACTCCTCTATACTTTTACTAGAATATAAGCTGGCATACTTTTTGAACAGCAATTTGGCAATGCTTATTTAAATTTTAAAGATGCATATCCTTTGACTTAGCAATTCCACTTATAGAAATCTATCCCGCTGAAAAACAAGTATAAATATACACGTACAAGCATATTTTCTGCAATATTGTCCATAATAAGAAATTCAAAGTTATCTATCATCTACCAAGAGAAAAACTTAAATTATCATAATCCTTACAAGAGAATACTATCCAGCTGTTGGAAAGAATATTTAGGTATTTTTATGTACTGATATGGAAGCTATCTATATAATATAGGTACAAGTAATGAAAACCTATAGTAAAAGGAGCTTTTTAAATACTGTAAGCAAAAAAATTAGAACTATATGTGTTCATACATTATAATGTACATTATATGCTTGTGTCTGAACATGAAAAGTATGAAGAACAGAAAGATGTTAACAGTGGTTCCTGTCTTGAGAGTATGATCAGAGGTGAGGAGCTTTTCATATTTTACATTACTCATTTAATGACATTGTTCTACACTGAGCTGTGTCCCTCCACCGCCCCCATTCATATGTTGAAGCCCTAACCCCCAATGTGACCGTATTTGGGGGTTTCTTTGGGACTGTATTTGTATGTGACTTTTATGGAGGTAATTAAGGTTAAATGAAGTCATAAGGGTGGGGCCTTAACTTGATAGAACTGGAATCTGAAGTGCTTATAAGAAGAGGAAGAAATACCAGAGTTCACGCTCTCTCCACACACAGGTGCACGGGAACACACAGAGAAAAGGTCATGTCACGGCTGCCATCTGCAAACCAGGAAGAGAGGCCTCACCAGAACTCTGCTAGCACCTTGATCTTGGACTTCTAGTTTCCAGAACTGTGAGAAAATTAATGTCTGCACTTTAAGCCACCCAGTCTATGACATCTTGTTATGGCAGCCTGAACAGACTCATACAAATATTAATATATACAGATTTTTATACTTCTATCCTTGGATATTCTTTGTTGGGAGGGGCACACTTTTTTTTAAGTAGATGCTTTGAAATATCCACTTTAGGACACAATCTGAATCCCAAGGGCAGGAACTTTTCCCTTAATATGTCCATCAGGGTTAGGTTACAGATAACAGAAATCACTTATTAATGAGGATAATTAACACCAATTGCTGCAGCAGACAAATCTTAGAATCTTAGTGTCTTTACACCACAAAGATTTATTTCTTGTTGATGTTACATGTCTAATGTGTTTTGGCAGGGGATCCCATTCTACAGAGACACTCAGGGACCCAGGCTGACTGAGGGTTGACCCTCTTGCTACATCACTCTCTCAACATGTGGCCTCAGGGTTTGTCAAAGCGTGGGAAGAGAGCTTTGAGGGTTGAGCAAGGCTTTTCCCTGACTCAACCCAGAGGGAACACATGTCACCTCTGGTCACAGTTATTGCGGAACTAGTCACATGGCCCCAACCAAACTGCAAAGGAGACTGGGAAATATGGGGACCCATATGAATATTTGATGAATTACTAAATATATCTGTCATACTCTTTGTTGTGGGTTGAACTGTGGCTCTCCAAAAAGATATGTTGAAGCCCTAACCCCCAGTATCTCAGAATGTGACCTTATTTGTAAGTAAGGTCTTGACAGAGGTAATCCAGTTGAAATGAGGTCATTAGAGTCATCCCTAATCCAACATGACTGGTGTTTTTATCAAGCAGGAAATTTAGACATAGAGATAGGCATGGACAGAGAGAAAATGATGTGAACACACACGTGAAGATGGATACAGGGACTGGAGTGATGCTGCCACAAACCATAAAATGCTTGGGGTTACCAAAAGCTAAGAGAGAGGCATGGAACAGATTCTCTCTTACAGCCCTCAAAAGAAACCAATCCTGCTGATGCCTTGATCGTGGATTTCTAGCCTCACAGAATTATAAGACAAGAAATTTCTGATGTTCTACCAGGGGTCCTCAAACTTTTCAAACAGGGGGCCAGTTCACTGTCCCTCAGACCGTTGGAGGGCTGGACTATAGTTTTAAAAAAAAAACTATGAACAAATTCCTATGCACACTGCACATATCTTATTTTGAAGTAAAAAAACAAAACAGGCAAAAACACTGGCGGGCCAGATAAATGTCCTCGGCGGGCTGCATGTGGCCCGTGGGCCATAGTTTGAGGACCCCTGTCCAACCAGGCTGTGGCACTTTGTTGTGGCAGCCCCAGGAAACAAATACATTCCTCTATTAAGTTGATTCAGAAAGAGATTTAACACAGGGAGTTAGATGCTTACAAATCTGGTGGAAGGACTGGGCAAACAGGCTTTAGGCTAGACATCCAGGAATTATTCCCAGAACAATGCCACAAAACTGGTGCACCAGGAGTGACTGATACATTCGCCACAATCAGCAGCTGGCTCTCGGGCTCTCTTCATCACAGCCAGTGGGAATCAGGAAAACATCATGGGAACCGTTAACTCTAGAACCATGTTTTATGCCTCCCACGATCTTGCACAAGCAAAATGGATGCCTTGTATAACTCCTCTGTCCTTTAACAATTTAATTCAGAATTTAAGCCTGGAGGGGATGTATCTATTTTATGAAACTACAATTATATCTGGAACACTTAGTTGCAAGAATATTAGGGAAATGTAGTTTTTAGCTTCAGAAGCAAAGTAAAGCCCACACACAGGAAGTTGAAATCCATTTTGAGCAAGCCATTCTCTTTTTTATTCTTTTATCTTTTTGGTCACTATTTTATGGTCTGTTTCTTGAACAACCTTTTTTGTGTCCTCTTAAATGTTCATATCGCCCATTCTGACCTTGTCCATTTTTTCTTATACTTTATATTCTCTGGACAAGTGCACCTGTTCTAAATTTGTCCAAGTGTCTCCATCTCCACCACTGCCACCCTGGTATACAATGCCATCATCTCTGACTTGAATTACTGCAACACACCCTATCTGGCTTCCCTTTCTCCCTTACCTCACCCTGATCCACTGGAATGTGGGTGGGTGATCTTTGCAAAATTCATACGATCATGTGTCTCCCCTGCTTACCTGTGTGACTTTCTCAGGATGCATCTCCTCGCCCTGGCATCGAGTTCTTTTCATGGGCTGACCTCTGACTGACCAGCTGTCTAGCCTTGCCACTCACCATTCTCCCACAGACCCTCATGCCCTATACTTAGCCATACTCAACTTAAGGATACATCTAGAATGTATCCTCTTCATTTTTGAACAAGCTGCTCCCTCTTCCTGGTTGAAAAGTTCTTTCTCTTCATCTTTGTCTGGTCAATTCCTATTCCTCCTTTAACCCCGGAAGCCCAGGCTAGGTCCCTTTCCTCTATTAGAGAACTGGCTAATTACCCATCTTCCTCTTTTTTTTTTTCAGACAGAGTCTCACTCTGTTGCCCAGGGCTAGAGTGCTGTGGTGTCAGCCTAGCCTACAGCAACCTCAAACTCCTGGGCTCAAGCCATCCTCCTGCCTCAGCCTCCCGAGTAGCTGGGACTATAGGCATGCGCCACTGTGCCTGGCTAATTTTTTCTATTTTTAGTTGTCCAGCTAATTTCTTTCTATGTATAGCAGAGACGGAGTCTCGCTCTTGCTCAGGCTGGTCTCGAACTCCTGAGCTCAAGCAATCTTCCCGCCTCAGCCTCTCAGAGTGCTAGGATTACAGGTGTGAGCCACCACGCCTGGCCCCCATTTTCCTCTTGAGAGGAGGGAATGAGAAGAAAAGACATTTGAGTTCTGACAAATGCCAGTTTATCTGTTTTGCTTACTTTTGTATCTTTGGTATTTAATATAGTATTTAATGTTCATTTTTATGTTTACATTTTTATTTTGTTTCTTTTTGTTTTTACTGCTGGCATGGATAGTGACACATATTTAAAACTGCTGTCTGGATTTTGGGGCAGATCATTTTCTAGTTTGCATTAACTTATTATTAATAGTACTGTATTGCTAACCCTATTTAAAACTTTTGTTAGTAGGTCAACATTCTTAGTATTTCATTATTATTCCATTTCATAGATAAGGGGTTGGAAGTAAGGCTATAGCTTCTTAAAGAAAATGATTAATTTAGAACTTTTTTTCTCATGCTGTATCAGTTCTAAAATATTAATAGCAACTCCTTAGTACCTGACTAGCCCAGATGAAGTATAATTAATATGCAAAACCTTTAAAAAACCTTTAATATGCAAAACCTTTATTCAATCATTCATTCAACCATCAACCTATCCATCCTTTTAGTCAAACATGCAGTAACTGAAGAGGAATTAGAATAAATGAAAATCATCATAAAGAAACAAAAAGTCAACTATTAGATAAACCTTTATGCACATTATATATACTGTATTTAGTATCTTATGATATATTCTCTTATTTACTAATTTTCTAGTTGCATCACTGATGTGTCTTACCATCTCATCTAGATATGTATGTCATATCTAGAAAATTTGCTCTTAAAACTCAAATTAACTGGTGCTGCCCAATACTGATTAGATGGACTGGTTGGGGAATTAGAAAGGAAAGATGTTCAAAGCCTCCACTAGACCTGGCTGCTAAAGCCAGAGTAACTAGTGATGAGTCTTTGGACATGCAAAGGTAGTAACCAAGGGCTGAGAACTAAATTTCTCTTCACCTAAAATGTGGGTGAATTGAGTTGGTGTAGGGGAGACCAAAAGGAAGCCTGAGAAACAGAGGAGAAAGGAGATTTGAGGAGCTTCTAAGAGTGTCAGACAACATTTTGGGAACCTGGAGTGTAGTTGTAAAGAAAAGAGGCTAATGAGAAATTTTCAGAAACAGGGCAGGTGAAGTAGTTTAAGATTTAAGAAAAAGGATGTCTAACATGTAATTTTAGTTGTTGTCATTGCTGTGATGTCAAACCACTCTATCATTTCAAAGAGTTAGAGCTTGCCACATGTTTTCATGGTAGGAGAATTAAAAGAAGGGCTACGTTCCATTGGGGTGTGGGTGTGGATGTGGAGCACTGGGAAGAAAACAGTCAAGGGAGACCAGACGAGACTGGATCTCAACTCTTAAGTTCTTTTGGCCTTTACTGCTCTTAATTGTGTTGTCACACTGCCCTCTAATGGGCTGTCAGTATCTCTCCGGATTCAATTTCTGGCTTCTGAACCATCTGGCTGACTCCACCATCTGCAGACAATTTCCTGCACCTGCTAACAGAGTATGTTAAGCTCGAGGCCTAGGGAGTAGCAAATTGATTAAATCTGTTTACTTTATTATCTTTGCAAAACATGGGCAGTTTCCAAAATATGACAAAGAGGCTTCCCCATCAGAGTAGTATATTTTATATTAATATTAGATCAGCACTCACTGCTGTGATTTGAAGGTATGGATAATGATAATGGCAGCTTGGCTGTGATTGGTGATCAAATGTTGGCATAAAATGATATTGGACACATGCTATAAAAATAGTCTGAATTACCCTTTTCAAGAACTGTTAATTTCTAGTTATTAATTTAATTCAAAATAAACTTCTTCTCATTGGGGATTTTAAGTGAGAACAAAGCCAGTCTACTCCCTGGCTCAGTAATTTGGCAACCACTCTGGTGAGGAGTGCTATGCCAAGGCAGCTTCTTGTGTGTTGGCTGGTTTTGATTGCAAATCCTGGTTGCAACTGAATCAATTCAGAGCTGCTTAAATCCTTGTTATGCCAGACTTTCCAAGTAAAAGAAAAGGAAATGCAAGTCCAGTACACTGGTATTATGTAACAAGCATCCTAGTAGGTAGCTGGGAAAACCAGCTAAATAAGACCACCACTTCTGTCCTTAGTGAGCTCACTATTGACAAAGGGGGCAGGGCATGTATGTTACTGTCATGTCTACAGCTCCTCCTTGGCTTCCAGCAAAATATAGCGGCTGGCTAAGATCAAGGCACCTAATAAGACTGGGTGTGGTACCTTACACCTGTAATCCCAGCCACTTGGGAGGCTGAGGTGGGAGGATCACTCGAGCCTGGGAGTTTGAGACCAGCCTGGGTAACATAGAGAGACCCTGTTTCAAAAAAAAAAAAAAAAAAAAGCCTAATAAGTACTTCATAAATATGTGTTGACTAAATGAGGAAATGAAGGAAGAAACAGGGCAATGTGTGTATATGTGTAGAGGTTGCAAGTATGCCAAATGGCCTCTTTTTTATTTTTTATTTTTCTCAGATAGGGTCTCACTCTGTTGCTCAGGCTGGAGTGCAATGGTGTGATCATAGTTCACTGCAGTCATGAACTCCTGGGCTTAATGATTCTCCTGCCTCAGCCTCCTAAGTAGCTGGGACTACAGGCATATACCACCATGCCCAGCTAATTTTTCTCTTATTTTTTGTAGAAATGGGGTCTTGCTATGTTGCCTGGGCTGGTCTCAAACTCCTGGGCTCAAGTGATTCTCCAGTTTCAGTCTCCCGAGTAGCTGGGACTATAGGCACCACCACTAGGCTAGAAGAGTTTCTAAAAAGGCCTTTTGAGATAATACCTGATAGTGGTTTACTGTGATTCCATAGCAACTCGCTGAATAACACATTATCCTGTTTTAATGAGGAAAGAAATACTTATTGGCTAAATGGCTTTCCCACAGACAAGTGTTCTGAACTTAAAATGTGAAAACCCAAATTGGTTTGCTTTGTTTCCCTCCAGTGAAACACATTGTGCATAGAGTATCCTGCCTTACGTTTTTAAAAAAGTTACCAAATTAGAGCCACTCTTTTTAAGGCCTTATCATTTCCTGTTTCTTTTCCTCTGTGCCTGATAAACTTAATGCTCTAAAGTCTATAGATAGCTCCTCAACAATCCTGCTTACACCTGATTGGTGGTGGTAGTGATAGGAAGACTTTTGAGCACTGGCCATGTGATTCTTTCTCCTTCTGCTAGAAAAAGATGCACATTAGGCCGGGCGCGGTGGCTCACGCCTGTAATCCTAGCTCTCTGGGAGGCTGAGGCGGGCGGATCGCTCGAGTTCAGGAGTTCGAATCCAGCCTGAGCAAGAGCGAGACCCCGTCTCTATTCTAAATAGAAAGCAATTAATTGGCCAACTAAAAATATATAGAAAAAATGAGCCGGGCATGGTGGCACATGCCTGTAGTCCCAGCTACTCGGGAGGCTGAGGCAGAAGGATTGCCTGAGCCCAGGAGTTTGAGGTTGCTGTGAGCTAGGCTGACGCCACGGCACTCACTCTAGCCCAGGCAACAGAGTGAGACTCTGTCTCAAAAAAAAAAAAAAAAAAAAAGATGCACATTAATACAAAGCTCTGGATGTTCCATCCCAAGAGATAACACAATTTCCATGGAAATATATAATGTCATGCAAAATTCTTAACATTGCACTTTCTGGAATATATGTATGCTTGCCCTTCTAATTTTGCCATTAGCAAATAAGAAAAGATCATGTCTACTGTTGCCACAAATAAGGAGAAAACAGTTGTAGTTGCATTGTTTTTGCCCCAGGGCGCCTGGACCCTTTAAAGTAGTTACTAGTTATGCCTGTGAAGCTTCACCACGAGCCTAATCCCTCTTTTTGTCTGCCTTTCTTGTTGGAAGGAGCAGAGACTACTCACAGTTTTCTATTAATATTTAGAAGAGAACAAAAAGCTCCATCAACAGAGGGGTGAGAAGCAAGTGGGTAATATCTCACTATTCTGTAATATTATCTGTGGTAGAAAAATAAGAGACTTGAAATTGAACTCTTTGTTTTTTGGAGATCTGGCTTTTTTTCCCATTTTATCTCTGAAATTTTGTTTCTGAAATTTTTGTTTTTAAAAATAATCAAAAGAGAAGGAGATGTTCACAAAACTTGGCAAGATGTGAAAATACCACCATTGGATCTTCAGGTTTTAGCTTATTTAATTCATACTTCATTCATTTGTTCAAAAATATTTATTAAGTGCCTACTGTTTGTCCTGCTGAACAAATCAAGTCATTTCAGGGCTGCTGTGCACAGCAGTGCAGGTGAATGGTACCCACTGGAGTTGTGTAGTACACAACTTCCACTACTGTAGGTGGTCCTTGTCCTCATGGGGATTTAATCTAGTAACTTCTAGGAGGTCTTTCTTGAACTTCTACCCCTCCCCCTCAGACTGGAAAAAAGTGCTCCTATTATCACTCCATAATACAGTCATAGCATCTACTCATTTATTTATAATGGCGACATCATCTGTCTCCTGTGTTAGATTATAAATTCAGAGGGGACTTAGATTGTGACCATCTTGTTTGTTGCTTTCTAGGGTCTAAGGATACATCAGTAATTAAAAGAGTCAAAAATCCCTGTCCTCTAGGCTCTGATAATCTAGCAAGAGGAGAGAGTACACAAGTTCAATACTAGTGTGTTAGATATGGAAAAAGGGCTCCACATCTACTCTCCATCAAATTGGCTCTGACTG
>VBSM01002616.1:30433912-30449335 GCA_008086735.1 Cheirogaleus medius | reverse complement strand
AGGCAGGAGGATCGCTTGAGCCTAGGAGTTTGAGGTTGCTGTGAACTAGGCTGATGCCAAGGCACTCTAGCTTGGGCAACAAAGTGAGACTGTATCTTAACAACAAAAAAAATTTGGTCTTTCCATTCTACAGATTTACATTTAAGCAAAATTAATTAAATCTGAGCGGAGAGATCAACTTAAACACACGGGACAGCTGAAAACTCCTGAAAATCTTGCTCAGATCTCGGGAATAAAGACAATGTGTTAAAGTTTTGGTTTGAATGTGTTGATTTTTGGTGGGAGTATTAACTCATTTATCTATAATCTCCAAGTGTTAGCATGAGTGACCATCAGGTAGATGAGACTTATTTTAATAGCAACCTAACCAACTAGGTGGGTTTTAGGAGCTATATTTTCCAATAAATGACTCAGTCTCATTCTGAAATGACTAAAGCAGTTCGTATCATTTTATTCACAGTAGAACTCCACTGGAGTCAGGGATGGAGGTCATTTTCTATTCCAAGAATGAAATCTTTAGGTAACATCTCAAGTGCTGTCTGAGCTACCTAATTATCATAACAAGGTAGGGTCTATAATTTCTCTAATTTATAGGTTTCTCTGGTTTCTAGAAGCATTCAGTGAATCACCATGCTGTCAGAGTCCACACAGAACCACTCACAGTGTTGTTCCCATTCATCTTAACATAAGGCTTACTTTTACATTTCAAGTATTTTTATATTTTCACGATGTAGTAGGCTGTGGCATGTTAAGTGTCAGGTGGAAGTTCTACAACCAATCACAAAATACCTGTAATCTGTGCATTTCATTTCTGGAGTAAACTTGGTCACACAAATGTCTCTTGCATTTTATTGCCTCACAAGTGAAACCAGCATATTTTTGGCAAACCTGGACCAGTGTGATCTGCTGTGCCTGACTCCGGGCGCCCCTCTCTGGCTGCTTCTCTAACTTGCCCAGCCATGCAGGGTCGGGCATCAGGCAAGCCTGGCTGCTGACCAGGATAGGGCCCTGTGCCACAGTAGTGCCCCAGGCTGCTGTGCCACAGAGCCCATATACCTATTTTTTTTTAATTAATGAAACATGAATGAACAAGAGAACAGAAAAAAGTTTTTTTATGACCCCTTTATTTTCTATCCAAGATAATGTGAAATGAAATTGAAATATTACCTGAATTGCTTACAGTCCTGTATTGCAGACTTGAGTATAGTACTTTGAACTTTCCAGCAGAGCTGGACACTAAGCTAATATAGACCACTTGTATAGACGGGGAGGGTGGACATGGGAGTTAGTCTATAACCTATTTTCAATCTGTGTGGCTGTACCAAATGTCTCCTTGGGGTATGGGAGGGAAGGAGAAATGTTCTAATCCCTTTTATTACCTCTTCAATGTGAGATCCAATACCACATTTGAGGCATTCAAAAATTATTTTGACACATTTTCAATAATATTATGAACATTGTTATACCTGCCTCCCAGGTTAAGAAATAAAACATTACCCAGTTGAATTTTTCTCCTTCCCAGAGAGAACCACTTTCTTGAATTTGGTGTTTATCATTCCCCATGTACTTCATAATATATACAGTACATAAGTAGGTAATCTAAACAATATATAATATTGTCTTAAACTTGAAGTAAGTGTGTCATGCAATATATGTTCCTCTCCATTGTTTTTTTAACAGTCATTATATAAATATGTGAAATTTATTCATATACACACACATATTCCTAATTTGTTCATTTACACTGCTATATAATGGTCCATTATAGGAATATATCACCATTTATCCTCTTGTTGAGGAACACTTTTGTTTTCCTCATTGTTTGCTGTAGAGTTTTAGTAAACAATAGTAATGGGAAAATTTCTATAAATGTCTCATTGTACATGTTTGAGAATTTCTCTAAAGTATAAAGGAGTAGAATGCTAGACTGTAGGATATATTTATTTTTATTTTCACTGGATATTGCTACTTGCTTCTCAGGATGGTTGTAACCATTTACATTCCCTCCAACAGAGAGAAGTTTGTTTATGTCTGTATTTGGTATTGTCACATGTTAAATTTATGGTATCTCATTGTGGTTTCTATTACATCCCCCAATTACTAGTGAATTTGAGCATCTTATCATGTTTTTTGGCCCTTAATGGTTCTGTTTTTGAGTTTCTGCTCATATCTCTGCACATTATTTTCTATTAGGTTATTCATTTTTTTCTTATTTATTTGTAGGAGTTATTTATACATTTTGGGTACTAATTCTTTGTCAGTTATATGGATCACAAATGTTTTTTCCCTATTTTTTTTTTTTTTTTTTTTTTTTTTTTTTTTTTTTTGAGACAGAGTCTTACTTTGTTGCCCAGGCTAGGGTGAGTGCCGTGGCATCAGCCTAGCTCACAGCAACCTCAAACTCCTGGGCTCAAGCAATCCTTCTGCCTCAGCCTCCCGAGTAGCTGGGACTACAGGCATGCGCCACCATGCCCGGCTAATTTTTTCTATATATTTTTTAGTTGGCCAATTAATTTCTTTCTATTTTTTAGTAGAGACGGGGTCTCGCTCTTGGTCAGGCTGGTTTTGAACTCCTGACCTTGAGCTATCCACCCGCCTCGGCCTCCCAGAGTGCTAGGATTACAGGCGTGAGCCACCGCGCCGGCCTATTTTTTCTATTAATATAAAGAAAAGAAATTTTAATTTTATTATAGTTGAATTATCAATCTTTTCATCTATGGTTTGTATATTTTATGTATTTAAGAAATCATTCTCCTTTATTTTGTTTTTTAACAGCTTTATCGAGATATAATTTATATACCGTAATGTTCACCTATTTGAAATGTGTAATTCAATGTTTTTTAGGATATTTGTGCAGTTGCACAACTGTTACCATAAACTAATTTTAAAATATATCATCTCCCAGAAAGAACCTTTGTATCCATTCATATCCATCCCCATTCCCCTCTGTCCCAGCCATCCACACAGCCACATAATCTACTTTGTGTCTATAGATTTGGCTATTCTGGACATTTCATATAAACAGGATCAAATAATATTTGGTCTTTTGTGACTGACTTCTTTCACTTAGCAGAAGGATTTTAGGTTCATCCATGTTATAGCATGTATCAGTACCTTATTCCTTTTTGACCGAGTAATGTAACTTATAAGATTAAACATTAGTGTCAGTATTTCTAGGTAGGTTAAATGTACATATTAGGGATTCTGGGAAGATAACAGCACTGGTAGAATAGTTTCCTAAATATCTATATGACTTTCACCTAAAAACAGAACAAATAGAATAGGAAAACCAAAAACACATGGATAGCATGTACAAGAAAAGTAGTTGACTATATGCCAGCAGCTTGGGGACAAACCGTGAAGTGCTCCAGGGCCTGTGTGTTTTTATAATCTATTAATTTATTGGGGGAAGCAGTGGAACATCTGAATTGAAAAATACCCAAAGACAGTCAATCCCTGGAAAGCTTGGAGGACCAGTTTAAGATTACCAGCTGAAATTTGGAAGGGTTTTGCACACACTGATAATGAGTGAGTGAAAGAGGTCTATTGTAAAGTCTGAAGGGACTGGAGCCCCTTTATGAAACTTTTAAAACTAACCAACCAAAGCTTCAAGGACCACATCTTTTTTTTTTTTTTTTTTTTTGAGACAGAGTCTTACTCTGTTGCCCAGGCTAGAGTGCCGTGGCGTCAGCCTAGCTCACAGCAACCTCAAACACCTGGGCTCAAGCGATCCTTCTGCCTCAGCCTCCTGAGTAGCTGGGACTACAGGCATGCGCCACCATACCCGGCTAATTTTTTCTATATATTTTTAGTTGTCCAGCTAATTTCTTTCTATGTAAAGTAGAGATGGGGTCTCGCTCTTGCTCAGGCTGGTTTCGAACTCTTGACCTAGAGCGATCCGTCCACCTCGGCCTCCCAGAGTGTTAGGATTACAGGCGTGAGCCACCGCGCCTGGTCTAGAACCACATTCTTGTAGGACCAATTCTTAGAATGAGAAAGAACTGAGAATACAACTGAGTATTGAGTATTCCCTGAAGAATATAGACAAAGGAAACAGAAGGTCCAGCTAAAAATAGGGGAAATAAAGAGAGCCAAGATACCTCAGAAAGCAAGAAACTGTATTTTGAACACTATGTGAAAAGAACAAAAATGAGTTTTAAGTGTGGAGTTAGAATAGCTATTCTTAACCAAGCCTTCAGAAATCAGCAGTATGAAATAATTGTCAAATCTCATATAAAATTTTTAAAGAAAAACAAGACCCTTATAGAAAATGAAAGCACATGAGAAAGACATGCCCACAAAACAGATGAAAACTATGAGATATTAAGGCAAAAGACATTATGAGGATAACATGGCATTTCAAAAAATCAAATTTGCAAAAGAAAAATTTAAAAATTAGATGGTAGAACTCAGTAAGGTATTAGAAATAAAATTTATTTTGGAAATGACCCAAAGTAGAAGGAACACAAGCATAAATAAATATAACAAATAATACCTTAAGAGGAAAAGAAGTTGAAAAGGAGAAAGACATTAAAAATAAAAAAGATAAGGCCAGGCATGGTGGCTCATGCCTGTAACTTCAGCACATTGGAGGCCGAGAAGGGAGGATTGCTTGAGTCCAGGAGTTCGAGACCAGCCTGAGGAACATAGCAAGACCCACCCTGTGTCTACAAAAAATAAAAAAATTAGCCAGTCATGATGGTATATGCCTGTAGTCTCAGCTACTTGGGAAGCTGAGGTAGAAGGATTGCGTGAGCCCAGGAATTCTAGGCTGCAGTGAGCTATGATTGGCCCCTGCGCTCCAGCTTGGGTGACAGAGTAAGACCCTGTCTCTAAAAAACAAACAAATGAAAAAAAAATATGAAAGATGTGTAAAAAGAATTTGATAGAAATTGACATATTGGAAATAGGCAAGGAAGATCTAACATGTATAATAGGAGTCCCCAAAGAAGAAAACCATAGCCAGGGAACAGAACAGATCCTAAAAATTACATTTTGAGACAATTGTAATGAATTAAAAACAGATTTGGAAGTACATTTTGGAAGAGCCCAGCACACACCTGAGAACACTGACACAAATACCAACACTGAGACATAGTCTAGAAAAATTATTGAACTTTAAAGAAAAAATAAACATCTTTCAGACATGTAGGCAGAAGTCACAAAGTCCCTTTTAAGTGAAGGAAAGTCAGATTATCACCATTCTTTTCGCCAGCAATACTTTGAGAGATAAGACTATGGAATATTCCATATTTAAGATAGTCAAGAAAGTATGAGCCAAATATTTTATATATAACCGAACTGATTTTCAAGTATAAAGGTCACAAACTGTTATCAGTATGCTAGAACGTGAAGAATATTGTTCTCATTAGCCCTTCCTGACTAATCTACTGGAGAACAAGCTTCAGAGAGTCAAAATGACTAGAGACCATTAATTTAAAGACTTGTTGGGTGCTCGCTTCGGCAGCACATATACTAAAATTGGAACGATACAGAGAAGATTAGCATGGCCCCTGCGCAAGGATGACACGCAAATTCGTGAAGCGTTAAAAAAAAAAAATAAATAAATAAATAAAGACTTGTTGGTCTGTATTGCACATATACTAAGACCAAATGAGGGGTTAAAAGGAGAAATTATGCTCTGTAAAGGGGTGAGAAGGAGAATGGAGGAATCATATGCAAAACTATTTTCAGTAATCATGTTGGTGGTGGTAGTATTGGTATTATTTTAGGAATATGTGTGTAATATGAAATGAAAAGCAAATAAGTAATTGTGTTACTCTAATTGTGTCACAAACTGTCATTGAAAACCACGATTCTTCATGTAGAAGAAAAAGATGACTGATAAGAGGTGTATGTTTGTGTATGGAGTGGGAAGGGAGTGTTGGTAGCTGAGTTAGAGAAATAAACTAAAAACATTCAACTCAAAGAGGTTTTAAAAAGAACAGATAAACCATCCTTTCACCAGGAAAAAAAGAGACCCCCAGAAGAGAAATTAACAATACAAAAAAAATTACAAAGCAAAACTGATGAAAGACAGATTTGACCAATAAAACAATGTAATAATTGGAAAGTGCAGTCAGAACAAAGAACAAAAAGAAAATATTGGGACTAAGAAAAATTAACAAGTTCTAAGAATATGTGAGTAGTTAATCCTATACATTTGAAAATCAAAGAAAATTAGATGTTATTTTATGGATGGGTTTTGTCAAACACAAAGAACAGGAAATTTCTTTTTACTTTTTTTTTTTTTTTTTGGACACAGAGTCTCGCTCTGTTCGCCTGGGCTAGAGTGCAGTGGGGTCATCATAGCTCACTGCAACCTCAAACTCCTGGGCTCAAGCGATCCTTTTCCCTCAGCCTAAGCCTCAGCCTCCCAAGTAGCTGAGACTACAGGCGTGTGCTACCACGCCGGCTAATTTTTCTATTCTTTGTAGAGACAGGGGCTCAGCATTGCTCAGGCTGATCTCGAACTCCTGAGGCCTCAAGCGATCCTTCCCCACAGCCTCCCAAAGTGCTAGGATTTATAGGCGTGAGCCACTGTGCCCAGCTAGAACAGGAAATTGCTATGTTGTTTTAATTATTTCAGAGAAACGAAATGATAGAAAATTCCTCATTTTATTTAATGAGAGGGGTAAATCTGGGTACTAAAAACTAGCAATACCAAAAAGTACAGTTTCACAGATGTGTCACATAATCTTCAATTTAACCCTCCAGATCCACTCAACATTCCTGTTCTCCATCATAGGGGACCTTTCTGAACAACATGAATGGTTCCCTATGTCCCCTGCCTTCTATTAATAATTGGATTTGGAAATGGGGATCCCTGGCAAGGAATTGGAGGAAGGAAAAGATAAAAGTCCCGATATTTATTCCTTTCTCACACTTCCTGTGTGTGGAAACCTTGGGCTGATTGTGTCACTTTTCTTAAAGTCTTGGCCCTTCCTTAGGGGCTTAGGGGTGTTAAGAGTTTCTCTCTTGTTACTAGCCTGGGTAACTGCACTATCCCTTGTGGTTCCCCTAAGCCTTACCCCACAACTTTGTAAATAGTCTCCTTGTAAATAAACCCTCCTTAAATTAACCTAATTTGAGTGGGCCATCTGCTTCCTGTACATCCTGTTTGATACAGCAGATGAAATTAGAATTTTTGCATTTGTAGAAAATATTAAATTAAAAGATGTACTAGTTTTGACTAAGGAAAACAGTACAGAAAAAATATACTGTATAAAAATACAGTATATTGCAAAGATAAGAAAAACAGCACATTTAGAAATATTTAAACTGTAATAGAGACCATATGCATTAAAATGTATAATAGAGGTTTACATATTATTTGATTACTGTATATTAGATAGTAGTATTGTATCTGTGTTAAATTTCCTGAATGTGATCATTGTATTGTGGTTTTATATATATAGAAGAATGCCCTTGTTCTTAGTAGATTCATGCCACAATATTTAGAGTAGACAGCAAAAGAAAAAAGTGTGTATGTGTAAGGAAAGATGTAAATAAAGCAAATGTGTCAATGTTAATAAGTGGTGACTTGATGTTAATATATGAATATTCACTGTTACTGTTATTGCAACTTTTTTGTAGTGTTGAAAACTTCAAAATAAAAAGTTGGGGGAAAACACTGAAACCAAAAAAAATGAAATACTTACGGATAAACAGCTTTATTAAAAATTAAGAAATACATACAATAAAACATATAAAATACTAGTATTTGAGCAATCATTAAGGAGAAATACAGAGAGCCCTTAAACAAAAAAATGCTTGACATCAATAATAAAGGAACGCAAATTTAAATTAGCTGTCAGTGTTCATCTATCAAAGTTGCAAAGATTTAAAAAGTGATAATGCCCAATACTGACGAGGATGCAGCAAATTGAACAAACTTTAGACAAACTTTTGGAAGTATAGCTTGGTGCCATCTTGTGTACAATCTGGCAGTATCTATAAATGCTTTAAGTCTGTATGTTTTTTAATCAGCAGCAATTTAATTTAAATGAACTAAATCTAATAAGGTAATAGGATGAGAGAGTAAGGCTATAGATACAGAAGTATGTTCATTGCAACGTTGTTAATAATAGCAAAAACCAAAAAACCACTTAAATGTCCATCAGTTGGGGGTTTGGTTTTATACACAGTAGACTACTGTTTAACTATTATTATCATTATTTTTTAAAGAGACAGGGTCATGCTCTGTTGCCTAGGTTGGACTGCACTGTGGATTATAGCAGTCCTGTAACTTCCTGGGCTCAAGCAATCTGCCCAACTCAGCCTCCCCAGTAGCTGGGACTACAGGCACATGCCACCACACTTGGCTAATTTTTAAATTTTTTGTAGAGATGTTACCCAGGCTGGTCTCAAACTCCTGGCTTCAAGCGATCCTCCTGCCTCAACCTCCCAAGGTGGTGGGATTACAATGTGTGAGCCACCATGCCCAAGTCTTGTTTGACTGTTAAACACAGAAGTTAATATTTTGATATGGAATGATATTCCTGATCATTACATTAAAAATAAAAGTAGGTTAGAGAAAAATATATATAGTACTATCCCATTGAAAGCATTTACATATAATAGGCATGATTTTATGTATATTAATATTAATGTAGGTTTTGAAACCTGGTTGAGAGAGCTTCAAAAAGGTAGGAAAATTGTGGGAGTGTGGGGCTTTTATTTTTGTTTTTGGATTTTTTCCTAAAGAAATAAAGATCATGTAATAGAAAAATATAACTAAATTTCATTTTTTAAAGTCTGCACTAATTTTTCCTTTAAATATGTAAATTTTTTTGTATGTTGCTTTGTTAGTATAGTTTACTGAGTTAACAAAAAATCTGTTAAGAAACTCATTTTGCTCTTGTATATTCTGTTTTCAGAGCAGTGGAAAGAGCTCAGTGCTAGAAAGCCTAGTGGGGAGGGACCTGCTTCCCAGAGGTACTGGTATTGTCACCCGGAGACCTCTCATTCTGCAGCTGGTCCATGTTTCACCAGAGGATAAACGAAAAACAACAGGAGAAGAAAATGGTAAATTTCAGAATTGGGATAAGAATTATTTTACAATTCTATGTTTTGCTCTGTTCTTAAAAAGATATTAAGTGATTAGACAATTAGAAATCAGTAGCTGTAGCAAAATCAGAAGTCCTGTGAAGAGAAGTACGCATCTTCCTTAACGTAAAAAAAGTAATTTTTTTGAAAGGCCATGAGTAAAGTTGTTGGAGATAGTCATTTTTGAGTAATTCCACTTAGTAAGCTATTATTAATGCTGTTTAATGGAGGATCCAGTGAAACACTCAGTAAAAAGGAATCAGTTAAAGAAAGTTTTTAAGTGTCTTTTGGAGTGCTTTAAAGTTTTTTTTCCCCCCTGGTATTTAAAATACTGATTTGCATTGATTTAGAACTTAAGTCATTTAGAATCTAGTTGAAATATTTTATTTTAAATAAAATTAAAATGACTTTGTGTTTTAGCTTAGCAATGTTATTTTACCTTCTCTTCTCCTGGTCTTCCCAGGTAATTTTGATTCTTTTGCTCTTCAGTCTAAGATGAATATTATTTATAGGAAGAGTTTTAATTTTAAACTTACTATTTTTTTTTCTGAGACAGAGTCTTACTCTGTTGTTCAGGGTAGAGTGCAGTGGCATCATCGCAGCTCACAGCAACCTCAAATGCCTGGGCTCAAGCAATCCTCCTGCCTCAGCCTCCTGAGTAGCTGGGACTACAGGCCCACACCACCACATTTTTCTATTTTTTGTAGAGATGGGGTCTTGCTATGTTGCTCAGGCTGATTTCGAACTCCTGGCCTTAAGCGATCCTTCTGCCTTGTCCTCTCAAAGTGCTAGGATTACAGGTGTGAGCCACTGTGCCTAGGCTTCAATTTCTAAATTATTAGTTTTTTTCTTCTTCTCTTGCTAGAGTTTATCTGTATAGCACATACTATTTTGATTTTAAAATACTTAAACCCCCCACCTTCCACCCCCCACCATGTTCAGGATTAGTTTACAGCTAAACTCAGGCTATCTCTTTAATGGACTATATCAATAGTAAATGTGTAGTATTAAAATAAGAAAATATGCATTGTCCTTTTCAGCAATTCTTTTTTGGTTAAATTGAAAATATTTTAAGGAATGCTGTTTGTGACTATCAGCAGATTTTAAGTTACTTATTAAATGTGTATCCTGTATTAATCATATTTAAATTAGTGAGGTTTGAAATGTTTGATGAGAGTAATGTATTTCATCTTCCTGTTTAGTTCTATGTTTGGCTCAGACCTCCTATCCTATTTATAAAAGTCTGTAAAATGTCTCTAATTATTAAATTACTTTTGCAGCAGAATACCATGTCTGTTTCTTATCTTCAGAAGTCTGTTTTCAATGCAGTTTCATTCTACTTATATTCTGATTTAAGATGGGATGATAGTATTGATGAAATTGAAGTTACTTTAATTTCTGCATCTGATTTCCTCTTTATTTATAGGAGCTGTTCGTGGTGATGACTTAATTTTTTTTTTAAAGGGGGAAAACGTATCATGAGCATCTACTAGTGACTCTGAAATGTTAATCACTGGAACAAGTTAATGAAGTTGGAGATATTAATAAGTAATATTTTTGGATAGACTGCCAGTGGATATGTGGGAACTTTTTAATTATATTAGGTAGCTCTTGGTGTGATATTCATCATTTTGCATTTCTGTAATATTTCTTTACTATTGAAATTCTGAACCTTGAATTTAATCATCTTGGATTGACCTATGATTCAGCTTCAAATATGTAGAATAATACTTTTTAAATTTCATCCTCACTAACTGATTTCATCAAACAGATTTACCAAACACCTGAAACCAAGACTTTAAGAAACTGTATGGCATTAGGTCTCTTTATTTTAACTTGTCATTTTCTTCAGTCACCTTGAAAAGGCAGATGATATCCTGCCTCTCAGAAACTATTTGTAAATGTGGGTATTGTTTCCTTAGATAAAATTTTGCTTGTTAGAAAAGGGTATACATTCAGCTATAGAAGTGTCAGCTCCTTGGTATCTCTTTGCTTGTATATCCACTATGTTTTGTTGATGTCTCTTTTTGGTGGTTGGTCAGTAAATCAGCTTATCTTTACCTATATATATATTTTTTCCAAGCTTAGTGCTTATTTTTTATATATAAATTTAAAAACTCACTTAAAATGACAGCTCAGCTACTCAGAACATAAAAGAGATTTCATAAATTTGAGTACTAAATTTTAGGTGTCCTACTCTAAGATTGTTCCTTAGCTTCTCATCAGAGCCTCTTCATCCTTGGGATAAAAAGTTCTAGCTTATCATAAATCATTGTAACCCAGAGGAAATTAGAAAGCATGAAGCAGATAAACATATATTAATAATTACTTAGAAAAGAATGAACTACCTGGCAGCTTGACAGTGAGAGAGGAGAAAGAGAGGAAAACATAACCAGACAGAAGAACTTTCAAAAAAGAAAAAAATCAGTCCCTCCATTTTGTATAGGGATATAACCCATGAGTGCTTTGTTATGTAAACAAAGTCCTAAATTATGAATAATAAGTTAAGAGTCGTGCATTCTAAGATGACATGGAGAAGTGTAATCTGTTTTAGATACAGATCCATCAAAACTGGCTAAAATAAGATATTTTAGTGTTTGATATGTGTAATTGAATTATCAGGAAAATTTATTTAGCATGTAATTCTTCATTCTGCCAACTATGTGGGATAATTGAGGTGTCAATATGTAGATTTATGGTGTTCTCACCTTGTCCCCTCCTACTTCTGCCAATGAATGTAAAAAAAAAATTTCTGCGAAATTCCTATTAAAAACAAAACTAAGGCTGGGCACAGTGGCTCATACCTGTAATCCCAGCACTTTGGGTGGCTGAGGCAGGAGGATTGCTTGAGGCCAGGAGTACAAGACCAGCCTGGGCAATACAGTGAGACCCCCGTCTCTACAAAAAAATTAGCAGGGCGTGGTGGCATACACCTGTAGTCCCAGTGACTCTGGAAGCTGAGGCCAGGAGATTGCTTGAGCCTAGGAGTTTCAGGTTATAGTGAGCTATGACCATGCCACTGTACTCTAGCCTGGACAACAGTAAGACCATGTCCCCCTGCAAAAATAAATAAAGTAACCCCTCCCCAAAACTATGTTTTAGAGTGGGGTAGTAGTTTAGTTTGAATTTTGAACTCTACTGTTATCTTTCATATATTTGTAAGAAATAAGTCAAGCTTTTTCTCAGATTTCTTTTTAGACAAAGTCCAAAAATAGCATGCTGATTAAAGACAAAAATTGTACTATACATTATACCTGTGAACAGTGTTAGTTGAAACCTGGAAATTTATAAGAATAGAATTTATTTTGAGGAGAGAAAAGTTGTTAAACTAAAGCAAAAGTTTTTTCATTTGTTTTCCTTTTTTAAATATATATGCTTCATAGAATAATGCTTAAAAATCTGGGTATAATTTGAATTTTTATCCCCACTTAGTTAAATTACTTGTAAAAGCATTAGTTGCTTCCAAAATGCAGTAAAATTATACATAAGAATTAAAAGAAAATGGTAGGATCAATCTTTCTGCATAAAGGGCTATGATACAAATAGTAGTCTCCCTTTGAATTGAGTCCATGAAGGTGTAAAGTTAACTTTTTGTGGTGTACTCTCTAATTCCATATATATTTCAAAGAAAATCTCCTTATAAAGCTCAGTCTTAGCTAATGGGGCAAATACTTGTGTATATTTATTAACTCTTGAAAGATTTGAAAGATGTATTTAGTATATTTTGTAGATCCTTTTATTTTAATCAGGCAATTTATCTTTTCCCATAGTAGGTTATTAGATATCCCAGGCAAATTTTTGAATAGTGGATTAATTGTAAACCATTTTTGTCAGAATTAGAAACAATGGTGACATAACTAATTGTAACAGGAAATTTGTTTTTTAAAAATAAATTATGGCACACAATACACTTTGTGCTTCTATCACTTAAAATATTATATACATCCCTCTAATTCAAGCTGAAAATTCTGAATAATTGAATGCTATTTGCATTTGAAATGTGATCAGGTTTCTGCACATTTGATTTTTTTAAAAAGGTTCAAAATTTTAGGGATAAGCACTAAACTTATTCTGTGCTGTTTCTCTTTAAATACAGACCCTGCTACATGGAAAAACTCAAGACACCTTTCTAAAGGTTTCCTTTTTCCATTTATTTTTGGCCCTTTTTCTTTTATGCCTGCATGTGTGCTTATGTACTCTTACAGGCTGTGTGCATTTTTTTTCCTTCCATTTTTATTTGCCTATCCACGTTGATTGCAGGTTTTAGTGGTTCTTGTTCATTTTTTTTTTGGCATTGTATCAAAATGCAAGCTTTTTTGGTCATGAATGTAATTTATTTTAGTTTTATTTTTAAACACATGCTTGTGAAGCTAGGCCTCTTTTATATATTAAGGTAAATTAAAAACACTCCTTTAGTATGTAGTACCTGCCTTTGTGAGTTCTGTTCACCTAGATTACTCCAGTCCTCCAATGAGACTTCTTGGAAGAAGGTACTAAGCTTCAAGTAGGTGAGCATTTTACTTGGTAAAAGGATCCAGTTTCATTTACCTTTATTCCACCAAAGATTCGATCCACCTTTTCCTCAATAAATATTTATCTGAATATCTTAGAGTCATTTTTATTTTGATTTCAGGTGGCCAATATGCATTATTCAATAAACTTAATCATTAAATTATTGTCAAGGTCTCTGAATTTGGCCAAAGCAACACAGCTGTGCTTGGGGGAGGTAAAGTTAGATTACCTTTCTACAATTAAACATTTCTAGTTTCTCTGGGATAAATAGAACAAAACTTGCTGTCCAAGTTTTAGACTATTTCACACAGTGCAAATAGTGAATATATTTTCCTTTTCGCAGCAAATGCAAGAGGAACAGACCTATGACTGGAAACTAATGGAGAGTAGGGTAAATCCATACAATGCAGGGTTTTGGTTGTTTTTTTTTTTTTTTTTTACTGTTCCTCTTTTTTCTTTCTTTTCTACCTCCAGTTCTAAGGGAAAACACGGTCTTCACCCTGGGGGGAAAAATCACCTTTAAAGTGTATGTAAATTTACAAAGCAGCTAGCTACATAATACTGAAAGAGCTCTTTAAAGGAATAGCAAGTTGTGACTTTATAGGTAATAAAGAAAAGCTGAAAAATTCGCTGTTTCATTCACATATTGCAAATTTTTACCTTGAGTTATATATGCAAATCTGTTATACAAGCTTTTTGCATTACTCAGAATTCTTAATTTTTCTTCTTAGCCATTAACTTAATTGAGTACTTCTATTAGAAAAAATTGCTTTTATGTGTATGATGTTTAAAAAGAAAGAATATACCTTTTACTGTAATATAATTACATATAAAACATGAAGAGAAGTAAACAATTTATTTGTAAAATCTAGATTTCGAATGGTGAGAAGACCTATGAGCAACTCTACCTAAAGTTAATCATGTTTTTGAAATACATAATAGAATTTTTAAAATGTGAAAAATATAATTTAGCAGACCTTAAAACACTTGTTAACATGTAGTTAATGGCAAAATAGAAACAAATAACAGTTTATTATGTTGCCTTTTTTAATTCCTAACTAAAGATAAAAAGTGACTTCCATAGTTTCCAATAAATGAGTTTTTCTTTTTCTAGGGGTGGATGCAGAAGAATGGGGTAAATTTCTTCACACCAAAAATAAGGTAATCACACACGAATATAATGAAGAAATAATATGTTGAAAATAATATTTTGTACAAGTAGTTGGTAACTTAGTTTCTTATCATTGGCAATGTGTTATGTTATTTTGAAGCAACTGTTCCTTGTAAGATATTCATACATCTTATCTCAGTAACATTTCTAACCATAATAGTTGATTTGGAAAACACTTGAAGTTGAGCCCAATTCTCTCCAATTTGGTTATTCTTAACTGTTGTGGGATCAGGCAGCTTTGCTCATAAAAACTACAAATTCTTAGCTCAGAAAAATACATGTATACATTATAATTTGTTTACTAATTCTCTGAAGCAAATCCATAGACATCCTTGAAATATATGGACAATCCCTCAACCTAAAAATTTTGATCTTATTTTGAATATTGTGCTTTTCATTTCAATAATTTTTAGCTTTACACAGATTTTGATGAAATTCGACAAGAAATTGAAAACGAAACAGAAAGAATTTCAGGAAATAATAAGGTAGGCATCTTTTTAGAGCTGGCATAAACATGAGTAAATGTATCATTGAAGTGTTCTGTATATAATGTGTGAAGGGCATTGTAAAATTCATAGTCTTGGTCTTTGAAACAAATATTTTCACACATACATAGAAACTTTGCTTAAAAACTCTTGTTTCTGCCGGGCGCGGTGGCTCACGCCTGTAATCCTAGCACTCTGGGAGGCCGA
>VBSM01002616.1:30403037-30421297 GCA_008086735.1 Cheirogaleus medius | reverse complement strand
TTTTTTCATATGTTTGTTGGCCATTATTCTATCTTCTTTTGAAAACTTTCTGTTTATGTCCTTTGCCCACTTTTTGATAGGGTTATTTGATTTTTCCTTTGCTGATTTTCCTGAGTTCTAAATAGATTCTAGTTATCAGCCCTTTGTCGGATGTGTAGCTTGCGAAAATTTTCTCCCATTCTGTGGGTTGTCTGTTTGCTCTATTGACAGTGTCTTTGGCTGTGCAGAAGCTTTTTAATTTGATCAGGTCTCATTTGTTTATTTTTGTTGCTACTGTGATTGCCTTTGGGGTCTTCTTCATAAATTCTTTGCCTAGGCCAATGTCTAGAAGAGTATTTCCAATGTTTTCCTCCAGAATTCTAATAGTTTCACACCTAAGGTTCAAGTCTGTTACCCAGCGTGAGTTGATTTTTGTGAGAGGTGAAAGGTGTGGGTCCTGCAGGTAGTCTTTCATATGAGTTAACTTCATAGAGAAAGTATTTAACAGACTAATTATTGAATTGGTATTATATATATGGCATATTGAGGGAAATAAAGATTACTATAATGGGCCTTTAAGGAGTTTAGTGAGTAAAGTAGGTCAAGGCAATATGAGGCATGATTAGGTGGCAAAAGTATAATTGTTTTATTTGAACATTTCTTATTGTTAAATATAATACATATCCAGAAAAGTGCATATAACATATATGGACTGTTTTATAAATAGTTAATAGATTAATTATCTGTGTCTACCTAATCAAGCTTTTAGGACATTGAGGAGAGACCATTTACATTTCTTTCAGGGATTGGGAGAACTTTAGTTATTTAGAGAAGGGAAGGCTGGAGGCAGAGAGACCAATTACCGGTAATTTTAACTATATTTAAGTGCACAGTTCAGTGGCATTAATTTGTGCAACCATCACTAGTATCTATATGCAAAATTTTTTACCACCTCAACAGAAACTCTGTACCTATCAAGCAATTAGTTATTCCCCGTGCCTCTCTCCCCTAGCCCCAGTAGCCTCTAATTTACTTTCTGTCTCTATGAATTTGCCTATTCTAGATATTTCATGTAAGTGGAATCACAGTATTTGCCCTTTTTTGCTTATTTCAGTTAGCATAATGTTGGACTAGTACCTTTTGTCTGTACTACTATAAAAAAGTTTTGGATAGTGGTGGTAAAAATAGAGAGGAAGGGATGATTTGGGGAAACATCCATGAAGATATTTGTAGAATTCAACTGGACTTGAATCAAAAAAAAGCACTAGGGTTTTTAGTTATCAAACAAGATAGGAAACACAGGTGATTAGTACGTAGGTCAAGAGATTTAGTTTGTCTAAAGCAGGTAGATGACAGCCCACCAGATAAGAATGATTTTTACATTGGAAAAGTTACAATGTAAGTTTACACTGTAAAAGTTACAATGTAAGTTTACATTGTAAATGTAAAAATGAAAAAAAATTCAAAGAAGAGTATTTCATGACATGAAAATTATATAAAATATAAAATTCAGTATGCATAAGTTTTATTGGAACACAGCTGTGCTTATTTGTTTACATATTATCTATGCTGCTTTTGTTGAATACTTACAAAAGAGACCGTATGGCCTGCAAAGCCTAAAATATTTACTATCTGGCTCTTTACAGAGAAAGTTTGCTGACCTTTACTTTAGATTGTTAATCAACAGAAATGAATAAGGCACTGTTTCTTGTCCTTAAGGAGCTCATAGTCCAGTTGAAGAAAACTAGAGCAGAGGAAAGGTGTTCAGCAATTCTTATTAGTTAACTGATGTTTTATGTCACAACAGTTACTATATATGCAAGTATATACTTGTACCTTTCATGAAATGACTCCTAGTTGAGAGCACATGAAATGTGAATGGACTAAATGTGTGTATCTGAGGTTTTCTCAGGAAATGAGATGAGCTTAAAGCTAATAGACTTCTAACTTTTAGCTACTTTCCCTTTTAGTAATGCTAGAAACCATATACTTCATTGCCTTTCAGATGTGGTGGTGCTAGAATTTGTTATATTTTCCATGAGACTTTTGGACGAACCTTAGAATCTGTTGACCCACTTGGTGGCCTTAACACTATTGACATTTTGACTGCCATTAGAAATGCTACCGTAAGTATGCTTAAATTTTGGACTTTTAAAAAATGAGGTTAAAGCTTCATTTTCTTACCCATATATCTTTTTAAATGTAAAGTTTGTTATTTTGCCCTCATACTTGAAATTAAGCACTTTTTATGAAAATTACCAAAAATGTGATTTATTTTTTAACCTTTGGGAAGAACTGAAATTACATGTACCTATAGTAAGAGCTCTAAGTTTTATTTTTTCAGGGTCCTCGTCCCGCTTTGTTTGTGCCTGAGGTTTCATTTGAGTTACTGGTCAAGCGGCAAATTAAACGTCTAGAAGAGCCCAGCCTCCGTTGTGTGGAACTGGTTCATGAGGAAATGCAAAGGATCATTCAGCACTGTAGCAACTACAGTACACAGGTACTGAGAGAAATGTAACTACAAACTTCAGATTAACTAGTAAAGGACATGAGGTGGTTGCACAGGGTGGGAGGAAATGGGTAAGATGGGCTAAAAGTTAAAACCTCCAGTTCCCTTACTAAAAGTGACTCGAGATAGTATTCTTAAATGAAACTTCCAAAGCTAATTCAGAATTTCAGTCATCATTAAGTGAAATAAATTGACATTTTTCTTTCCTCCATCATTTATAGGAATTGTTACGGTTTCCTAAACTTCATGATGCCATAGTTGAAGTAGTGACTTGTCTTCTTCGTAAAAGGTTGCCTGTAACAAATGAAATGGTGAGCTACTATGTCACAAATCATCATTGTGATCACTATTAGTAAAAGTTTAAATTTTTGTTTGGCTGCTTTTTTATACAGCATTAAATGATTATTTTAGAGTTTAGGCATAATGTTTCCCAGTGTATTGGGAGGACGTGAGTTTCAGTCTTATTTCAAAGGAAAATTTTCAATAATTCTGGTATAAAGTATATTTTTCTTCATATTTTAATCATTGTTAGCCTGCAACCACAGGTTTTCATGAGACTGGAATTATTGTTAAGGGTTGTGAATAGTTTTGCTATGTTATATAGTATACTGATCTTAATGGAAAATTAATTCTATCTTTAGCTTTGGTAAACTGAGCCTTTACAGCATGCTTTTACTTTATGAAGTACATCAGGGTAATCTGGCCATTGCTACAGCTTGCTTGTTTAGATGACCTAAACTATAATGTAGTTGTTTGCTACTATTCTGTGAGTTGCTGCTATCCACAGTAATAAAAATGCTGAAATTGGCAGAAATATGGGATAAGCATTTCAAATTGCCCTTATGCCTCTAATTGTTGGCTGGGTTTTTGTTTTGTTTTGTTTTGTTTTTTCTTTCTGGTCACTAAAAGTGCATTTGGGTCCTTGGCTCAGGATGTGAGCCCCAGTGGAGGTTACTAAGAGTACAAAACCATCCTTGGAAATATAGAATGTAAGTGCTGCTGCTTGGTTGTTTCCTTAGCAAGGATAAACCTCAGATTCAGATGTCTAAGACTGAACTTAGCCTGATCTCAAACTCTACCTACTGATATCATCGAATCATTGGAACTTCATTTGAATAGACCCCTCTCACCTAGTTCTGAATCTGTAAGTGGTGTTCTGATACCTGAGATTTGTCAGGACAGTGCAGAGAACATAGTAAAGGATTTAAATTTATTCTCTCTATAAGCCTTAGAAATTCTATAGGGGGCTGGAGAAGTTAATTTCAACTTTTCTTTTTGATTATCCCATTAGGATATTGAACCACATATGATATTTTAACGAGGTGCTTCATAATTAACACTCATCAGTCACTAATTCAAGTCTTTAAAATATATCCTTTTACCCAAGTAAAGTTAACATCTTTAACTTATGTCTGATTATGAACTGTTTTGTTACTGTTGATACTCAACTAAAACTTTGACATGGAATAGTGGATGATCTGAAATTTTAATAGCAAAGTTGCATAAAGCCCTGGAACTTAGATTTTTATCAGGTAGATAACTGTTTTTTTTCTTAACAGTAAAATACTTCTAGCTACCTTAATGTCATTTTTCCCCTGTAGTAATGCAATTTTAGATGCTGAAATGTAAATAATTTAAAGCTAGAGCAAATTATTTTTGGCATACGATTTATCAGTTGGAGTCCAATTATTGAGTAATTATTTAGGCATGAATTTCCTGTACTTTTTCAGTATTGTCTGTTTAGTAAATTTTATGTATAAATTTCTGGAACTGAAATTAGGTTGACATAGTTTTGAAGATAGTCTAACTCTATTTTTTTCTAGGTCCATAACTTAGTGGCAATCGAATTGGCTTATATCAACACAAAACATCCAGACTTTGCTGATGCTTGTGGGCTAATGAACAATAATATAGAGGTAAATACAACTGAAACAGTCCTTTTTCACAGGTAGAGAATCTGGTGTAATTCAGTCATATCAAACTTATTAAGCATGGGATAACTGTAAAAGAGACATGCACTGTATTAGTGCCTGTTTTATGCCAGGAAATATGCTAAGGGCATTACAATTTTTCTTAAATTCTCGCAACCACCTGGAGGCATTATTCTTACTTTCAGCTTATAAAACTGAAATTCAGAGAATCTGGGAATTTACTGATTAGTGTTGAAGGACTGCCTGGTTCTATTTCAGTAACTTATAGTTTATTCATGTTGAAGTGTAAAACAGAGTGTTAAAAATTGTTTTCATTTGGCTCTGAAAGCTGTGAAGGAAACACTCAAGAATTCCCTATCTTTCCATATATTTGGAAAAGCAGAGTGCTCTTTTCACCACGACTGGGTGGCTGCATTTTATGGATTTTTTTTTCATTTGACATTAATGTAACAAATTGCATAAGATCTCAGATGGCGCCAAGGCTGATGGATAGAGCAGTTTTCCAGATACTAGTTTTTTCTCTGACACTTTTATCCAAGAACAGTAAAGTTCTCTGTTATTCCCGAATCCAGTAAGACCTCAGAGTCTCCTTTATACCAAATTTCCATTTCTGCATATGGGTGGAGAGAAAATTGTAAACATGGAATTTGGGAACTGGAAGGGACCCTGGATTATTGACTTCATCTCTGGTTAAAACAGATGAGGTCCACACATGATAACAGCTATTCCTTTGGTGCATATTTTATAGGGCACTGTTTTTTTGTTACCTAGCTGGCGTGATTCTTATTATCATAAAAAATTCCAAAATGCGTACATGAATAAAGCACTTTAAAGCACTCAAAGTGTACTAGGTAACAGTTATGTTAAAAATTAGCATGTAGACACTTCCTTAGTTTAAGGATTTAGTTCTTTTAACACTGAAATCAACTTCATGGAAAACTTGTATCTAGAGCAGTATTGTTACATTGACAAGGTCATATGTGATATGGTTTCAGATCAGTATTTTTCTACATTGAATATGTCTCTGGTTTTAATGACTGTGCCAAAGAACTTTATATGGGTATTCTCATTTAATCTTTATCATAAACCTGTGAGGGTAGATAATGTTTACATATTGGAAAACCAAGGCTTAGAAGGAGTTGGTAACCTATCCACTTAAAGCAAGTAAGTCAGGTCTGCTGAGGTCCAAGGCCAGCTGAAGTCCTAACTGGTTGGTAACAGCCTAGGGTGAGAATTACTATTCTCTAGATTCCCTGCCTTTTGCTTTGTATACTCTTCAAAGTGAACATTTATACATGCTAACTCTATTCTGAAGATTAATATTCATATATTTTTATCTTCTATATTTTTTACCACTGGCTAACCTCTCATGAACAAATAAAAATAGGTCAAATTTCTGAAAGAAAAAAAAATCTTTACACATAAAACATCATTGTGAAGCTGCTTTGTTAACATATACATTTTTGCAAGTTTGAGAGTATTCATGAAATACTTTCTACTTAGGAACAATTTTGACTGTATTTAAACTAAATGCTTTTCATACTGTATTTGATGCTGCCTAAGAGAGACCCATCATTAACATCCACATCTTTCTATATCTTTATAATCTTGAATCTACCATGGCGCTTAGATGTAGCAGGTGCATATTGATTTGAATTTAAGTTTCTTTAGCTTTGTACTGTAGTTACTTTGATAACATTAGCAAATTAGAACAGTGAGCAGTTGATCAGTCTGTTAAATCAGCCAGGTTACAGAAAGGACTCTCAGTTGTTAACACTATTTATTTCTTGGAAGTAGTTGGGATAAAGAAAATGGAACAGTATTTAAGGATAACCTCAGCCACAAGATATTTCTTCAAGTTATGGTTTTGTGTGTAGGAGTTGTGTGAATTTAACACAAAATGCAGGTTAGAGTGATTTTTAAAGGCTTTGCCAAGTTTTCTGTGATCTGTGTGCTTCAAATTCTACATGGTATATTGAAGGCTTATGTTCCACATTTATGTGGGGACAGTTTAAATCAATGTTTCTTACCTTAGTGGGAAAGGGAGAGAAGATGTCAATCTGTTGCCCCTTATTTCAGAATCCCTGGTATAGGAAGCCACTGTTACTGACACTGTATTGTATCCCTTAGTTGTGTTGGGGCAGGAAAAAAACATTGAGAAGCATTGGATTAAATGATTTATTTATTTTAAAATAATGATAATTATGGCATGAGTCCCAACAGTGAGAAGATATGTCTGTAAGTTATTCTGAATTTTTTAGTAGGCATATATCTCAGTGTTCTGATAATCACTTCTGTTTTGCTTGCTGGTGTTTTATAGGAACAAAGGAGAAACAGGCTAGCAAGAGAATTACCTTCAGCTGTATCACGAGACAAGGTAAAAAAATGTTTTTAAAGCATATTCCTAAATACCCAAAGGTGGATTGGTGAGCCTCAGAATATTATTCATTTCTAGGAGTAATATTTTCTTCTTCTCTCTAACACTCCATTGGAACTATTTAATTGTTTGAGTAAAGGTATGCAAGTTTAAAGTAGTAATTTAAAGATAATAATAGTATTTTGAATTCACTGGAATAAATGCTTAAAGCTGGCTTTTAAACATTAAGCCGCTTTTTTAAAAAAAAAAAACTCAGTGACTTTGTCAACTTTGTAAAATTAGTTGAAATGACTAATGACTTTATTATAATAGGATTTTTTGGAGAGGGAAGACAATATTTACATAACAGGTTTTAATTACCAATAATACCTATAATAGTTACATATATTAAAATGTGTGTATAAAAATTTGTTACCTTGAATTCTTTCCCAGAAAAGAATCTTATCAAATACCAAAAATAAAAACAAAGCTTTTGGATTTTTCTTACATATTCATCTGAAGAACACTTCACAATGGTGACAGTGGTACAGGAAATAGGCAGGGTAAACAATTTTATCTCCCACGATTACTTTTGTTTTTCATGTTATTTTACTATTTTGTTACAGAGGTGAAAAATTCACATTTATAGAATGTTTCTGAATGCATCTTTGGCATCCTTGATTTTTTTTTTTCCCTACATTCTTTGCCTTTAGTCTTCTAAAGTTCCAAGTGCTTTGGCACCTGCCTCCCAGGAGCCCTCCCCTGCTGCTTCTGCTGAGGCTGATGGCAAGGTCTGTTCTGATTCGTAATCTAAACTTGCATGCCTAGTTGTCTGGTGCAACATAGTCTTCCGGAAACAATATACTAGATAGAAGAATATTAATATGAGATATTTGTGCTAAAGTCAGATCATTTTAGTGTAATATAAATTTTAAAATTATTTAACAATGTATACTTTATAAAATATTGTTGACATACTTTTGCTTACAATATAAAAAGTGCACATAGAAAAAGAAGTAATTTAAAGAGAAAATTATCCTGCACTTTTTGAATTTCAAGCCATTGGTATTTAAATTTTGCTTGTTAAATTGCATGTTTTAACATATCTTTTAACAGTTAATTCAGGACAGCAGAAGAGAAACTAAAAATGTGAGTCTCTTGCTTCAAAATGAAAATGTTAGTACCTTTGGTTCTCACTAAAACACTGTCTTTAAAACCATTGAAGAACCTGTTTGTACAGTGGCATCTATCTCTTGTTGTCTGTGTTATGTTCTTAATGTTCCTTTTATCTAACCTATGTAAGATGGCATTAATTCTAAGTTTTAACCAATAACAATAATAGGCTTTAATAACTAATAACAGTGGGAAATAGGCTTTCCCACTGTTTCCCTGTTCAAGAATAGTTTTGAAATTAGTATTTTGGTAGGGAATTAAGATTTCAGAGATGGAAATGTTACTTTTGAATATTTCCTCTTTAAAGATTTTGAGATCTGTTCATTACTAATGGATAATCCTCTAATGCTTCTTTCTTATGATTCCAATTAGTTTGTATTTGTCACCCTAAACGTATAGCTTCACATGTGCTTCAAAAGCTTAAGCAAATTCAAAACAAACAGGAGGACTGAGAGTTTGAGACTATTGTCAATTCTTGATAAACCTTTTAGGGGGAAATTAAATAATGTGTAAATTATTCAGACCTATTCCTATTTATCTCCTTTCCTTATTGTCCATATTTAAGGTTCTTAACCTCAAAGACTTATATCTTATCTTTTCTCTTCTCTCAGCCCACTGTGCTCAAATATTAAAAGAACCATCTAAATCACTGCACAAGTTTTATTTCATTCATGTCATCACACTGAATATGCTAACTTTTCTTAAGATTTCATTTGTTGTATCACTCATGTATGGTTAATAAGCATTTAAAAATGTAACTATTTGTTAATGTATAATATAAATGTACTGCCTGTATTTAGATGTAGCTTACCTTAACTAACATACTAGAGACAGTTTTTGGCCAGTATTCTGATTCAGAATGATACCCCGAAACTCCCATTTTTCTAACAACTGCTATACTGCTCTTCTGTTAAATTTATATAATCCGTTTTTAGATTGTGATCTTAAGAGCCTCTAAAAAAAAATCTCCTAAATATCGATGAACTGTTTTTTTTTTCCATTATTGTAAAAGTCGTTTGTTTTTTTTTTTTTTAAGAAGTCAAGACTCTTAACATATATCCTAGAAAATAAGGTGCAAAGGCACTTGTGATTAATGGTAGCACTAGGTTTCATTCAGCAGATCCTTTCTCAGGAGAATTTGCATTTATGTCACATTCCACATTTGAAGCAGCTTATAGTGACTGTCAGCCTAAGAAAAGAAGAGTATAGTCTTATTCCAGTTTTTTTTTTTTTTTTTTAAGCGTTTCTACTCTGACCTCATGGCATTTTTTGTTGACTATTAGGAATGTAAACCAACTTGAAAGATACAAACTTACATTTGGAGATATAAGTTCATGGAACTTTTGGAGAAATGATAGTTCAATGGTGTTTAAGGTTCCTTTGAAGAAATTAAATTGAATGGCATTTCTTTTTCCTTGTATGTGCTTTTAATGAGTATTGCTTTTAAGGGTAGCTCATACTTTTTTCTACAATCTAGTGTTTGTGGGGTGAGAGAAGAGGAAAAACTTTGAAGTTAGCAAACGGTAAAGAAAAAAGGAATTCAATAGGACTTAAATTGAGACCTTGTAAACAATTTACAACAGAACCTCTTATTTAGACAGCTTAGAGTTCCAGTTATGCCACCTACTGTCTCTTTCTGACCCCATTATCTATCTGAATAAATGAAATTCCAGATGGATACTAGATGTGTGTTCTTGACTACTGTCAGAGAAAATGAGCTTTGTTTAATGTCAGATATGACATGGTTGGTATAGGTCTTGGAACGTGTTTTTTTCAGGTTGCGTCTGGAGGTGGTGGGGTTGGAGATGCTGTTCAAGAACCAACAACGGGTAACTGGAGAGGAATGCTGAAAACTTCAAAAGCTGAAGAGTTATTAGCTGAAGAAAAATCAAAACCAATTCCAATTATGCCAGCCAGTCCACAAAAAGGCCATGCTGTGAATCTGCTAGATGTGGTAAGTCATGAGAATTTGGTTTAGGTCTAATTAGATGACTGAATTAGGAAAACATTTGTGAAGACAAAAGGAACTATAAGTCTCAAAAACGTAATTTAACTTTCGAATGTTAAGTGTTGCCATTTCAAAATGGCACCAAAGTAATATTTTTCCTCCCCATTCCACTTAGCCGGTTCCTGTTGCACGAAAACTATCTGCCCGGGAACAGCGAGATTGTGAGGTTATTGAACGACTCATCAAATCATATTTTCTCATTGTCAGAAAGAATATTCAAGACAGGTTAGTATTATTTAATATAAGTCACAGACTATAATACTGCTGGATGATTCTATGATCTCTTTTGCAAATACACGTCTTTTAAAAATTTTAGGTTTTTATTCAATAGAATGGATTCTCTTTTAGCCTTTGGGTATCTGTCATAGCAAGTCTCGGTTTGTTAACATACAATGACTAGGACCTGATGTGTTACATTAACTAGAAAAAACTATTAGGAAATGAAAGATATTCTTTTGTTCTGTCTGGCTGCCACATTTTCAGACATTTAAGAAAATTTTTTCTAAATTTTAACTTAGTTTCATTTTGGCTGGTAATACCTTTTTAATTATTTGATTTGGTTCTCCAAAGTATGAAGATAAATGTCTCTCACTAGGCAATATATGTACTTTTTCATTCTAATTCAGAGTGGGTTTTTTTTTTATGTGCCCAGTGCCTCATGTTTCTTCTTCATGTTGCCTGTGATGTCATTTCATGCAGTAATAGGGAGAATACAAATTTAGTTGTATAAAGTGATCTAATTCTATTAGAAAATATTCTGTATCTAATTTGTGGTAATCTATTAGGAGGTAAACTTTTACTGCACAAAGGGATAAAAAGATAGTCTAATTTACTTCATAATGAAATCAGAAATTTTATCTGTATAATCTTTTAACTTGTACCTTGTGGATAGAAATAATAATTCTTTGTGTTTTACACTGTGACCTGAAGAAAAAATTCTAGGCCCTAGCTTTTGTCTCCTTCACTGCCCTTATCTTCTACAAAAGTGTTTTTTCTAAGATATAAATTCATATACCACAAAGCCCACCCCTTTTTAAATAGTGTATGTTTATCACAACATTGTGCAACCATTATCTAATTCTGTATCATTTGCATTACCCCATAAAGAATCCCTGTAACATCAGCAGTGACCTCCGTTTTTGCCCTTCCTCTCATCCCTGGCAGCCACTAACCCATGGTGTCTATGGGTTTGCCTATTCTGGCATTTCATTTAAGTGGGATCATACTAATATGTGGCCTTTCATGTCTGGCTTCCTTCACTTATGTGTCAGTACAGTCATGTGCTCTATAAAACAATGATTCAGTCAACAATGGACCACATATGTGACAGTGGTCCCATACAATAATACCATACCTTTTCTATGTTCACATACACAAATACTTTAGCATCGTGTTACACTTGCTTACAATATTCAGTAGAGTAACATGCTGTACAGGTTTGTAGCCTAAGAGCAATAGGCCTAGGTAGGTAGTAGGCTAGACCATTTAGGTTTGTGTAAGTACTCTATGATCACACAAAGACAAAATGTCTTAACACATTTCTCAGAATGTGACATGTGACTATAGAGATATATAATATTCTGTTTATACATTCATTAGTTGATAGATGTTTGGGTTTTCCCCACTTTTTGGCTATAATGAATAATGCTCATTGCAGACTTTTGACAATAAGGGATAATGATAGATGAGATTTAAGAAGGTAAAATTTCAACTGTGGCTTCTAACGTTTGATTATAATTAAGCAAAAATCTGAAGGGTGATTATCCCATTAAGGAAATATCCAAATTAGTACAGTATTCTTATTTAACTTTTATCATTTTATAAGGTTAGCATCTAAGCCCAAATTTTTAGAAGTAGAATTTTTGCCAAAATTTCATAATTTGGTTTTGTTTTGCAGTGTGCCAAAGGCAGTAATGCATTTTTTGGTTAATCATGTGAAAGATACTCTTCAGAGTGAGTTGGTAGGACAACTGTATAAATCATCCTTATTGGATGATCTTCTGACTGAATCTGAGGACATGGCACAGCGTAGGAAAGAAGCAGCTGATATGCTAAAGGTAATATTGTGAATTTTTATATTAACCCAACAGTTTAAAATGCATTTTGGGGCCGGGCGCGGTGGCTCACGCCTGTAATCCTAGCACTCTGGGAGGCCGAGGCGGGTGGATAGCTCAAGGTCAGGAGTTCGAAACCAGCCTGACCAAGAGCGAGACCCCGTCTCTAAAAAAAAAAAAAAAAAAAAAAAAAAAAAAAAATGCATTCTGATCCCCTTTATATTATAGCTAAGTTTTTTTTTCTGTTGGTACTTGATTGGTTTCAAATTCCAGAGATGTTAGCTAGTATAAATCTACCACATGTAAATGGGAGAAATTACCCCACATAAGCCAGATTAATATAGCTTAATAAGCACTAAGGTTTTTTTATTTCTTTTAATACAGGCATTACAAGGAGCCGGTCAAATTATTGCTGAAATCCGAGAGACTCATCTTTGGTGATGAGAACTATATGATACTGAGACTTTGTTGACTCGAAACTTGCTAGTTACTGCCTACTTGAGTAGAATTTTATTTATGAACTCCTGTGTATTGCAATGGTATGAATCTGCTCATGTGAAGACTGGCTATAAACTGAAAAGTGTACTCTGTATTGCAGAACAAATCACATTTAATCCACATAATAAATGGCCGTTTCTAAAGTTTCCCAGTATATATAAAATACATCAAGTCTGTCTTGTGACAGTTTCTAAAAAGAACTGTTAATGTTCTAGTTGTACAAAGCAGTTTGCCTGTGTATAAGATGCCCTGTGTAATCTTTATTAGTAGTTGTAAACTGCTGCCATAGGCCTTCAAGAAGAAAGCACCAAGACAACATTTCATATGACTATAATGCATGCACTATGTAGACTGACCTGCCTGTAAAAGACGTGGGTTGGCAAGTTCCTCACATACGGTCAATGTATTCCACTTGTCCTTCAATTTAGTTTTTTTCTGAGCTTCTCTGCAGCCCGTGATGTGTTAAGAAAGCTGAAATGCGCAAGAGGATCTGAAACACTGACATAGATGCAGCGTGCATACTGTATAGTTACACAGCTCTTCCACTTCTGGGTCCACGTTGCCCTAGTGCATTAAAATTTAAAATAAATCTGAAAGCATGAACTAGAATTTCCTACATTAAAAACAACTAGACTCAATTATCTAGTAAGACTTGGTAATCATGGCCAGTTCCTTTCAGTTTTAGAGGATCCAATGGTGACCTAAATTCCCCTTAATTTGCAAATATAGTAGTAGATAATTAAGACACCACTCTAAAATGAGGCACTTAGAACAGGCTCCAAGATTCACTTTGAGGTGGGACCTAAGATCATTCTACTGTTTGTAAGTATTAGTTGGCAATAGCTACTTTTGCTTCATACCAACAAAATACATGAAAATACTGGTGGAGCTTTGTTACTTAAAAACATTTGAGTACACACACTCCTAAAGGCTTAAATTGCATTCAGGGGGTGGAGGTGACATTTAAAACATATACATATTTTATTAAAATTCCCTAGGTGATCTTGGTACGAACTACTACATTATAAATTTTAAGATATGAGTAGAAAGCCCAAAGACATCTAGTTCTATCTCTAACAGATGATACATTAAGTACGTGTTACACATATTAAAATTTCTTTTCAGGTTATAAGCAGATATTTATGAAGGACTACTGGCAGAGAAATATGAGTACGTTAACTTTAGCTTACAGCACACGTTTACTAAGAAACAACAGGCTCCACAACTGATCTCAAACATAAAAATCCCTAAATTAGTCTGATATGTGGTACTATTTGACTCTGTTAATAATACCATTTTGACAGAATACATGCTATCAAAATGTTTGTTAAAACATTAAAAATTGATGTTTAAATTATTCTGTCATTATGCATCAGTTTTGAAATTATAGCCGTCCATGATACACTTTTTCCAGATAGTATATCAGATGACTTCCCTTCTAGCCTTTTGAATTTGTAAGGAAGAAAAAACTTACGCTGTACCTTTCTCCAGCACATCAAACATTTCAAACTTAAAATGTTAGTTTTAAAGACATGCTATTGTAATGCACTTGCTAGTACTACAAAGAAAAACAGAGGCAAGAATCTTAAAATGGAAAGAAAAAAAGCACTTCCTTTGTTGGCCCTTAAACTGAGTGAAGTTCTGAAATGTAGAGATGATCTCTGACATTTATAATAGACACCTGCATGTTCTTGCTGTATAAATAAAATTGCTGGTATGAAATGACATTAAAGTTTGTCAATAAATGAATTCTTCCTAACTTTTCTCCAAGAGAAAGGTTTAGATAAACTGTAGCTTTTTAACACCTAAATCTACTTTGGAACAATACAGCTTGTAGCATCCCAAAAGTTATATGACTTTTTTCCTATTGGATCCTCACAATTGAATGAGGTATTATTATATCTCCATTTTTGCATATAAAAAGAGATTACTTGCTCCAAGTAATCCAGGTAGTAAATGGCTAGAATTTGAACACTAAAGCCATACTCTGCTGCCTGTAAGGTTTCCAGAAGAAATGATAACCATTTTGTGTGTGATTCACTTAATTCTCAGGGAAATGGGGGTGCTATTATCTTGATTTTTCAGATGTGGAAACAGTTCTGGAGAATTAACTTGCCTGATGTTTGTAGAGCTGAACTCAGTCTTGATTCTAAATCCTTTAAGTTTTGATCTGAAAACTTTCCTGGGTACCTTTTGATATTTTCACATGATTGCATATTTGGTGTAATATTTGCCTCTTTTATTTCTTTGGTTGCTTCACTTTTCAGTTACTTAAGTTGTAGTCTGCTTAGTGGCAGAAGTTGAAAGTTAAAGCCAATTAAAAAGTTTCTAAATTTATAAAATATTGCTACCTTAGGAATTCACTGACAAAACAAGGCTGTGAGTAAATAGAATTATAGTGGAACACAGGCAAGGGACTAGAAAAACTGCCTGGAAAGTCAAGTACTGATTTTTGTTCTTTTCTTAGAAAAGAAACTTTCTGACTGTAATTTCTAATGCCAACTATGGCCTCATCTAACTTTTGTCCTTTATTCCTAAACAGCAACAAAAAAATCAGAAATTTACAAGTTTCTAATACTGGTTTTTCCCATTTCTAATGTGAATACTAGAGGCATTGCTGGTTTTATAACGACTATATAACACTGGTGAGATCCAGGCTCCTTACCTGATGTAAAAACAGCCACAATTCCTTACTTACACTACCTCTTTTTCATTGCTCTTACTTTTATCTCCCAAAAAGGAGAGCAAGAAGGGTAGAGATAGGTCAGACAGCATTTCTTTCGTGAAATATAATTTTTTATAAAAAAAGAGATTAACCCTGGAAATCATGGTTTTCTATGATAGTCCTTAATGTTTGTGGATCAGAAATAAAATATCCCATCACTAAACAGACACCTTATTTATTAACCAACCCATAAACATAATAAAATTACTCACACTTGAGGCTTAGTGTATACTCCACTGTTTTTCTGATTTGTATAAGCGAAGGTATAAGTTCTGGAGCCAACCTTTCCATGTCTTGAGAATGAATGATGGATACGTTTATTTGAACAACCAGAAGGATTTTTCATCATAGCTGAAGCCATTTTATAATGTAAAAATTCCTTTTTCCTATTTTAAGTAAAGAAAGTCCATTCTTGAGAATATGTTGTCCGACAACTAAAACACTCTCAGGATTTGTTACTTGTCTGTGATTTATACTGACTCCACCTTCTGTTATCATTCGATACCTAAAAATAGAAATGTTTAATAACTAGAGCGATCCAGTCACGGTTGACCTCTTCCCCACAAAGATTATTTCCCTTAAATTTCAGAGGCTCTCCAACTGAGACCATTTAGCATTGAATTGTTCCCTTCAAGCTTATTCTATTAGATTCTGCCTCCTTTAAATGCTCTTCAAAAGGAGCAGATGTAAGGCATAATGGTAACGGTAGGTTTCTTGGTTAGTGGAGAAAAAGAGTTGGGCTATCTCACACCTCTTGCTATTAATAGAACTATTTTGTTGCTAGTAGTTTTTAAAATGAAGTAAATAGAAATAATGGAGGTACTTTCCGGAATGTTCCCCAGAAAAAAAGTCACAGAAAAGAAACTTCCAAAAATGGAAGAACAATGTTGCTTTCAGTAAGGTACCCATGAGACAAAAGTCACAACTACAGTGTTACCTATAGAAATCTATAGGAAATTGGGATATCTGTGCAAATTATATTCTGAGACGATGCAAACAATAGGAAATTGTTTGTTAGACTAAAATGAAGAAAGTTTTTCTTTTTCTTTCTTTCACCCTGACAGGGTCTTGCTTTGTGCCTCGGGCTGGAGTGCCGTGGCTCGATTATAGCTCACTGCATCCTCAAACTCCTGAGCTCAAACGATCCTCCTGCCCAGCCTCCTGAGTAGCTAGGACTTAACAGGTGTGCACCACCTGTAAGCTTGGATTTTTTATTTGTTCTAGAGATGAGGGTCTTGCTATGTTGCCCAGGCTGGTAGATCCTCCTGCCTCATCCTCCCAAAGTGCTGGGATTACAGGTGTGAACCACTATGCCCAGCAAAAGAAAAATTTTCTTAGAAATGAAACTGGTTGATTTCAGAAATAGAAAATCAGTAGCTGGCCTAATAAATTCTAGATTAGTTTAGATTATTCAAGGACAGAAAATCTTTCCTTTAGGAAGCATTATTTTAGTCTGTTTGCTACAGTTTGCAGATCATGTTTCTGTTTTATTTAAATGCACAGAGCCAACCCTATTTAGTCTACATAATACAAAAAATACAATCAGTATTACTTAGAACCCAGGCTAAATCAGATGTGGTGTCATCTTAAGTAGTGGTAACACAGTATCAGCAAACACACCATAAGAAAGTTCAGAAGAAATGAAAAATGCTTCCACAATGAGGAAAATCCTTAGACTCAGTGACTCACTGTAGGGAAGTATATGACACCGTGCTCAAATTCAGTGTACATTAAATAAACTGGTATAGTAGGGAATCAATAAGGTGGACTGGCAGGTGATGCAAAGGTAGACAATGGGTCCTTCCTCCATAAAGAGTAATCTAGGGCTCTTTAAGATAGAGGCAAAAAAATCCAAAACAACTGAAAGAGAACAGCAACTATAATATAACAAATCTCATTCATAATCATGGCTGTGGGCTGATAACTTTGACTTGTGCTAGAACTCCTGTAGATGAGGTAGCCAGGGTCTTCTGGCTAACTAAAGCTTTTCCTTCTATATCTCACTAGCCAGGCACAGTGGCTCAGGCATGTAATCCTAGCACTCAGAGGCTGAGGCGGGCGGATCATTTGAGCTCAGAAGTTCGAGAGCAACCTGACCAAGAGTGAGACCCCATCTCTACTAAAAAATAGAAAAAATTAGCTGGGCATGGTGGCGCATGCCTGTAGTCCCAGCTACTTGGGAGGCTGAGGCAGGAGGATCGCCTGAGTCCAGGAGTTTGAGGTTGCTGTGAGCTAGGCTGATGCCATGGCACTCTAGCCCGGGCAACAGAATTAGACTCTGTCTCAAAAAAAAAAAAAAAAAAAATTGGAAAATGGATAAGAACCAATCGTATGTCCAATTACTTTTTGTGGAACATCTTACTTATTCCCTAATAATATCACGTAACAGGAATTAAAATACTCTCACTTCTTGCATAAGAAAAATGCAATTCTCAAGGAATTATTATGTAGTCCCTAATAGTCTTATGAAATTATATCTCATACTCTCATTTTCATAAATTTAGCTAATATTTTAAATAGGCTAGGAAACCACAGACTGAGTATGATAGAGAGTGTGTGAATCCGTTCCCTTGGGGCCTCTGTTTTTGTGACCTCGAATTGTGACCATATTTGACTGTATTTACTGACTGTATTTACTGTATTTACTGTGGTCCCTCAAAAACAAGACTTTTCCAGTGTTGGAGGAAAAACTGACTGGGTTAGACTTAATAAGAGACAGTAGAGAAGTACTGTACTTTATAGAAAACTTAAGGTATTTTTAACAGTAAGTACTTTCAGCTTTTACTTTATTCTTGGACTAATCTAACTTCTATAAGGAATGAGATGTCATTAAAGCATCATCAAGAAAACACCCTCTCTAGAAACATGCTGTGAATGGTAACATTTAATGGTCAATTAACTATGAATCTGAAAGTTAAATAATCTTACCCTCGGGGACCATCGGGAATGGCATTTGCTTTGCGGCATGTATCCAGGACGCTTGTTCCAGGGTCAAGAACTAATTCAGAAAATGAAGCTTCTTTAAAC
>VBSM01002616.1:30374561-30394762 GCA_008086735.1 Cheirogaleus medius | reverse complement strand
ATTGGAATGATACAGAGAAGATTAGCATGGCCCCTGAATTAAAAACCTTTGGAATTACATCTATGGCTAAAATTTTATGGGACTGTACCCATGACTTGCATTTGGGTTAAGAAAAGGTGACCAAGTTGATTCTTGATGTTTTTACTGGCTTGATAAGTGAATGAATACATATTAAAAAGTATTTTAGAAAGTAATGGTTTATCCCAACTGTAATAATTTGAGGTTAGCTGACCTTGAATTAGGGGCACATTTATTTTGCAATTACCCTTTCCTGCAACAAAATGCCACATAAATATTCTCTTTGAAAGTATCCCTGTTTTATATGGTTTGGTTTTCAAAATGTAAACAATTATAATAGCATTCAATAGGCACAGAGTAAAGAGTGATAATGTTTTAACTGGTCTCTACTTAATTTTGAAGCGTTTCTCTGTCTTTAGCATGGAATGCACTCAGATTACAGCAGAGATCCAGGTAGGGCTGAAATATGAGCTGTCCATCACGGCAAAATGACAGCAGAAAGGAGTTTGAGGAATTCTGATCATTATAATCACTTCTCTTGGAGACTTAAAGTATGCACAGGTTTCTTCAGGAACATAAGTGGTGACATAGGGTGCAAAAGGGAGCTGATAGGAATAAGGAAGAGAAATTGTAGGTTACTTCCGGGATTTAGCTATGGCTTTTCTCCCAGTTGAAGTATTTCCATGACATTCCCATTTCCTACCACTTAGGAACAGGAAAAGAATTTCTAAAGGTTGCTTTCAAGCCTTTGTTGTCTTTGTGTAATAATTTATAAATCAATCTGCCTCATAATTGCATCTTCTCACATGACTTCCTGTTTCCATTATTCTTGAAACCCACATCTAAAGTCCTAAAGAATCCTCCCACTCTGCCCACCCTCACCTGCAAGGAACCTTTTGTTCCAAACTAGTTCCTTTCTGGAAGTTTCTCTGCATTAGATGGGATAAGGGAAAGATGCTTTTACTATTCAGGCTCGTCATGCCCCTGAAATGTATTAAAATGTGAAATCAATAATGCTCGTCCTTCTCACAGAAAGGAAAGACCATTAAATTCTATTAAAAATATAAATTCACATAAGCCAAGTGTGTTGAAACCTAGTTGATTGAAGTGACTTTAATGTTTTTTGACCTGGTAGTCATCATAACATCCAAACATTTTATAGAAGAGATTAGTTTCTTTTAAATGCTGGTTGTAAGAGGATAATTAGACGAAGAAAAAAAGTTGCCAAATGTGCATTTCCTTTCCATATTAGAGTTCAGAGAAGGCTATATACAGGTTTTTTTTCTTTCTTTCTTTTAAGCTGCTATGTAGTCAGTGGAATAGCCTGGAGGTCTGAGTTGCTGTAACCACGTGCACCAGGTCCTGTACCCATATGGCTGGATAATATTTTCAGATATTTATGGTGTTTTGTGTTTTAATCTTTCCTTTTCCACTTTCCGTTCTATCTATCCATTTACGTCTGTAGCAAGGTCCATGTGTCTGTGCCTTGAGGAAGGTACGAGTCTGGGAGGAATGCAGAGTAATCCTGGTACTTCTTGTGGCTTTTATTTCCCAAAGTTGAAAACATAAGACAGGATAAAGTCTGAGGAAATCTGCTTAGAGAAGCAGAAAAGAAAGAGATAGAATCCTGCAGCGTAAAGAGACCCCTCCCACCCCCACTCCCCACATACCTGGGCAAGAGAGACCTGGCTGTTGGCCACATCTGTCAGAGGAGCTGTGCATTGTTTCCTGGCCTCAAAGGAAAGACCTGATACCCTTCAGACCTGGGGCTCCTGGCCTCAGCGGGGTTCTTCTGCTCCGCGAGGCAGGGAAGCACCTGAGTGCCAGGTGGAGGTCGCAGAGAACCACCGCAGGCTTGACCGACAGGGATAGCTAGAATGACCAGAACAGATTGGTAAGTAGAGATGTTATTTCCTGAGGTACGATGATCAAATTTTGGTAAAACCCTGGAAGGGGGAAGAAGCCCAATAATGGGCCATTTCTTACCATCCTAGTGGGTTAAGGATGCAGAAGTTGCCTCATTCATTTAACATATATTTCTTAAAAGTATTCTGCGAGTCAGGCATTGTTCTAAGGGCTCAGGACACATTCATGGGCCAAAGAAAGATACCTGGCATCATGGAGATGAAATTGTTCTATGAAGTTGCATTTCTCTGAACAGTCCTGTTCTTCACCCACATTCTCTTTCTGATCAGGGGTCCTTTCCCACCCCTAATCCTTGGAGCAGAGAGAATGACTTCTAGATAATTATCGAGGAACATGCAGATTAGGATGGGACTGTGCGAGAGAAACATTTGTTAAGAATATGACCAGGGTCGGACATCGCTTGCACGAGGGTGGTGACTGACGTGTAAGAGTTGAATGCAAACAGTTGCACCCCTTTCACTCTGCAATTGTGTCTCCCTTCATAATTGCTGCACTGAAATTTTTCTCCTCGAAGAACCCTTTCCTCAACACCCTCCCCTTCTGCTCTGAGCTTGGTGATGGCCGGTGCAGTCCTCACCAGCACTTTGCCTCCCAGGCTTTTTGTGAGGACCAAGGTTCAGGGCTGATTGGCAAGCAATGCCGGCTGCCTGGCTCTTTGCTAATGTGATGAGAAAAGCAGGCTTCCCTCATAGAAACAGGATCTCAGAGACACGGGTTGTGATTACATTTTTGTTTTTTTTTTTTTTCTTTTTGAGACAGAGTCTCACTTTGTTGCCCAGGCTAGAGTGAGTGCCGTGGTGTCAGCCTAACTCACAGCAACCTCAAACTCCTGGGTTCAAGCGATCTTCCCGAGTAGCTGGGACTACAGGCATGCGCCACCATGCCTGGCTAAATTTTTCTGTATATATTTTTAGTTGGCCAATTAATTTCTTTCTATTTTTAGTAGAGACGGGGGTCTCGCTCTTGCTCAGGCTGGTTTCGAACTCCTGACCTTGAGCGATCCTCCCGCCTCAGCCTTCCAGAGTGCTAGGATTACAGGTGTGAGCCACCACGCCCGGCCTGTGATTACATTTTGAAAAGCTTAGTTCAAAAGGATAATGTCTTTAGTGAAGATAAATTTTGGAATTTTCCAATTTTTTAAGTTACCTTGGTAATTTTCTAGTCTCTCTGACACAGTGTACGAGCAAATCAATCATCTCATCATTGTCCTTCCAGCAAGGCCAAGTGAATTTATGTCTCCATTGGAGAAGCAAAACGATAAGCAATCAGTTTGTTTTGTAGAGCATTTTCATTTTGATGAAGCCTATTTTTGTCTTTTTTTCCCCCCAGTGTCTTCAATGTAAGCTTTATGTGCTTCTATTGCAAGGACTGAATGGTCAATTATCTATTGAGAAGCAAGTCTGAAAACATCTCTCTAACTAGTGTTCTATAACATTATAAGGGGGACAAATACTTTGTTTTTTTTTTTTTTTTTGAGACAGAGTCTTACTTTGTTGCCCAGGCTAGGGTGAGTGCCGTGGCGTCAGCCTAGCTCACAGCAACCTCAGGCTCCTGGGCTCAAGCAATCCTTCTGCCTCAGCCTCCCAAGTAGCTGGGACTACAGGCATGCGCCACCATGCCCGGCTAATTTTTTCAATATATTTTTAGTTGGCCAATTAATTTCTTTCTATTTTTAGTAGAGACGGGGTCTCGCTCTTGGTCAGGCTGGTTTCGAACTCCTGACCTTGAGCTATCCACCCGCCTCGGCCTCCCAGGGTGCTAGGATTACAGGCGTGAGCCACCACGCCCGGCCCCCGACAAATACTTTGCATTTACTTGCCCCAAGAGAAAAAGTCAAACATCTTCACAACAACAACAAAATGTGGTTCTGAGTGGTGATATAAAGATCAGTGGTCCAAAGATCGCTGGACTAGGAGTCATAGACATGGGTAGTTGTCTCAGCTCATCCTTAACTAGCTGTACATCCTTGGATAAGTCACTCAACACACTAGGCCTTGGTGTTCCCATTTTAAAAATAAATGTGTTATATTAGGTTAACTCTAAAATTTCATCCAGCTCTAAAATTCTGAGATGCCTGCTTGCTATTATGTTAGACAAAGGTCACATTTATTGTTTGTTAGCTTTACCTTCATTAGTTAAGTCACCATACTAGAGAGGCGATTAAAAATGTATTCATCTATCTCCTCCCTATTGAAGTTTGCTTAAGTAGCAGAAGCCAGTTTAAGTCCATGTCTACATGGCTGTAAATTGTTTGGTGACAAATTTTGAAAAATGAAGATTTAGAAAGTGGCAATTAGCCAATGAAACCTATATCATATTTACAGAAATGTTCAATCTAGACCTAAGCAGTTCTGCTTAGATCCAAGCAGTTGTGGCCACCACTGATTTCATTCAAAGCTGCTCATGGGTGGGAAGCCAAACTAGAAGGCTCTCACTAACAGAACTAGCAAATGAAACAATTCATCTGTATTCCCATAGCTACTTTTTCTCAAACAAAGGAAATCTTATACACCTGTGCCACCTCCTGTCATTATGTGTCTCATCTAACTCTTCTCCAAGCACAGTTTAGAGAAGGTTTAGGGGACTGGGAACCAGGAACACAATGGTGTCAGATTGTGACCAAATACATAGCACATGTCACCCATTAAGATACTCCCTATGGACTGCTAACATTAGTCCACACTATATACTTGAGAAAGCTTCCTGTAAGTAGGTGACCATGGCCCTGGTTTATCTGCCTCTTGTCTCAGCCTAATTCCTAGGATGACCCCTTGCACTCTCCAAAATGTCCTGTTTTGGCAATAAATTATATGGACATTCTATCTAAAGTTTCTACTCTGGAAAACAAGTTAATAATAATAATTTTGAGTTAAGGATTCTTAATGTTTTGTGGAAGATTCTCAAATACAGATTGATTCTCTTTAGTAATATGACCTATTTTTTTGTTTTGTTTCATTTTGTGTTTTGGAGGTGGAGTCTCGCTCTGTTGTCTGGGCTAGAGTGCAGTGGTGTCATCATAGTTCACTGCAACCTCAAACTCCTGGGCTCAAGCGATCCTCCTGCCTCAGCCTCCCACGTAGCTGGGACTACAGGTGTGTGCCACTATGCCCGGCTAATTTTTCAATTTTTTTTGTAGATATGGTTGCTCCGGCTGGTCTTAAACCCTTGGCATCAAGCACTCTTCCCAACTTAGCCTCTCAGAGTGCTGGGATTACAGGTGTGAGCCACCATGCCCAGGCAGTATAGTCAAAATAGTGGGGTGGGCCCGTCGCAGTGGCTCACGCCTGTAATCCTAGCACTCTAGGAGGCCGAGGTGGGAGGATCCTTTGAGCTCCGGAGTTCGAGACCAGCCTGAGCAAGAGTGAGACCCCATCTCTACCATAAATAGAAAGAAATTAGCCAAACAACTAAAAATAGAAAAAAATTAGCCGGGCATGGTAGCGCATGCCTGTAGTCCCAGCTACTCGGGAGGCTGAGGCAGGAGGATTGCTTGAGCCCAGTTTGCTGTGAGCTAGGCTGATGCCATAGCACTCTAGCCCGGGCAAGAGAGTGAGACTCTGCCTCAAAAAAAAAAAAAAAAAAATAGTGGGGTGAATGGGCATACAGAGCTGGACATTGAAGTTATTTAGTGAGACAATGCCGGAATAGCCATATGTATAAGAACAATGAAATGTTTATATATTGTGGTCTTGATCACATGAAATATGAGAAAAGATAAGCACAAAGATGCATGTCAGGTTATTATTTTAAATAGCAAGCTGTTGGAGAAAATTAAATATCCAAAGGTAGAGGACTGATTAAATTATGGTATAATTCCTGCTGGTATGTTTTATAGCCATTAAAATTGTGGTTATATTATAAAATATTAATGAAATAAAGAAACAATAGTATACATATATTATAGGGAGGTGGTAGAGAATTCTCTAAACTTAAAAACGGGTGGGGCCATAGATGAAAGGGTTAATAAATTCTGCTTATAATTTTAGAAATGATATAAATAAAAATATTTATAATGCACGTAAGAAACAACTTATTAAGCATATCTGAAATATGCAAAGAATACTTAGCAATTAATAAGAAGTCTAATACTCCAATAGGTAAATGAATGAGCAAATCACACAACCACACAAAGCCCGATGGTGCCAGTAAAATATAGAAAATACACAGGCTCCTCAGTAATTAAAGACCTGTAGTTTAAAGCCACATTTTCCTCCTATAGAGTGCTTTGGTGTTTGAGGTGACACCAAAGTTTGGTAATGATAATACCAATAATAGCAACAAACACTAGTGAAACAAATATTAAGTGTGCTCAGCACTGTGCTAAGTGCTTTACATGCATTGTTCTATTGAATTCTCACAAAAATTCTGAGAGAAATTTCATTATTTTTGTCTAGTGCACAGATGAAGAGACTTACCAGTACTTGAATCCAGATCATTCTGACAGCAAAGGACATTGTCTTAACTACTCTCCACAAGATCTTTAAAGCAGTTTTTCATTTAAGAGCTATTTATTACACATCGGGCCAGGCGTGGTTGCTCACGCCTGTAATCCTAGCACTCTGGGAGGCCGAGGCAGGAGGATTGCTCAAGGTCAGGAGTTCAAGACCAGCCTGAGCAAGAGTAAGACCCCATCTCTACCAAAAATAAAAAGAAATTAGCTGGACAGCTAAAAATATATAGAAAAAAATTAGCCGGGCATGGTGGTGTGTGCCTGTAGTCCCAGCTACTCAGGAGGCTGAGGCAGGAGGATGGCTTGAGCCCAGGAGTTTGAAGTTGCTGTGAGCTAGCCTGACGCCATGGTACTCTAGCCCAGGCAACAGAGCAAGACTCTGTCTTAAAACGAAAAGCTATTTATTACACACTGGACCTGTATTAGGCTATGGAAATTTAACTGATAAGAAGACAAATGATTCTTGTCCTTGCAGAGCTTACAGTCTGATGGTCCTGAAACTGCTGCTCAGGTCTGCTGGGAGATGAACTCATCAGGCTCTCATAGTCTGATGCCATTTGTACTAGTTATGGATTGACATTTATCCCCAACTCCTATATGCTCTTCTGTGCTGCAGGGGCTGGAAAGCTACAAGCTATGTTTTCCAATGAATAAATCTGCACCTTCTATGGGGTGCACACTCCATTTTAAGAAGAATGTCCTACAGTTCAGAACAAAGTGCATATGAGCCAACCCCCTGCAGTGGTCAATCTCCCCTGAATCCCTCAATGGGAATATTTTTAAACTATATTTTAATGGCTTTTTAGTTTCTTAATGCCCACACATAATCCTTCTTCCTTCAGACCCCAGCTAACTTAATCCTTGATTTTTCTTGTTCTTTTTTCACTTCTGTCAGATTTCTTTTCTTTTGCTCACTCTTCTTGTTTGCAGTCTTGCTTTCTCTCAGGCAATCTATTTCCCTCATAGTTTAACATTTAAGGACATATGCATTTACATTAACTTTAGAAAATATTGTTCTTGGCAACACTGAAATGATACATAAGCAAACATGGAGGGAGTTATTTCTTTTAGAGTCCACTTGGAGTTTGTCCAAGATGGAAAGGACCTGGAAGCCATTCAAAGACTGGATGAGTTGCCAATTGGGTGAAAAATTGGAAAGTAAATTTGGATTTCCCACATGTAAAAATATGTAAAAGAGACATGAATAAAAATAAGCCTGTCCTACTTTTCATTATAAAAATAACTCTTTAACACAGACTAAGAGCTGTGATCTTTGCCATTTGACCATCGTATCCTGGGATTAATGTCAAAAGCCTATGGGGGTAATCCTAGCACTCTGGGAGGCCGAGGCGGGTGGATAGCTCAAGGTCAGGAGTTCGAAACCAGCCTGACCAAGAGCGAGACCCCGTCTCTACTAAAAATAGAAATACATTAATTGGCCAACTAATAATATATAGAAAAAATTAGCCGGGCATGGTGGCGCATGCCTGTAGTCCCAGCTACTCGGGAGGCTGAGGAAGAAGGATTGCTTGAGCCCAGGAGCTTGAGGTTGCTGTGAGCTAGGCTGACGCCACGGCACTCACCCTAGCCTGGGCAACAAAGTAAGACTCTGTCTCAAAAAAAAAAAAAAAAAAAAAGCCTATGGGGTCAAATTTGAGGCATTTAAAAAGATGGGTCCAATTTTCTTCCAGAAGACAATGGTTATTACCAGTTCCTTTTGCATCTTTTCAAATATATTGTATACAACACTAGTAATAACATGCTATATAGAATCTTCTGCATCTTTCTTTTTTTTTTATTTAACATTATATCTTGGCAAAGTTTCCAGCCAGTACAGAAGGAGCACCTGCATTCTTTCTATAGTCTCATGAAAAGCTATAACTTATTTAACCAACATGTATTGATGATCAATAGCACTAGTCTTTAGCTATTACAAATAATGCTCTATGAATATTCTTAACTATTGCCATTTTACATATGTACTACTTCATATGTAGTATGAATTCCTAGAAATTCAATTACTGATCAAAGGGTATATGATTTTAACTTTTAATAGGTATTAGCAATTATTACCAGCATAAAATGTAAGTAATATGTGAGTAATATGTCCTTTATAATGTTTGGCATAGTGCCTTATAGGTAGTAAGCACTCACATATTTGTTTGTTGACTTGATCAATGGTTGTAAAAATAAATATAGAGAGGTATATGAAAGAAATGGTTAATATGTAAATTTAAGACAAATGCATTATGATTATGCTCAATAATAAATTCTAAATCAGTTCATGTTTGACAAATGAATTTCTGGATTTATTTCTTCCTTGTCCTGAGCTAGGCACAAAGAGATAAATCTTTGTGCAAAAGGAACTGGTAATAACCAGAGGTAATTACCAGATAACCAGAGGTGAGTCTTTCCTTCTAAAATTCACCCTGAGTCTATAAACTCTGCATCATATATCTGCAGTGCCTCTGACTTCAAAAAAACTTTTGCTTTAAGAAAGAAGGGTAATGTTATGTTTTATAAACCAAAAAACAATAATAAATCTTCTGAACCTATTTGTTCAGATGAGAAACAAAGCTTGCTTTGTTCTTCCAGGTGTGCTTCTTGGGATAAAAAGATATTCCTGTTAATGCCTCAATGGAAGTTAACCTACTGAGCAGAGGATATTGTTCAACATTATCCCCTGTTGAAAGCATTTAGGGTGTAAATGAAATCCTACTGGCAGGAAAAGATGGTGTCAGGATGCCCAGAGCTCTGAATTGAAAACATACAAAGTCTAAGGAGTAGACAGTGAATGCAACTGTTGGTCAAGACCACTGGTGCTTGGGCATTTGGGTTTGTGTAAATTTATGTACACAGAAACACACACACACACACGTGCACACCCCCCAAATGCCAGTGCACCCATGGGGGAACCATTTGGGGGAAAGGTACAGATCATGATAAATGTCATCTCTCTTCATGGTTACATCAGCTCTGTAAGAATTGTGAAGGCTCTGAGGACAAAGCCCTGGCCCCACCGCATGCACACAGACCCTTGCCTTGCTCTGAGAGCTAAACACGCTGCCTTGAGGGTACTCATCCACATGTCAAATGCCACTTAAAGCAAGAACCGATGATAGAGGAATAATGAGTCCTGGAATAATGAGTCAGTCCTTCTCGTTGTTACTGCTCTGTGGAAAGCCTCTTCTTTTAAAGAGTCTGTGATGCTGATCCCAAACCAAACAGGTCCAAACTCAGTTCTACTGTATTTTCATAGTTGGTTTAAACCTTGAATCTAGCTTGGGTCTTGCCCTGCCTGATACTGCTCTTCCTCAGCTTAGACCATTGAGTGCTGATGTTTTATCCATGGTCTTGCTCCTGGGGTTTTAATCCTTCCCTCTGTTCAGCTTACCCAGGGTCTGGATTTTGCAGGGATCCTCAGATGAGGGTTAGCTCAAGACTTGCATGTCAACCTCTGCTCTGCTGCTGGATATCCTGCTGACCCCAAGCACCCCCTCTCTGGGAGCTGGTCCCTACCCACCCCTGCAGCCCCCGTCCTGCTCCTGCAACTTTAAGAGCCTGCAGGGTTTGGATGAGAGTCCCTCTGGTCAGGGGCACCACAAAATGTGGTTAAGAAACAGGCTTTAGAGTAAGAGAATGTGGTCTTGAACCTCAGCTCCATTTCTCTCTGGCTGTGACTTTGAGCAAGGTACTTAGCTGCTTGAATGTCAGCTTTCTCATCTAAATTATGGTGACATTTGGGAGGCAAAGGCAGGAGAATCGCTTGGGACCAGGAGTTTAAGACCAGCCTGAGCAAGAGTGAGACCCTGTCTCTACAAAAAAATAGAAAAATTAGCCGGGTGTGGTAGCGCATGCCTGTACTCCAAGCTACTCAAGAGGCTGAGACAGGAGGATCACTTGAGGCCAGGAGTTCCAGGTTGCAGTGAGCTATGATGAGGCCACTGTACTCCAGGTTGGGTGACAGAGTGAGACCCTGTCTCAAAGGAATAAGGAAAATACGGTGACCATAGTGTCTACTTCATGAGGTTGTTGACAGGGTTGAAACGATAATGTGCCTCTTTGGCAAAGGCTGACACATTTTATCCACTTTATTATTATAGCTCCAACCTGCAGCCACCTTTGACCCCAGCTGCTTTTCTCCTCCAATCAGTGAGGACTGTGGTGGTCTCGATGGCTTGCATGTCCTCAAAAAGACAAAAGGGAAGCTTTCGTTTTTCTTCTTTTCCAGTGTGAGAGGCACGTGACATGATCCTGAGTAAGGAGACGGACATGTTCTTAAGCCTCCAGGTGGGCACGGTGCAGTCAGTCTCTCACGAGGTGAGAGGGGAGGGCTCCGGGGGGGGTCTTGGTCCCAGCTCCCCTCTAAGTGCTAGGAAGGCCCTTAACAAGGGCCCCCGTGGTTGTGACAATGCAGACTTTCAGCACAGGGATCACACACTCGCCTCCCTTATAATTATCTTTGGCTTTCACAGCAGTGTGAGAGGAAGCAGATTAGAAACTGCTCTTTCATAATGAATATCCTTACACTAAGACGGCCAATAAACGTTGGTTAATGTACAGACCAGGAAAGCTAGATGCAAGGCCATAAGGAAAAGTGAAAGTGTGTTTGCTAACATCACGCACTCACAAGGAGAATTTTCTTGTTCTGTGCCCCAAAGAGATTCAAAATTGTTTGTTACTATTCTTTTCCTAAAGTCTTTCAAAATAAAGGCCATTGTTTTATTTTTATAATACAGGGTCTTGCTCTCTGGCTCAGGCTAGAGTGCAGAGGCATCATCATAGTTCGCTGCAATCTCAAACTCCTGGGCTCAAGCCATCCTCTCGCCCCGGCCTCCCAAAGTGCTAGGATTACAAGTGTGAGCCCCTACACCTGACTTAAAAACCATTATTAAGTTTGCCTTCTGCTGCTTCTTATTAAGCTAAATGATTCTAGTTTTCACATGTTTGTTTTTTCAACTGTTTAATTCTACTTTGAATTCTCTTCAAAATCTCCATATTTTTAAGTGAAATAATCTAGAAGTCATCACAGTTTTCTTGTGAGATTTAAACCATTGCTGAATATAGTCACAATTCTCTTGTCTAATGCTTTATGACCCGGAAAAGTAGAAACCGATATTTCAGATACACTGAAAACAATCTTCAATCTAACCTTTGAGCTAAGAGTTTCCCCTGTCCAAAAGAAAGCAGTGTAGCTGCTCCGAGACTTGTCCATTAACTAGTTCTTGTGTATGTACCTGTGGGGATATAGAGTTTAGGGGAAAAGGACCTGTCAATCAACAGCAAACCTAAAAGGCTGGTGGTAAACAATGGCAGTTAACTCTCTTTCTTTTCTAAATCTAAGGAAGGAATTAAGAGAAGAAATAGAGGAACATGTGAGGCAATGAAATCACAGGATACTTGAGAGCTGGAGTAAACCTGTTGATCTCCTGGTCCATATGTTTCACTTAATAGGTGACAATTCACGGCCATGATGCTATAAACTGGCGGGTATTAATATAACAATTCTATGACATAGGTATAATTTTGATAATAATTTTACAGGTGATGAAATTGAGGTAACTCAGATGTTACGTGGCAGATCTGGGATTTGAACCTAGATTCAGGTGGCTTCAGAACCTAAGTTTGTAGCCTTTGTCCTATCTCATATACGTGTGTCTATGAGGTCCTTTCTTGCATGGATTCAGCTGTGCTTGCTCATGATGAGCGATTGCATTTACCCCACTGCTTTGCTCATGTGTGGTTTTAATGTAAGAAGGAGACAATCACTTATTTTTAAGAGACTTGGATTAATGCTTGGGCTTTTCCCCCATGTAGAATTTTACACTGTGCCAGGGCATCCTAGGAAACAGAACTGGCCAAGGAGAAAGGGCGAGGGAGAGTCAGAGAAGGGCATAGAACAGCCACACCTACCAAAAAAAGGTGGGGAACAATGACCAAAGGATACTTCTAGTAAATTAAGACATTGAAAATAATACTGCCCACACTTTACAACAGACTAAAATACCAGCCACACTACAAAGTGTAGAGAAAATGGAAAATAATGTTGGTAAAGGGGGTAAGTTGAATTGAACAGCTGAGTCAAGGGATGCTACTATGAAAGGAAAAAGGACTCGCTTTTCCAAGTAGGAGGTCCTACTGCAGTGTTCTGCAAGAAACATTGCAGAGGACACATTTATTTCCAAATACAAGTATTACTGTCTTCACTGATTCACCTACTCAATAATTAAAATTTGTAGAGCACCTATTCTGTGCCCAACCTTGCATGAGAAGCTGAGTATCCACAGATGACTGAGACACCAGTCCTGACCTCAATCAACTTACCACCCCGCAGACAATATGATGGATAAGTGACTGGTAAAGTTATAGGACCATAGAACTTTTTTTTTTTTTTTTTGAGACAGAGTCTCACTCTTTGCCCAGAGTAGAGTGCTGTGGGATCAGCCTAGCTCACAGCAACCACAAACTCCTGGGCTCAGACAATCCTTCTGCCTCAGCCTCCCAAGTAGCTGGGACTACAGGCACGCACCACCATGCCTGGATAATTTTTTCTATATATTTCTAGTTGGCCAATTAATTTCTTTCTATTTATAGTAGAGACGGGGTCTCGCTCTTGCTCAGGCTGGTCTTGAACTTCTGACCTTGAGCGATCCTCCTGCCTCAGCCTCCCAGAGTACTAGGATTACAGGCATGAGCCACCACGCCCAGCCCTGGACCATAGAACTTTACAACGACAATTTGAACAACTAACTCTGCTTGGGGTATCTGAGATAGCATCACAAAAATTTCCTTTGAGTTATATCCTGAGGGATGAAAGGAAGTTTGGAGGGTGATGAAATAGGGAAAAGGTATTTCACGTGAACAGTGCTGTATAAGCAAAGACATAGAATTATGAAAGGATATGTATAAAAGGTCTGGAGAACTGTGAGAAGTTAATGTGGCTCTAGTTAGAGGCTGGAGGGTGGTGGGTATTATATTAGTTAGTTATAATGGAATTTTCATAGTTATTATAACAATTCAGTTCCATTTATGCTAATTCCAGAATGGAATGTAGGTTGAGAAAGTCCATGTCTAAGAGTAAATTTCTGCATATGTCAGAGGTTATTAAAGATAAGATAAAGGGAAGCGTCACATCAGAAGGATGGACAATATAACCAAGCTTATCATTTCCTGAGCTTCAGGAAGTCTCTAAAGCAAAGAGATAGCTGAACAGACCATTTAACCCCGACACAGCAGTGGTACGTGCTTTCTTGAACACCCCAGATGAAACTTGGAGAAGGTAGAAGCAAATATCATAGAATAGACGGAATGAATAAACAGAAAAATCTGTGCAATCATCTTGGATTTTGTTTCAACGAACATGCAAGGCATTTGAAGTCTGGAAGTCGGTTTGAATTCTGGCTCTATCATTTACTAGCTATGTGGCCTTGGACAACTTAACCCCTGGGAGCGTCTGACTGCTGGTGGAAACTGGAAACAGTAAGAGATGCAGAGACAAAGCAGTGTGCACCCCACAAATGAGAATTAGTGCTGTGATCTTAGGGGTATTGCTTCAAACATATAACTAAACTTACTGCCTTCTTCAAAACAACTCTAAACCCCTTAGAATAAGCTGTGCGCACCACGAACCATCTGAAAGGGAGGGCTGTGTCTGGTGGGTGTATGTCTATGAATAGGTGAGCACCTGTGAATGAGCTTGAGATGAATACATCTGTTGCAAATCGGGATTTAGTGTTGATTAATGCTTTGACCTAAGGCCTTTACAGGTATTTGCTTGTACTTCATTTTTGTGAGTGATGTTCCAGCCACCTAGAACCATCGCTGTTAGTCCAAATCCTTCTTTTAGGGTGAGTTTGGGAGTAGGCTTTTCCCGTTCCAATTTCTGTAGCATTCTAGGCTAAACAGCAAATGAATGGCTTAGGGGCTGGTCTGTATCTCTGCATTCTGTGTCTCCAGCTACGACTGCCTGTTTCTTTAGGTAGAAACTAAGAACAGTACTAGGCCCATTTTAAAGGTCTAATAGATGGTTTTTCATGGGAAATAGTTTTAGAACAAAAGTTCAGAGTGAATGACTTATAAATGAAACTTTTTCTTTTCCATTCAGTGTTATATAGAGATCACCAATTTTCAGTGAAGCCACAGACCCTATGAAGTGTAAGCTCCACAAGGGCAGGGATCACGTTGATCTTGCTCGTCATATCACTAGTGTCAAGTACTGTATCTGACACGTCACAGGGACCAAATCAGTTTTTGTTGAATGAATGAAGGGATGAATAGTATTGAAAAGGTCTAGGTTTGTTCAAAGATGGCAGAGACTTAATATAATCCAAGGGAAAGTTGATTAAGTATTTTGGAGGTATGTTGGCTTCTTTATGTTTACACTGAGGTAATAACTGTCATACTATCCCACGAAATGTTCCTTAGTGCCATTTTTAGAAAGATATTTCACTAGATGAATCCCTGAGCCCATGGAGTGCCCAGAAGGTGGATAGGTTTCTAGAGTTCACACCCGGATGGACGTTGTTACTCAAAAAGACTGAAGGAAGGAAACAAAATAATAGCGAGGGTTTACATTCCTCTCTTAAAATGAACCTCAGGAGCCCTCAAATGATTTTTGCACTCATTTCCATTTTCAGTCAAAATAGATACTTTCCACTTCTCTCAAAATTCCCCGTTTGTTGCATAACTCAGGAGTCCCCCTTAGAGCTCGCCCTGTTGTTATGCAGAACCGACCAAGGGTGATATTTTCTATGGAATGCAGAGCTTGGAAGTTACCACTTGATTCTCAAACAAGACTGAAAGATAAATGCTGGCATCTCGCTCACGGTGTTTTGTCCCTTTGACTTCGAATTCCTTATCTCCACGTATCAGCTCTTAAATAGCAGCCTCATCACAACAAACTGAAGTGGGAGCATTCGCATATTTCTTTAAAAGGGATAACCTGGGCTTGTATATTTTGTTTTCTTTACATCTATGAAAGAATGCCTCACATCCTCAAAAACAAAACTGAAAATTCCATCGTGGACTTTTGTATTCTAAACCTTAAAACATTTTTGTTACAATAAGAGGACTCGTGAAAAACATCTCAACAAGTTGAAGAGGTTCTTGACAACATACAATTTTGATAACGTGCCATGCTATAGTGATATCTGTTTTCAGTGATTATCTATCTAGCTGGCATTTTTTCCTCAATTAACCCCAGATATTTCTATTATTTTGCATGTTTATATCACCACATCTGAATCTTATCAGGGGTCAAGGGCTGGACCTTTTTATTCTCACTTTGACTGCTCTGTGGACAGGGCTTTCCCCAGGAATTGAGTGTGAACTCAGGCTATGGCTCTTTTTGGCCAAAGGCTACTCCCTGAGAGAGACTCAGCTGAGAGATGGTAGCTACTGACACTCCCAGGAACCAGGGATGTGTGCTTCAAACCAAGAACGAGGATCTTGGTGGTGCACCATGGCCTCCAGTAGAGATAGGGGTGGGGTAGGGGGTCTGCCTCAAGCTCTTCTCCCCTCCACTTTTTAATTAGGGCAGCTTGTCTTTAATTTTTATAAAATTTTACATCAGGGCAATGAATCATCTTTAATTTTTAAAATTAGTTTTGGTGCAGGGGGAGGAAGTGGGGAAACGGCGGCCAGAGGATACAAGTAGCAGATATGTAGGATGAACAAGGTTAGAGATCTCGAGGACTATAGGTAACAAAATTGTGTTGTATTTGGGATTTCCACCAAATGAGTAGTTTTTATCAGCTCTCGTCAAAAACAACAACAACAACAACAACAACAAAATGGATAACTATATGAGACGATGGATATATTGATTTGCTTCACTGTAGTAACCATTTTACTATCTGTATGTATCCCATATCATGTTGTATACCTTAAATATACACAATAAAATTTATTTTTAAAAATAAAATAAAATTAGTTTTAAATTTTAAATCATGTCATATACTAGAGAATTTATAATATATGCGCTAAGAAATAGACCATTTTTAATACCTTGGAAGCCCCCACATGAATCTTCCCAACTGTACCCTCCTCCCCAGAGGTTATTGCTGACCTAAGTTTGGTGTTAATCTTTTACTGGCTATTCTTTGTTCAATTTATTATTATTATTGCTGTTATTATTTATTTTTAGAGACAGGTTGGCTCTGTCATCCCAGCTAGAGTGTAGTGTCATCATCTATAGCTCACAGCAACCTCAAACTCCTGGGCTCAAGTGAGCCTCCTGTCTCAGTCTCCTGAGTGGCTGAACTACCGGCATGTACCATGTCTGGCTAATTTTAAAAATTCTTTATAAAGACAGGGCCTCACTATGTTGCGCAGGCTGGTCTTGAACTCCTGGCCTCAAGCCATCCTCCTGCCGTGCCCTCCTAAAGTGCTGAGATTATAGGCATGAGCCACTGCTCCCGGACACTGGCTACTCTTTAAACCTTTTTAAAGCCACATAAATATCATATCTATTATTAACTCTTTTTAGTTTAGTTTTGTTTTTAAACTTTAAATAACTGGAATCATACTCATTTTATATTGTCTTTTTCTGTTTAACATAATCTAATTTAGGTTTATTTTCATTGATGCTTATTATAGTTGCAGCTCATTCTTTTTCTTTACTGTATATTATTCTATTGTATCATAATTTATTATGTAATGTCACTGATTTATTTTATATGGTCTTCTGATGATGGGTGAACTTTTGGTGTAACTTGTCTAAGAGAATTTGTAATTTAAAAGAGATTTCTATTTAACTGAAGCCTTAATCTCTAATTGCTGAATTTCAGTCACTACGACATACCAGAAATAAATATCTTACTCCAACAGGAACTTTTTCTGGGGGGGATAGAAATGTCTTTCTTAGGCCGGGCGCGGTGGCTCACGCCTGTAATCCTAGCACTCTGGGAGGACGAGGCGGGAGGATCGCTCAAGGTCAGGAGTTCGAAACCAGCCTGAGCAAGAGAGAGACTCTGTCTATACTAAAAATAGAAAGAAATTAATTGGCCAACTAAAAATACATAGAAAAAATGAGCCGGACATGGTGGCGCATGCCTGTAGTCCCAGCTACTCGGGAGGCTGAGGCAGGAGGATTGCTTGAGCCCAGGAGTCTGAGGTTGCTGTGAGCTAGGCTGACTCCACAGCACTCTAGCTCAGGCAACAGAGTGAGACTCTGTCTCAAAAAAAGAAATGTCTTTCTTATACCACTTAGATTCCATTTACCCACAAAGGATGGTTGGTTTTTGTTAGAACACAGTAACATCAAAATAGTCAACATTTTGGCCAGGCGCAATGGCTCACACCTGTAATGCCAGCACTTTGGGAGGCTGAGGTGGGAGGATTGCTTGAGGCCAGGAGTCTGAGGTTGCAGTGAGCTATGATGATGCCACTGCACTCTAGCCCAAGCAACACAGCTAGACCGTGTCTCAAAAACAAATTTAAAAAAGCCACAAAAAATTCAAATATTTTATAATTGTTTGATAAACTGTGAGTCTATAGCTACAAGACTATATAATGGAATGCTTTCTTAAAACAATGAGTTCAAAAGGATAAGCAAGTATCAATAAATAACTGTGGAATATAGAAACAAATGTTGTAAATGGACACCACATGAATAACTCTATCATTTTTTAGTTTTATTGCTGTGATTATCAAAGGCGGAGTCTGAGTCCTGAACGCACCTTTTCAAAATAATGAGTCATGGGGCAGTGAGTCAAGAAATGTTGAACTTTAGCCTAAAAATCTAAGAATGAAGAGTTGGACTAATTGCTTGAGTTTTTGTATTGCACTAATGTTGTGAATAGTTTTTCAGAAAAGATTAATTTGCCAAGCATAGCATTACTGGAAATGACCTTTCTCTAATTGTTTTCCTGATGCAGAAGAAATTCCTACAAGAAAGCTCAGACTTCAGTATAATTTACAGCAGCTAAAGACAGAACAAACCAATGGCTTTAATTATCTGCTTGCCAAAATTTAAGTAAAACTCTTGAAAGCAAAGGCCCCAGTAGGGGCTTGTTCAAAAATGATTTTAAAATATCTCAAACTGCTAAGTATTCTTGATCCAAGAAAATTTCTTTGAAGTAGGATGTGAATTCTAGACCTGGAAGTGCCTTTCATTTCCCATGAGCTCAAATCTATTAAGCTCTCAGGGACAACAGTTTGTTCCTAGGAGGAAAAAAGGAAGTTTTCTTTTTTTCTTTTTTCCTTTTTAAGGGAATATTGTTCTCTAAATTTTAATTTTTTTTAGACTTTTAAAATTTAGGCCAAAAGTCAGCAATATCCACATAATGTTCTTAAAAACATGGCTGATGAGATTGGTAATAAAGTAAAACATAAAAAAAGATTAATTGTAATGTGTGTGTGTGCACGTGCTTGCAGAATCCAATTAACTCTAAAAAGGCAGAAAAGAGATCAGTTGCAATCTCAGTTTTCGTGTGTGTGTGTGTGTGTGTGTGTGTGTACAGCAAGGAATTCACCCCAACTAAGATAATAAAATGTTGAAGACGTTGGGTAAGTGGACTGGGTAACTGGAAAAAACATGTGCTTCAAAAGTCTTATAACTCTTAGAAGGATAATCTGCAGAAAAGTACAGAGAGAGATCATCTGTGGCTTAGGTAGAATGGAATGGAACCAGCACCCACACCCCTTGTCCAGGTCTGCAATCTCTGACTATACCCAGATCCGAGATGCCTTTTTGATCCTTGATTTCATACCAAATGGACTCAGCTACCCTGAGATTATAAATCTGCTTTCCTTAGTTATAAGTAATTTTGTAATCCTGCAAAGACTTAGAAACTACCATAGAAGTTAGGACAGAAATCAAAATAATAATTTTAATATTTCTATGTACACTTAGTGTTTTAAAATCATCACTATAATCTGCCTACATTTATTATTTAACACATTTAGTCCATTTAGGACAATCTGACATTTTGTACTTGTGATTTTAATTTGAAATGTTTAATTAATATCACTCTTGTGACTTTTATCAGGAAGGTATTTATTTGGTTTATAAGTAGTATTTGAATGTTTAAAGGAATTAGAAGTATTAAATCTCTATGCTCAGGTTTCTCAGGTTTTTAAGCACCATTTAACTGCTTAGGAAAATTTGGTTTGTTAAGTATCTGAATCTATCTACCCTGTTAGGTGTATGAAGGCCTTGAGTTACACTAAAATTTTGTAATTATAGTTTAACATGCTTAACTGAATTTAATTAATTAAGGTGTTAATTATTTGGGGCAAATCACTCTGTTAAACACATTAGTTATTAGAATATTAACCTAAGATCAAGTAAAAGTTCTACAGAAAAAATTAGATTTAAATGTGAAAATGACCAGATATATAAGTCAAGCCTAATATTTAAGAAACATAAATCTTTATGATACACCAAAGATCCCATTTTAACAATAAAAAACTCAATTGACAAACAAAATTTCTGGGAAGCTAATGTTCCCAATTCCTAGAAAATAAAAACAGTTGGGATGCTATATCAAGTTTTCAAGGAGAAAACAATTCACTCTAGATATCTGAGCAGAAAGCAGATCCCTATTTAATGCAGGGATTCGGTGTTCATACAATTGTAGGAAGAGTTGGAGGAGCAGAAGTTGGGAGACCAGCTGCTGCAGTTATTGCCACCACATCTGCCACTGTCACGGCTGCCAACACTAACAAAGCTGGTGACTAGTGACTAGATACTGATATAGTAACACCTGCTTGCCAACCACAACAGCCCCTGAAAAATGGCCTCCACCATCCTCCCAACTGCATCCTATTGGCGGAAACTAAGCTGAATCCAAAAAAACCCTGGCTG
>VBSM01002616.1:30351371-30362939 GCA_008086735.1 Cheirogaleus medius | reverse complement strand
AGCAATCCTCCCACCTCGGCCTCCCAGAGTGCTAGAATTACAGGCATGAGCCACCGCACCTGGCCTAAAATCATACTATCTTACAGTGATTTGCTTAGAAGTTTGGATGACTATTTTGGAGAGTCGTTTCAGTTTTGCAGCAATAATTCATTCTTTCCATGGAGAATGACGAACTGCTCTGCTATCTGCCAGGCTCTGGGGAACAGGTGAATATTTTTGGGAAACTGACATTTTAGCCAGTGCTTTGGGTTCTTTTTAATCCCCTGACTCTGAATATAGTTTTTCTTCCTTGTGTGCTTTGCAGAGGGGGCTGCGGGCACAAGGGACCGAGGTAGAGGTGATGTTTGCTCATTCCAGGACACCATGGCCCCCACTTAGCCCTGGACAGCCAAGTGCACATTTCTCCATGACAGGTGAAACCTGTTTGCTTTGCAACTTGTCACAATTAGGCTCTATGGCATTTCTTTTCTGGTTATCTACAAAAGTACCTTGTATTTGTAACAAGTCAAACAATTCAGAGTTGTATCAAGAGAAAAAACTAATCTTCAAGCCCCTTTCTAATCCATCACTCTAAATTAACTACAGGCAATACTTAGGGTACACAAGGGTTTTCATTCTCTTCTTCACTTTTTTTTTTTTTTTTAAATGGAGAAAAGTTAAAAACACAGGAACAGGAACGGGATGACTTATGTTCATCAGAATTTCTATTCTCACAAGGGAATAAGAGGTGGAAGAGACGGCATAGAGAAAACTGAGAGAGCAAGATGTTCTCGCCAGGCTACATCCTGCTGCCCCTCCTGTGCTGTCACTGCGTCTCCTGAGCTGCCATGGTGCCATCTGTTCCCCAGAAGTAAGTGAGGCCCTTCCCTGGCCAGAGGACTCCCAATTTGCCTGTGTTCTGCTATTCTTAAATCTCAGTGGTGGCTCTGGGAAACTAATTCACCAGGTCAATAAAATGCTGGGATGCAGCACCTGGAGAAGCTATGGAGTTTGACTCTCTCGATATTTCAGAAGAGAAGGGACAGCTAAGGCCTGGCCAATTCAGTTTTTGCCTTGATCAGCAAGGACCGACTAGATGATCTGGCTCGGCTTTACGGCTTGTTCGTGGCCATGTGGCCCGTGGTACTCACGACTGCATATTCGTAGCTGGATCATTACACACAGGAGTGGTGGCGGGGAAAGGGAGACAGCCCATGGGCAGATGCTAAAGGACTTACGCGTCGCCGGCGCTGATGGTCATGATTTTCTGCAGGCCCCCAGTGTGCAGAAGGTCCCGAGCATTCTGGTAACTATTCTGGACTATGTTGTTCAACGTGTAACAGGCAGAGGCTGTGGTTTCAATGAGAAGGTCCGTACTTGGGATTGTGTCAGGAATTATGGAAACCAAATCGGGCAGAGTTTCTTTGGCTACAAGATAAAAGAAAAAGAACACTTGATTAAAATGATTGTTTCTTAATCCCAAGATCCCAATACATCTTTGGTAAAAAACATTTTTGAAAAGAAACACAGTTGGTTAACAAATATATGGAAACATATAACCTCTGTAATAATCAAATTAAAAATAAGATTTTTTAAAAAGAGGATAGTCAGGCTGGGCACAGTGGCTCACATCTGTAATCCTAGCACTTTGGGAGGCCGGGGTGGGAGGATCATGTGAGCTCAGGAGTTCGAGCTCTACAAAAAATAGAAAATTAGCTGGGTGGTAATTAGGTGTGGTGGTACACGCCTGTAGTCCCCGCTACTCAGGAGGTTGAGGGAGGAGGATTACTTGAGTCCAGGAATCTGAGGTTGCAGGGAGCTATAATGATGCCACTGTGCTCTACCAGGAGCAACAGAGCAAGACCTTGTCTCAAAAAAACAAAAGGATATTCTTTGCTCAATACATTGAAAATCTTTTCAAAATGCAATTTGACAGAAATATCAAGAATTTAAAACATTTTCATATTATTCAATTCAGTAATTCCACTTCTGGGAATACACCTTAAAGATATCACTTTAAAAATGGAAAAGCTTTTTGCAGAGATCTTTATGATAGCATGATATATAAATGAAAAGCCTAAATATCCCAATAAGAATATGATTAACTAAAACACACCTGTAAAGACTATTGTGCATCCGAACACATATCTATGAAGCATGTATAATAACAAATATTTGTTAATACCCTATGTGAAAAATGAGTATACTTATTTATATAAAGAACATAATATTGTAATATTATAAAAGAAAATACACATAAGAAACTTGAGGAGAAATAAACTAAAATGTTAATAGGAGCTATTTTTCTACAATAGTATTAATGGTAAACTAAAAACATTTAAAAAATTATCTGTACTTCCCAAATTTTTTCAATACATAAATACTACTACTATTGAAAAAAGAAATAAACTATTTGAAATGTATTTTTCCACTACATACGTAACTATTTGGTTATAGGTTCGAGTTTGGCTTTTTTTTGTACCAATAAGAAAGGTATTAATATTTGATGGTTCCACTTTAACTTGTCCTATGGTATATACACTTGATTTCTTGTAATAATTCTTTTCATGTATGTTTTCTTTTTCCTTGATGTAACTACTTTGGACTCTTCTTAAAAGACAAAGAGCATGCTTCTGTTGCTCCCCGCAGCTCCTTAATATGTGTTGTGTTCATAATGGATGTGTAACAAATGCTGATTAATTTTATTGTTCCTTCATCTGGATTCAGGTGGTAACCTGAACCACACTTATCTTTCTCTGACACTGGATTGCAATTAGTTATGTGCTGGTCTGAATTTCATATGGGGTGATGAGTTCCCTGAAGCTAATTATCCTACTTATTTCTGTGTTTCTAACATTGATCATTACTCCTAAAACAGAGAAGTACTCAGTAAAAGGCACTGGATGATATATCATCCTTTGATAATACCTGGACCTGATTCACAGGTCACACATACCTTCTGCTCACAGGTCTGAACACTTTCTTTCTTTATTGCTGTTCAAGCACCACAGCATAGTGTTACGAGCTCAGCTCTCAGCCTCTGAAGATCCTTAAGCTTCTTAGTGGCCTGGATGAGCTACTTAATCTCTCTATGCCGCATTTTCCTAATTTGCAAATTTGCAACATGCGATAATAATAGCACCTACTTCACAGGGTTGTTTTGAGGGAATAAAGGAGTTAATGCATGTTAACTGCATCATAGCACCCTGCATGTAGTAAGCTCTCAATAGATGCTTGTTACTATCAGAAGGCTTCCTCTTTTTAATACGATAAACCATAGAAAGAAAGGCCTTGAGAACATGGGTTGGCAAAGTAGCATTATGGGATGCAGACCCCTATCTTCTGTGTGAGATCCATTATTTTGTCACCATGCCAGACTGCCTATCTTCCAGTTTTTGAGAAAATTTAAGTTTCAAGTTTATTTCTCTAAATGTAGGTAAAATGTGATGACTTTATTCCAGGTGAGCACATGGAAAGTTACTTGGCCTAGAAATCACTCACAAAGCATATATTTAAACTGATTTTCATTTATTCTTGGCTGTTAAAATTCTGAATCAAGATGGGTCCTTTTACTTAAATTATATATTTGACATGAAGCCAATTTGGAATTTTAAAATTGCATTTACCTTGCTGATGCCTCTTCTCTCTGTTGTCCTTAAACCTCAGCAGAATAATCTAATACAAACCACAGGGCCACAGCTATACCTTCCCAATATTTAGGGGGCCATAAAACCGGACACCGGCAGTATTTCTGTCCTGGAGGTGCATGCATGATGTGTGCAGTGCAGTTATTTACCTTGGCAATGTTTTAAAGATGGAGCCAATGTTTTATTTGGGAAAAGAAGAAAGAGTTAAAGGATAACATGCCTCTATTGAAGTTCAGCACAAAAGCCCACAGAAGAACATGGGGAGAACATTTTAATAATTTTGAAAGTGCCTATGGCAAGGTTTCTTTTAGATTTCACTAAACATTTTCCAAGCTCTCTCTAAATTTATAATGGGCATGAAACCATTGTATGAAACCTCCTGTCAAATGTGCTGCTGGCTATGTTTGAAAATGACATTACAAAAATGTAAATGCGGACTTCAATATCCCTCATGCTGTGTGTATGCAGACCCCAAAATCTAATCCACTAAAAACAATAATTTGTTTATAACTTTAGTGGGATTTTGTGAAAAACTGAATTTAGGTTGTTAGAAATGACCAATGTATGGAACATTAGAAAACATGCCCAATTTTAGCATCATCTTCCTATTATCTCATTTTAAAGTTTTCTACTTGAGTCAATCAGCATTTATCAGGTACTTCTTGGTATAATCAAATAAATGAAAAATTATGTTATCTGATAATGTAACACAGCTATCTTCTCTGTCAATAATATAGAGCCCCTCCCAAAAAGGCACATGTGTTTCATCATATTTACTCTACAAACCGTCTATGCCAAATCTATTCAGGGACTCCTTTTTGTCTTTTTCTTGTGATTATCTGTTTACCCATCTTTTTTCTAGTCTAACACACTGCCAAGCTTCTAAAGTAAACAAGTGCTGCACGTGTATTTCCGACGTCCTAGGGAGCGGTGCTGGCGCAGGCCACACACAGAGCATTCTGCAAGACAGCGATACGGATTAGGAAGGCTTCTCTGGCTGGCGTGGCTGAGGGATCAAACATGCCAAACACATTACTTATCTTGTTAATTCAGTGCAGTCTCAAATTTGTCCTGTGTAGAAATTTTTTTAAATGCTGGATATTAAAAACATGCTATTTGAGATCCAGTTGCAAAGCCTGCACTTTATATCCGGCTGCACAAAAGCCAGGCCTGTGTTTGTCACCTTCTGTTCTTTACTCACGTTTCCAGTTTATTGTTGTGAAAAGAATATGCTACGGACAACGTTTTATCGCATTTGTAATTTCAATAGGTACATATCATATGCAGCTACTTTGACGGACTCACCAATTTCATTCTGCAGAGAAAGATTCCGAGACAAATTCCTCAGCAGGGAGACTGAAGTCTTTCTCACGCTTGGATCACCAACATGCAGCATCTTTCGGGCGTGCTGAAGGCCGTTTTCCTTCTGGACAACTGTCTGGGCTACTGATGTCGGCATCTGTTTTGTGAGACACAATGTCCTATAAGTGCTATTGCATTTGGTTTCACGGTAATATTAAGTTTTCTGTTGATTAGTACTAGAGGGCGAGGAAGATGTTTTAATAACTAGAACTGTGATGAAACCAGTCTAAAGATATTTTTTTAAGTTTCTTATTCAATTTTCAATTTGACTACTAGATAAAAACAATTTATTCAGCATTTTTAAATGCAATGTTGGATTTGGTGAGCTATTATATTTTTTGTATCTATATTTATAAGTTAAATAGGTCTATCTTTTCCTTTTAGAATCAAGGTTACATGAATATTATAAAATTAGGTAGTATTTTCTCTTTTTCCATCTCCTTAAACTATTTGTGTAATATATTTAATAAGAATAATCTCATCTTTTTGGGATGGGTAGAATTTAGCCATACAGATTGAATAACCCTTATCTGAAATGGTTGGGACCAGAAATGTTTTGGATTTTTTTCAGATTTTGGAATATTTGTTTATACATAATAAAATGTCTATGGATGGGACACAAATCTAAAAATGAAATTTATTTATGCTTCATATATACCTTATACACATAGACCGAGGGTAATTTTATATAATATTTGTAATAATTTTGTGTATGAAACAAAGTTTGTGTACATTGAACTGTCACAGAAAGCAAAGGTGTCACTACCTCGGCTACCCACATGGACAATCTGTGTTGTTTAGCATCACCATTATCCCTGGCTCTGAATTCATATGCTATCGATAAGCAATCACTTTCTTACACTTATTCACACTTACGTACTTATCATTAAAAAAAAATATGACATACCATTAATACAGTAAAAAATGTGTTCCAGGTAACCAAGCACAGTAGCGTCACCAGATACCTGTGTCAGCTGTTAAAAAACAGTAACCACAAACAACACTGGGCTTTGTGTTAGTCTCTAACTATGATGCTGTGTTGTGATTAAAAGGTTACTGCACACTGTATTTTATTTTATATTTTTTTGGTGACAAGAAACATGAGAAGCAGTTGAGGGACCAGGAAGTGTATCCTCTAGGGATGAGGAGGCGTGCTGCTAGATGGTTTTTTAAACTGTTTCCTTCCAGAGTCATCTGTCTCATTAACAATGGTTTTGTCTTAGAAGTCTCTCTTTGATTTTATAAACTGACATGGTTTCTTGTTCTGTTCTTGATGTGCAACTGCTCTAAGTCTTTCACCAAGCCCATCACACATTTTCACAATGTCACCTAGAGGCACTTTGTCTGCAGTGTTACTGACATCATCTTCATCATCACTATTACCACCAACACCTTGATCTAGAATCATTTCAGCTACTTCACTATTTGTCAATGAATGGAAACTGGAGCCTCATTATCGATGTTAAAAACTTCCTCAACATCTACTCCTTCCAGCTTACGGATGGACTCTGAAGGTGTATCTTTTGCACATGTAAGGAGGTCAGACATCATTTTTTTTTTCTTACTTGACATACAGAGTCCTTCAAAGTCACCACCTTGTTCATCATTGTCACTGAACATAGCCACAAGGCCAGAGGTTGTGCCAGGCATGCAAACTGTGTCTTTAGTCACTGTTCCAAGCACTGCCAACAGCATGTATGGCATCCTTCATGCTAAACTCGTTTTGTGAGCCTTCCAAACACAGTTCTCTGTTCACTGCGCCTAGCATGCTATTCAAGAAAGAGTTTTTAAAATTTATGACACCCTGGTCATATGGCGGAATGAAGTTACATTTTGGGAGAAAGCACATGGCATACACATTATTTTGATGAGAATTTCAGCTGGAAGATGAGCAGAACAGTTCTCAAGGAATAACAAAGTCTTTTTTCTTTTTACTTTTTATTTGATAATAACTTCAGATTTATAAAAAGTTGCCCCCAAAAAGTACAAAGAACAGTATATATTTGACTCAGATTTACGTGTTAACATTTACCCCGTTTTAGAGCCCACACCCTCCTGTTATGCCATCTCCTCACAAAGAGAGTCCATCATTTATTTTTAGAGTCCTGGATTTTTGATCTGACAATCATCAGCCCAGTGTGACTCACCTTGTTCAATGCCCTAGTGAAATTCTAAAGTTTAAATATCTTTGAAATATTAATAGATGAATCTGTGTCACATTGTAGTTACATAAAGACGATACATGTGACTAATGTATAAGTCTAGCTGGGGTGAGGAAATGACCACATTTTGCAAACGGCTCACCTAAGGAGCTTTGTTTTGGGTTCTGCTGATTATTTTCCAAATGATTTTTTTTCCTTTTTTCTTTTATATTTTTAATTTTTAATATTTTTCTTTTTCTTTTATATTTTTAATTTATTTATAAATTTTTATATTTATAATTTTCTTTTATATTTTTGATACAGGCATACAATGTAAATTAATCAAATCAGGGTAATCAGAGTATTACCATCACCTCAGGCATTTAACATTTCCTTGTGTTAGGAACATTCCAATTTCACTCTTTTAGTAAAAGAATACCCTAACTTATTGCTGATTATAGTCACTTTGTTGTGCTATCAAATATCGTTCATTCTATCTAACTGTCTAACTATATTTTTGTAACCATTTACATCTCCAAAATGCCCCGGTGCCCCTACCTTGCTACCCTTCCCAGCCTCTGGTAACTGTCATTCTACTCTGTCTCCATGAGATCAATTGTTTTTATAATTCAGCTCCCACATAAGAATAAGAACATGTGAGATTTGTCTTTCTGTGCTTGGCTTATTTCACTTAACATAATTTTCTCCAGTTCCCTCCATGTTGTTGCGAATGGCAGCATTTCATTCTTTTTGTGGCTCTATAATATTCCATTGTGTGTATGTACTGCAATCTCTTTATCCATTCCTTTGTTGATGGACACTTAGGCTGATTCCAAATCTTGGCTATTGTGAATAGTGCTACAATAAACATGGGAGTGCAGATATCTTTTCGATATACTGATTTCCTTCCTATCTGGCAGTGGGATTGCTGGGTCACATGGTAGTTCTATTTTAAGTTCTTTGAGGAAACTCCATACTGTTTTCCATAGTGGTTGTACTAATTTACATTTGTACCATCTACTGAACAAGGGTTCCCCTTTCTCCACATCCTTGCCAGCATTTGTGATGGCCTTTTTGATAAAAGCCATTTTAACTGGAGTGAAATGATATCTCCTTGTAGTTTTGATTTGCATTTCTCTGATAACTAATAATGTTGAACATTTTTTCACAGACCTGTTGGCTGTTTCTATGTCTTCTTTTGAGAAATGTCTATTTAGGTTCTTTGCCCATTTTTAATTGGATTATTTGAGTTTTTTCCTATTGAGTTGTTGGAGCTCCTTATATGTTCTAGTTATGAATCCCTTGTCAGATGGTTTGCAGATATTTTCTCCCATTGTGTGGGTTGTCTCTTCACTTTGTTAGCTTCTTTTGCTGTGCAGAAGCATTTTAGCTTGATGTGAACCTGTTTGTCCAATTTTGCTTTGGTTGCCTGTGCTTTGGGGGTATTACTCAAGAAGTCCTTGCCCAGACCAATGTCCTGAAGTGTTTCCCCAGTGTTTTCTTTTAGTAGTTTCATAATTTCAGGTCTTAGATTTAAGTCTTTAGATTTGATTTTTGTATATGGCAAGAGATAAGGGTCTAGTTTCATTCTTCTGCATTGATTGATTTGTATATGTTGAACTATCCTTGCATACCTGTGAGGAATCCCACTTGATCATGATGAATTATCTTTTCAATGAGTAGTTGAATTCAGTTTGCTAGTATTTTGTTGAGGATTTTTGCATCTGTGTTCATCAAAGATATTGGCCTATCATTTTCTTTTTTTACTGTGTCTTTACCTGGTTTTGGTATCAGGCCTTGTAGAATGAGTTTGGGAGTATTCCTTCCTCCTCGGTTTTTTGGAATAATTTAAGGAGGATTGGTATTAATTCTTCTTTGAATGCTAGGGAGAATTCAGCAGTAAAGCCATTGGGTCCCTAGGCTTTTCTTTGATGGGAGACTTTTTATTATTGTTTCTATCTTGTTACTTGTTATTGGTTTATTCGGATTTCGGATTTCTTCCTGATTCAATCTTGGTAGGCTGTATGTATCTAGGAATTTATCCATTTTTTGGGTAGGTTTTTCAATTTATTGGCATGTTGTTGCTCATAGTAATCTCTAATGATCCTTTGAATTTCTACAGTATCAGTTGTAATGTGTCCTTTTTTATCTCTGCTTTTATTTATTTGGGTCTTCTCTCTTTTTTTCTTAATCTGGCTAAAGGTGTGTCAATTTTGTTTATCTGTTTGAAAAAACAATTTTTGTTACATTGATCTTTTGTATTTTTTTATTTCAAATTCATTTATTTCTGCTCTGATCTTTTTTTTTTTGAATGTGGAAATTCCAGATTTGAACAATCTGCTCTAATATTTATTATTTCTTTTCTTTTACTAATTTTGGGTTTAGTTTGGTCTTGTTTTTCTAGTTCCTTAAGATGCACTGTTAGGTTGTTTATTTGAAGTGTCTCTACTTTTTTAATGTAGGTACTTATTGTTATTAATATAAACTTTCCTCTTGCTACTGCTTTTGCTATATCCCAAAGGTTTTGATATGTTGTATTTTCATTTTCATTTGTTTCAAGAAATTTTTAAATTTCCTTCTTAATCTCTTCATTGACCCACTGGTCAGAATAACAAAGTCTTGCAGTCATCATCCAGTCGAGCTTCCCTGCAGTGCACATGAGCCACTAGTACAAAATGTTTGTGAAAACTATCAGAAAAGATGTCCCTGGTGTTCCATGCCTTTTTGTTAGCCTAATAATGGACTGGTAAGAAATTCACTCCTTGAAAACGACGAGGATGCAAACTTTTGCCTATGACAGCAAGTTTACACTGATTGCGTGCCTGTTGCATTAGCACATGCCAGCACAGTTTTTCCATCCGTGGCATTCTTAATTCCTTTGTGGGCTGTCTCATCCACTGAAGTCAGTGTCTTTCTAGGGCAATGACAACAAAACAGTGATGTTTCATCAGCATTATAGACTTGTTCTGGCATTAGATTTTCATCAGTGATGACCTTGGCAAACTCGCCAAACATTTTCTTCACTGCTTCATGATCAGTAGATATTTTATCACCACAAATCTTTAAAAATTTATTGCTATATGTTTTCCTAGATTTCTGCATCCAGTCTGTTGAATATTCATAGTTCTCTTCAATTTTCAGTTCATTGTGACAGATCTTTGCTTGTTTCATGATGAGCATACCATTAAGTGGCATGTGTTCACGGTTATGCTGACAGATCCACTTTTTCAAGTGATGATCATTCCAACACCGTAATCTTCTGTAACATGTTTCACACTTAAACTGCTGTCCAGTTTCTCCAATGGCTGGACTTTCTGTGCTATAAGCATAAATGTTCCCTCTTTTTCTTATTACTGTTACCCATCATACTAACTGCATACGTTTCTGACATATTCAATGATATCTTTGCACCACAATTGTCTTCCCTCATGTGCAGAGCTCTGCTCTCCTGAGTTACAGCCGTCCAGCTCTATCACCTCCATGGCATTTTCTTTGCCACCTTAAGGTTTATTTGTTCCTTTCTCAACATTCACTGGAGGCCTTGGAGCCTGGTTCACAGCCAGGCTGTGATGGTGATTACCACTTTGGTAATCACCAAACTGATTACCTCACAGTTCCTAGACTTCCCAAAGTCATTGACTTTCATCTCTTCCATACATTAGCCACTTTGCTTCTGTGGTCACACACAACCTGTGTTCGCCCAGAGATATGTTTTCTCTGAAAACGCAAACTCAGCAGTATCAAGCTATGAATGTATCTTGTTCTTACTCTCCCTTCTTTACTCCTACCATATTTCTCTTCAGCCTCATCAAGAACTTCAGTCCCTTCAACCCCACCTTTACTCCCTGCACTTCAAGTTATCAGTTCTCTCCTGTCTTAACTTTTTTATTTACAACTAGTGTGCCCAAACCATCACATCAAATATTATCTTCCTAATACCCTCAACAATCTTGTCATTCCAGCTTATTTTTTACCCACCCATCAAACTTGAAATACTGGGTTCATTTAGCTTTTTTGTCTTTTCTGATTTTATACTTGGCTACCAAATATTGCCAGAGCTAATAGTATATTTGCAAATTGGCACTTCTGCAAATGTATGGTCTCTAGTCCCAACTAGGAATTCAAATGTTGCCAGTCAACTTGCTGTTTCTTAAATACCAGTGAGGGTTTTAATGCCTTGCACCAAAATCATCCTTTTAAAATGTAATCTGACTATGTTCCATCTCAGGTTTAAACCCTTCAATGACTCCCAATGCCTTCAGAATGATGTTCAGACATCTTAGTATGATGCACAGAGTCTTGTACAGCGTGGCACCTGTTTTCCTTCTCTGCCTTACCATGTCTCCCTAATTCTCTAGGTTACAACCATCCTAAACTGCCTATCTTTCCTACTAGACCATAAGATCCTTGAAAAGAGAACTTTTTTTTTTTTTTTTTTT
>VBSM01002616.1:30318674-30351271 GCA_008086735.1 Cheirogaleus medius | reverse complement strand
GCTGGTTTTGAACTCCTGACCTTGAGCGATCCACCCGCCTCAGCCTCCCAGAGATATTTCTTAAAATTCTTGTTTTCTTTTAAAACATGAGATGCTTTAAGAATGAAAATCTTGCTTTATATATCATACTATATACCATTTAATAATGTATGCTTGGATATTATAAAGAACTTTAATGTTAGTTTGCAAAAATGGTCATTGAAAACTTGGGACTCTAGATGAGTGACATGTTTGCTCAGCTCGGGGAAAGCATAGCAAAGTTTTATTAATTGTTATTCATTGAGGGAAATGAGAAAGTTTGATGTGGGATGTGGGATGTTCTTTAGAATTTGCTCAATAAGGAAAATAAACTATCAGATTTACTAAATAAATTCTGTATTCCAGCTTTGGGAGTATATGAGAATGACTGCTAATTAGTCAACTGTTTGCAAATAACACTTCTGATTTATATTGCCCTGATTACTAATGAGGTTGAGCAAACGTTTTCAAATATTTATTGGTCATTTCAATATTTTTTGTGAAGTGTCTGTTCAAATCTCTCGTCCATTTTTCTACTGGGTTATCTGTTTTTTAATTGTTAACTTGATGTCTCTTCTATATTTTCTGGATACCTAACTTTGTTACTTAAACATGTTACAAAAATCTGTTCCCACTCTGGTTTGCCCTTTTACTGTCTTAGCAATATCTTTTGATATAATAAGTTGTTAATTTTATATAGCCAATTTATCAAATATTCACTTTATGGCTAATACTTTTCGTGTTCATTTTTAAAACTCTTTCCCTATTCCAGGTCATGAAGCTATTCTTCCAAGTTATTATATATTCCATAAATCTTTATTGTTTTACCTTTTATATTTAGATCTCATTCCTGGTGGCATTGATTTTGGGGTAAGGAGTGAGGTAGGAGATACATTTCATTTTATCCAGTGGATATAAAATTAAGCACTTTTAAAGTGTGTTAGAAACTTGAAAACTGTTTATTTCAGTGACTTAACTTTTACTATGCAATGTTTAATCTTTTAATTTATACTGTACTTGAAGAGCTTGCTACATGGGCAAATTTTATCAATCCATCCTCTTTCCTTGTTATTAAAATGACTGTTTTATCTGAACTAATAACATTTAAAAAACTAGTTAGTAAATAATTTTATACTTAAATTATGTAATATGTCTTTTAGGAAGCTATTTATTTCAGTTTAGGTTCTTAACCATGTAAGGCACGTGGTCATTAAATGCTTAGCCTTATCTCAGTTATAATCACATGGTCAATGGACTGGATATTTTCTGGAACTATGTTTAATGACCTACTTTTCATGTTTTTCTATTCAGTGATTCCTTTTAGAAATTATAAAAATAAAGATCTTTATCACATCATCGAGGCATGAAAAATTAGGAAAGTAATGAAGTATTAATAATAATTAGAAAGAATATATATGTCAAAATTTTAATAAAAAGCATCTTATAACTTAAAAGAATAAAGAGTCTTCAAATCATTATCCCATACTGCTAATGATTTTCTCCTATAAATCTCCAATCAAGTTCAATTCTAGCAAACTTGAGTATGGATCAATACCAGTTTAGTGTAGGCCTCCCTTTATTTTTCTTTTGAGACAGGGTCTCACTTTGCCACCCAGACTGGAGTGCAGTGGTGCAATAGCTTACTGCAACCTCCAACTCCCAGGCTCAAGTGATTCTCCTGGTTCAGTCTCCCAGGTAGCTAGGACTATAGCCATACATCATCATGCCCAGCTAATTTTTCATTTTTATGTTTTTGAAGAGATGGGGCCTATATTGCCCAGGCTGGTCTTGAGGTCCTGGGCTCAAGTGATCCTCCTGCCTTGGCCTCCCAAAGTGCTGAGATTATGGATGTGAGCTACTGTGCCCGACTCTTTAGGGGACTGGACTAGTCTAAGGTTATGTAGGATTCTAAATGCCTTAACATAATTAGGACAGTTATAAAGATACCGTCCTTGATTGGGTCCTTTTTGGACTTAGTATCTTAAATTTTTTCTAGTATTTTTATATTTCTGGGTTTTTTTTTAATCCCAATTAGATTTTTACACGAACACAGGAATTCTTTCTTATTTACCACTGTGTAACAGGCACCACAGTGCTAGTGTCTGTTGTGTAACAGGTGCTCAAAAGAATGTTTGTTCAGTAAATGAATGAAGGAACTTAGGATCTATGTAATAAACTACATATTCAGAGCTTAAGCAGCACATACATCCCTGTATCCTCAGGAACATGAAAGCACCCCTGGCCTATTTGGATTCCATGTGAGGCTCTTGGAACAGAAGAGGCCAAAATCTAAGCTTAAAGGGTTAGATTATATTGAACCATAGTCAGAGCACAGCAAGCTTAAACACACCCCTCCCCCAATTTAATTTCTGATATTTAATATTTTAAGTCCGCTGAGTATTAAGTCAGCTGAGAGCTTCTGTAGTTCAGCAAAGTAAAAGAAAAGGTTTGGGGAAACCAAGCATGGGAAAAGGAGACATAAGATGATAAATCAATGTCCTGTGTCATTAAGGGCTCCCTGGTAGGTCCCAGTTTGTTTCTCTTTGTGCACACATACATTTTGCAGAAAGTCAAAGAGATGAAAGTTTGGTTATATTCTTAAACACAGTGCTAAGATAAGAGAAATATTGGGTTTAGTATTTTACAATTTTATTCAAAACAGAGAGCAAGCTTCTGTGCAAGCACACTTACATTAAAGAATAAATATGCATTCTCAAATAAAGAATAAGTAATATTTTTGTTACCTACAAGAGTGCTTTTCTCTAAGGGGCTACATAATTGGAGACCGGCCATATAACGGGCAAATTTGGGGGAGTTTATTCTAATCATTTTATGATCAAGGCAAAGAATACAAGCTTAGTTGAAATAATTAAGAATTTATAGAACACCTAAATATATAGCATGGTATGAAATACATGGGGAATGGAATAAATTTTTAGCATTTTATACATTTTGACTTTGCTAGTATAATTAAGCGCATCTAGAAAGAGAATCAGCTCACTATTTTGTAGTTGAATTTCTAGGACACAAAGGCACAGATGTCCTTTCCTACTCCATATTGCTGTAGACATCTGCTGTTTTTGCCTGCCCAGCATTTATTCCTCCTTCCTCTGGTAATAACACTCTGATTTTCCATTAGGGAACAGCTCCTTCACCATTTTAGTCCACGCGGTACAAGTGGCATGACCCTTGCCCAATCAAACCCATGTCCCTGAAGTTCACATGTAGGCATGTTACCCAGACCTGGCCAGTTAGAGCATCACAGCCTCACAGCCACAGGCACCGGTTCAAAATGGGCAAGAGACCCAAATCAAGCCAGTGAGGCACATTCTCTGAGTTCTTCACAGCACTATTGGGAAAAGAGTAGTTTTTTTCTTGTGAGGACATTGGGCTGGTAAAAACGTAAGCCTGAAACAATTCGTGGCTCTCTTTGTTACCATCTGGGCAGAGCCTTTGAGAACCATGATCATAAAACCATTAGAATAAACTCCCCCGAAATTGCCTGCTATATGGCCAATCTCCAATTATTATTATTTCCAGCAGGGGAAAACAGAGCCCAGAGATGGAAACCATTATAACGATAGTCACTGTAGCACCTACGTACAGTCATGGCAGAAAGACGACCCACCCTGGACTCTTTAGTTCCACGAGCCAAGACATTCCTTTTTGCTTAAACCAGTGTGAGGCAGGATTCTGAAACTTGTAACTGACAGAGTACTGACCCATACAAACATCCGTGAGTCTTTCACTTGCAGTATGACTTGGCTTTGCAGAAACTGAGGCCAAAAATCCTGTAAAGCTGAATCATTCTCTGCTAATTCTTGAGAACTGCCTTGACTGAAGTAAAAAAAAAAAGTTTGCCCTTACCTCACTGTTTCATTTCTGAACCTAAAGTACTTTATCTACAATGTCACTATTTTAAAAGGTGGGAAGATGGGCAGAATACTTACTGGTCCACTTCCTGCTGTGAGATTCTGCAGAGCTCCTAAAGATGCTTCCTGTGTGTAGTTTCGGACACTCTTGGCGATCAAGGACAAATACATCCTTATCACGATGGAGTGCCACAGCCACTCCACGCCCTTGGGGTTGCTCTTTTCCTCTGGCATCGGCACGTCCTGGTATTGCTGACCCCACATGCAAACAGAATCCAGAATTAAGGCACTGCAAGTGATGTCTGTAATTCTACACCCAAACCAAGAGACCAGAGATACTGTCTAGAAAGACTAATAATTTGCATGAAAAGCCCTCGAAATAGAAATTTAAAAAGCAAATATGTATAATTTCCAATTAATTTTTAGCCCACAGTGATCATTTCTTCCTAATAACACTCTCCACCCCCCGTGCCACCAACTTGACATTTCACAGTGAGAGAGAATTCAGAGAATTAAGCATAGGCCATTCTAGAGTGCTTTTCGGGCTGCTGTTAAGTTATTATAAAAGCTATATTAGTCACAACCGTCCTGAAGATAAGAAAAGCAGGCCTGTTCCCTCAGAGTCTAGGGAGGGTGTCCAGGATAACATCAGGGTTCTAAATTTACCAGTTGTTCTCCAAGTTCACAAACATCGTGATGCTCAGAGGAGTCGGGGAAGTCACATTCTTTCATTTTCACGCCATATGGAAATAAATGTGTATTCTTTACTATGGGATTTGTTTTTAGTATGTCCAAAGTTTGTTTTTAGAATGCCCAAAGCCAACTATCAGGGCTGCTTTTAATGTTACAACAATTTCTGTACTATTGACCATGTTGCATTAAACTTATTTCCTAACCTATAGGGCATATAACAGCCCTGTAGTTCAATGACTTAACACAGCAAATCTGGAGTCAGATTGCCTGGGATTGACTTTGATCCCCTCCACTTATTTGCTGAATTATTCTGGGGAAAATTAATTAACCTTTCTGTACCTCTGTTTCCTCATTGGTAAATGAGAATATTAATAATACACACTTCAAAAGGATGACATAAGGACTAAAATAACTTAAAATAGTGTCTGACATATACTAAGTACTCAGAAACACACATACACACACACACACATACACACTCTCTCTCTCTCTCTATCAAAGACCTCCCAATATACCTCTTTTACTTTCCTGCTGCGACTGCCAAAACACCCAATGCTTTTGTTGTTGTCAGTCTGGATATTCCGGTTTTGAATATAGATACTCTGGGAGTATTTCTCTGGGAGCTCTGCCTCCAGCTGGTAGGAGAGGTTATGAAGAATGCACACACAGTTCTCTGTGGCCTGAGACAACAGGACATGCATATTGATCACAGACATATAGGTGACTTTTGAAGGTACGTTATCACAGAGCGTAGGTTTTAGCTCTTACAAGGATTACTGGATGCAACTGGGTATGCTTGGACTGTGGGTTGCCTGGGAGAAGTGGAATGAGTATGGCTAGAAAGGCTAAGGTTAGATCATGAATGGTCAGGAATACAATGCCAAGAAGTAGAGGCTGAATTTCTTAAAACAATGGAGAGCCTTTCTAGTTTACTTTATAGAGAGTGTGTCCAGAATGACTCTGTATGTTAGATATATAACTTGGGGTAGCCATGTTGAGTTGGAGAAGAGGAAGAGATACTGTTTGCAGGAACCAATGAGGAAGCTATTGCAATAATCAGTGTGAAAGATGCATAGACCAGGACCACAGCAGTAGCACTAGAGTGGAGTGGATGAACTGAAAGTCTTCCCAGAGGCGGCATGTACATGGTTTGCTGCTGGGTGGATACAGAAGGTGAGGGAAGGGAGGCAGTCCAGGATTATTCAGAGTTCTGTCTTCTTTTGGTGGATGATGATAACCATTAAAAGGATTACACAGAGAAGGAACAAGTTTGGGAAAGAGGGAAGAGATAAATTTAAGTTCACTGCTAGCCATGTAGCCTCTGGGCTCCTTTCAAATATTCACAGAATTGTTAAACAACAGGTAATTTGAAATTTGGGTCTAGAAAATAGAAAAATAAGGCTAAGGTAGATTTTAATATTTTAATATTTCTAAGTATGTATGGGAAATCTTATGCTCAGCAAATGAATCAGTGAATAAATCTAAACTCAAGCAGCTACTTTAAGAATATTCTGGAGCATCTTAATAAGACAAAATAGGTAACTCAATGTGTGAGATATTTAACTGTTGGATTACCTTGTCATCTGGCTGGTAATCTGCGATGGTTCCTCTGACATAATGGACCAGTGAGTCAATGAGTCCATCACATCTTCTTATCACTTTCCTCCCATCAGGGCCAGCTGAACTCATGTTTCTATCAGGAAAAATACACAAAAAACCCACAATCTTAAGCCATGTATCCAACTGGCCTTTGTTTTGGAGATTTACTTGACATTTCTTTCAGGTGTTTGGAAATTTGGCAAACTTGTAAAAGTGTGACAGACTTGTCCTGCGGTCAATAAATCAACTGCCCAATGGTTGCCAAATCTGGATGCAACTTGTAAATATATCCATATAACATGTAACCATGTCGTAAGAGTCTTCTTCCTACTTTACTCCAAGTACCAAAGTCAGCGTATTATTTACTTATTCTTCACCCCATTTTTGAAGTGTAGATATGAGAGGATAGATGTGAGTTAGTTTGCAACTAACAGGAGAATAAATGGTACATCAGTCATAGCAATATACTGGATGTCCAAGTCCCAAATTGCTCCATATCTTAACTCTAAATAACTTAAAGTTGCTCTGGTCATCAGTTTCTTTATTTTTAAAGACAGTGTATTGGACTACATTATTTTGGGGTTTGGTAGGTTTCAGTATAAACTGTTATTGACAAATATTAAACCAGATGCTCTAAAATGTGATGATTCTATAATTAAAATGGCAGGGAGATGTTACAGAAACAGCTTCTAGTGTGTAAGACCTAAGTCAAAAGCCTGACCTATAAGTATCTCTGCACTTAGTCTATTTCTAATTTTGTTAAGTCATGACACCTTTCTATAAACAGTAACTGAATCTATAATTGGAAGTTGCTTCCTTATAGAGAAATGAAGCTTATTAAATATAGCAACGTAAAGTATTTGGGGTTTACATTGCAAATTCAGATCATGTTTGGGTTCTGCTATTACTACCTTCCTTTGGATTAAGTTTTTCTTGTTAGCATTAACCATTTTAAAATATATTTTTTTCAAAAATGTTAACACATCAGTCAACAAGAATGGCAAAAGAAGAGTATCTTCAGCATTTTAAAACTTGAGAACTGCCCTTATTCCCTTTTGCCAACTGTAGTTGCTAAGAAATGTTCTTATAAAATATATCAGACCAGTTTCTTTTACTGATAGGTAGACTATCCAAAGTGTATTCAGGACTTTTTGTTTATAATGTCTCAGTGTCATTCTGAACATCAAAAATAACTATAACTTCGAGACCTTTTTGGATCTTATTTTTTTCATCGTTAAATAATATAATTGTAGTGATTTCAAAAAGGATTTCTGCCCCAAAATATTGCTTTCAATGCATAGCTGTCAAAGAAACAAACGTGTCCAGCATTAGCTAGAGGGAATGGGGGGAGTACATAATATTATACCCTGTTTCCATGGAGATCACATCCATAGGTTGAACTCTGGGAAACAGACAATACTTGACTGTTTTTACCCACAAAAATGACAGTTTCACTATTCAGTGTAATAGTTGAGGAGATAATACTAATACACCTAAAACCAAGAATATTAACAATTTAACGGTTGCTGAATTGACATAATGAAATTTTTGATTTTAACAAAATCCATTCTGTGACTTTGGTTCTCATTTTACCCTTCTAATTCAAGAATATCATCCTTATTTTATTTTTATTATACCTGAAAAAGTTTGAAACTTTGTCCATTAAAAAAAGATAATGAATGTGTTTATAAACTGGAAATAAAGGCATTTTTACTATCGCTTTTTCTCATGAAATGATCATTTAAACAAAGAGTCTCTGTCTACTCAGTGAGATCTTTAAGAATCATGGGATATAAGCATCTTGGTAGAAACTGAAAAAGCATCTTTTACACATGAGGAAAATGAAGTCCAAAGAATTTAAGTTACTTTTCCTGGTGACAGCAAATTAGTGGTGAATTCAGGAAGGGAGGGCTGATCTTTATTCTGTACCCAGGTGGCTCCGGAACAGAGCAAAGTCCATCTCGCAAGTGCTCAGCCTGCCATTTGCTTAGCAAATACCATACATCCCCAACGACAAGACACTGTTATCATGTTTTAAAGCTTCCCTTTGACCTTTTCAACCTCTGGCCTGGAGAAATGGCAGTAGTTTAGAATTGCTTTGACAAATCAAAAGGTCTGTCTTTCTTACGAGTTAAGCCCACCACATACCTTGCAGATGGATGACTTTGCTTTGTTTAACTTCAGGGTGTTTATTTTGGGTCAGAATGGTAATTCAATTTGGCAGCACTGCCAGTTCACATGCACTAACTGGTGTCTTGTCATTTGGTATTATCCAGACTCTACTTGCTGGAAATGGGACTTATCTGGGGTTTCTGGCAGTTGATACCTTTGTTGACAGAAAGTACATGGAACCCCATTGCTTCAGTATTTGCTCCTGCATATCAAAAATAGTTCCCACCTTACTCAACTACACAGAAATATGAATAAGGGTAGATTATTTTATACCACTACACCCATGAATAGAAATCATTAGATAGAAAGTAATTTGTTATTGTACCACTCTGAAAATAATTAATGTTTATAGAAAATGATATAAATATCCATCTTAAAGTATTTTTTCAACAGCTAATACTTAAGCTTGTAGGAATCAGAAAATTAACATGGCTATACTTAGACAGAATTGATCTTTTTGCAAGTATCTCATGAATACTGAGAAATTTTTATTAATTACTGTTTCTTATATATAACTTAGATGAGGTATGATAGAATAATATCTCAAAACTAGAAATTACACATACTGAAACAATTATCTTACTGAAAATTAAAAGACAATAAGCACACAAACATAGTACTCAATAAAAATTGATCATCAAAGGTACCAATAGCCTATATTGACAATGTTTAATATAGTGCCTATGGTTTGAATTTGATTAAATGATGGTTTTATTTCCCCTGGTATAATCTAGCCCACATCTGAGTAAACACATGAGCACATTTAAGTATTCTAAAACTGCATACTGTTGTATACTAAAATTTAAAAACTAGGTCCTTGGACAAGGAAGGGGCCAGGAGAGGGGAAAAGAAGGAGACGAGTCCTTTTCATATCAAGGCAGGACTCTTTTGGCTTCTTCACCTACACTGGGCACAGATGGGAGGACACCAGCCAGATCTGTAGCCGGTGCTTGCAATTAGGGAGAATTTTTTTTTAGCAATATGATTTATATTGGGGGTGGGGGGAAAAGGAATAGGATCTGAACCTCTGTAAGTCTCTGAAATGGTAACAAAGCTTCACATATCTAGGAGGATTCAGGTGTTTTATCTGAAAGCAAATCTGTGGCTCTTGACTCTCTCTGGGACCACTTATCTCACACATTCCTGAGTGTCACAATGAAAAAGAGAAAAGAAAACAAAACGCCCCTGGACTTTGCTAAAACTAAAAGGAAGAATGGTATGTCTTTGTTAAGATTAATGACAGTATGACTAACCCTTAAATTCATATGGCAAATCAAAGAATGGGGAATGTTAAATGATAAAAACTGCTGCAATTTAGTGTTTGTACTAGACATTACCGTAGGCAATCTACAGATATCATGATCTGTAATTTGTATAAAATTCCTGATATCGGGGTATCTTGGAATTGCAATTTGGGAAATTCTGACCTGTGCCTCTCATTTAAAATCAGAATTAACTGCTTCTAATAGGATTTTTATTGGTCCTTCCACATAAGGTTGTCTGTGTGTGGCTACATGCAGACGTGCTGTCAAATAGGCCTAATTTACTGGCACTGAAAGGAAAATCGCTACAAGGTCAGTGTATAAGGTAGGCTCAACTGGCCTTTAGAAACAATGAGCTGATGGGGGATGTTTATAGTAAAAGGCTACAGTTAAGTTACCAGGACACCAGAATGGCAGGTAACAATAGGGTTGTAGCGTATCTTTTCAAGATACCTCCCCCAATAAAACAAGTAATTCTAAGCGTAATTTTTTTTTAATGGGGTTATTCCTACTTGATAATGGGTATGGTTTCCTAACATATAGTTTATAGTGTGCGTCCTATACAAGGCCTGGTGGTTGTGGGACTAGTCTTAAAGGTCTAACCAGCATACTGAGCTAGTGATCACCTCGCCCCAATGGTTTTAAAAAATTGTGGATTGACCTTTGTGTTCACCAACAATTAAAGGCTTCCTAATACTGTGTGATGTAAATTGTGGGGTAAGGCCCCAAGTGGTACCAGTCAATTAAGCATTTGGTAGGCAGAGTCAGAATTCATTCCAAGACTGAGTAGGTACTTGATAAGACACTGGGTGATAAGGAGACATCCTTCTTCCTCTTGGTATTTGAGATTTACGTCTGGGCTTTTGTTGAACCCTCAACTGATACATATCAAACAGTTGGGTCTTGTCTGTGATTAACCAAGAGAAGCAGCAAAGAAGCTTGTGGTTGCACACAACAAAAGAGGAGCCTCATTTGAACTGGCAGAGGAACAAAAACTCTATGCCAAAAGAAGGGCTTGCTTGTTACTCTGAAGTCAACATGAGTTCCTGAAGGTATCAGCAAACACCAGCCAAAGTCGACTCTTCAGTCTGCAAACAGAGCAACAATGGGAGGTAGAACAAGATGCTACAAACTACGCATCTGTCCTTTCAGGACAAGCAAAATTAGATGAACAAATATACATCAGCATCTATTACACATCAAGAAACTAGAAGGTGGTAGAGAAAAATCTAACCTTAAAAATCCTTTAGCTCTGCTTTCCTGCATTTTTGGGTCTTTCAAAAGCATTCTGAATAGGCAATTCAGGAAGTAATCATCTGGTTGGTAGGCTACATTCATTTCCTCTTAATTTAGCCGGAACAGGTTGTTCAAGGCAGGGTGCCAAATTTCATTTAACATCAATTATAAACAGCAAACTGTAACTTTAAAAATACATCTAGGAGCCACTGCAACTTGAATAAGCATTAGGATTAATGAAGATGTTTAAGCCTTAGACTAGAATAATATATTGCTCAGATAGTTTGTACTTCTAAGATAGGCACAGATTTCAACCACAGGATAGTAAAAAACGTCATCAGTTGCTTTATCCAGACATATCAACCCACTCATTTTTTTATAATAATTAATTAAAAAATTTTAGTAGTAATTCTATGATGATAGCCTTAACTTTTTTGGAAAAAGACTTTCAGTGTCATAAGATACAGTTCATAAAATACCACCTTTAATATGAGCTATATACACAGATATTTTGGGGTTGCTATTAAAAATCTCGGACAAAGACATTTTTGAGAATTTCTTTTTCTAAGCCTCAACTCATAAACTAACTGATGCAGAAAGATCAGCAAAAACAGTTCTCTTGATACAATAAATAAAAATTATTCGTTTGTTTCCTTTGCTGATTCTTCTTCCTTCATATTGTCCCTATTTTTAGGCAGTCAGTATTTATGCACTGATGGATAAGAATAAAAGGTATCTTTAGCTTAGAGAAATGTTATGTAATTTCTGTGAAGTACAACTTTTAATCTGGGCCGATCTGGTAAAGACATAAATAGGATAGTGGAAAATTTTAGTTGGAAGAGTAGGGACCTTTGCAAGGGGGTTGTTTGGTTGCAGATGTGCTGCTTGACAATTTCCATAAGATATTTATTTTTAAACACACTGAGTTCAAGGAGACCAGAGAGGAGTGGTCAGGTAAACATGGCCATATTTGTTTTGATTGATTGTTTGCTTTAACAACTTAAGTCTTGTTGAGAGATTTCAAAAGAATGACCTACCCCCCCACAATCAGACTTAGTTTATAAAAAAAATCAGGATCTTATTTACCCATTAAATATCATTTATACCTTTTAAGTTTACTAAAAGAAAAATTTACAAGGTAATTTAATTCATTAAACCACATATTTGTTTGTATATCTAAAGCAACCCACATAAAAGGTGGCAGTATAATATTAGAAGTATTGCCAATTACATTATTTATGAACTTCTTATTGCTTATGTTTACACATCAAACATGAAGAGTTTAAATAATTAGCCAAATAACTGAGGTTTAACTTTCTCTATTTCTAGAAAAGTCAATCTCTGGGTTGAATTATCTAGAGCAGCCTTCTGATTTAAAGATTTTTTTAAGTACCAAAAGAGGCAGGAAAAGCTTCGTCTTTCTCTGCTGCACTACTTTTAATAGAAGGGTTTGTTCTGTAAAATTTGGATTCAGTCAAAAGGCTGCACTTAAGGATCTAGAAAGCCACATGTGTCCTTAAGGCTGCAGGTTCCCCACCCTCGATTCTAGACACTTCTATGAAGTTTTTATTTTGTTTATACTGTCTCAGTTTTATGGTAAATTATTTCCCAGAAGTAACTACATTTAGATTATCTTAAAAAGTAAGTTCTGGTCTATTTTGGGATCTATATTCTTACAGAAAAGTAGTTATTTGATAGTCAAGAAAATTAGACCCTGGCTGGGTGCTGTGGCTCATACCTGTAATCCTAGCACTCTGGGAGGCCAAGGCAGGAGGATCACTTGAGGTCAGGAGTTTAAAACCAGCCTGAGCAAGAGCAAGACCCTGTCTCTACTAAAAATAGAAAAATTAGCTGGGTGTGGTGGTGTGCCCCTGTAATCCAAGATATTTGGGAGGCTGAGGCAGGAGAATTGCTTGAGACCAGGAGTTTGAGGTTGCAGTGAGCTAGGCTGATGCCATGGCACTCTAGCCCAGGTGACAGAGCAAGACTCTGTCTCAAAATAAATAAATAAAAATTATACCCCCAGTTAATTAAGAATCTTCTAAATTACCTGGGATTATGCACAAGGCTAGATCAAATAAGTCCTCTTCTGTCATGAGTGTTCAGAATAAGGGATAGAATGAAAATGCATGATTTAAAAAATGTAGATGCAGTAAATTTCTAAAGTTTGGTATTTAGACATATATAAAAATTAAATTCAGTATATTTGTGTGTGTGTGTGTGTGTGCTGGAGAAGATAGATATGATTGGCTATATTAAAAATTTACATGAAGACATTCTTTTTCCAGAGAGTGGCTGGTATTGACATTCCCAAAAAAATTGCCTTTAACCCTGTGGCTAATAAGGGACAAGACTAATAGTTATAGCCTTTTTTTCTAAAGGTACAGTTTGCTTCCTCTGACCACTCCCCACCCTAGTTAGAGTTCCAGTGATAAGTGACAATGCAAGTTTCTTTTAAGATAGTTATAAATGTTAGTACATAAAAGGGTATCATACAATCATCAAAACACATTTACTACATACACTGTGACTCATGGGAAAAAGTGAAGCTTAAGTCGTCTGTAGGAGAAATGCATTACCAATTGCTTCTTCTCTCTAAGTGGCATATATAGGCATAAAATATAAATGAGAAAAAGGAATATGTTTTATAATGTGTAATGACAAATTCTGGGGTAGCCTTCACAATGCAGAAACAGATTATGTTAATAAGATTAAGGTGGCAATTTTATAAGACTTTCTCATAATTAAACAGTTAACAAACTATAATAACTCAGGAAAATGACTTTTCTAGGCTTCATGAATGCATTTTTTTTTTTTTTTGAGACAGAGTCTCACTCTGTTACCCGGGCTAAAGTGCTGTGGCGTCAGCCTAGCTCACAGCAACCTCACAATCTTGGGCTCAAGTGATCCTCCTGCCTCAGCCTCCCGAGTAGCTGGGACTACAGGCAGCACGTGCCACCATCCCTGGCTAATTTTTTCTATATATTTTTAGTTGTCCGACTACTTTCTTTCTATTTTTAGTAGAGACAGGGTCTCGCTCTTGTTCAGGCTGGTCTTGAACTCCTAACCTCCTGCCTTGGCCTCCCAGAGTGCTAGGATTACAGGCGTGAGCCACCATGCTCGGCCAGAATGCATATTTTTAATATGACTAAGGTATTTAAAAATGATGGTGATGAACTAGTGATAGAATGATGAGCTACAGGCTAAGAGGGACATTTAAACACCTATTCATCCTTTAACAGCTCCTTAAGTGTAACTTTCTCCAGAAAAATTTCCCAACTCCCCAGGCAATGTTAGGTAAGAACACCTCCATTACACGCTCTTCATACCTCTCTCACATTTCTTATCAAATGTATTGTCCTTATCTCTTCAGGTACTTATTTTCTCCACAACCTCCAGGGCAAAGGTAGGTCCCTTCTCTTTTCACATCTCAGAAATGTAAACAGTGGTTTGTATAGAGCAGGCATTCAGTAAGCACTCAAGGAATTACCACAGGGTTGTACAAGAGCAAGAATAAGGGCAGATCAGTAGTAAACCCAAGGAGGCCAGACTAGTTGCTATTTTCAAATTTCTGATAACTGGCTCTATAATTGTAGAAGAGTCTCTGGCACCTAATTTCTTCACCTGAAGAATGAGACTGCTAGCTGCCCAGACGGGTTTGTGTTTGGCCTGGAGTGTTTTCTAAAACACTGACTCTCACTGCTCTTAGGTAAGTATTTTTTCCATTCCCTAGTCTGACAGAGCCCTGACCATTTCTCAAAGTCTTACACCTGCCTGAGCCCCAGGGCATTTTAACTTTTCACCTCTAAATTGCTCCCACCTCTTGTCCTTTAAGAGAAGAAAGAAGACTAGGGGAGGAGGAAAGAAAGAAAGAAGGAAAGGAAGGAAGGGGAGGAAAGAAAGTATAAGAATGATACGGAGAAATAATGACAAATCTTTGGCAGAAATTTCAGACTTATCCCTAACAATAACCATTGGTTTAAATTATGCTACATCCCAAGGTTTTCCAATCAGTAATGTGGAACATATGGATTTAACAGGCCATACCAATTCCCAGGGAACTGGTACTATGAACCATAGTATGAATTCATGCTAAATAGAAAAAAAGGGCTCAAAATTGGTGTGTGTGTGTGGGGGGGGCAGGAATGGGGGTATAGATTCAAATAAGGCAGGTATTGCTGTTTCAGTAATTTACAATTCTAAGATTGTCACATAGATCTTTTGGAATTTGAAATATTTGGAAGACTATCCCACTAATTGCAATAAATACTTTAAGTTATATTTCATACTCCAAGTAAATAAAGACAATTTTGAAAAAAAGAATGGGATATTTTAGCAGGGTTTCTTCACTTAAAAAAAAATAGAAAGAAAAATGTTGAAGTTTCATAATAGCTTCCAAGAAAACAAAGTAACAAAGTAACTGTTTCTGCTTTGAAAAGGGATGTTTATGGAGAATGATGCCTATCTAATTATCTACACGTTAAAGTAATCAACTAGTGGAAATTCAGTGCCAGTGGTGTGCCGGGAAATGTTTAATGACCAGTCTTCTGGGGCTAGGGGTAAACGGAGATACCTGATTTGTAGTGTTTGCCAATTTCTTTCTTCTTCTTTCTGTTTTTAGAGATGGGTCTCACTATGTTGCTCAGGCTGGACTCCTGGGCTCAAGCAATCCTCCTGCTTCAGGCTCCTAAGTAGCTGAGATTACTGGTGCACACACCACCATGCCTGGCTTGCATTTGCTAATTTCTTAGTGAAAATACTCCCATCGTGGCTGGTTTCAAGCTACTAACGTGATGTCACTGAATATGGAGTTGTGATGAGATTCCAACAGTCATTCTTACTTGCTGGCTCCAGCACACACTGGAGAGTGCGATTTATTTTTCCCCTCCTAACTTGGAATTTACTACTCATTATGCTAGTATAGTATTATTTAAGAAAAAATATTGAAACTTGCATGAGTACATTGTTATCCCGATTACAAAATTTTTATCATCTTTCAGTGAGGGACTTCAATCATGAAAAGAATATAATTCCAAAGGGACCTAAAGAAACCACCAAGGCCCAAGGTAAATGCTGCTGCAGGCAGAGGCTAGTCCTGCAGATAAATGATCTGATACCTGACAAAGATGGCATACCTGACACGTGTTGGTTTTCTTGAAGGATACGTTGTACGTGTTCTCCTATATGAATCTGATCTCACCGTAGCAGCCCCAGGTGGGCAGATCTGGCATCACTGCCAGAAGTTCATTACTAAAGCAAACACTGCACCTGCAGAGCAGACTGACTCAGCACCATTGCCATATGCAGACCAGAAATGATCCCAATTGTCAACTCTAGTAAAAGGGAAAAGTCAGCCCTAGTAAAGAGGAAAACCATACAGAAGTTTTTCTCCAAAGTACACTGAAAGAATTCATTGCAGTAATCCAAGTCAAACACAATGTCAAAAATACTACACTATTCATACTGCCAATTCAGTTCACTGTTGGCTCTGAAGCCATTAGAAGAGAAAATACCTCAAATGAATTTGTAACAATTAAGATATTTGCTACCATTTATGATCTTTGTATTCAGCTAAGATGAACTCTTACCAACCAGTCAATAATCTATTTTAAAACTTTTCTAGAGTAAGCTGGAGACACAAATAAGCAACTACAGAGCAAATATCTCTATTGGAAATGGACAATATTTGACTGTAGGTTCCCTAGAGGTCTTTTCTTACATTCTGACTCACATCCTGAATATTCACCTGGTGGCCTTCATATACATTGTGACATCTAGCCTGACGTTGTCTGCACTGTCATCTCCTCTCTCAGAAAGACATCCCACTTCATATGCTGCTTCTTTGTGTCTTCCCTGATTATACGAGTTCCACATGCACACAACTTCCAGAACAGAAGTACTGAGATGCAGATGCAATGCCCATAACGAGAAATGAATATGGCTGTAGATTGGTCTTTTTTTTTGTTTTGAGACAGAGTCTCACTCTATTGCCCGGGTTAGAGTGCCGTGGCGTCAGTCTAGCTCAAGGCAACCTCAAACTTCTGGGCTCAAGCAATCCTTCTGCCTCAGTCTCCCAAGTAGCTAGGACTATAGGCATGTGCCAATATGCCCGGCTAATTTTTTCTATATATTTTAGTTGTCCAGCTAATTTCCCTCTATTTTTGGTAGAGACGGGGTCTTGCTCTTGCTCAGGCTGGTCTCGAACTCCTGAGCTCAACCGATCCTCCTGCCTTGGCCTCCCAGAGTGCTAGGATTACAGGCGTGGGCTACCGCACCCAGCCTAGACTGGTCTTTCTGACCCTCTGATGCCAGGAAATTGTGAAGGGCAGAGGATTTATGCACATGAGCACAGTCTGTGGACATGTGACAAACATTAATGTATCCAGTATGCTGATATATTAAGAGAGCTTTGGCTTTGAAGATAGGGTTCCTGGATTGGAATTCCAGCTCTGTCTATTACTAGCTACAAGACTGTGGGAAAATCACTTAACCTTCTGAGCCAGTTTCCTCATCAATAAAGTGGGGAAAACCTACTTTATAAAGGCTGCTACTGAGAAGAAACTGAGAAAATCCTCATAAAGCACTGAGAACAGTTTCTAGAACATAATACACAATAAACGTTAGCTATTATTATTATGAATTAGATACACACATGAAATAAGAATGGATATTTTAGTAAGTATATATGCTATGGCATGCAGTTTCCCAGATTTTTGCTATATTCTGCTTTTGAAAGCAGTTCAAATGAGTGGTTTGGATTGTTTTGGAAACAGTTTAGAATGGTGTCATTCTGACTGGCTGAATGAGTGTATTCAGCTATTACATGTTCTTGAAAAATATGTGCCAACCAGGGCATTGCTTCACTCAAACTGTGTATCTTCTACTCCTTGACGTAAGGGGAGACTACAGGAAGAGCTATAACCAACATCTTTGCCTTTAGGTTTTCACCTTTACAATATACCTTTCCCATTGATACTATTCTTCCTCTTCTTCACACAAAAATGATCATATTTCTTTCCTCCACACTAGCTAATTTTGCTTATAGGAGAAAAAAATTAATTCTTCAACATGACCCTCAAGGCCCCCACAATCTGGCCTTGGCCTATGTTTCCAATTTCTGTTTGATGATTTTCTACCTGAAACTCCATACTCTTGCCAGACTTGATTATTCACCTAATTCACCATGCATTTTCATTTGCTCATTCATTCATTTATTTGTTTCATTCAGATACTTTATGCTTACTTCCTATATGCCAGAAACTTTGCTAGGTGTTAGAGATTAAAGATTAAAAAAATGCATGGACTTAGCTTTAAAGGAGCTCACAATCTAGCAGAAAAGGTATGTAAACAACTCATTATAAACCAGCAATGTGATAACATCTATAACAATGGTGACTCGTCTATAAATTCCTGTTTGAACCCTTAGGAAGAAGCAATGACTTCTGCTGGGAAATCTGGACAATGTTTCACAGAAAAGGTGAACTTTATCTTTGGTGTTAAACAATTAGGAGAGTAAGTATTCAATAGGCAGATAATAGAAAATGTTTACCAGGCAAATAAAATTAAATAAAACCTTGACTACATGAAAGTACCTATAACATCTAAGGAAAAGCAAGTACTTTTTCAGTGGGTATGAAGTATGCCTGTGGGAAAAAAGGTTGTGGATAGACTGAAAACAGTATGTATGCTATGATGGACCAAGATGTCTTCCATTTTTGTTTTGTTTGCCCAGCAAGTATTTCCACCTCTCTTGTTTTCAAACAGACCTTTCCATCCTTGCTGTAAAGCAGGCATCTGATCCAGGCTTGGCCAATCTAGGCAAAAGTGGCTCAAATCATGTGCACCTTTATGAAGCAGGGCCAGGAATAAACCTTCCCTGAGAATTGGCACAGTCATTTGAAGAAAGATGTGCACTTTTTCTGTTCATGGCTAAGCAAGGGCTGCCTATGATGAAGTTGTCTGCTCAATAGAGAAGGCTAGTTTGCATTTGTAGGGAATGAGCCCAACACGCAAAAAGAAGAACAAGCAGAGATGAGATAGAAATAGAAAAAGAGTGAGTCCCAGGGATGCTGGATTTCTATTCCAGAAAGGGAATGAGGCCATGGTACACTTCCTTCACTTCCGCAAGTGACCTTCAACATCTCAGACACATGGGCAAATGAGTCCCTACTTAGTTTCAGTGAGTTTGAATTCAGTTTTTGCCATTTTCAATGGAAAGAGTCCTGATTGAGACATCAGCCATATTAAGAACTCTGTCTAAGGCTGGGCACAATGGCTCATTCCTGTAATCCTAACACACTAGGAGGCCAAGGTTGGGGGATCACTTGAGGTCTGGAGTTCGAGACCAGCCTGAACAAGAGTGAGACCCCATTTCTATCAAAAATTTTCTATAAATAAGCTGGGTGTGGTGGTGCACACCTGTAGTCCCAGCTACTTGGGAGGCTGAGGCAGAAGGATCACTTGAGCCCAGGAGTTTGAGTTGTGGTGAGCTATGATCATGCCACTGCACTCTACCTGGGGTGACAGAGTGAGATTCTGTCTCCAAAAAAACCACAAACAAACAAAAAAACCTCTGTTTAACATGGTAAGGCAATAGGAGCCACTACAGAAAATCTTAAGACACAAAATGTTTACAAGCAGGTGAGTGATAGATCAAAGTATACTAGGAAAAAAGACATTCTATAAGAAAGACACTTGCACTCGAATGTTTTTAGCAGCACAATTCACAATTGCAAAGATGTGGGCACCCAAGTGTCCGCCTGAGTGGATTAATAAAATGTGGTCTATGTATACCATGGAGTGCTACTCAGCCACAAAAAACAATGGTGAACTAATACCTCTTGTATTAACCTGGATGGAGCTGGAGCCTATTCTTCTAAGTGAAGCATCACAAGAACGGAAAAACAAACACATGTTCTCACCATTAAATTGCAACTAATCGATCAACACCTATGTGCACATATGGAAATAACATTCAATGGAAATCAAGCAGGTGGGAGGGGGGAGGAAGGGATGGATAAAATCATACCTAACAGGTACAACGCACACTATCTAGGGGATGGGCCTGGTACAAAAGCAATTTATATAACCAAATCATTTATATCCCAGTAATATTCTGAAATAAACTTACAAAAAAAAACCCCTACACCAATATTAAAAAAAAACCAAACTGCACTAGAGAAGCAATTCCCATGGGCAGTACAGAAGATGGACTCAAGGGACACCATTTAGGCCAGGGGTCCTCAAACTTTTTAAACAGGGGGCCAGTTCACTGTCCCTCAGACCGTTGGAGGGCCAGACTATAGTTTAAAAAAAAAACTATGAACAAATTCCTATGCACACTGCACACATCTTATTTTGAAGTAAAAAAACAAAACGGGCAAAAACACCCGGGGGTCGGATAAATGTCCTCGGCGGGCCGCGTGTGGCCCCCGGGCCGTAGTTTGAGGACACCTGATTTAGGCACTTCTTATGCATTTCAAGAATTTGGTCTTTTACCTTTGGAGAATTTCTGACTACCAAAATAGTCCGACAAGGCCCAGTTCACTTGGCACCTCTTGTCTAGTGCCTTCTGATCTCACTCAGATGGCATGAATAGTCCTTTGTTCTGCATTTCCGCAGTGCTGCGCTTGTGCCTCTGACATCCTGGTTCTCAAACTTCAGTGCCCATCAGAATCACCTCGAGGGCTTGTTAAAACTAGATTGCTGGACCCTACCCTGAGGGTTTCTGATTCAGCAGGTCTGGGCTGGGATCTGAGAATGCTAACAAGTTCCAGGTGATGCTGATGCCGCTGGTCTAGTGGCCACGCTTTGAGAACCACTGCTCTCACCCATTTCTTGTAGCTGTATTCCAGTTTGTTTGCTCATGTGTATCCCTTACTAGATTAAATATTCCTTAAGGATTTTCTTGTTTATCTTTGTACAACCCTCAATAGCTAACACAATACTTTACACTGTGTAAGTGTGGAGATAAAAAAAACACCTTATCATAATAAATTCTTTCAGTTACCATCCAAACAGACTTTCTCAAAAAATGAACTGTGCAACTAGAGAAAGGATCCAAAGGCAGAATATATCCTGCCTTCTTTTGGGCTGCTTAATTCTGATGACATCTTCTACCTGGGCGAGGTATAGGGTGGCGTTACCTTAGGCATCCGGTGACGTTGTAGAATATATCAAAATCGAGCAAACCATTTGCTTTGGGGTAGTCTCCTTCTGGCCACCCCGAGTAGGGGATGATGATATTCTCATTCAGGGTAAGCAAGGCTTCTGTGATCATGAGATTCTTGAGTTTGTCGTTAGAGGACAAATTCCACAACAAACCTAGAAAAAGCACAGAGTTACCATGAAAGCAGTGCGGGGGGGGGGCGGGTCAAAACAATGGCTAAAAAGTCCAGTTTAGGCCATCACCTCCAGGACTACGACTAGTATAAAAAAGGGAGGGAGGGTGGAGATGGCTCCTTTCTCAACTGAAAGAACCTACCTACAGCTCATTAGATGGCAGTAAAGGCTGATCCATAAAAGTGGTAAATATATAGCTTATGCTACAAAATCGTGCAGGCTTACGTGAATCAGGAATGTCAATGAAAGCCAGAAATACTTAAACATTCATTGTTGTTTCTCTCGAAAAGCCCTTCTACAAAGTTGATCACATTGGGATAATAAACTCTGGGTTTACCAACAGGGAGCCTTGCAATGGTCCTATTGTAATTAAGACTTCAGCATTTTACAAGTCATATTTTTTTTTCTCCTTTAGAAAAAACAGTCACATTTTTTTCTCCTCTAGAGATATCTTCTCCACCTTTTTCCCTCACTACCTGGAACTTTCACCTGACATTTTTTCTCCCAATAACAGCAGGGAGGGCCTGCATTGAGCCTTTCCTAGGTCTGTCAACAGGAGGCGGATCAACATCACCCATTAATGTTTATTGACTCCTACCCAATGACAAAGCTCATGTCCTCCAGCAAGTTATGCCGGCTACCTCACGTAGTTCCTGTTTTATAGCTTGGCAGCGAAGGACAGACAAAAGTATTTTATCTATCTGCCAACTTGCATGATCTAAGTACTAATCTAAGACTAGTACCACGTTTACTCATTTCATTTTACCTTTCCTCTTGAAGTTCCTACATAGAGAAAGACCACATAAACCAATGTGGAAGAAATCCAGATAACAGCATACTGTACTCTCCAGGACATTTGTGACAGAGAGAGTGAAGCTGGGTTCTGAGGGAAAACAGAAGGTGGCATATACATCCAGTATTTGTTTTTCCTTCAATTACTCCTGATTCGGTGGAAGAAAGGCTATATACCTATTGCTTGTTATTCCAGTGACTCCCAGCAGGTATAAAGTCACCTTGCCATCTTTTGTACCTCAGTGGGTTACCCTAACTCACTATCACCCAGGACAGGGGAAAAGAGGAAAGACAGAAAGAAGGGATGACTTTTCCCTTTCTACCCTTTCCTCCTCACTGCCTAGTTGATAATTCCCACTTCTGAAATTGACTGCGTTGTCTGTACAAGGGAAAGAGGACACATAGATACACAGGGAAGTCTACTTTATGAAAAAAGCAAACATGGCGGTCTTGCTGGAACTATGTGGTGATTATTATCTCTTCTGATTTTAATGACTGAAATAACAGTCTGTACTGTTAAAGCTAGGTAATTATTCAACCATATTTATGTTTGGCCCAATCAATTAGAACACGTCAGGCCTAAAACAGTCTTCTGGGCTTCAGTGGTTTGCTTTGGCTGTGTGTAAGTAGCTTACTTTTGAAACAGTAACCAGTCTCCAATGCAGTGTACACATAGCTTCCATTACGTACGGTGACACTGGGTCTGGTATCTTGTGAGGACTAGATTTCTGGCTTATGGGGATGTCTTTTCCCCCATCAAACTAGCATTTGGGGTTAGTCATGAGCAGCCTCCCTCAGCCGCAGGTTTTGCAACACAATGACTTCATTCCTCCCACTTCTGAAGAGGCCCTGGAAGCCGGACAGAGAGAATAAAACTCAGAAGGTGGTTGAAAACAATTTAAAGGCAGGTCTGAGGTTGAGTTTTGTGGTTACTAAGCTACAAAAGAAAGTTAGAAAGAAAAGCTTCCTGAGTTCTAAATAAGCAAACAAATTAATAGTCTCTGCCTTCCAGAAGCTTAAAAATGTGAAGCATAATGATGTTTCCTCTTTTTAAAAAGGACCACACAGGGCCCTCAAAGGAAAAGTACACCTTACAATAAAAACCAGAGAGGATTAATTTGAACAAAGGGAGTGGAATTTTTTCCGTCAACAGCCAATATCCTTTAGAGCTTGGCATGCTATATTATTTCTACATAAGTATATGGCTGGGGTAGTTTTACCATAATTTTTGAATATTTAAATGTAGGATATTATATAGAAATGTCATGCCTGTCAAACTTCTGGGTAACAAGAATCTGGGAAAAACATAAAATGTTCAATAGAGATTCGGAATTACATATGGTATATATGCATACACCCTCACATGCTCATATAAAATCAGTAGTAACCAACTATAAATTGGGAAAATGTGTACAATAATATGAGACAAAGGGTTAATACTCTTAATATATAGAGTTCTTATACATCATTAAAAAATGAAACATCAGTAGAAAAATTGGGAAAGTACTTAACACAAAACCAAAAGGTATTAGGGGCTAATGTACATAAGAATGCATGTTCTCTAGTAACTTAGAAACACAAACTTAAACAGCTGGATGTAAGTTTCGGTGACTATAGGAGGCAAAACCAAAACCATCAAGTGAAAATTACAAGGAAGGAGATTTTGGCTTGCTGAAAGGACAAACTTCTAAGAGAGCTTTGAAGAAAACCGACTTAACTTGTAAGATCCAGCTCTATCACTGAAGCGAATAAAAATTAGCTTATCCTTTATCAAAATGTTGACGGTGGGGGGGGGGTTATCCTGAAATTAGAGCATTAGACTAGATGAGCGGTTTCCAAATGAGCCCAGTGACAAATCAGAGTCACACAGTCTTGGGCCACACCTCAAATTCACTGAACCAGAATCTCGGGTTGGATTCCAGGAATTTATATTTTAAAAAATGATTCCAATTTCTGGCATCAAGAAACCAAGGGACTAGATGACTGTGAATAGATGTCCCTTTCAATGATCAGATTTCTACATTCCCTAAATATTAGGTTTTCATTTCTCACCTTTAACTTTTAGTCAATTTATTCATAGTACCTAAATACCTATTATTATAGTTCTTTGTTGCAGTTGGTCTGCCTGTAATTGTCTACCATGAGGCTCTCATTCTAGCCAAAAAGAAAGGGAACTGGATTCTGTTAAGGCAGGGGCCCCCAACCTATGGTGAATTGTATAATTATTTCATTATATATTACAATATGATAATAGAAATAAAGTGCACACTAAAAGTAATGTGCTTGAATCATCCCAAAACCATCCCCCACCTCACCTCCCACCCCTGCCCCTGTGGAAAAATTGTCTTCCATGAAAACAGTCCCCAGTGCAAAAAAAGTTGGGGACCACTGTGTAAAGGAATATAATTTGAATAATTATCAATTATAAGAGAAATAATGATAACTACATTATCCAGAAATATGTTGCCAAATGTGATGTTTGTAAAAAATAGCTAACTAGTAAAGGGGTCTTAGCTATTAAGACTCACATTTAATAATATTGCCCTTCAGGACAGGAAATATGGTCATTTAACTAAATCTACATTAACAGGTATCAAAACTTACAAATTTTATGACTAAATAAATCCCTGTCTTCAGTGAAAAAGAATGGGGAGGAGGAGGAAAAAATGACGGCAATGAGAAATACAATAAGGACAACAAGAAAGAGAACTGGCTCTTTTTAACTTTGTTTTTCAAAGTGGTCACAGAGCAGGAGGAATATGTTTTTACAACTTCCTTCCATAGATATAGTCCCTCTTTCACCTAAATTTTGCAGATCTTACCTAGAATATCAGATTATTGAAAAGGTTATATATTCCAAGTTATATATAAACCCAGGATATCTTGTTATACATTATGAATGCAAAATAAAATAATATACAATTGCTCAAAGAAGATGGATAATGAATATTTTATAGTAAAATACTTTAAATATTTTATTAAAATGCAGCAATCCAATTAAGTGTTTCCATAAAATATGCAGGGGTCAATATGCATTTTAAACAAATTTCACTGACAATCACCCCCTGACTCTTCCTTACACAATCTGCCTAGGAGGGACAAGAACCTCGGCTTCTTTCTTATAATGATCAGTTTTAACCCAAGGCATAGCCCTGCTCACTCCAGCAAATGCTAACCATTCAGTGACCTTGAAGATGAACTTCTAAGACTAGGATGTGCTGTTCTCATTTCAATTAAAGTGACACTACCACACTCATTTGGTAAGGGAGAGAGAACAATTTCATGGGGAAAGTCTTTGATCCTAAAGTCCTTTCATTGGAAGAGGGAAGAGCTTCCCTTTTAGGCTGGTACTGAAAATGCCAGTAAGGTCAGTGAGTTTACATTCTTTCCCAGTGAACAAAGTTCTGATGCTGCAATTCTTACTTATACATAGAAACGGATGGTTCATTTTTTATGTTTTGGCCAGAAAAACCAGGGTTTTACCTTAAAACATACCTGATTCTCTTATTTGTGTGTAATCTAGATATTCTCAGGATGCAAGGCTCTTTTTTACATTCAGTTAGACATCTGCAGTTGTTGAGAAACTTACATGAACACCACAGTTGGTACTGCAATTAAATATACAGGCAGCACATAAATAGCAACCTAATATTAAAGGATGTAAAAGTAGTTTAGAGGATTGGGCACGGTGGCTCACACCTGTAATCTTAGCACTCTGGGAGGCCAAGGTGGGAGGATCGCTTGAGGTCAGGAGTTCAAGACCAGCCTGAACAAGAGTGAGACCCCGTCTCTACTAAAAATAGAAAAATTAGTTGGGCGTGGTGTGGTGGAGTGCACCTGTAGTCCCAGCTATTTGGGAGGCTGAGGCAGGAAGATCACTTGAGCCCAGGAGTTTGAGGTTGCTGTGAGCTAGGCTGATGCCACGGCACTCAAGCCTAGGTGACAGAGTGAGATTCCATCTCCAAAAAAAAAAAAAGTAGTTTAGAGAAGCCCCTTCCTTCAAAACTCTGCTGATGGGAGAGAGAGGAAGACAGCATCAGAAATGCTGCATTCAAAGAAGTGAAGCTGAGTCAGCTATTGAAGAATGAGCAGGTTCACCAGACAGTCTAGGTGTGGAAAAGGATCCCAGTCCAAAATAATAGCAGAGACAAAGATACCAAGACAGAAAATAGACATGGGGCAAACTGGCAGGTCTTCAGGATTTCAGAACCTGGGCTAGAAGGGTAGGAGAGGAGACTCTGCTGTCAGTGGTCATCGGGCTCACATCATGACGTCTTTGTGTGGGCTACTACAGGGTACGGACTTCATCTTACAGGTAACAGGGAGCATACTGGGACAGTATTTATTATAAAGAAATCACTAGAAGCAGAGCAGAGGACAGACTGGCAATGTGCAATGCTGAATCACAGAGGCCAGGTAAGAGGCCTCTACTCACTACTGCAGGAGTGAGTAGAGCACAGAGATGAAGATGGCTTGAATCAAGGCAGAGGAAAGAAGAGAGAGAGGGGAAGGGTCAAAAAAGGAGTGAGGCAGAGCTCTCTGATCAGACTCCCAAAGACAAGCCCCTTCCCAAAGATGTACACAAATGAGTCACCATGTGCTCCAACAGGAGTGGGTGGGATGATATAGCAAAACACCCAGATAAAACTGGGTTCCAACCTGGGCTTTGTTCTTTACTGGCTGTGTAACCTTGGACAATTTACTTGCCCCTGTGAGTCTCACACTGATCACATGTAAATCGTCAATTATGCTCCCACCCCTTATGGAGTTGTCAGGAGAAACAGAGATGAAAAACAGAAAGCCCTAGCTTAGTGACTAACACATAGCAGGGCTCCAAAAAAGTCTAAGAAATAGACCAATAAGAACAGATTCACATATATGCTTACTTGCTTTGTGTTTCTAAGCAAAGATATAAATATGTCTATATTAGGTCAACAATTTAATTCTGAAACCCAGAAAGCACTTTAGTTCTTCTATTAGCAGGGCTAAAGGGAGTAATTTAGAAGGATTTGTATCACATGTTCAAGTGTCAGTTCAGTTTAGTTGGCATGTAATGAACACTCTCCAGTAGGGATGTTTGGCTTGCACTAGAAATCCTGGGTATTACACAATCAACTTCCGTTTATCAGCTCTATAGATTATCTAATGATGCCCAGATGGTTTCCATGGCATTAATCTCACAGAATGTTCCCGGACTTTAGTCTCCTGTTGCCTATGCAAGAGAAGAAACAGCGTGGCTCAATGGATCATTCCCTTGACACCCTCCCCCACACATTCTCCCCAGCTTTCTAACCACCATGCACCCAACTCTAATCACTCTATTTTCCATGTCTCCTCTAAAGGACCAGCAGCTTCTCTCTGCCTCGTTGCTTGTTAGTGATGCTCACTTTGCCAGGAATAACTTTCATTCTTCCTTTCAAAACACCAATCCAAGGCCATCCCTCTTTTAAGGCCCACTATGAAATTTACATCCTTCATGAAGTCTTTTCTGGCTGTAAAACAGGACAATCCGTTTGATTCTCTCTTGTGGTTCATTACTACCTCTTAATGAAGAAAATGTTAGGTTCAAAGAGTGAGGTTCGGTCCTTTATTTTAATGCCAACCATCACATAATCTTTCATGTTTTTAGTAGATGGAAGAACAAAATCCACACAACCCTCCTAGGCTGTGATTCTCAGTGCCCGACACCTGAAAGTTGCTCTGCAAAAGTTGGTTGAATGAATGCCATCACTCTTAATTTTTGCAGGTATTCTAATATAAGTCAAGCAAATGAAAGGAAATCTCTCATGGGACATGACAGCATGCTGGCAGAAGGGTAGCATGACACAACCCTTCATATCATTTCATAAAATTAAAATGTATCCAAATGTAAAATGTGATATTTTAAGGTATAAATGGGTAGAGATGATATGACAAATTTTTTATAGAAAGAATGAAAACTATTGTATAACAAAGTGAGGAAGGCAGAAATGCAAAATACATTTAATTCAAAACAATATTCTTTTAAAAGTATTCACCAGAACACAGTCAACTATTATTGTTATTTTTTAAAAAAAAACTATTCAATATTGGAAAAGTGCCAACTTCTCTGTGCCTTGGTTTCCTTATCTGTAAAATTCCAATTTAATACCCAATAGTACCCAGAAACCTAAGATTTTTGTGATAATTTAATAATGTATGTATATCACTTGAGACATTGACAATATTTAATAAAAGCTTCCTGATGATTGCACTCGTAATGCTTCCTGCACTCTTTGTCCCGTGTCCAGAGAACACGAGCAGACAGCTGACAGTAACAAAGGGTTTCTCCTCTACTACAATACTATGCGCTACTCATTTAAATGAAACTGCTCCCTATTCTTCATGCTTTGAGGACATACTACTAAAATTGTTGCTTTAATTGTACCTGTTTATTTTATCTTTCCAGTTCACTGGGCAGAGAAGATATATTTGTTCAAATCAGTATTTGAACAGACACATGACGTGGAGAACTAAAAATATATATCCAGCCACTCTTTTCTTTTTCTCTTTTTTGGGGGGGATTGAGGGGCAGGTGAGCTAGGTAGGTGGTACTGAGAGGAGTCCAGGTGGTGAAAATATTGAGAAAAATAGTTTCTGATATTTTAACTAATTTGACCAAATTGATCCTCTACATCGGGAAACTAACTATTTGACTCTCCATTTCACTTTCTTTGCATAGACTCAGCAAGCTGATTGTTGAGTAAATAATTAAAAGAACTGGGTGTGGTTCTTTGTCGGTTTTCTTCAGAATGCTTTGGACACCTGGCATGATATCGAAACCTCACATGTTCTCAAACTACAAAGTGGGCTATTGGTGAGTGAATTTATGTAGAATTTGCATGCAGTTAGTCTTGTTGAGAAGTTGTTTTAAAGACATTTAGTCAAAGGTGCATACAGTTTCTAGTTAAAAATATTAAGCTAGGCTGGGCGTGGTGGCTCACGCCTGTAATCCTAGCACTCTGGGAGGCCGAGGCGGGCGGATCGCTCAAGGTCGGGAGTTCAAAACCAGCCTGATCAAGAGCGAGACCCCGTCTCTACTAAAAATAGAAATACATTAATTGGCCAACCAAAAATATATAGAAAAAATTAGCCGGGCATGGTGGCACATGTCTGTAGTCCCAGCTACTCGGGAGGCTGAGGCAGAAGGATTGCTTGAGCCCAGGAGTTTGAGGTTGCTGTGAGCTAGGCTGACGCCACGGCACTCACTCTAGCCTGGGCAACAGAGTGAGACTCTGTCTCAAAAAGAAAAAAAAAAAAAATATTAAGCAAAAGCCTCAGAATATTTTCTCCTTTGAAAAAGGAATTCAAACAGGGCTCAAATCTGGGGTTTAAGCCAGCAGCAGGTAACAATGTTCCTTTAAAGCCATCTCTTAGATAACAATGAGCCCATCAATCATTTGTTCCAGGACACTTAAGAAGAGCAGATGACCTAACATCTGGCTGGGGTATACGGGTATGCTCTCTGACATTCTGTACGCACTACCTGTTATTTGTTTTTTAGTCTCCAAGTCTCTGGTTTGCTTCAGCACCTGGAGCAGCCGAGGGACCCCATTTAGTTCAGCCACCTCCAACTTGTTGTCATTGTCTTCAAATACCAAATTTCTCAAGGCCCCACATACGGCTCGCTGAACGTCTTCATTCTGGACTTTTAGGAGCTGCAAAAGCTTGGGGATGCCACGAAGCTGATTCACCTAGAGAAGAAGTAGATGCATATTTCAGATATTTATTAATTTTGATGTGACATCAAGACATTCAATGTAATAAGAACAGATGAAGTTCACTGTGCTGATTATAACTCTTCTCCGTCAACAACTGTGTGTGACAAAATTGAGACTCACGGTGTAGAATATACTACATTCATGGTGTAGAATATATAGTAGGCAGTTACTGCCTACTATAAGGCAGTAACTGTCATCGAGAAACATACAATAAATTCAGAAAGACTGAAACCTGTGAAATAATTGAAGGAGAAAATTAAGCGATAAACGTGCCAGCTAAATAGCGAGAGTTAAGTGATAAAAGCCTGGAGCACAATAAAAATGAAGAGAGCTGGGAATCTGGGGAGTAAGCAAAGTGTTATGGGAGAACCCCAAGTTATTTAATATATATGTTTTTTTGTAGGACAAAACCTTAGAGTCAGTATAAAATAAATATTATAGAAATCACCTTCGTCAATACTAGAAATAAAAATTCATTTACCATAGCAACCTCAGTAGCAATGCAAACTAATCATAAATGAGGCAGGCGGATCGTTTGAGCTCAGGAGCTCGAGACCAGCCTGAGCAAGAGCAAGACCCCATCTGTATTAAAAAAATAGAAAGAAATTAGCTGGATAACTAAAAACATATAGAAAAAATTAGCCGGGCATGGTGGCTTATGCCTGTAGTCCAAGCTACTCAGGAGGCTGAGGCAGGAAGATTGCTTGAGCCCAGGAGTTTGAGGTTGCTGTGAGCTAGGCTGACGCCATGGCACTCTAGCCCGGGCAACAGAATGAGACTCTGTCTCAAAAAAAAAAAAAAAAATCATAAATGAGGCTATTTTTATAATCAATTGCTTTGAGTATTTAAATAGATTTATGTAAATTACGCATCTTAGTTTAAGTAAATAACGTAATTTTGCAATTATTTTTGAGATAGAGTCTCGCTGTGTCACCTGGCTAGAGTGCAATGGCATCATCGTAGCTCACTGCAACCTCAAACTCCTGGGCTCAAGTAATCCTCTTGCCTCGGCTTCCCAAGTAGCTGGAACTATAGGTGCACACCACCATGCCCAGCTAATTTTTTCTTATTTTTAGTAGAGACAGGGTCGCACTCTTGCTCAGGCTGGTTTTAAAGTCCTGAGCTCAAGAAATCCTCCCACCTTGGACTCCCAGAGTGCTAGGATTACAGGTGTGAGTCACTTTGCCCAGCCAATTTTGCACTTTTTAATGTGCTATTTAAAAAATATTTCTTCTATTCAAATATGCAAGAAAGAGCATGCTATCAGACAAATGGCAGAATTAGGAATGGGGGAAAAAATAGATGGTTTAGATTCTGAAACTTATGGTTATGTAAGAAAAGGCCAAATAATGCCAATCTGAGCAAGGTGATCTTGTGTTTTAGGCTGCAAACGTGAACTCAATAAATTAAGAGGTAGACACAGGGTTGGGGAAATGAAATCTTAAGTTGTGAACTGAGGGATTTCCTTCTTATAGGCTTCCACGTGCATCTGATTTTGACATTTTGAAGTTGGCAAGAACTTTTGATAAAGATCTCAGTTATTTTCACCATCTTAATGTGGACATTTTGAGGAAATAGCTTTTCATGGATGGGCAGGAGCTTCCCTCTCAGATGAAGTCCATCAGTCATGAAGGACTCCCTAACGGGCAGCAGCGTGTGCTCAGGGGACGGCTGCACACCCGGCCCAGGGACACTGTGCACATTTTCTAAGTTTCAAGCTCAGCTTCCCTTTCACAGACAGACAAATGGAATTGAGAACAAAGACTTCCACATACTGGCTCCCTTCTGAGGAGACACTTTCGGAACAGGAGACAGATGGCAGAGTGGCCACAGCAATTTTGTTGGACTATGTCTAAAGCCATTTGAATGTACTTGTATGACAATGGCAATGATAAGGATTTCTTAACTATCGATTAAATGTGGTTCAACAGATCATCTATTCCTACTAAAGGTTGAGTACTCCTATTCTGAAAATCTGAAGTCTGAAATGCTCTAAAATCTGAAATTTTTTGAGTGCTAACATGATGCTCCAAGGGAGCATTTCAGATTTTCAGACTGAGCATGCTCAACCAGTATAATGCAAATATTCAAAAATCTGAAAAAAGTCCCAAATCTGGAAAAACCTGAAATTCAAAACACTTTTGGACCCAAGCATTGCAGATAAGGAATATTCAAACTGTATTAACCTTTCTTAAAAGCAAAAAACCCCCACCATTTATGTTAAAACAACCAGTCACTTATGTTTCCCTAATTCCCTCAATTTTTATTTCATACTTAGGTTTTAAGGTACTTAAATTCATACTTTATAAACTTCATGAATTCCCGCTAGACCAAATCTTCACAGTAGCACTATACACGTCAGGTGCAAAAAGAGAATCCTGTTTGTCCTCGAGTACTTTGGCAGCTTTAGAAATATTTTATTAACTTAATTTCTAATATAATTTATAAGTTGCCTCCTACAGAATCTGATGTGAAATGGCTCACTGGCCATATTGCATTTTGAGCTGCGACGATAGGATTAGTGTGAAGTGGCATGAGGAAGCCTTCCTGGCTCTGCCTGGCTCCCCTACCCTGTCCCTTTTATCCCCTTGGCTTTCAGCACTTGCTGCAGCCCAGAAAGAGGGAACTGCAGACACACCAATGCCAGATAAAGGCTGAAATCTGGCTACAGCTCTCCTTACTGTATAACTTGACTCCCTAGTGTCTGGCACCTGTCCTAAATTTAAAAATAGACTTTAGTTACTTTTATCCATTTTATCAAGCAAATGGCTAAAAATCCTGTTCCATATAAGAAATTGAAGACACTCTTCCTTGCATTTAACTACTCTGTTTCCCCGAAAATAAGACCTACCCATAAAATAAGCCCTAGCAGG
>VBSM01002616.1:30290346-30311506 GCA_008086735.1 Cheirogaleus medius | reverse complement strand
AAAAAAAAAAAAAAAGAAGACCTAAATAAATGGTGAGCTATACCATGGTCATGGGTCAGAAGACTTGACATTGTTAAGGTGTCAACTCTATGTCGACCTATAGATGCAATGCAATCTCACTCAAACATATCCTAGCGCGCGCGCTCTGTGTCTCTCTCTCTCTCTCGGAAATTGACGGGCTGATTTTAAAATTCAAATGTACCTGCAACGTCATAGAAGAGGCAAAACAATTTTGAAAAAGAATAAAATAGGAGGACTATTATTACCTAATTTCAGGACTTATTATAAAACTATAGTAATCAAGACAGTGTGTTATTTGCACAAAAACAGACAAATAGATCAATGGAACAGAATAAACAGTCCTGAAATAGACTCACATATACACAATCAATTCCTTTTCAACAAAGGTACAAAGACAATTGAGTAGTGAAAGTAAAGTCTGTTTAACAAATGGAACCTGAACAATGGAATTTACATATACAAAAAAAAGAAACTTCAGTCCACATCTCATAATATATAAAAAATTAACCCCAAATGGACCATAGGCCAACTATAACACTTATAAAACTTCTAGAAGAAACGATAGGAGATTATCTTCTAACCGTGGAGTTGGGAAAGATTTCTTGGATACACCATGAAAAGCATGATTCATAAAGATAAAAAGTAATAAATTAAGATGATAAAGTAATAAATTAAAATGAAAAACTATTAAGAGAATAAAAAGACAAAGCACAAGTGGAAGAAAATATTTCCAAATCATATGTGTGAAAAAGGCTTGAATCCAGAATATATAAAGAACTTTCACAATTCAATAAAAAAAATGAAATGAAAAATGGAGAAAAGAATTGAACACACATTTCACCAAAGACAACAAATAGATGGCAAGTAAGCACATAAAAAGATGTTCAACTTCCATTAGTCACTGAGGAAATGCAAATTAAAACAACAATGAAATATCACTATAAACTTATAGGCTAAAATTAAAGCTGATCATATCAAGTATTAAGATGTGGAGGGGGGGCCAGGTGCGGTGGCTCACGCCTGTAATCCTAGCACTCTGGAAGGCGGGAGGATCACTCAAGATCAGGAGTTTGAAAACAGCCTGAGCAAGAGTAAGACCCCTGTCTCTACTAAAAATAGAAAGAAATTAATTGGCTAACTAAAAATATAGAGAAAACAAAAAAAATTAGCCGGGTATGGTGGCACGTGCCTGTAGTCTCATCTACTTGGGAGGCTGAGGCAGAAGGATTGCTTGAGCCCAGGAATTTGAGGTTTCTGTGAGCTAGGCTGACTCCACAGCACTCTAGCCTGGGCAACAGAGCGAGACTGTCTCAAAAAATAAATAAATAAATGAATGAATAAATAAATAAAAAGATGTGGAGGGACTGGAACTTTCATAAATTGTTGGTGGGGATGTAAAATGACATGGCTAATGCATAAAATGATTTGGCAGTTTCTTAAAAAAACAAATATATACCTACCATATCATCCAGTTATTCCATGCCTAGGAATTTACCCAAAAGAAATGAAAGCATATGTCTACACAAAGACTTGTACACAAATGTTCACTTGCTTTATTTGTAAGAGCCAAAATTTTGATACACACAACATGGATGAATCTCAAAAGAGTTAAGCTGAGTAAAAGAGACAGACAAAAAAAGCATATATACTATATGATTCCACATACATAAAATTCTAGAAAATTCAGCAGGGTGTGATGGCTCACACATGTGATCCCAGCACTTTAGGAGGTCAAGGCAGGAGAATTGCTTGATGCCAGGAGTTTGAGAACAGCTTAGACTCCATCTCTACAAAGAATAAAAAAGCTAGCTGGGTAAGGCAGTGTGTGCCTGTAGTCCCAGCCGCTCTGGCTATGGCAGGAGGATCGCCTGAGCCCAAGGAGTTCAAGGCTGCAGTGGGCTATGATCTGAATTCCAACCTGTACAGCAGAGCAAGACTTTGTCTCTGAAAAAAAAAAAAATCTAGAAATTCAATGTAATACATAGTGAAAGAAAGCAGATCACTGGTGGTGTTGGGAGGATGAAAGTAGACTGGGGAGAGGTGTATATACAGATTACCAAGGGGCACAAGAAAACTTTGGAGATAATGGATCTGCTCGTTATCTTGACGATTTTGCAATGTCAAAACATATGTTAAAACTGTCAAATTTTCCCTCAATAAAGCTGTTAAAAACTGAACCAACAAGCTGGTACATTTAGATAACAGAAATCTATGCACCAGTTTTAAAGAATGAGATAGGGCTAATATATATTAAAGATTTCCAAGATACAATGTTAAAAAATAAAGTACTATAAGCAATATACTACCATTTGTGATTTTGTTTTAAACAAAAAAGGACACTCAACCAACTCTTCAATAATTACTTCTATGTACTGAAAGGTACCCCAAAATTGATTGCAGGGGAGGGAGAGAGGGAAGGTATAGGCTAGAGTATGGGGTGGAAGAGACTTAGTTTTCACTGAACACCTTTTGGAACTATGATTCCCCCCTACACACAGACCAAATGTATGATTTTTAAAAACAAATGTAAAAACAAATGTAATCTATTGATTCCATCTCTAGGGATCTGTCCTATAGGAACACTTGGGGAAGTGTCAAAAGATATATGTACAAAACTATTCACTGAACAATTGTTATTACACGTTAATGAAATAATTTGATGGAAAAAAAGTTGAAAAACATTGCTATATTTAATATGTTTTTGTAAATACAGAAAACAACAGCCTAAAACTAATTCACTCTCTCTCAAAAAAATCTCAAAGTACACAGACTATTGACAACAATTGCCTCTGGGGACGGTTCTAAATGGAGAGTTGCGGGACACGCAATGAAGGGGAGGTGTGTGTAGTGACTTACTTTCTAAATTTCTGAATTGCAGGAAATATTTTTGGCAATGAGTGTATATTTCCTTTTAAATGAAAAAAGTCAATGAAGATTTTTTTTTTTTTTTTTGAGACAGTCTTGCTCTGTTGCCCAGGCTAGAGTGCCGTGGCGTCAGCCTAGCTCACAGCAACCTCAAACTCCTGGGCTCAAGCAATCCTCCTGCCTCAGCCTCCTGAGTGGCTGGGACTATAGACATGCGCCACCATGCCCGGCTAATTCAATGAAGATTTTTAAATATTCAAATTATTGGTGTCAGTTTACAGGGTCACCACAATAGATGTGAAAGTATACTGGGTTTTACACTGGACTTCAGAAGACACTCACCCTTTTCCGAGCTTCCGATTTCTGGAAGCACTCGTGCTGGATGAAAGTCGCTGCAGCACAAATCCTGGACGGTGGTGTGTGGTCTCCATCAAGCATATTTACTGCTCGCTCCAGGGTCATCTCCACATCTGCATTCCTGGACAAACAGTCACAGATTCAGCAAGATGCCAAACCTGCTCCCTCCTGCCTACCAACTTGATCCTCAAGAGATGACTCTGCTCACGTTGGGCAGCACCTAGAACATTTGAGCTTTGGCTTTCCTTCAGCCAAAAGAGAAATCAGCACCTGAGGTCAGAAGGGATCAGAACACAGTGGCAGAAACACTCTGGCTCTGATCAGACTAGCTTCTGAAGATGTCGCTGAATAAAACAGAATCGTAACATATACCAAAGAAAAATACTGAACTCTTTTTTTAAGATAAATGTGTATAGTATGATAATTACACCTTAAAAAGTGTCTTTAATAAAACTTTTTAGATGGAATTTAAAAGAAATTTGTTCACAGAAACTAAAAATTATTTCTACCTTGATAATGTCACACCTATAGAGGAAATATCTTCTCTCAAAAGTCATTAGCTTTTTCTCAAAGCTTCTCAGAATCTGTTATTTCACCTGAAAATGAGTTAAAAATATAAGCACTCTAAAATGTTCTTATTTAAAACATGTAATAGCATGTAAACAGTGAAAGCCAGGAAAACTGAGTTTTGTTTTGTTAAAATAAGTCATGCTGGTGTGATAGAATACATTAGGAAAAATAATAATTAAATGCAATTATAAACATGCTTTTTCTTAAGGAAAACAAATTTATACATATTCTGTTACCATTTGCTTTGCCGCTATAATGACATTCAGTTTGTCTATCCTAATAGCAGACTTTTTTTTTGTCCTTTACTAATTGCAAGTGATGATGAAGTCTGCTGCAGCTTGACGCAGAGAGGATAATTTATAGAGGACAAATAAAATTGCCACTTGTAAAAAATGATAACTCCCAAATGTCTCATTGAACTATGTTTTTTTCCTCCCCTTTTATTTCTACGTGGAAGGTGACCGAGTTAGGCAGTCTTTTGTCAAGGTGGATGCTAGCACGTTAGTGCTCCTGTAGGCATTGCCTCAGAGAAGCCTAATCAGGATGGCAACGTCTTGAGATCATGGTTAAAGAGTAATCTAGATGCTTCTGTGGCTCAAAGAGGGTTACATTTGATTCATTCCAGTTAATAGAGATACTGAAGACATCCTCGGAAGGTGTTTTCTTATATTTGCTAGCAAGCACAGTGAGTAAATTAAATTCTCTTTTCTATCAGGCAAACCCACTAACATATGCATACGTGCACAGATGTGGGTAGTGCTGTGAAGGGTGTGTTTGCGTGTGGGTGGGTGTGACGCAGCTGAGGGGACAAGGAGTAATGGGCCTCATGACTAAAGACTAATACCTACTGCTTTTGAAACACTTGTTCAAACACAGAAGTGTTAGCTCATGAGTATAAGGGTATTAAAAAGGAAGCAGAACACTTCTGTCATCTATACTATATAAGCACTCTAAAATGTTCTTATTTAAAACATGTAATAGCATGTAAACAGTGAAAGCCAGGAAAACTGAGTTTTGTTTTGTTTTGTTTTGTTAAAATAAGTCATGCTGGTGTGATAGAATACATTAGGAAAAATAATAATTACATAATTACATAATGCTCTCATATTTTAAAATGTGCCTCAGGGGTTAATTTTAGCTGGTAAAAAAAATGCAGGCTATTAACCATTAAAACTATAATTTGAGTCATTTTTATTTACATATTATAAACATATCTTTTATAAGAGATGGGAATACTTTATATGCATGTATCCAGAGTCTATGTATCCAAGACTCTGATGTCTTGGAGAGAAATCAAAACTCTCCAAGTCTCAAGCTCAATGGCAAAGTTAAGTCATTACCAACCATCACTATAGGTGTTTTAACTGATGAAAGATTGTTCATAATGTAAGAATAGCCTTCTGTTCAATGCAGCTTTAAAAAAATGATTCAGCCATTAATCCATCTTATAAGCCATAAATGACTCAGGAAAGTTTGAATTTCCTGTCTCTAACACCCACAAATAATTCCATTACTCTAATCCTTTATTTTCCTGAATGTGATGCACAAAGAAGCACCACATTCATTCCCAGATGACCCAAAGCTACTTCACTTTATCAGTAAAAACAATTCTAAACTAAATGACAACTTACTTCCTCAATAAGGTTTGCTATAGCTGACTGGGCATACATTTTGTTTTGTTACTGTCTATAAAATCCAACTCTAGGCTGGGGACGGTGGCTCACACCTATAATCCTAACATTCTGGGAGGCCGAGGCAGGAGGACTGCTTGAGCTCAGGAGTTTGAGACCAGCCTGAGCAAGAGTGAGACACTGTCTCTACTAAAATTAGAAAAATTAGCCAAGAATCGTGGTGTACGCCTGTAGTCCAAACTACTCGGGAGGCTGAGGCAGGACGATAGCTTGAGCCCAGGAGTTTGAGGTTGCTGTAAGCTAGGCTGACACCACGGGACTCTAGCCCAGGCAACAGAGCAAGACTCTGTCTCGAAAAAAAAAAAAAATATCTGACTCCATAACACAGCATACATTCTGACCCTAGCCTGGTCCCATTTCCTGCCATCCTCAACCCCTTTTCTTCCCCTCCCCAGATCATCTGCACCACCCTCCAATCACATGGGACTTTTAATCCTTCTTAAACACTACCCCTTCTTCACAAACCATTTTCTTGCATTTTTCTAGGAAGCTTATCATTCTACCTAATGCTTACCCATTCTTCAAGACTCAATTCAAATATCACAGCTTCTGTAAAAACTTCTCTGTGCCCTATCCCCAGCTAGTGCTATTCCTTTCCTCCTCTGTTCTCTTGCAGGATTCCTCTCCTCCATCCCTTTTTCTCTCTCTTCATCTTTTCTCCTTTTCTTCCTTCTCCCTCCTCCTTCCTTCCTGCTTTCTTTCCCATTCACTTTACAAAACACTTCGTGAAGCCTGCATGAATGTGGCCTGAGAGAGGGGGCTGGGGGCTGGAGGATAAGGAAGAACATTTGTTCCCTGGCCTCACTGTTCCCTGAACATATACTCCAGAATGAATCTTTTTAACTTTAGTTATTAAATAATATGTTAAATTGATGTCCATGTAAATGAAAATAATCTAAGAAGCAGCAGTGTAAAATACCATTGGTCAGATAATGGTGTTTGATATTACCATGTCTTACAATGAGACATTACAAAAAAAGTAAAAAATAAAATAGAAAACAGTTATTTTGTGTGCACAATTCCCTGGTAACCAGCATTCCTGTTACTAACAACACAGCCCTGCCCCAGGCGGGTTCCCCTGATGTTAGAATTTGGCTACACCTCTGAAGGCCAAGCAAACATAAAGTAATAAATGGAGAGCTCCTGCGAGTGTCAGATGCTTGGTAAGTTCAAATTCCGGTACACTTACGGACGATTTTAAGGCGTGGTGAAAGCGCTACTGCAATGGGCTGACAGACCGGGAAGTGACAGGGTAGTTTAAGAAGCATGGGGGCGGCCAGGTACAGTGGCTCATGCTTGTAATCCTAGCACTCTGGGAGGCTGAGGTGGGAGGATTGCTCGAGTCAGGAGTTTGAGACCAGCCTGAGCAAGAGTGAGACCCTGTCTATAAAAAAAAAAAAGTAGAAAAAATTAGCCAGGCACGGTGGCATATGCATGTAGTCCCAGCTACTCAGGAGGCTGAGGCAGGAGGATCGCATGGGTCCATGAGTTTAACGTTACAGTGAGCTATGCTGACACCATTGCACTCTAGCCAGGTGATAGAGTCAGACCCTGTCTCAAAAAAAAAAAAAAAAAAAAAGCATGGGGTACAGAGAAGGAGGAAGAGAAGAATTCCAGTTGTTGGAGGATGTGGGATGCCAGTTTTGTTACTGTTAAAATCATTTTGCTAAAACTGTGCCTATCACAAATCCTAGACTACCGTAGGCATTCCATAAATTTTAACTTATCCACTTAGTTATTTCCTCCATAAATACTTACCTGATATATTTTTTCCTCTTTATAAGTGTGTTCATATTGCCAAAGATTTTACTACAAGAAATATTAGAAGTCTCATGCTGAATTTTACTTTTTGAAAAATATTTCCTGCTTCAAGATTAGATTAGCCCTAACATCTTTAGTAGTAGCTTATCACCAGTGCCTGCCTAGTCAATGGGTACACTGCACAGTTTCACTTAAAGGGATGATTAGAGGTACAAGTACCATTAAGAAACTTTAGCAATCTAACAATGATGACATATTTAATGTTTTACCCTAATGACACTAGATCATTATTTCAAGAGTTACTGATTTAATCATTCGTCCATTTCTCAACCTTTCTCTAAGTAACCTCCTCAGTTTACAAAATTTGCACTCTAGCACTAAACCTGAATAAAGGTTAAGTTCCAAAACTAATTTAATCAAGCCATACAGTAAATAGGAAAGGCAAAGGAATGGCTTCAAAAATTATTTTTATCATTCAATATTGTCAAAAAAAAAATACCCTCCAAATCACCGATGATGGAAATCAAAAAGTAAAGGTACCAAGTATCAAAGGAAGGAAAGAGACATCTAGAAATCACTGCCTTTCCATAGTTCTCAGTCTTTTTATAGTAGTAGTTATCAAAACAGTATCTGACGTCCACGCTTAGCACTAAGAATAAGCCTTTTCACCTTTTCCTTTCTTTATTTCAAGGAATGACTAAGAAAATGCACATTCTTGGTCTACTCTGGAGTTTGCCCTTGTTCAGAGCAGATTTTCACATAGCAGAGGGATCCCTTCAGCCAGCATCTAATCTGGAACAGATGGACTAAATGTCACATTTCCCCACAAAGCTGCCACGTGAGCAGGTAGCTTGGCCCGGCCCCGAGGTAAACAGGCTGATCTGTCAATTAGGCAGCTGCCTGAAAAGTCATTATTTTAATCACTTATCTCTGGAAGCCTTTCTTTCTGTCCTGCCCCAGAAGTGCCAGATTACGCCGTCAGGGCTGTGGGAACAGAATGTGCTGGCACTGACCAAGCTGCGGATTCGGAAAGGGACTCACCCGAGTTGGGAGTCGGTGAAAGCGCCTCTCTCGGCTGAGAACATATTCCCACTTGCCCCTGCGGCCGCCTGGGCCACCGTCATGTGCGCTCTCCTCCCGCTGGAATCCACGGCGACACTGGGGCCGGCTTCCCTGAGCGTGCGGGTGCTGTGGAAGGAGCTCTGGTGCCAGGAGGACCGGGCGGCCCGGTTCTGGGTGACAGGCTGCAGGGGCACCAGTGGCCTCACCTGCCCGGCGGCAGGCCCTGACGTCAGGTAGTTCTCCTTCTCCAAGAGGTTGCCCAGGCTGTGACTGGTCCCCGGCCTGGGGTACGTGAGCACCACGGGGTTGGCAGGGACGCTGTCAAAAACGGTGTCACTAACAGATCCATACTGGTACTGTCTGTGGTAAGTGTCATAGTGGCGCTGCCTGTTCGCCGCACCGCCGTGGCTGAACCCCACAATCTCTGAGCGAGCGTATCTCGGTGGCATGAGCAGGGTGGCCCGCCGGCTCTCTTGGTGACGCAGGGCAGGCCCGGCCTGGCTCCTCTGGCTGTAATGGTAATCGCTGAGCGAGTAATGAGCCCTCTCCGGGCTGCTGTCCGGAGAAATCTCAAGTCTCCTCAGAGGCTGCCTCAAGGATCTTTCTTCCACCGACTTCTGTGAATTGTACTGTGCCTTTCCTCTCCCCCAGCGACTTTCGTAAGTGGCGGTTGTGCCAGCCTGCATAGGAGAGAAATAAAGTGTCAAGGAGGCATAAATCAGTTTTCATCTTTGTTGAAGACTGTTACACAAGGTGTCCGTTTCTCTGAATCAGACAAGAAGGTGGCCCCTTTCTGGGTGGTCACTTTTCAAACATGACTTTGTTGACTTAAGTCATATTTATTTGCACTAGGATGTGGCCCTGGGGACTGTGTTTAAAGTCCCCAGTTTTCCATGGTGTCCTTACAAAATCAATTTTCTCAAAATTCACTTAGGAAATATAATACTTGGGAAAGGTAAACATTAAAAAACAATCTAAGGAAGTCTGGAAATGTTTTCACGGTAATCTGATAACTAGGGTGACATTCTTTGATCTCCTACCTTTTGCACGTCATAGGTTTTAGTGACAGGGGAACGTCCTCCAACAAAATCATTTTCAACCAAGTGTAGGTTGTAGACATACTCAGGAACACTACTGGTTCGGTGAAGATTTCCTGCAATCAAGCAAATATGAAAACAACTCAGAATATAAGTGGGCCAATCAATACTTACAGACTGTATAACAACTGTGTATTGGACTTTTAAATTTAAGTAATTAAGGCCAATAACAAGTATTAAATTTATATTTATGTTTGTAAATGCTGGTTTACCACCACCCTTGGATATGGCAAATGACCGAAGGTTACCGAAACATTCTCTACAAGTTTTTCAAAATGAAAGTTGAATTAAAAAACAAAAATTAAAAAAAAATAAAGGGAGAGGGGATTCACAAAAATCCAGAAATGTTTGACTGTCACCATGCTGAGGAATTTGGGAGTCGCTCTTTCGTTTAGGTGGTCTGTACTAGACAGTTCAGTTTCTCAAGTCAGAGAACTCTGTTCCTGGGGCAGGAACGCAGAAGCTTTTTGTAATAAGTAGGTGTAGGTAATAAAAATAATGGTGACTCAACGTTGCTAGATAAGACGGCTTGTGTAAACAACAAGGTGGATCAGTGCAGTCAAAGAAAACATGAATCCACTTACTACCAAGGCTGGGGTTGAGGTATTTGGCAATTTGAGAGTTCTATTCTACAAATGACTGCTTTTGTGGAATTACCTGGCTCATCCTTTGTTTGAGGGTCTAGCAGCCAGTCCACTCCCCTGAAAACACAGCCACTGCCAGGAGGCAACCCTTAGCGCTCAGCTCCCTGGAGCCCACAGAGACTCTCAGTCAATGCATATCTCATACATCTTAAAATACATCTCTTTGAGGGGAGGGCCATGGAAGACAGCACATCGTGCCCCTCTTCTGCCTCCTTTATCCTTCTCTCAGCTTCCTTCCTACCTTTGGTAATCTCTTACTGCCTTATTAAAAAAAAAAAAAGGCTAATCAAAATAATCAAAGATCTCCAAAACCTGGGTAATTTCTAGTTCCCTAATCCTAACCCAACTTCCTTTTTCTGTCATGTAGCGTTCTTTTAGAAATCTGAGGGAAAAAGAATAATGAACTCTTCTAGGTTTCAGAGACTGGAGAAAGATGCTGAGAATAAAACACAGGCAGTCCCTTTCCAATACAATTGGAACATAACATATTTTTCCAACAAATTGTTACAAAGTAAAAATTTCAAAAGACTAACAATACATTCACAAGATATTCTGAGGGGGAGGAAGAATGGAAATTGTTGTTGCCAGAGAGCTAAAAAGCCTGAATCCATCCCAAATTTTGTTTGTACATGTGTCCTTATTTCCTGCAGCCAAACAATCTGTCTGATAAACAATTTCCAAGCCAGAGGGAGGACTTCGGGGAGGCAGTGGCAGGGTTGTAACTGTCACCCTAAAGACAAGGGAAGTTGCGATAAGCCAGGCATCTCCTGTTTTCTCTACAAGGGTTGGCAAAAGGTCAGGCAGCCCCTTAATTTTTAACCTCTATGACAAAGAATGCTTGGAAACCTGGACCTTGAATGAGGGAAAGGAATCTTTTTTTTTTTTTTTTTTTAATTCTTTTTGTTGAGATGGGGGTCTCAGTATGTTGCCCAGGCTGGACTCCAACTCCTGGGCTCAAGTGATCCTTCTGAGTAGCTGGGGCTACTGGTGTGCACCACAGCACCCAGCTTGAAAGGATTCTTTGCCATGACCCCAGGCAGCAAATGTTACGTGAGAACTTACCACTTGATCCAGCAATACCACTATTAGGCATCTACCCAAAGGAACAAAAGACATTCTATAATAAAGACATATGCACTCGAATGTTGATGGCAGCACAATTCACAATTGCAAAGATGTGGAAACAACCCAAGAATTTAGGACTCAACTCTTAATGCCTGGCTGAGGCTTGGGCACATGCTAACCCTTAATCCTCAACTCTGTACCCACTGTTCCTTCTCTCTTCCCCAATCCACATCCCCAGGCTACCAAGGGCCCTGCTGGTGTGGGAAAGAAGGCTAGCAGGACAGGTACAGGGACAAAAAAGGTTCTAATCCTGAAGGTTTTGGGGGCCAGAGTGCCCTCAGCCCTAGGAATGTGGAGAAAGTGGAAATGGGGTGGGGGCAGAGTGCTCAAACTACCCCACCCCCAATAAAGCAAGCCTTCTCTACAGAGGCCGTGGCCAGGCAGAAAATTGTTAGCTGACACATAAGAAACCAAATTTACCATCTTTTTAAAAATTAGTTTAGGGGTATCCATGTTCAACATTTTAGACCACATGAAAACTGAATATATGAAAGTCAGGGACAATCTAGAATGGGAAAATACTAATGGTCACATATGGATGGAGGCTGGAACCATTGATTCCTGTTACGCTACAAAAAAATGGCTAATGATGAAAGCAAGCAATTTTAGGAATCCAAAAAAAATTTTTGCAGATGGGGCCTCTGTAGCCCACCATCACCTGCAATATTAGCCTTGCCCTACTACTGCCAGGAGTTGGTGATATTCAGAAACAGTTAACAGGGGACTACTTCCATCTTTACGCTGACATTCCTGCAAAGATTTTTAAAATACATAAATCTTTGGACAGGACCCAGTGAAACAGTATATCCTATCAAATAGTTAATTAATCAGTGAGTTTTATAATCAGGCTGTTGAATTAATATGTGTAACTCACATATTAAACATTCACACTGTTGCTGTGAGCTTTATGGTTTTTCAAAGCAATTCGTATCAATTCCTCACATTTCAATACTTTTCCTTTAAGCAGCTCTAATTATTTTATATTTCTTTATAATATTCTGTGATGCAGAGCCAGCTATTATCATCTCTATTTATAAATAGGGAAACTTAAATTACTTGCTTTAAATTGCAAAGAGACTTAATAGTCAGGTTTGAACTTCGGGTTCCGCCCTGGTGGGATTATCATCATAGTTTTTTATATGAGGACCAAAAACAATTATTCTCTCTTTCCTTTAGAATCTTCACCTGGATAACTCCAAATACTCTGTAAATATTAATCCTTTACATTTGCTAACATAAGTCCTTATAAGGAAGATGCTTCTTCAGTTTTCAGATGAATGAACTAAGACCGGATTGATGATTCTCAAAATAACTACAAGGCAGATGGAAACAGGGAAATAAATGAGATTGATTTTCTTAAACCATAGACTCTCCTGTGGAATACACATACAAGATGTGTCTCTCCTGACATTCAATCTGCAGGCTGGCACAATCGATGGTTTCTCTGGTTAAACAGCCAATCTCAAACAAATGATGCCGATTAATTTGCCTGGGCAGTCACGAGTTTGAGATCAGTATGGTGGATTAAAGGTGAATTAACAGCTGTGTCCTAAGATTTTAAAGAAATTTTAGGCTGGATGGAATTAAAAAAGGTAAATATTAATGAGGATGGAAACTAACTTCTTTAAGGGAAGCCGTTATTTTCTGTTCAGAGAATAATTAAATGTCTGTTGAGCATATAAAATAACTTGGCCATGTCCTTTTCAGAAAATAGAAGCAAGAAAGCAAACAAAAACATATTATACATGCAGGTGCATCCTGCTTTAAATAAATCTAACATGAAAATCCAGATTTTCTTACACTGAAAATTAAGGTGTGACTCTATTTTAAAGGATTTGTTTACTTCAAAAAAGGTGGTATCTTCCCTAAATGGAAGAAATCTGTAGACATGCTCTGGAGCCTCCACCCCACTACTTTCTGTGTGTCCGGACAGATCACTTAGATGCCTGCTTCCCATAATTCCAGCTACTAACAAAATTTCTGAGAAAGAGGTTTGCCTGAGAAAGCATACATTCAAATACTCTCAAAATGGTAACGTGATGGGTTTCAGGTCAGGCCATCCCAAAATATGGCACCTTGGTATTTGAAGAAACAGAAGCAGGAAGTTCACCCTCACCTTGCTCTCTCTCACCCCTTTTCCCCTGAAGCAGACCATAGAAAGTCAAGCTGACTTTCCCTTGAATTAGGTCATAAAACTCTCATTCCAGAGGGGTCCTCCCTATACCTGGAGGAAAGGAATGTCACACAGGGAAGAATCTGAACAAACAGGCCTTGCTAAGTTCCCCCAGTTTATTACCATTAGATCATGCCCCCTCCCCTTTGTCCAATCATACTTCTGTATGACTGTCCATAAAAATATACAGCTTTCTTTGTTTTTTGGGGTCTTCATTTCTGGAGGATCCCGTGTCATGTAAAACTTAAATAAATTTGTATCCTTTTCTGTTGTTAATCTGTCTTTTGTTATAGGGGTCTCAGCCATAAACCTAGAGACCCATTGGCAAAGAAATCTTTTCTCCTCTACAAAAGCAATATGCTAAAATGAGATACGGTTTTTAAATAGAATTTGAGTCACAAAAATTTCTTTTTCACAATTTTTCATGAATTAATCTGTTCTAGAAAGAGGGATAAACTAGTGTGCATGCTTCAGTTTACACTGTGTTGGAGCCCAGAGGTCTTTTTCCTGTCAAGTTTACCATTGGTGCCGAATTTGACTTTTTCTGGTTGTTTCTGATTGACCTGGCCACTGAGGATCACAATGACATGATTGTGAGTTTTCCAGCCATTCGTTTCACTTGCACCGTGCATAATGTGCTTTTGATGTTTCTTAAAGACGGTGATGGTTTACTAGGGTATATTTCAAAATAATAATGACTCAGGCAACATTATCTAAATCTTTTCTCCTAAACACCACGGATATTTTATGGACCTCTACTTTAAGGGAAATAAAGTAGGTAGTTGCAGAGGAACTCCACCCTTCTCAAATAACAACCAGTTCTGGTCAAAGCAATTGTGGGGATGAGGATAATGGTGAGGGGGGTTAGTTGTGATGGTGGAAGGACTGCAAATTGCTCAAAAGATTGCAGAGATGTAGATCTCACAGGATAATGGAATTTTCTCTCTTTGCTGGTCTGAATGTTTATCTGATTGATATGATCCCATAGCAGCTGTTAAGGGAAAAATATCTTTGTTTTTGGTCATCTATGCTAATATTGACAAAATAATGGGGGATTATTGTTAGGGTTAAAAACACTAAATTGATTTCCATAATCACAGTTTTGTGAACAACTTTATTACCTAATTGGTTAAATACATTTATGAAATCAAATTGATAAGCCTCTACCGTGGCTCCATTACCTGTATCTGGGAATATTTTTTAAAAATTCAACTCTAGCTTCCCTTATGGTAAGCAGGTGCCTAGAGAATTGCTAAACAAACAAAACCTTTATATATATATAACCTGCTTCTATTAGAAAGAAGAGAAGAAAACTCATATTCAGGAAAGCATCTTTTTTTTTTCAACCTTCTAGCACTTTCTGAGCTTGGTTCAAAAAGTGATTTGGTTCACACTGAGCTCTAAAAGAAGACTTCTGGAGATAAATGTATGTGAAGAAGCTCTCAGAAAAACAGGTGTGGATAAACATACCCATAGGAATCAGCAGGTGTTCACTACTGGCATTGATTTAAATGCTACATTTAATAGTGCTAACAACTTCAAGCAATTGTCCTCACAGTGTGGATTCACGATGGTATTCTGGATGGAAAGAGAGCCTAAAAGTCTAAAAGCTTATCAACTTCCTTATTTGATCTTTCTACAGTAATCTCTGGATAGGAATAGCTCTTCTTCTCTGTAAACCTTAAGAAGATTTAACTTCTTCCATTAAAGTTGGGGGCATGTTATTTCAGGTGAGACATGGCGTCTTGAAACTTAATAGGAGGCATTTTTATAGCAATTCATATTTGAATGGCTCCTTAAAGTCATTTACTAACAAAAGTAGGAGCTTAAAAGAAAGCATGAAATATGTCAAGATTCATCAAGGTCCACACATATATTAGTATTCCCGAGCTGGTGAAGGATTTTTTGCATGTGTTGGTATATAACATAGGATTCATTTACCTAGATTCATATATTTTTTTGAACACTTCTTTTATCTTCTATTCCTTACTTTCCAAGAAAAACGACCGGATATTTATAAAAACCGCAATTCTACATCTTGCATACAGCCCAGGCAAGCATTTGCTTAGGCTGAAAAATAAGGGGACTTTGTTGGTTTAGAAAACTATGGTGAAGAATTGTTTTAAAGCAGATCAAAGTCTAATAATGTTTTGTATTATTGAAAGTTTAACAAAAAGTTGTGCAGTGCTGTACTTTGTGATGAGTTAACACAGTTCATATCATCGACTAGGAGAAACAACTCAGTGTTGAGGTATATGCTGGAAAGTGCTAGCTATAAGTGCTTACAAAGTTGAATAGCTCTCCTAGAAGAGTGGACCACGCACTCCATGTGCCAGTGTGTGGCTGACTACCTACTGTTATCACTCACATAATATATACCAGCCACTAGAAGTCCTCATTTTCCAGATGCTCCCTAAGCAGTCTGAGAACTATCCACCAATTTATGGCATTTTGGGGATAATCCTCAAAATACTGCTCTAGGGCCGGGCGCGGTGGCTCACGCCTGTAATCCTAGCACTCTGGGAGGCCGAGGCGGGTGGATAGCTCAAGGTCAGGAGTTCGAAACCAGCCTGACCAAGAGCGAGACCCCGTCTCTAAAAAAAAAAAAAAAAAAAAAAATACTGCTCTAGATAACCACAAAAAGACATTTTAAAAGGCCCTTTTATAGCACAGGTATCTATGACATATTTTGTTTGAGGTATCAGAATTTGTGATTATAAACTGGTAATTTAGCATCCTAGTGAAATATTAAGTAGATATATCCTGGAAGTGTCTAAATCTATTAATTCCCATAACATTGTCTCCTTGCTTTGGCATTCCTGCCAATGCATTTGTCGAGCCCATAATGATTACTTAGAAGACTTTAGAACTGCAATGACAAACATCACATTATATTCAGGATGATGTCAAAAAGATAAATTTATAGAACTCACAAATTACTTTTTGCTTTAAAAAACTCACAACGGGTTTTCCTTATAATGACTCTCAAGACATCGAGAGTTCCCCACCCAGCAACCCAGGGTGGGGAACCTGTGGCCCCAAGGCCACCTGTGGCCCTCCAGATCCCCAAGGGCAGCCCCTCAACCGAATCCAAACTTCTCAGAACAAATCCCTTTATTAAAAAGATTTGTTATTAAAAGGATTTGTTATTAAAAGGATTTGTTTGGTGAAGTTTGGATTCAGTCAAAAGGCTGCACTCAAGGATCCAGAAGGCCACATGGGGCCCAGTCTCTTACTTGCCAGGGCTAACCACTCCCAACTGATTCAAACTACTGTCCCTACTTTAACTCCACGAAACGCACCAAATGTATTTTCACAAAGCCTCTGCACTTTTCACGTTTCTCCTGTGCTGAAACATCTGTGACTTACAATTATCAAATTCTTTAACTTGCATTCAAGATCCCCTCTACAATATGAGGCAGAGGAGAGGGGTGGGGGAAGACTGCCTTGCCTATAAGGTGACAGAACTGAACTGAGTTTTGAGGGACATGTAAGAGTTAACAGGCCAAAGAGCGGGGAGGAGGGGAGGAGAACCAAGCAAGATAAACTGCAGCCTGTGTTTGCCCAGAGCAGGGGTAGCTGAGATAGGGATGAAGTTTGAGAAGCTGCAGGCATCAGGACTTGGAATGCCATGCTGAATCAGAATTTTACTCCTGCAGATAACATCGAGGAACTGAAGGAATTTTAATCGGGAAATGATTTTCGAAAGTTCATTCTCTAGTAGCTCTGTGGAGAATGACTGGAGTGGGGCGAGATGAAAGCAGGAAGAGGTTATATCATCTTCCATGGAGATATTTACCTCTTTGACAGAAAGAAGCGTATCTTACACTGCCACTTCTAGCATAAGCCAGCTTCGGCACTTGACAAGTTAATTGTTGATTAGTCAGAATGCTTAACATTCAAAATACCCTAGTTACACAGATTCAGTTTGTGAATCCTGCAGGCAGACATCTATTCTGTGGCTCACCAGAGTGGAGCCAAAATGTGAAGATGGTAGTGGCATATTTGCTTTTATCTTGCGGTGGATGGAAGGTGCTCAAATATTTTCTATTGTTCCTCTGTCATTCTGGGTATAAGAAGAGGAAGAAAGGTTGCTTCCTCTAAAATATAGGTAGACTTTCTATGTTATTAGAGAAGCTGAATTTGTTCATTTTGGCAAGGTTGATTTTATATTTGGATAATACATATTTACTACCATTCTTTTATCTATATGGCTTGTACATTTATCTGTAATATTTTGGTGCTCTATAATAAGTTCATATTCTCTCTCCAGGAAAGTTCTCATTTGTTTTTGCCCTTTAATGAAAAAAGGTAATCAAGATCCAATAATCTTAATGTGATCCTCCCCGCTCCCAGCCCATGGATGCATTAGTGAGATTTAAGATTCAGGGGAAATAATCTATCAAACTTGTAATGAGCAATGTTTTCTTCTGGCAATTCTGGAAATCAAGGAATTGCAGAACTTTGATTATGAGCATGTTGGCTAACTAATATTGGTAAGCCTACTAAAGATGATTATTCCAAGAATATAAATATGTGGATTCTTTTAATGGTAATGGTGGATTGTGTTTTCAAATGCTCAAGGTTCTCTTTTCCAAGTGTGCATTTTCATCTAGGTCTACATATTGAGCTCCCAAGCTTGTCTTTAAGAACTTTACTGCGAGAAAATTACAACTGTTTTTATGTACCATATCTAATCACCACTAACGGCATTACGTAGATTTTAGATCTATACATGATAGATGTTTAATATTTCTGTTATATGAGAACTTGATAGTTTATTATTCTTACTCTAATGAGTCGGGGGAGCAAGGTGGCTTACTGTAATAGAAAAATTAAATTCTCTCCTAATTTATTGTCTATTCCCAATTGCTGTGTTGCCTTTTACTGCTTATTTACTTCCCTAGGAGGAATATGGTATTTGTCTTCATACATTTGTATACATGCACAAAATAGCTAGAGTCTAACATTTGTCTCAGATTGTATAATTTAAAATTCTTAAGTATCATCTGAAATGGACCCAAATGATCTGATGATAGGTCATATTAATCAACTGTGATTTATAAACTCCAGAGGTTTTAGCAACATATTTTATTTCATTACTATCATAGATAGGTTGCCAACAATATGCTTATTCTTTAAAAGAAATAAAAACTTTTATTTTTAATAAAAATAATTTTTATTGATCAGACCAGAAATTCAATTTTAGTGTAAAATCAATGTTAAATTTATGTGAAGATAAAATAATGTAAGTATGTATAGCCTTATTTTAATAAGTGAGAAAAAAAATTAAAGCTGATACCTAAAGTGACACTTTAGGAGAATGAGCCAGTGTGAACAATAAATATTTAGAATATCTAATTCTAGTGAGCTACCCTCTGCTCCCACCATTGTGAAACTAATAGCACAGGGTATCTATAACATTAACAGTCTTTTAAAAAATCTAAGTGAACAGTCTTATTTTCTTTAAGGTAATTTCCTGCATCTTATCTGTGACGCATAGAACAATATACATTTACAATCAAACTGTTTCACTGGCTCTTTGTGGTTTCTTAGTTTCACTGATTGTGAAGTATCCTTACCACACCCTCACTCAAAACTTCACCCATAAAAGATGTGTTCTCACCCTTTCTAGGTGTGTGAAGTTTATTTTTTGTAATCGCCATTTTGTTGACATTCTATTTCATTTGACTAATTATAATCAGAAGTATTATAAAAAAAACCTCACTTTTTTTTTTTTACTTACAACACTCAATCTGCTAAACACTGAACAAAAAGTGGCCCACGTGCTCCGTTAGGCAGATGTGGAGGTACATTAGATCCAGTCGTGCTACTGACGCCTCACATTCAGAGCAGCAAGGCCATATCCCTGCCATCTCACTCTCCTCCCCGCCTCCTTTTCTGATCCCTCCTACTTTCTGAATGACTAGTCACCTTGCTCCCAGAATTGCTTCATTCCAAGGAGTTCCTTTTTGGCAAACAAAGAATTCATACAGAATTTAAACAATGTCTAACTTTTTTTTACAGTAGCACCTATAACTGCCTTTTTTTTGCTACCCTGAGCCAATTTTCAGTCCCCTCTTCAGAATTCACTCTGATCACAGATATTCAAAACAACTTTACCAGGGAAATTATCTAGATAAATTATATGCCCCAAGTTTTTATGGTAGATTTCCAAAGATGTTGTAGATTGCATTAGGAGACTGTTCATTGCACTTTATAAGTAGGACATATGACAGTTTAAAACATGACTTTCTTCCTACTTAGGCACTCAAGAGAAACTATGTAACAAGTAAAGTAGTACTTACTTTCATGACAAGCATAATAAATAGGATATGGACACTTAATTTTTCCCTTTGCTAATGCATGCAATTTTAAAATGTCTTCTCTGTGACTTTTAGAAAAGGATTTTAAATATCAGCTATAATACAGACTTATTTCACAATGCTGCTATGTACTTCTGACTGCCCCCCACAAAGAGTTACAGCCAACTTTAAAATGTTCACCACAGTTTAACACCAAAAGTCTCTGAGTGATTTACAATGACAACTACCTAACTATATTAAGGCATTAGAAAGAAGTCAAAGAGTTGAAGACCCTTGTAAGGTATTTTATCAACAAAACAGCAAAACTGATCTCATCTCTGTTTTCAGCAGATTATCTGCTGCCTCAACCTTATAAGTTTGTCAACAATTCAGAATTCTCCAGAGCTCTGGCACTAATAGCAGTTAACGTCAGGGGCTTTTCTTTCTGGAATTTCTTGTGTTGATACAGGATTCTTTCCAGACTAGAACTGTTTCAATAATTGCTTGTCTGTTTCAACTTTAGAGACAGGATAGTAATAAGGAAATAATAAAAATAATACAAGCATCTTGAACCCCCAGACCTATTCAAAGAACTTTAATTAAACAACTTACATGAACCACCCTTGGTAATTGTTCCATGGCATGCTAATGTTACATTCCTTTGAAGCTGATTTCCTTTTTGAGTCTCAGAAAGCTCAGGCTTTAAAGTAAGTAGGTGTTGTTTGCTGCCTTATCTCTCTGCTTGATTTGCACTTCTGTGTAGGCTGCAGAGTGTATTTCAGCTTGCTGGGAAGCTGTAGTTGTAATCAAAATATTTCAAAGGCTTTGTTCCTTAGTTGGAAGAACCACTCAAGTAGTTGCCCTAAGTATTATTGCAGAAGCACCAAGATAGTTCCCTTTGTTCCACCATATCAACTCTGTGAACTATGAAATATGCATTCTGCTCCCTCCTAGAATGCTCTTTCTCCAATCACCTCCCTATGTCAATCCTACTCAATTTTTGAGATCAATGAAGCTTTTCAACATTTCCTTCGGCTAGGAGCAACCTACACTTCTAAACTCCATAATGTGTTAACTGTTCTTCTTTGGGGTCGCTTACTACTTTTTATTTGGTAATGTATTTTTCTAGAGGTAGGCTTCCTTCCTCAGACTTTAAATTTAGTGCATTAAAGCAAGTAGAGTCTGTGTGTTTAATTCAGCACCTGCACAGTGCCCTGCACAAAGTACATACTCATTTGATGGTTGCTGAATTCACCAAGCAGTTGACGTACTATGTTGTAGAGAAGACATATCATGTGTGGGGTTGAGACCAAACGTTCAACAAACGTTGACAGACAGAACCATACTTCATAGGTGAAATGGATTCTCCGATCTACTTATTTTAAGGATATAATGAAACGAAAACACATGAAGATTCTAGAACAGGGTCAGGTACATACCGTGTTTCCCCGAAAATAAGACCTACCCATAAAATAAGCCCTAGCGGGAT
>VBSM01002616.1:30249490-30290246 GCA_008086735.1 Cheirogaleus medius | reverse complement strand
CAAAAAAAAAAAATAAAAATAAAAAAAATTTTAAAAAAATTAAGGTCTTTTTCCCAATGTACTGTGGCAGTTCTGTGTTGTCTAGACCTCCCCACACTCTCCGAACTTCCTCAATTTTATTTAGAGAAAAACAGGAGGGGGCTACAGAGAGGCTTAGGGTCTAATAAATCCCACTTTGTATTAATAATCAAAAAACTTAATGATAAAACTGATGAGAGGTTTATAAAATCAGGTTTTGGAGATTGTAAGCTCTGCCACTTACTATGTGTGAGAACTCAAGTGTTACTTAACTGCTTACTTTCCTCATTTATAAAATGGTGATTAAAATACCTAGCTCATAAGTTTTTAAAAAATATATATATAAGTAATATAATGAATGCAAACAAGATTGCCCAATTTTCAGCACACACCAAGTACTCAGTTACATTAGATACAGTCATTGAACATCATCTCTTTGTCTTTCGAGTATATAAACATTGACTGCCTGATCTTTTAGGATTCTTTTACACAAATTAAAAACAGTACAGCCTCCTAGACTCTGCTGTTTTAAATCTGTGGTCTGGCCTGTTAGCACTTTTCTCTTTTCCTAATGAATTCTACATTCGACATTGCACAAATCACTTCCTACAGAAACAGTTCAACATTGCAGGAACCAAACTGATATCCCAATGTAATTGCTCATTTTCTTTTCACTTCTTTTTGCTCTAATCAGCCTGCAGTACTTTCATAATGGAAACACACACATGCACAAACACACACTAAACAACTAATGTAAGAGTTATTGTGTAGTTCTGATCACCCAACTTTAACAGGCGAGAAAAGGATACATCATGTTCTCTAATTTTCACAACTGGTTTGTCATCATCTTCCCCTTCCACTTCCCCTATCAATCACTAATACAATATGCGTGTGTGTGCATGTGTGTGTTTAAGTCTCTTTCATCTCGGAATTTAATTTTTTGGAGACACCAGCTTTGCACCCACGCCTGCACTGGGGGATGGGAGTGCAGCCAGCGCTTAAGAGCCCGGAGCAGCTAGGCGGGCAGGACTATTGCCAGCCCGGCCAAAGTCCCCTTCCTCTTCCTCCTCCTGGGCCGGTGGTTGTTCCCTGGACCAAAGCCTCCTACCCAATTTGTTCACTTCCTAGATCAACTCCTCGTCTCGTGTACACTGGGTGGAGGGCTCCAAATTAGCTGGGCGAGGCAGCATAATCTCAATTTACAGGTTGTAGGAGCCCCAGTGCTTTCAGGTTTTCTTTTTTCAAAGTATTTATGGAGGTCATAGACTCTTTACAATATCTAATAAAAGCTAAGGGCACTTTCTCCCAGAAAAATGATCATGTACACCAAAATTCTGCATGGACTCTCAAAGTGTTCACAGACTCTCTGGACCCCCAGAGTAAGTCCCCTGTACGGGGGGTGGGGGGAATGGGCGGAGTAAGCAAAGAAAGGGGCGAAATTTTGGACTAAATTCTTTAACATAGATAATATGTGTATTTAATATACCTAGATACCCATATGACAAAGCTGAGTAAGAGGTTCTGGCTAAAAGAGTGCTTTCCCCAAGAAAGCTGGTCTGAGTGTAGAGGCGCGGACAGGTCACACAAAGGGACTGCGAGCAACAGGTGGGCAGAACACCAGGTCTTGCACGCCCGGGCGAGCCGGGCGACGAGGGTGAAGGAGGGGCAGGAGAGGGGCCAGGGGCAGGGTCGGGCGGTGCAGGCGAGAGGCGGGGCTCCACTCACCGTTGCCCACGAAGCTCCGGCCCTTCCGGGCCAGGGTCTGCTGCACCTGCTCCTGGATCCGCAGGCTCTTGGCCGCCTGGCTGCCGCGGCCGCTGCTCCCCGCCAGCTTCAGCTTGGCCTCGGAGGGCAGAGCCAGGCTGGAGCTGTCTAGTTGTCCCAGGATCTGCTGGCCCAGGACGGTCCGGATGTAGCCGCACTCAGCTGAGGAGCCAGGGTCTGCCATGGGGCCGGTGGGGGCGACTGCGCCGCTCGCCTGCCGCGGGACCTGCGGGCGAAGCCGCTGCGGAGCTGGGGGCGCTAGCGCTAGCCCCGCCCCGCCTCCGGCCCCGCCCCCGGCCCCGCCCCCGCGCCGGTGAGAGGCCCGGACCCGGGGGAGCGCGCCCTCCCCGGGGGCGGGGGCGCGACTCCGGCCGGGCACGCGCACTCAGGCCCGGCGGCGGGGGCGGGGCCCGATTCGCGCGCGGACACCTGGCGAGCTGGGCCCGCCCACCGGGAAGTGCGGACAGGTGCGCGGTCCGCCGGGGGTCGCACACATTGTCGGAGTCACCCCGGGTACTGCCTGGCGGGGCAGAGCCCACCTCGGGTGCCTTGCGGCCGCCCAGCTCTCAGAAAGGATGTGATTTCCGCTCGGCTGCGGGAGGGGCTGCCCTCCAGGCAGGTGCGCCCGGGAGTCACGTCTGTTCTTGGACTGAGGTTCGCCTCTGGAATCCCCGAGTGAGTAGTATATCTGGTTAGTCAGGCTCTGTCGGACTGTTCGAAACGTTCTGTGGTTTTCTTGGTCCTGAGGGTGAGGAAGGTCAGGCTTTCATACTTGGCAGTATGAGGGACATGTGCCAAGAAGATGACATGCGCGAAATAAAAGACTTTTGAAAAGAGCTTTCTTTCTTAGTACAACTTCAGGACTGTGTACTTTTTGCACAGATGCAGTCCCAGAAACATATGTTCTTCCTCATTGAGAGCTTCTGTTTTCTCTTGCAGATACACAAATTGTACCCAGTGCAGGCGTGCTCACCCACTCCTCTCTTACGAACACACCCACACAGAGAAACTCCAGTAAGAGGCGCTAGAGAAGAGCTGGATTTTAATAGGTGATACTTTTTTTTTTTAATAGTCCTGCTAACGTTGATTAAGTCCTCTTTATGACAGACTGCTTGTAGGGGGACTCATGGAAGGGGACTCCGACTTTCAATTGAATCGTCCACAACTTGTATTTATCCTGCTATTAATTATATTTCACACGCAGTTGACTACTGAGAACCTGAGGGCTAAGCTCAACAGAAAGGATTCTTCACCTTAAAGTTTACAACCTAAGCCACTTGTCCCGATTTTCCTCTTTGAACTTGAGAGGCAGAAAGAAAAACATCTGTCCCTGGTATTAAGCAAGATAATCTTCCCCTTGATGGCTTGGGTTTGTATGTTCACTTTCCCTCAAATCAGTCCATTGCTACAAAACCCTACTTATTCCTAGGTCTGGAGTGGCTGGAGAACACAGCTTCCCTCTTCCCCATTTTCCTACCAATATCCTTCTGCCCTTACACACTCACTTCATGCACAGACATATGGCCTCTCTTTTTATGTGAGCATCCAGGGAGTGGGGAAAAAAGACTAAAAGCCTGGACAACACAGTGGTGATAGTTCTGCCACCCTGTGTCAGCAGGTCACATGGCTAAGGCCATGTGGGATGTAGTGCTTCAGTGGGAGCCATATGGAGGTAGGTTCCTGGAAGCAATTCCTCTCACCCCAGCAGGACCAATCTTGAGGTAAATTACACTTTGTGTAAAGCTCAGTTATGTAGCCAGATAGAGACAACCAACTCTAATCCTGAGAGTTAATTTAAAAGAGAGGGATAAACTAAAGGTGAAGTGAGGATAGAGACTTCCAACAACAAACTCCATTCCTGGTTCCTCCATCCTCTCCGTCTTTCCCTTTTCATGGCTTCTTCTGGCAGATCAGAGTCTGCTGCTTTGAAAGACAATTTCCGTATCTACTGCTACAGGGTCACCTGGGGCAACCCTTGTTTTTTGTGCCTGGAGAACCATGACTTAAAGTTCAGGTCTGCCTCCACCAAGAGCACTTACCAGGGTAGTGGAGAGGCATGTTTCTCATTCATTCATTCATTCATTTTTTGAGACAGAGTCTCACTCTGTTGCCTGGGCTAGAGTGCTGTGGTGTCAGCCTAGCTCACAGCAACCTCAAACTCCTGGGCTCAAGCGATCCTCCTGCCTCAGCCTCCCAAGTAGCTGGGACTACAGGCATGTGCCACCATGCCCGGCTAATTTTTTCTATATATTTTTAGCTGACCAATTAATTTCTTTCTATTTTTAGTAGAGACGGGGGGTCTCGCTCTTGCTCAGGCTGGTTTCGAACTCTTGACCTTGAGCAATCCTCTTGCCTCGGCCTCCCAGAGTGCTAGGATTACAGGTGTGAGCCACCACGCCCGGCCATCATTTATTTATTTTAATAAGCCAAACTTCAAATACTTTTTTCTTCTCAAATTAATTTTTTTTCTTTTTAAGTGTGATGTTGTAATTGATTATCCTATTGGGGAGGTACCAGTAATTGGGCACATAGAAATCTTGTTATTGGATAGTTGCATGATTTGATAAGAGAAAGGTGATTGAAAGCACAGCTCATGAGTGAGGAAGATCTAGGTGCAAACCTTGGCTTTTTCGTTGTAAGTAGTGTGGCCATCAGCAAGTTTCTTTATATTTTTATACCTCTTTACATTCTCTTATCCGTAAAATGGGAGGAATAAAAGTATCTTACCACATGGTGTTGTTGTTGTAAAGATTAAACAATGAGTAGTACTTAAGAAATATTCAGCTTCCCCCAGAGATCTAGTTTTAGACCCCGTCACTTACTTCAAGTCTCTGGTCATATATCAACTTATCATTTAAATGAGACCCTTTCCCACACACACACAGACTCACTCACTATTTCACTTCTCCCCTTAATTTTTCTCCATAGCACTTACCTTCCTCACACATACTTCATGTTTTACTTATTTAATTGTTGATTGTTTCCCTAGTGGAATATCAACACCCCAAAAGCAGGGATTTTGTTTTGTTCACTGTTGTTCTCCAAGCAGCACCTAGAATAGGTAGACAATAGGAATATATTGAATGAATGAATGAATCATGCATAAAAGCACTTGGAACATGACATGACATATAATGAGTGCTCAACTGTTAGTAATAATGAGGCTTTCAAACTCTTTCGATAACTTATCTTTTAACAAGTCACATAGATATTATGTATTCTAGGTAGTCTACTCATTAGTGGTGTGATAGTCCTTATAAATAAAAACCAAACTAAACCAAGATAAAGTTGTTAATGTTTGAATACTCACAGAATTTAATGATTCAGTAGAACAATCCCTTTGAAAATAAGATAAACACATAAACTCCTTAAATGGGTCCTTTTGGAGGTGAGACTCCTCTTGCAAAAGTTAATTACAGGGTGAGGAAGTATGCAGACTCTGGCACTCTGGCGTTGTGACCCCAAAGGTAGTCTAGATACGCTTATATTCCAACAGAGTGCAGGCCTTGTCACGTTCTTCTCGTTTCTTGGGCAAACTGCCTACCTAACTTCCTAAATTGTGGGTAAATCCTGAGGTAGCTTCTAGCCAGCAAATTGAAGCATGGAAATAAAATGCTATGAATCCTTTTGTGGTATTTGGCTGTTCTGTGATCTGCTACCTTTTAGTATTTGGGTTCAGTTTTTAAAACATGTCCATGTGTTTTGTTTTTCATTTACCAACAGAATCTGATCAGAGAAAAAAGCAAAAGCAGAGGAATGTTGAAGTGAAATGTAAATAACAGATAACCAAATTATAAGGCTACAGTTCCTTTTGCTGTGAACCTACAATAAGGATTCAGAAATTCTTGTGTTTTAAACTTGCATTTTTATCTGATTTACACACTATATTGCCTTGAAGCACTAATCATTTATTTTCATATCTACAGTTAAGACTTCCACAGAGTAATCTTTATTTAACCATATATACATTCCTATGTGGGAAATTCCAATATGCAAAAATTCAGGATATTACTAGGAGACTAAATATAGTATAAGTGTTAGAACAGAAATAATATTTTAATGAAGAATATTAAAGAACATTGATGGCACCAAAACTCTTTGATTCATATTTAAAAAATTAACATCTTTGTCCAGGCGTGGTAGCTCACACCTGTAATCCTAGCACTCTGGGAGGCTGAGGTGGGAAGATGGCTCAAGGTCAGGAGTTCGAAACCAGCCTGAGCAAGAGTGAGACCCTGTCTCTACTAAAAATAGAAATAAATTAATTGGCTAACTAAAAATATATACAGAAAAAAGTAGCCGGGCATGGTGGCATATGCCTATAGTCCCAGCTACTCGGGAGGCTGAGACAGAAGGATTGCTTGAGCCCAGGAGTTTGAGGTTGCTGTGAGCTAGGCTGACGCCACGGCACTCTAGCCTGGGCAACACAGTGAGACTCTGTCTCAAAAAAAAAAAAAAAAAAAAATTAACATCTTCATAAAGGTCGACTCACATGAGATATCTTTTACTACTATCTCTAAGCTATTAATATCTATTGCTTTTTAGAAATATTCACCAAATTAGTATAAGGGAACTGGCAGATAGAAAATCTAAACTAAAGCTCAGAATTTGTTTCCTCTTTTAGCAAATAGATATGTTGCCAAGGCAATCAGTAGCAATTTTATCATTAGGCACGTATAATGAAACCGGATCAGGATTAGAAAGAAAAGCTATGAGCGTGTAGGTGCTATAAACAACTCTCTGATGGCGACTTTAGCAGCTGTGAGGGTTAAGATATTTATCTCTAATTCAGATGTTCATTTTGCCTGCAATTTTGGATATATTGTGAGTGTGTGAAACCTATTCTTTTAAAAATCCCCCAAATACGGTGTGGGAAGTGGAAATCAGGTGGGCATCTCTGAGGGCTGGCAATGAGCAATTTGCTCATAGTCACGGGAAGGCTTCAAAACAGTCCCTTTAATCATGACTCATGGGCATGTAGGAGCATGGTCTGTCAGTTAAAGCGATTAACTGCTGGATAGATGACCACAGCTGCTACCTTAGTGGTTGTCAGATCTCTCACCTGATGTCTAGAGAAGCTGAAGGGAGGGAACGTGGCTGAGTCTTGTTGTACATTCTTGGCTTTATTAGAGACCACGGTTCACACTTGTCTCTGCAGTAGAACCGAGCACTGAGATAGCTAGCAAGTGCTCAATAGATAGTGGATTGAGTGTAACCTATCACCTATAGGTATTCAATTAATTCATTTGCCTAAGTGGGCCCAGGTGCAGCCAAGCAAAAGGAACCATCCTGGAGGTCACCTGGCTTGAAATAAAATGCTGAAGTGACTTGAGTGCCTATGGGAGCACAATGTTTAGTGATTTCTAAGTTTATGAAGGTTATCAGAGAAATTCAGTAGGATGGATTTTTATAACTTTGTAGAGAATCTTATACCTCAATGGCATGCATTGTTTAAAAATTATTGCACTGTTTTTTGAACTGTTTGGATATTATCTGAATGTAAGCTATTGATTGATATACCTGTATATTCATTCACAAATAAATTATTTGCATTTTAAATTTGCCTCTTTTTTTCCCTGTATACTCTATTATTTCCTTGAAATTCTAAAAACCAAAGTATTATATTTCATATAGAAAAATAACACTATTAATCTGGATTGGATTTTAAAAGCACCATCTACACACACACACAATTTCCTTTTTTCTTCTTTTCTTTTTTTCTGAGACAAGGTTTCTCACTCTGTTGCCCAGGCTAGAGTGCAGTAGCATCATCATAGCTCACTGCAACCTCAAATTCCTGGGCTCATGTGATCCTCCCACCTCAGCCTCCTCAGTAGCTAGGACTACAGGCACATGCTACCACGCCCAGCTAATTTTTCTATTTTTTATAGAGATGGGGTCTCACTCTTGCTCAGGTTGGTCTCGAACTCCTGACTTCAAGCAGTCCTCCCTCCTTGGCCTCCCAAAGTGCTAGGATTAAAGGCATGAGTCACTGTGCCTGGCCCCCCTTCTTTCTTTCACAAATTTAAAACATGATCATAGAATGATAGAGTGATATAAATATATTCTTGAGGCCAAAAAGAACTGGGTTTGATTTGTTGCTTTGCTATGTGACCTTGGGCAACTTACATAAATTCACTGAGCTTCAAGTTCTTTATTTGTAATGTGTCATTAATAGTATTGCTCTCATAGGGTTGGTAGAAGATTCATCTAGATATGAAATATAAATCACTTAGATCTCCTAGTTAATACTTAATGTATCAATTATCTAAAGTTGCTAAAAACAAAAACCCATTCCAACATTTAAGAGCTTGAACACTATTTCCTTTTCATGATTTTGTGGTTGACCCAGTTCTTTTTTGGGTCTGATCTCAATTCACTCATGTGGCTAAGGTCAGCTGGTGGCTTGGCTAGGCCTGAATAGTCTAAGACAACCACGTGCAGGACTGTAGCTGGTGTGGGTGGAACAGCTAGGATGATTGAGCTTCTCTTTCCATGTGGCCTCTCATGTTCAGTAGGCTAGTTTGGGCTTCTTTATAAGGAGGTCTTGAACAGCGTTCTAAGAGAGCAAGACCAGAAGCAATAGGCCTATTTAGGTCTAGGCTCTGGCCAAAATGTCATTTTGACCACATTCTACCAGTTAAAGCAAGTCACAAGACCAGCCCAGATTCAAGGGTCAGGGAAGGAGACACCATCTCTTCAGGGAAAAAGCACAAAGTAGTATTACTAGGAGTATGCATACAGAGATGGGAGGGGATATGTGGCCATCTTTGCAAACCATCTTAACACCTTAGTGCTCAATAAGTGGTAGCTATTATTAGTATTGTTTAGAATGGGCATATCTTTCAGAGGTTGGAAGGATAATTATTACCTTTTGATGGCTAAAGGAAATAAGCCAAAGGAAGGCAATCTTGATTTACACATGTTTAGATATGTTTAGGAACGTAGTTCTCTATCAGTGCAGCTTAAGCTGTATTCAGAGGAACCTTAAATGTCTTTAGAAGTCATGACATATTTCACTGGATGAGAAGCAGTCCCTGCTGGTCCTCTACTGGCTCAAAAGTGAGGGGAGTTCCAGTCGTCCGGCTCAGTGATGTCGCTGGTGCTTGAAAAATCATCATCCTGGATTTTATTCAGAGTACACTCATTAATAATTAAGAATATTAATAAAATGCACAACTGAACCTCAAAAGTGACTAAGAGTATAATTTACTTTTTAAAAAATTTTTTTTGAGACAAGAGTCTCACTCTGTTGCCCGGGCTAGAGTGCCGTGGCGTCAGCCTAGCTCACAGCAACCTCAAACTCCTGGGTTCAAGCAATCCTTCTGCCTCAGCCTCCTGAGTAGCTGGGACTACAGGCACGTGCCACCATGCCCAGCTAATATTTTTTCTATATATTTTTAGTTAGCCAATTAATTTATTTCTATTTTTAGTAGAGACAGAATCTCGCTCTTGCTCAGGCTGGTTTAGAACTCCTGAGCTCAAGCGATCTTCCTGCCTCGGCCTCCCAGAGTGCTAGGATTACAGGTGTGAGCCACCGCGCCCGGCCAGTATAATTTACTTTTATCATGATATTCCTACTTATAACGATAAGAGAAAAATTCATGACATCTTTATAATAGTAAGAAGGAAAATGTGCTATTCACTTGGACTATAGATGTTATATTTTAGAATAAGAGCAATTTATGAGTTCAACCCCATTACTTTACATTTTTATCCTGTTATGTTCTGTGGTCTTTTATTAGGTCTGTAGTAAGACCCTAATTTAAAAATTGTCCAGGCAAGGTTGGGGGGCAGGGGTGGCCTTTCTTATTTCTTCATGAAATATACCTGCATTAATTATTTCCTCTTTGTGGTATATGCTTTCCCCATATCTTCATGGGATTGACTTCTTCCTGTCATTTAGATTTGTCTAAGTATCTCTTCCTCAGAAAGAATTTCCCTGGCCAACCAGTCTGAAGTAGGCACCTTGTCACACTCTGCAAAGTACTTACCACAACCTGATAATTTTCTTGTTTACAGAGGTATATAAATTCATGTTATCTCTTGTTCTAGGATGTAAGATCCATACAAGCAGAAACTGTGTCTTTTTCACCAATTCATCTGCTGTGCTTAGAATCCACACATATAGTAAGCTCACAAGATTTGTTAAATAAATAACAGAAACACATTTTAATTTCAGCTCTCTCTTCTTATTATTTTTTTTATTTTTTATTTTTGAGACAGGGTCTCACTCTGTCACCCGGGCTAGAGTTCAGTGGCATCATCATAGCTGACTGCAATCTCAAACTCCTGGGCTGAAGCGATCTTCCTGCCTCAGCCTCCCAAGTAGCTGTGACTACTGGCATGTACCACCATGCCCAGCTAACTTTTTCTATTAATATTTTTAGTAGAGACACGGTCTTGCTCTTGCTCAGGCTGGTCACCTGAGCTCAAGGGATCCTTCCGCCTCGCCTCCCGGGGTGCTAGGATTACAGGCATGAGCCGGCCTAATTCTCTCATTTTAAATAGAGTTTTAAATGTGAGGACAAATCTTTTTATATTTTTCTGAAAGATGGTTTATAATGAAAGATGAGATTCTGAGACTTATTTATTTTATTTCGTTATTATTATTTTTTAACTTAATGCTGTGAGTAACAATGTGTTGGGTGAAGGTAAGGTTAAGCAATTGCTTGTTTTCACAATTCGTTTTGATCCTGGAACCTGAAACCTAGAGCTTTACTGCTGAGTTCTGGCAAATCTCCCTGAGCCACCCCCTTTTAATTCAGGCTTCTGTGGCAATCCTCTAAGGGGCAAAGGCCTTTTGGAAAGCTTTGGGTTTTCATGGTTTCAGGGATAGGTCTAGACAAGGCATAATTCTCAACCTCTGAGGTCACTTGTTTCATCTGTACAGCTCAAGCTTTCCTGCACAACTGGAATTCCTCAATATCACCACTGGATTGAACTAAACTAGTTCACATTTAGGACCTGTTCAGTTCTGCTCATTTTAAGCTTAAAGTGTTCTATCTATCTCAGGTAGCAGGATACTTTTTGAAGAAATACTCTGGCCATAGAACCAAAGTGAAGAAGGAATTCTAGTGGGTTGTCCTGTGATACAGAAGAGGATGTAAGAAAGTTCTTCCAAAGTTGTGACTGTGGCAGCATCTCTGAAAATGGTTCAGATGCTTTGCTATGTATTTTGATTAACCCTGATAATATTTCAGTTTTGTAGATTTCAGCAGGGAAAAAACATCAAGCGTTTGGGCCATGAATAACAAGGCAGTTATTGATTCAATAAACCAAATTTCAAGGATGTTATCAGGAAAGTACTTAAATGAGGAAATGACCCCATTAATTCTCCATTGCCTGAGGGATCAAGCCAGCATTAATTATCCTGGCATTCCAGGACCTTCCTCCTTGGCCTCACCCTACCAAGCTGATTTTATCTCACAGTATGGAACTCTTCAGCATAAACATTCTGAAGGGCCAGGCCAAAATTCTTATCATACCCTAAATTGTTGGTGCTCTCTTCCTTTTATTTTCAGTGGCTACCTAGTGTATTTCTACCCATCTTTTAAGGTCGGATTCATGCTTCTTCTACTTAGCAGGGCTACTTCACCTGCCATCACTGGTTCCTCCTTCTCCTACTCCCTGAACTTCTTAGGATCATCTGCTTCTGCCTCCTGAGAATCAGATGAGATAATATTTTTAAAGAGCTCAGCTTTGTGTCCTGAAGAAAGATACCTCTTTCATGTTTACTTGCACATATAACGTACTGAAAATAAAAACTGAAGGATTTAAAAGAAATACTAAATGCATGATATCTAAAGAAATACAGCATAATAATTAAAAGCATAACCTCTGGGGTTAGATAAACCTGAATTATTTTCCTTATTGCGCTACTTAATACTTGTTTAACCTTGGTCAGGTTGTTAAACTTATCTAAGCCTTACTTTCTTGGCTTGAAGATAGGGATACTAGATAACACTCATTTAATAGGGTTAATGTGACAAACAAGTGAAGTCACAGATGTGAAAATTCTTTATAAATCATAAAGCACTATGTAAACGTTAAATCTTATCTTGCATATTTTAGAACTTTTATATATGTGCCATCAAAGGAGTAGATTATTTTAAAGCCAGCAACATGCAACACAATAGCTAGGAACTTGTCCTCCAAAGAGAATAAGGCACATTGTTGCCCCGAGGGGACTCTCTTTGTAGTTAGGGAGACAAAATCTGTCTTCCTATAAAATAAAAATATGACAAAAGTTAAATAACAATAGCATGTCAAAAATGATTCAAAGCAACAACAAAGAAGGGTACAGGATGATGCGCCACATAAATTGGAAAGATAAACAGCATTTCCGAAGTCCCAGAAGTTAAGAGGTTGCTGTCAGGTTGGTGTGGTCGGGGAGGATATTTGTAGAGACTGGTTGGGTGATTAATGAGCTGGGTCTTGAGGGTAGGTAGGATTTGATCAGGTGGAAAGTGGGTACAGGGTAGAAGCGGGTGGACAGCAGAGGTGTGGAGGTGGAAGAGTGTGATGGTTGGAAGGCTGTTAAGGAAACCAGTCTGACTGTAGTAATTCAGCCTGGCGTTCCCAGGCTCAGTTGAACATTAGAATCAAAGAAGAAACTTTAAAAAATTCTACAGATCCCTGACTGGGCATGGTAGCTCACACGCCTGTAATCCTAGCACTCTGGGAGGATGAGGTAGGAGGATCACTCAAGGTCAGGAGTTCGAAACCAGCCTGAGCAAGAGTGAGACCGTGGTCCTCTACTAAAAATAGAAAGAAATTAATTGGCCAACTAAAAATATATAGGAAAAATTAGCTGGGCATGGTGGTGCATGCCTGTAGTCCCAGCTACCCGGGAGGCTGAGGCAGAAGGATTGCTTGAGCCCAGGAGTTTGAGGTTGCTGTGAGTGAGGCTGACACCACGGCACTCACTCTAGCCCCAGCAACAGATTGAGACTCTGTCTCAAAAAAGAAAAAAAAATTCTACAGATTCCTGAGTTCCATTGTAGACCAATTAAATCAGAATCTCTAAGGGGTGGGGTCTGGAATTTGTAGCTTGAAAAAGCTTTCAAGGTGATTCTAATGAATAGCCCACTTTGGGAACCACAGGTAAAAATCCTTTTTCCTAGTAGTTCATAAGCAAGAAATTTAATTGAGGTCCAATCTCCAAAGGCCTTGGATGTTAAGAGTTTGGACTTTATCCAGCAGCATTTCTCAAACTTTAGTAATGTATGGATATTATTTAAAGGAAAAAATGTCTCTAGGGACCCTATGAGAAAACTGCAGAAGTCAGGGGAGAGTCATAGAAAGTGTTGGGCAGTGACAGTGCTCAGAGGCATGATTCTGAGATGCCAATCTTTATCATCTCTGGAATGGCCTGGGAGAGAAAAGAAAGTGGTTGATAAACTAAGAGGCCACAGGTGCCTTGTGGGAATTATGGGATCATAAAGAGAATTCAGAGCTTGAGAGCATGTGTTTTCTCAGCCAGATGCAGAAGAGGGAATGGTAGCACAAACATCTGTTACATAGTGTGGATGTTTAGCATCATTCAAAAGAACCTTGAAAAGTGATTGTTTAGGAGGTCAAGACTGCTTTTCTTTCCTCTGTCTCCTATGGCTCTTACTACAAGCAACTCTTGCAACACTTAAGAACTGTGGATATACTTAATGGATGTAAATTAACTGAAAGGAGACACTTTTTCAACTGATTTGCTTGGGAAACCCAAATTTCTAGTCCTGTCCTTAAAAGGCTATTCCTGTATACTTTTCTCTGCCAGCCTGTAAGTTTAACTTATTTATTTATTTAGAGACAGAGCCTCACTCTGTTGCCTGGGCTAGAGTGCCATGGCGTCAGCCTAGCTCACAGCAACCTCAAACTCCTGGGCCCAAACGATCCTCCTGCCTCAGCCTCCTCAGTAGCTGGGACTACAGGCATGCACCACCATGCCCGGCTAATTTATATATATATATATATATATATATATATATGTATTCTAAGTTGTCCAGCTAATTTCTTTCTATTTTTAGTAGAGATGGGGGGGGGTCTCGCTCCTGCTCAGGCTGGTCTCGAACTCCTGACCTCGAGCGATCCTCCTGCCTCAGCCTCCCAGAGTGCTAGGATTACAGGCATGAAGTACTGCACCTGGCCTAACTTATTTTTTTTTAAGCATGGTCCACAAACACTTAGGGGTTCTGGCAACCCTTTCAGAGAGTTCTGCAAAGTAAAACCATTTTCATATTATTGGAATGTCATCAGCCTTTTTCACTGTGTTGGCATTTGCACTGAGAGTGAGAAGCAATGGTGGGTAAAATTGCCAGCAAGGCAGTCAACCTGCAATGGACCAGTAGTCATTGTAGTCTTCATTGCCATATCCTTTCAGTAAAAAAAGAAACTACTGGTTTCATTTAGAAATGTCCTCGATGGAAAAGTAAAAACTACTAATTTTATTAAATCTTGACCCTTGAGCATATACCTTTTTAAAATTCTGTATGACAAATTCAGAAGTACACATAAAGGCTGGGCGGTAGCTCATGCCTATAATCCTAGTATTTTGGGAGGCTGAGGTTGGAGGACCTCTTGAGGCCAGGAGTCCAAAACTAGCCTGGGCAACATAGAGAAAACCTGAGTCTCTACAAAAAAAAAAGAAAGAAAGAAAGAAAGAAAGATTGATTAGCTGGGTGTGGTGGCATGCCTGTAGTTCTAGCTACTTGGGAGGCTGAGGCAGGAGGATTGCTTGAGCCCAGGAGTTTGAGGTTGCTGTTAGCTATGCTGACACCATAGCACTCTAGCCCAGGCAACAGAGTGAGACTCTGTCTCAAAAAAAAAAAAAGACTTTCTACTATATATAGAAGTATGAAGTTTGTCTTAAGGAAAAGCAATTGTGCACCTGTTTGAGCCGTAAGTGAAACTAGCCTCTTTTTTCATGTGGTATCAATTTTTACTTGTATGAATGACTGACAAAATATAATTATTCAGACTTAGGTAATTGGCAGGTATATTCTTGAAAATAAATGAATAAGCATACTAATTCAAGGATACCAATTACAAGTATTTGTTGCAAATGACAAGATTTAAGCTTTTAAGTAAAAAAATTAGAATTTTGGAAAACAAGTATCTTAGTCCATTTTAGGTTGCTATAAAAGACTACCTGGAACCTGGGCAATCCATAAAGAAAAGAGGTTTATTCAGTTCAGGGATCTGCAGGCTGAGAAGTCCAAGGGCATGGCCCTGGCTTCTGGCAAGGGCTTTCATGTTGCATCACAACACGGGGGTGGGGGGAGAGAATTAATCCAATCCTGAGAGAAGTAATCTAATCTGTCAAGAATGAGAACAAACTACCTCGAGAACAGCACCAAGCCATTCATAAGGTAGCTTTTTCCATGACCCAAGCACCTCCCACTAGGCCCCACCTCTCGACACCACCATGCTGGGGGGTAAATTTCAACATGAGTTTTTGTGGGAACAAACAAACCACAGCAATATCTATCCATCCCTTGGGTATGTTCACACCTAATGGGTGCAGTGCACACTGTCTGGGGGATGGACATGCTTGAAGCTCTGACTCAGGCAGGGCAAAGGCAATATATGTAACCTAAACATTCCTAATATGCTGAAACAAAATAAAATAAATTAATTAAAAATAGCTTAGCTTCCCATAGTTTTCTAATGACACTGATGGTGATGTTAACAAATATGATTTTTTTGTTATTGCATAATAAGATGTATCAACATGTGGAGAAGATACATAACTTAAGGAACCAACATTTATATAATGTTACAATCATGCATGGTTGAAAGATCTATTCAAAGTGCAAAATAGACAAATGGATTTTAATATAACTAAGTAAGAAAAATTAATTAATATAGTTTCAGATTCCAACTAACCCTTTTAAGACGCTGCCATTTGTTGAATTTTCATGTAATATGAAAGCAAATGCCAACATTATCTCAAAAGGCTATTCCTTTCTTTTCCAACTACCTCTCACACTGTTGCACTGGGGATTATCACACATATGAATTTTAAGGGCACACAAACATTTGGACTGTAGCGGGTATATAACAAAAAGAATTGAAAACTGATAAAATATATGTGCACCCATGTTCATAGCAACATTATTCACTATAGCCAAAAGGTGGAAATAATCTAAATGTCCATCAAGAGATGAATAAATAAACAAATTGTGATATATACACATATTAGAATATTATTCAGCCATAAAAAGGAATAAAGTACTGATATATGCCATAGCATGGATGAACCTTGAAAACATTATGCTAAGTGAATAAGCCAGACACAAAAGTTCACATATTATATGATTTCATGTATATGAAATATCCAGGATAGGTAAATCCATAGACACAGAAAGCAGATTGGTGGTTGCCAGGGGCTGGGGGAGAAGGAACTGAGGAATAAGGTTTCCTTTTGGGGTGATGAAAATATTTTGGAGCCAGTTAGCTGTGGTGGTTGTACAACATTGTGAGTATAATTAATGCCACTGAATTGTTCACTTTGAAATTGTTAATTTTATGTGAATTTCACTTTGATTAAAAATATGTCACAGCTGGATGATCACCAGATACAGGCCCTGGCACTCGGCAGGGATTCAGAATTTCTTTTTTGATTTTACTAAAGTAAGCAAAATGAACAATATCCGTTTTCTTTCTGTTGGCAGTGTTTCGAGTATCTGGTGCTAGTATAATCATTATTTTGGCTATTATCAGACTTAGCAATGTAATTTTTGCTTTGATATTCTTCCCAGTTGTTGTGTCAGGAAGAAGGCAGAATTAGGCAGTATGCTCAAATCAAATCAGTGTTTCTTACACAAATGATTGGTTAGGTGAGTCTGTTTTTAGTCATAAATCTCCTTTGAAGTCTAAAAGCAAGCAAGAAACTTGAGATTGTTGATGTTTCCTACAGAAGAGCTGAAATGTACTGTTATTGAAAGAATACAGATTTATCAACCAAATATATATATATATATATATATTTGAGACAGAGTCTCATTCTGTTGCCCGGGCTAGAGTGCCGTGGCGTCAGCCTAGCTCACAGCAACCTCAAACTCCTGGGCTCAAGCAATCCTCCTGCCTCAGCCTCCCGAGTAGCTGGGACTACAGGCATGCGCTACCATGCCCGGCTAATTTTTTCTATATATTTTTAGTTGGACAATTAATTTCTTTCTATTTTTAGTAGAGATAGGGTCTCGCTCTTGCTCAGGCTGATTTCTAACTCCTGACCTTGAGCGATCCGCCCACCTCGGAACCAAAAATATATTAACATCATCAATTTACCAACCAAAGGTGGGGGTCACTAACTAGGTTCTTTGCCCAAAGGTATAGGTTGTTCTTTCCCTCACTTCCAGCAAAATTTTGGGAAATGTCCTAAGTTTACTGCATTATCGAAGAGCAGCTGGCTCTCAGTTCTGTGGTTTGCCATCGGTTTTTCTTCCCTAGTAACCAGAAACAATATGACTCATCAAGAAGTCATATTATGTCATCATGTAGAGATTTTTATATTTAGCTTTTAGTCTAATTTTCCTTGAAGTCTGTGCACTGGACTCTTAAGAAATTGGTCAGTAGCAAGGTGATATTTCTGATAAGACAAAGCAGCATCTAGGCTGGTACCTCACACCTGTAATCCTAGCACTCTGGGAGGCCGAGGCGGGAGGATCACTCAGGGTCAGGAGTTTGAAACCAGCCTGAGCAAGAGCAAGACCCCGTCTCTACTAAAAATAGAAAGAAATTAATTGGCCAACTAAAAATATATAGAAAATATTAGCCGGGCATGGTGGTGCATGCCTGTAGTTCCAGCTACTCGGGAGGCTGAGGCAGGAGGATTGCTTGAGCCCAGGAGTTTGAAGTTGCTGTGAGCTAGGCTGACGCCACAGCACTCTAGCCCGGGCAACAGAGTGAGACTGTCTCAAAAAAAGAAAAAAATGGACATGAAATACTTGCCTTTGTCCAGTAGTATCTGCTCGGTCCCTTCATGTAATTGCCTTCTCTCTGCAGAGCGAGAAAAAGAAACATGATGGAATAAATCACTTTAAACCTGAAACATCATTACATTTAAAAAATGTTTAGTATAGAATATAATTGTGTTCATCTCTTTTTTCCTTTCCAGTGACTGACTTAAGAGCCAACTTCTTTTCTTCTCCAGAGCAGGAGTCCAGACACAGCAGTGACACCAAGTGGTTATTTAGGGCATTTTCCTTTTAAATTGGGACTTTGATATTAATATATACCTTAACTTAAATAAAATGTTATTTTCCTTCTTCCCCTCTCCCATCAGTTAGACGATGTATTCCTTTGTTCTTGTACACCTCACTCACCAGAAATGCTAAAAGAATAAAAACAACAAACAAAATTTGACCCTGACATGTGATCCTTTGAAAGCTATCCAAAGTAAATACCTTTGTTTCATTGTTTCTAGAACCAGGTGGTTCCAGTGAAGTGAAAGAAAGCCTAAATTATACTCTACATGCAAAAACTATGATAATGATGATGAAACTGTCAGTGCATTTAAAATGATATGACTCATAAACAGGCACTATGAATTTAACAAAAGGTAGAATACTGAGGGCTGATGCCAAGATAACTCAGTGAGACTAAGATAAAGGTCAAGGCTTCTTCATCTGTGGTGAGCTAAACTTAAGTATCCAAAGAATAACAACGTTCAAAATGTCTTTTTTTTTGAGACAGAGTCTCACTCTGTTGCCTAGGCTAGAGTGCGGTGGTGTCAGCCTAGCTCACAGCAACCTCAAACTCTTGAGCTCAAGCAATCCTTCTGCTTCAGCCTCTTGAGTAGCTGGGATTACAGGCATGCACCACCATGCCTGGCTAATTTTTTCTATATTTTTTTAGTTGGCTAATTAATTTCTTTCTATTTTTAGTAGAGACGGGGTCTTGCTCTTGCTCAGGCTGGTTTCGAACTCCTGAGCTCAAGCCATCCTCCCATCTCGGCCTCCCAGAGTGCCAGGATTACAGGCGTGAGCCACTGTGCCTGGCCCAAAATGTCTTGATTTAAAAAAAAACCAACAAAGTAAAAGTAGATTTGGAAAGTTTGTGTCTTAGTTAGTTCAGAATGCTATAATAAATTACTGTAGACTGGGTGGCATATAAAAAACAGAAATTTATTTCTAACAGTTCTGGAGGCCAAAAGTCTGAGATCAAAGGATTGGTGTCTGGTGAGGACTCACTTCCTCATAGACAGAGCAGACAGGGTGACAATTTCTCTGGGGTCTCTTTTATGACAGCACTCATCCCAAGGGCCCCACTTCTTAATACTGTCACCTTGTTAGGATTTCAACATATCAATTTTGGAGGGTCATATATGTTCAGTCCATTGCAACTTGTTTACTCCAAACACCAAAAATGTTTCTAGATACATCCCACTTTATGTAACTCAATAAGCGGAAATCAGATTTTATAGGGGAGAAAATAAGAGGTTACTTTCAGGATTTTTACCTCGTAATAGCTTTCATCAAAGATTTCCTTAAACAGTGACCTCAACAGTACATTTATACTACAACTACACTTATAAACATTTGATATACAAACTTTTTAGGAATGCATTTGCTAGGTATAGTAAGACACACCCAAATTACAAACAAAAGAAAGAACAGGAAGTTAGGCAATTAATTGGCATGTAGACAAGAGAAGTATATTTAGTTACTGTGGCCTGTGGCACCCCAAAACACTGGCACAGGAATAACACCCAATCATAAAGAAAAAAAAAATAGAGGAAATGGGATTACTCTGGGTCCCGGGGACCATCATGTTATAGATGGAACCAACAGATCTGATTAAAGACAATCTGTATGCAACTAGATTAGCCACAATTAGCCAGCTAAGCTAGCATGAGAACTCAGAACAAATTTACCAATTCACAGGAAGTTGTTTTTGCTTTTCCTCCTTGTGTTTCTCAAATGTCATTTTACTTATCTTTTATTCATTATATCTGTCCTATGCTTCTGAAATCTGAAAATAAAAGGAAATATGTTTCATTTTAAATTGTAGTTTTTACCACCTCCTATGTGATGGTAAAGAACTGGTCTTCATTTAGCTCCTTAATGCTTGCTAATTTTAAGTCACCCATAGTTGGCAGATACATTTAGAAATTGTCAGGAGAAAAATTCACATTAAAACTAAAAACAGCAGCTAGCTGGGCCGGGCGCGGTGGCTCACGCCTGTAATCCTAGCACTCTGGGAGGCCGAGGCGGGTGGATAGCTCAAGGTCAGGAGTTCGAAACCAGCCTGACCAAGAGCGAGACCCCGTCTCTAAAAAAAAAAAAAAAAAACAGCAGCTAGCTGATCTGGTGGGTCACGGACTTGCTGCCATAGACAATTTAATGATCGGAAATAATAAACAGGGAAAGAACTTTTATGAGTTATCTATTTTTGAGCTAAATGTTCTAACATTTATGAGTGACTAAGTGATGAGGCATCAATCTATAATGCCTCTGCATTGCTAATTCATATGTGAATAATTGGGAGGGGTTAATGAGTATTTTTCTTTAGATTCTGAGTAATAAACAGTTCCAAGATGAGGAAAGAATACTTTGTTTTAAACTGAGAGTGTCCCTAGATTCAAAATCTGGGAACTTTAAAAATCCCTATGATATTATCTTAAAGGCCCCAGATGAGAAGACTGAGTCTACACTTTTACTTTACCCACTTACATGCTAAAATGGATTGAAGGAAATTATGTCCTTTCGGACTACAGACTGGAGCATAATTTATTTTGTAGCCAATAATAATGACTTTGCCAAGTCATTCTATACACCCCACCCACCAACTGCATATATATTAAGCATCCACTAAGCAAGAGATAAAGCAGGAAGAATAGACTAGGGGGCACAGCATGGATGGCTCCATATTTTCTTCAGCAATAAATGGAAGTTGTCGAGAAAAGAAAACACGTGATCAGGTCTGTGCTTTGGGAAGATATAACTGGCAGTGCCGTGTAAGACGTACCAGCGGAGGATGAGACCCAAGGTAGGGAGACCGGCAATGCCATGGGTGATGAAATTGAGAGGAGGGTAGAATTAACAGAGTTGGCTTATGTGAACTACTACTGTGTCTTTTTATTTTTTAAATTTGGAAAAAAATGAATGCTCAAAAAAAAAGTCGAATACATGCTGGTCGTTTGTTGAGGCAACAGGCAAAGATGATGGTGAAGTTTCAAGTCCTGATCGCTGTGTTAAGACTGTCCTCATTCTGTTTCCATCTGGGTTTGGTCTTTCTCTTGACTTTGCTAAAATTGTCCATGGTTCATGCTTCCCTCGGTTTCTCAGGGAAACTCAGGCTCAAAATCTTGGTCCAATATTTCATTTATTTTTTCTCTTGTCTTCTGCGACCACTTTCCAAGTTTTATTCTTTTGCTTGCTTATTCTCACAATGGCCTTCTAATGGTTAGAGCCGACGAGAGGTTTTATCTTTTTTTTTTTTTTTTGAGACAGACTCTCACTCTGTTGCCCAGGCTAGAGTGCCATGGCGTCAGCCTAGCTCACAGCAACCTCAAACTCCTGGGCTCAGGCAATCCTACTGCCTCAGCCTCCTGAGTAGCTGGGACTACATGTGGCATGCACCACCATGCCTGGCTAATTTTTTTTCTATATATTTTTAGTTGTCCAATTAATTTCTTTCTATTTTTAGTAGAGACGGGGTCTCGCTCTTGCTCAGGCTGGTCTCAAACTCCTGACCTTGAGCGATCCGCCCGCCTCGGCCTCCCAGAGTGCTAGGATTACAGGCGTGAGCCACTGCGCCGGGCCACGAGGTTTTATCTTGCCTTCAACTTTTCTCATACAAGTACATTTATAATCTTAAAATTATAACTTTGAACAAAACTTTAAAAGCTTTGTTTAAATAGTTTCATTGGTTCCCCATTTGCTTAATAGATTAAATGTAAACTAATTGACTAGCATATTAGGCTTCCCTGCTTTCAACCTCATTTCTGATAACTCCTTAACACTCGTGATTCTCATTTATCCAAACATACATCATTGGTGACCTACTGGGTGACAGATGAGTTGTTATGCAGAAGCACAAGAAAGTATGAGCCTTGCTGCCCATGCTACTGCCAGTCTATGAGATCCTTTGTGTGAATTATACAAGGTTATCTTTTTCAAAAGGACAAGATCCTTACAGACATCAGTGGAAAAGTTTTATAGTGAATGCATAAATGTAATGGCTTTGATTTCAAGAGTGTCCTTTGGATGTGGTGGGTTAGGCAATGACCATCCTGCTCTACCATATGCAGTGGTCTTAAGTGTTGCTTGCTCTAGAGGAAATCACATTTCATTTAAGTCAAGGGAAGGAAGAAGATGTGGTCAGGAGTGCCAAATGTTGCAGAGGCAAAGAAAAATGAAAAGAGACTAAAGGATGTGCTACATGTAACAAAAGTGTTATTGGTGAATTTTTTGAGACAGAAATTTTCATGAAATTATAAACCTCTGAGGTTGAAAAATCCTACAGAGATCTTCGAACTCCCTTTCTCCTTCCAGTTTTAAATGTGGGAAAACTGAAATCCAAGAATTTGAGGGAGTTGCCCAATCTCTAGGAACACTAATACTCTGCATTTCTTTTGGTCTCAGGCTTGTGTCTTGTATTCTTCTATTTTTATTATTATTTTTCATGAAGGCTCTTCTGAGTTAATCTACTCTGCTAATCACATCAATTTAGGGAACGTGAAAGTCTACTGGGCCAATTTTGATAAGCAAGTGGCACTGAGGGATGAAGGAGAACAACATTACTCACAGTATGATTTTGGATATAACAAGGTCTGCGTTTTTTTAGAGCTTAGAATTCCTTCCAGTGTCTCCCTTCATCCAGAGGAAGTTTCTTCTGTACGTCTTATCACTGGGATGAGGTTCCATGTTCTGAGATAGACGAGTGGGAGGAGAAGAGATGGCTTGTAGACTTGGTAACCTCCAAGGGTGTTTCTTTTTCTATTTTTGTCTAGTAGAATAATGAGAGTAAAAGCTAAATTGCCCAGGGTTGTGCATCCACTAGGAGTGAGGAGTGGAGGTAGTGTTGTGTTGACTATTTGTAAAATAAGTTTGGCAGAGAATGCCAGAGGTTGCTAGGTGTGGAAGATAATGCAATTAAGGAGGAAAAATGAAAGGGGTAAAAATCACAGTCTTTGCTGGACATTTCTTATTCTAGTTCAGTCCCCTTCCTGGGTTCCCTTCTAACTCATTTTCTTATTCGTTGTTTCCTTCCTTCAGACTCACTTTGAAAATGTACTATCATTATGAAGTTTTTTTCTAAAAAATAACCATCATTTCATTTACTACTGTGTATATCATTTATGACTTTTTAGACTTTTTAGTAGTAATTATTATATATCTGGTATGTGTTATGTACTTTTGTTCAGCTTTTAAAAATTCAGTCTGCATCCAACCCTAATACCTCTTGCTACACACACACCCCCACCCCTGACTCTTCGCCCCCACACACGGGCACTAAAACAGTGTTCTTGTTCTTTGCCATTCTCTTCAAGGCATCTTTAAGCCTTTCATCCATTTGAAACACAACTGAGCACCCCATGTGACAAAGTGATGGAAACTCACTGAGTTAGATATGACTCTGCTGGGTTGGGGCTGATTTCTGCTCCTGGAGGCTCAGATGGCTTTGCGACAGATGTTGCTATTCATCTGCCTAACAGCTGTTGCCTCTCTGCCTTTTTGCTAACTGAACCTTGCTTTTGCTGGGGTATTGGACAAGCAGCAATGGGCTCAGGGAAGTTAGGCCTGCCTTTTGGTGCAAGAGATAACCTGTAACTTATAAAGTGAGTCACATTAATCTCATTCTTCTTTGGCGGTGGGAAAATGGTGGGCTTGGTTCCAGTTATGACAATGGAATCCCTTGCTAACAGAGAAAACATTTGGGGGGAGGTACTTTCTGCCTCCCTCTCCTTTTTACTAAGTATATCAGTGGGAGGAAGTACTGTTTGGTGCTATGATAGCAATCTTGTGAATCTCAGCGACTGTACCCTGGAATACTGACAACTTTGAGTCCCTAAACTGTGTGAGGCCACTTACCTCTAGACATTTTGGTTAACCATAAGTTATGTCTTTGAGGTTTAAGCCTCTGTTAATTATATTTTTTTCTTTTTTTGGTTATTTGTGCCTGAAAATATCCTAATTGAAGCCCTGTCTAAGGGAAGTGTATCTAGGTGGGGAAAAGAGAGTTCCGAAGCTGAGTCAATTGAGAGAAGTTGTTTACTGGGGAAAGTTTGAAATAGTGCAAATAGGGGAAAGATATGAATTATTATTGGGGGCTAAGAGAGAAGTGACAGAGCGAATACCCCTAAAGTCTAGCCAATGTCTAGCACGCAGGATCATAATAAATCCTTATTACATGCTGATTGAGGGACAGTGCTGAGTGTCAATATTACCATATTTGACAAGGGTGAGGAAAGTCAGAGGCTAGGAGGATAAAGTGCTGGGTGAAATGCATTTTTAAAAATGGTCAGGGTAGGAATTAAGGTTTACATGGACTCTGGTTGTTAGATCTGGTGGGGGGTGAATAGGTAGCAAGGAAGTGGCTAAGGGTGGAGAGTGGGAACCAAATTGTAGCTAGGAACTAAATTGCAGAACTGTTCCCTGGTGGGAACATATATAGTAAAAAGTTAGTAAACTTTAACTGACCTAGAGCTCATTAACATCTAATTAGCATAACATGGGTGGAGCTTAGTGAAGGATTCTGGGGAAGAGCATGCGCAGAAATGGAAACTGTTAAGTAACTGATCTGTTATGTCACTTGTTATATAACCTGTTATATAACCCCAGGCTGTCAATCACCCCAAAAGGCGGGAAAGGACCACCAATCTTGCCAGAAGAAAGGCAGAATTATAAAAAGCAGTGTGTGTCTAGACTTCAAGGTCTTTCTACACTCGTGGACACTGACCCGTTCTACTCTCTCTGGAACGTATTTTCACTTTGCCGTAGCTTCCTTCTTTACTCTTATTCTTTCTTTTATGTGATACACCGTTTGTATAAAATTGTTCTGTGTTTGTGATCACTCCATCATTGGCTCGACTTAGTGCCAGTGCTCATTCTTGACACTGAGAACCAGGGGACCAGGGCACATCCAGACAGACCTAACATGGTGTAAGGTATTGGGGAAATCATGGGACTGTGGTCCCCAACCCCTGGGCTGTGCGTCCCCACCCTCCATAGCCTGTTAGGAACTGGGCTGCACATCACTGCCTGAGCTCCACCTCCCTCCCCACTGGCCTCTCCCTCTCCCATCCTCCTGGATAAATTGTCTTCCATGAAACTAATTAGGAACCGGGTTGCACAGCAGGAGGTGAGCAGAGAGCAAGTGAAGCTTCATCTGAATTTACAGCTGCTCCCAATCGCTTGCATCACCACCTGAACTCTGCTTCCCTTCCCTTCCCCAGAAAAATTGTCTTCCATGAAACTGATCCCTGGTGTCCAAAAGGTTAGGGACTGCTGGCATAGGATACTAAAGTAACCACACAGGGTTAGACAATCAAAGAATATTTCATCTTTTAGGGGAGATAAAACATGTATATAAATATAACGCACTATAGAAGATAAATAAGAGGTACAGATAAAGGACTATAGAAATTCAGAAATGGGAAGGGTTTTTATTTGGGTGAATCAAGAAATTAAGAGGTGGTGACATTTGAGATAGATTTGTTTTTTTGAGACAAAGTTTTTATCTGTCACCCAGGCTGGAGTGTAGTAGCCTCATCATAGCTCACTGCAACCTCAAACTCCTGGGCTCAGGCAATCCTCCTGCTTCACCCTCCTGAATAGCTGGGACTACAGGTGTGTGCCACCACACCTGGCTACTTTTTCTATTTTTTGTACAGACAGGGTCTCTCTCTTGCTCAGGCTTGTCTTCAACTCTTGGCATCAAGTGATCCTCTTGCTTCAGCCTCCCAAGTAGCTGGGACTACAGGCATGCGCCACCCTACCCGGCTAAATTTTTCTATTTTTAGTAGAGACAGGGTCTCACTCTTGCTCAGGCTGGTCTCCAACTCCTGACCTCGAGTGATCCTCCCACCTCGGCCTCCCAGAGTGCTAGGATTACAGGTATGAGCCACCACGCCCGGCCTTAGCTAAGTCTTTTGAGCTCTCTAAGTTTCGATTTTCACATCTCTAGAAAGAAGAAGCAAATAATAAATATCTTACGAGATTTTTTTTTAAGAATTAATAAGGTAATAATGTATAAAAAGGCCCAGCACAATAGTAAGCAGTATTGTGTGTCTATATGTCTTTGGTCAGGTCTGTACGTGTCTGCCTTGTGTGTGTTTCTGTGTTTCTCCCTGTGTGCCTTTGTCTCCCTGTGTCTATTTGAGTGTGTGTGTGCACACGTGCACATAAGTATGTCTGCATATGTTTCTATTTGTCCCAGGATGGTGTCTGTATGCCTATAGAGAGGGGACCAGATTTGGAGTAAAGCTGAAGACAGAAGAAAGCAAGTGTCACCATAAATGAGGGAAATTTCAAAGTATATTGTAAAAAGCAAGATTATACTGAGTGAAATTGGGTCAGGTATTCAGTATGTTTTGATTTATGATGAATAATGAAGTACAGATAATTTGGTCAGTACGTTTAATTAATACTGGTTAGAATAATATTTTTGTTTCTAAAGCTAAAAACGAAACTCTGTCTTCTTTACATGATAACATAACTGGGTAGATAATCATTAAACTCACTTCTCTGAATAAATATTTAACATATATTTATTATCTACTGTATGCTACGCAAGGCTCTTAATAGTAGATATATTATAAGAAACAAGATAAACTTTTTTTTTTTTTGTTATCCATGAAGCTCATATCTAGGGGATGAAAGAGACAATAACCCAATAACTATATAAATAAATGAAATACGGTGTTAAGTAGTGGTAAGAGCTGTGAAGAAAATACAGTGGGGATTGGGAGTGCTAGCATTGCTATTTTATTTATTTTGAGAATGTTGTGGTGCTTTGCTGTACTTTTCTTCATGTTTCCTGTTGAGCTTCTTGGATGCATGAGCTTATAGATTTCACCAGATTTTGAAAAATCTTAGTCATTATTTAAATAATCTTTCTGTTCACCTCCTCCTTTAAAAACTTTAATTACGTGGATATTAGGCTACTTAAAGTTGTCCTGCAGCTCACTGATGCTGTTTCAATTATTTTTCAGTCATTTTCCTTTCCATATTTCATTTTAATATTAATAGTTTCTATTGTTATGATCAAGTTTATTAATGTTTCCTTTGGGGGGTATCTAATCTGCTGTTAATCTCTGTTGATATATTTTTTATTTATGACACTATTTTATGTCTTAAAGTTTGATCTTTTTTATATATATCTTTCATTTCTATACTTCTACACACTCTTTACCTCTGTGAACATAAGGAATATATAATATTTAGAATATATGTTTTAATGTTCTTGGCTACTACTTCTATCATTTTTGTCTTTCCAAGTCTGTTGATTGATCTCTTTACTGTTGGTGGTATTTCCCTGCTTCTTTGTGTCTGGTGATTTTTATTGGATACTAGACATTGTAATTTTATCTGTTGGGCACTGGATATTTTCTATTCCTATTACTATTCTTGAGCTTCATTCTGGTATTTAGTTAAGTTACCTGGAACAATTTAATTATTTTAAGGCTTTACTTTAGCCTTTGCCGGGACTGAGGCCACATCACTGGGTGGGAACATAAACATGTTCCAGCCCTGCTTAAGCTCTGGAAATTGTTCCTTCTGCTTTTCTCTAGTTATTTCTTCCCTGACCTCAGGTAGTTTCCTCACACACATCTGCGATCAGTACTTGACTGTCAAGACTTGAGGGAATCCCTCTGCTGATCTCCAGAGATCTTCCTCGACACAGCGCTCTCTTGTCTGTTACTCTGCCCGGTGAACTGTAGCTGCCGTAGCCTCCCTGGGCTCCAAGCTCTGTCTCCTCAACTTCGGGTGATCCCCAGCCTGCTTCTGGGTTTCTTTATCCTATGTTATAATCTGGCAATTCTTCAGGGAGGAATTATAGGGTTCATTTCATTTGCTCTCCCTCTCTAAAAGATTACTGTCTTATGTTGCCTAATGTCCAATGTCTGAAAACTGTTGTTTTCAACAAATATATATTTTGACTTGTTTTTCAGTTATTTTAGATAGGAGAGTATATCTAGTCATTAGGACTTTCAAGGAGATGTACAGAGAAGTCTACTGTGGTAAGGAACTGAGGCCTCCTGCCAAAACCAGCATGAAATTGCCTGCTATGTAACTGAGCCACCTCGGAAGCAGATATTCCAGTCAGTCCCAGGGAAGGTTTCAAATGACCGCAGCCCTATCTAATATCTGCACTGCAACCTCCTAAGAGACTCTGAGCCAGGAGACTGCCTAGTTAAGTCACTTCTAATTTTCTGATGCATTTATTATGTGAGATAATAAATGTTGGTCATTATTTTAAGTTGCTAAGTTTTGGGATAATTTGTTATGCAGCATTAGATAACTGTTACAGGTTTTGGTAGCCAGAAGTGGAGTGCTGTCACAACAAAAATAAAAAATATGGGAGTGGCTTTGGGACTTGGCAGTGGGCAGAAGCTGGAAGCAGTTTGAGGATAATGTAAGTGAAAGACTAAGCTGTCTTGAAGAGACTAATTAGTAGAAGCTTGAAGGCGGTTCAGAAGACTACTAGTGAGGGCTTGCTGGAAATTGTGGAAAATAGTTTTGGAGACTGGATAAAAGGGAGTCCATGTTGTGTAGTCACAGAAAATGTAACAACACTGTCACCTGAGATAATTCAGAATGTGGAAAATATATCTAATGAACTGGGCGATCTAGTTAAGGAGATTCCCAGGCAGAGTGTTGAAGGTGCTTCTTTATAGTAAAATGAAGGGTGGGGGACACGACCTTTTGCAGGACATGGATCTAGGGTGTGGGGCTGGGCCAAAAGGCATATGCCTGGTCCTCCTGGGTTAGAGGGAGAGCGAAGTAGGAGGACTTCACACTTAACAGGTGCTTCTTTGTCTCTCTAGGAGCAGAAGAAGAGAATGACACAAAGTCTGTCATCATTTGATAAATAGAGCCCGAGATTCAGCTCTGCCTTAGTAATAGTTTCAGGAATATCAAGGCAAGGATCTGTAAACATGAAGTGTGTGTGCATACGTGTGTGTGTGTTTGTGTTGGATAAAGGCCATTTCTTAGTGATCTGATGCTTTCAAATTTGTGGTTTTTCAGGTTTCCCCCCCAGATTTTGATGCAAGTTTTTGGGCTTATGTAATTTTGAAAATACAAACACCCTTTGCTTCTGATACTAAAAAGAAATTTACTCAGGACTTTTTCTCCCAATATATTCTATACCCTGAGCCTGCCAAGTTATGTTTATCACATGCACAGGAAATTAAAAAACAATGACAATCATAAACTGGATTGTTTTATCTCCCTTATCAAAGGAAGATTATTTCTCAAATGGAATAAGTCAAATATTTCCTGAGGCGTTTTTTTTCCTTTTGCTCACAGGAAAAGACTGAAACCAGTGGGTCAGTGACCCCACTGTGACAGAAAGCGAGGTTCCCACCAGCTCAAACCTGCCTCTGAGCTCTGTCCCTGTCATTAGCTTTTGCAGGTTAGGTGTTTAAAATTGTTCACACCAAGGTTAATAAATGAGAATAATTCCTGAGTTAAAGAATTCAGGTGAGTGGGATATTAATCTGCACCTCAATTGTTATTCAGGCAGTTGGTGTCTTGGAAATCAATGTGGAAATTATGCAAAGAGAAATTACTCCCCAGTAGGTACTTTATGAAAAGGTTGTGCCATATCAGATGGCATGGGTAATAGATACTGCATAAATTGAAGATGCAATTGAGGCTTGAGTTGCACTGGGAAATGGAAATGCCTGGATGACAGAATGATAAGTGGCTGCATTAAGCATTTTTAAAATACTTCATTTTTATCAAGTGCAGAAAGTTGGATGATCATGTCTCCTCAACTGCTATTGGCTTGCATTGATGCCATTATTTTCTGACAATAACTTAACATGGTAGATAAGTATGTTTTCCAGTAAGCATCCATTCTGATAGACAGAAGTATAGAGGAGCAGTAAATCCAAATGGAAAAAGCATAAATACATTAAACATAAATACATTAAGCAAAACCATCTCTATCTCTGCCTATAACTGGAAACTCCAGTCAAAGTTGTAGTTCCCTCACATGTGTTACTTACTTCAGAATTTTGGCAAAGTACTATAGTCTCCTAGTTCCTATTGTTAAAATGAGCATTTGAATGTATATGTTATGGAAACATGAATGTATTCTTAAATATAGGTTTGTTATGGGATGAATGGTGTCCTCCCTGCTCAAATTCATATTTTTAAATCCTAATTCCCACTACCCAGAATATGACTATATTTGGAGAAAGGGTCTTTAAAGATGTAAAATGAGACACTTAAGTGCACATATAGTAGTAACATTCATCGGGTGTCGGGCAGGTGGGAGTGGGGAGGAGGGGATGGGTATATTCACGCCTAATGGGTGCGGTGTGCACTGTCTGGGGGATGGAGACACTTCAAGCTCTGACTCGGGTGGGACAAATGCAATATATGTAACCTAAACATTTGTACCCCTGTAATATGCTGAAATAAAAAAAAAATTTTTTAAAAGATGTAAAATGAGGTCATTAGGATAGACTCTTACCCAACATGACTGGTTCCCTTATGAGAAGAGGAGATTAGGACACAGATATGCACAGAAGGAAGATGGTTTCCCGACATAGGGAAAAGATGGCCATTTGCTAGCCAATGAGGGAGGCCTCACAAGAAATAACCCTGCTGACACCTAGGTTTTGGACTGCTAACCTGCAGAACTGTGTGAGAATGAACTTCTGTTGTTTAAGCCACCCAGGCTGTGGTATTTGTTATGGGAGCACTAGCAAACTAATATAAGGTTTCAAATGGTTGCTCTAAGAAGGAATGGGAGAGTCTAGAGAAACTGATATTTATTATCTCTGGAGAGGTATATTTTTTCCTGTTTTGGGCAAGGAGGTTGGGAATGAGGGATGGAGTAGTTGAGAGCAGAGTTCTCAAATTTTAGTCAATAGTGTAAAGATCTGTCTATGGTCTGCTGTTCCCCTTATTCAGGAGATGCTTGGGCATAAAAAGATCAATATGTTTTGAAACCAAAATATGTCCAAAATCATCTCATTTTAAGCATAAAGAAAAAATTGCAGAGCAACAGTATAGGATGATTCCATTTATATGTAAATCCAGATTCCTCTTAGTGCCTATGTCTAGACACTGGAAAAGTGTTTCCAAATAAGCGTGGTGGGGTGGTACTAAGGAGGGAAATCTTAATCTTTTGAATAAAGTCAAACAGGTTCTTCTATTTTTTTTGTCAAGGTCTTGCTCTGTTTCCCAGGCTAGAGTGCAGTGGCACCATCATAGCTCACTGCAACCTCAAACTCCTGGGCTCAAGTGGTCCTCCTGCCTCAGCTTCCCAAGTACCTAGGCACACTATAGGCATGTGCCACCATGCTCGGATAATTTTTCTATTTTTTGTAGAGATGGAGTCTTCCCGTGTTGGCTAGGCTGGTCTCAAACTCTTGGCCTCAAGCAATCCTCCCACCTCAGGCTTCCAAAGTGCTAGGGTTACACAAACATATACTTCTGAAGTTAAAATTGTTTTTAGAAAGAAAATGCTTGGATATTACTTGTTTTTAACTTGTCTTTAGGGAATCTATAGCACTATTTTTAAAACTGCTTATTAAAATGAGCAATTTTTGGTAAGACCTGGTACTTTTACTGTGGTAGGGATGTTATAAAAGTTTATTTAATGTCTTACATCTGTCTGATATCATTCTTTTTAATATGTGTTGGGAAAAAAATCTGTGTTAAACTAAGATTACATTGATTTTTTCTTTAATTGAGTACTTATTAGGGGCTAGACAACATTATAGGCACTAGAACGCAGTGGAGAATAAGTCAGACAAGGCCCCTAATTTATAGTTTATATTCTAGTAGAGGTATTGGTAGTGAGGTATAAAATAGTCAATGAATACATGGCGTGATCTGTCATGACATCTATGCACAGAATCCCTGTGTAGGAATTACTAGAAAAGTACAGCATTTTCTAGACACAGGCATTAGCAGAATGTTGGACTTATGTTTTCTTTGTTTAATTATTTTTATAAAAAAAATTTTTCAAAAATAGAGACGAGATCTCGCTCTCACTCAGGTTGGTCTCGAACTCCTGCGCTCAAGTGATCCTCCCGCCTTGGCCTCCCAAGGTGCTAGGATTATAGGCCTGATCCACCATGTCTGGCCTGGACTTATATTTTCCAAAGTGATAATAAGCAAGTTTCTTCCTCTCTGTCTCAAAGTCTCTTTCTGAGAACTATTCATTCCATTCATTTTCATCTTAAAATGGATTATTTGTTAGGGCCCTTAATTCTTTAATTTGTCGCCTGGCAGGGGAAACCAGTTAGGGCCTATATTAAACAATAATCGACAGACCACAGGGTACTGATCTATCAATTTTTAGATTTTATTTTACTTTTAATCATTACAATCAGGAGATTTTTTAAAAGAACATCCATGTCTAGTGAAAAGTTATGGGAAGCTAAGTTTGTGGATAGTTAAAATCATGCTGCGTATACATTTTTTGATGAAAAATCATAGAATTACTTGTCATCTCATTATATTGACATGAGGCACACATTCATGAGTATCTCATAAAGTAATAGAAAAAATAATAATGTCATCTGATCTTTGACAAAGCAGACAAAAACATACACGGGGGAAAAGAATCCTTATTCAATAAATAGTGCTGGTAAACTGGATAGCCACATGTAGAAGACTGAAATAGGATACACACCTCTCACTTCTCGCAAAAATCAACTCACTATGGATAACAGACTTAAACCTAAGGCATGAAACCATAAGAATCTAGAAGAAAATATTGGAGAAACTCTTATAGACATCTCCTAGGCAAAGAATTTATGAAGAAGGCCCCAAAAGCAATCACAGCAACAACAAAAATAAATAAATGGGACCTGATCAAATTAAAAAGCTTCTGCACAGCCAAGGAAACAATCACTAGCGTGAACAGACAACCTACAGAATGGGAGAAAATATTTGCACGTTATACATCTGATAAAGGGCTAATAGCTAGAATCTGTATAGAACTCAGGAAAATTAACAAGAAAAAAATCAAACAACCCTATTAAAAAGTGGGCAAGGACATGAATAGGAACTTTTCAAAAGAAGATAGACTAATGGCCAACAAACATATGAAAAATTGCTCAACATCTCTAATCATCAGGGAAATGCAAATCAGAACCACAATGAGATATCACTTAACTCCAGTGGGAATGGCTTTTATTTTCCAATTTATTTACAGTAACTCTTTGTTTATAACTCGTGCTAACTTTGGCATAAAATGTTTGAGGAGGAACACCCGGAAGACACTACTCTGGGGGATGGTGGTATGGAGATGAGCCAATATTCAAATAAAGGTGTAAAATCTGCATATTACTATATTTATCCCCAATAAAAGTGAAATTAATTATAAGTCTTGCCATTGATTTAATAACTTTTGGAGCAAAGCCTGCTGGTTCATTAAATATACACATTAATTATAAGACAAATCCTGATTCCAAAAAGATTACAAGATGAATAAAGTATGCCGTATAATAGAGACTACCTTCAATATCCTCTTTCTTGGAGAGTCAAAGTGCAAATTAGCATATTAAATCCTTTGAGAACCTCCCCATTAAAAAAAGGTTTATTTATTTTTGTTTTATTATCCTTGAGATTATCAAAAATTACTTGACCACAATGTCTTTTTTCATATGTCATCTGTGCATATAATGTGACTCCATTGATCATACTATAAGAAATGCTGGCTCATCATTTGATTGTTTAAAAATGCATCTATGACATTTGATTCACAGGTGTTTAAAAGAATGTTTTTAGGAACACCTTGAATTTTTTTTCCTGATCAGATTTCCCACTAGGTGGTAGTGTTACAACATCAAAATCCTTCACAATGATGGCCTACCAGCTCCAGTTCGATTCCATAGGTATTTACTTAGTGCCCACTATGTGTAAGATACTGTTTAATACTGCGTAGGCTAGTGACTTTGCTGAAATAAGGATGCAGGCCTTTTCCTTCCCAGGCAATGTTCTTTCCATTGCACACAGCGTATGTACTTAAGGAAGCACTGCCCAGTTTTCTTAGCCAAGAGTCTTTGCAAAGCTATATCCTTATACACTTGCAAAAGAAAATTTTCTAAGGAGTTTATACGAGAAGGCACATTTCTTTATGGTAATGCAAAAGTGGTAGCACAAAAGATCCATGAAACCTTATGAAAAATTTGTATGAGTTCCTGGATCCCAGGAAGGTGAGAGAGAGAGTCTATTCTAGAAACAGTTTAGCTGCAGGAAAAACTTACAGAGCAGCCCTAAAGCAGTTGTAGCACACATGATTAATACAAACATTCTAGGATACAGTGAGCTCTATGGCCTGGATGCTTGTCTTATGATTTTGAAGCTGTCTGAAAGGCTGGTGTGTAATGTTGCGACAAGAAGCAACCTTAAGGATTCGCTAATTTGAGACCTTTATAAATGGGGCAACTGAGGTTAAGGCAAAACAAGTAATTTTCAGGATCTCAGAAAGATCTCTGGAATACACATGAACAGGGTAAAATCTAAGCAGACGTGTCTTTAGATCATTATTCTGGTTTTCACCATTTTATGGACCTCTGATCTATATTTTCTTTCCTGAAGTAAAACCCAATTTCAAGGCTGGTACATTGTGATTTTTGCTGCCTGTCCACAACTTGTTGCCTCCATGCTGCCTGTATTATGAACAGGCATCTATCTGATTCACAAGACTCTAAGTTCTTGCAATGTGGAATAGAATCATTTCTGCATCCACAGAGCCTGGCATGGTGCCTAGCACATGGTCAGTAATCTCTTCTGACCCATTACTTCATCTTCATACAAAATACAGACAAATAGCTATGCTGATGTGCTGGAGGGGGAGGGGGTTAGTCTGATAAAACCTTCAGAGCCCACCTTCATTTTCATGACATCTGCTTTTTTTTTTTTTTTTTTTTTTGCTTACTATTTCTGGACTGAAATAACATCTGCTTTTAACTGTAAACTTTTGCAGACAACATTGCTGCTCCCCCTACCATCTCATATATCATATGGTTTCTGTATGTTTATAAACTTCTTCCTCACTCTGCTATTTACAAACATTTCCTTATATTTTCCCCTAGTACTGTTTTTTTTCATATTGGCATTTGAATCTTTAATCATGCTAGGTTTTATTTTTAGGTGGTTTTCGAACACCAGTTATTGACTTATCTATCTTTTCCCCACTGATTTGACATGTTACATTTGTCATGATTTTTAAAAAATATATGATTGGATCTGTTTCTAAAAGTTTATTATATTTTGCATAATTATCTGTTTATTTCTCTGACGTTTTATTGTGGAAAGAATAGAATGTCTTCATTTTTTTCCTTGGGAACAGATGGGTAAGCACATTTAATAAATATTATCAGTATTTAATATGGAGATTGTTAGCCAAGTGAACAGTATGCTCAATTGTATGGATTGACAGACTTATGAAGAACTAGTTTTTATTTCTGTAAAAGCTTGGGATTATGGGAGGTGACCAGGGATTGTGTGGTGACAAAACCTCTGAGCTGAATAGGGGTTTGCAAATTTTCCACTTCACTCTTACATATCTCTCAGGTAGGTCTCACCTATGTTTGAGAAACATAGTCATCGAGAATTATTCGAGAGAACACATTGTCTCCTTTCCCAGAGGAATAACCATTACATATTTAAAAACTGTTGAAGGCAAGACCAGAATAATCCTCAAGAACAAGATCAAAATGTTCTCATTCTCAAGTTTCTGAAATGGAACAAGAAAAAAAATTAAGCATGGATAATAGTAAATAGTGTGAGGTTATTATGATGATTAAATGAGATACCAAGAAGTTATCCAGCCCAAATTAGATGACTAATGTCATGCTAGTGAGGCAATCATAGCTCACTGCAGCCTCCTGGGTTCAAGAAATCCTCCTGCTTCAGGTTCCTGTGTAGCTGGGACTATAGACACACACCACCATGTATGGCTAATTAAAACAAATTTTTTTTATAGAGACAAGATCTTGCTATGCTGCCCACACTGGTCTCCAACTCCTGGTTTCAAGCACTCCCCCTGCCTCAGCCTCCCAAAGGGCTAGGATTACAGGCGTGAGCCACTGTGCCTGGCCTTCATCTTCCCTAAAAAAAGTTCTTTGTGATCTTTGTTGCAATAGAGACTTTAGTAGGAATATAGAAAAGAAGAAATTCCTCTTTGTTATGGAGCTGGTCAGACTTTTTTCCATTTGGTAAAATACATCTGGATGGATCAAAATGAATATTAGGTTTAAATTTTTTTTTTTGAGACAGAGTCTTGCTCTGTTACCTGGGCTAGAGTGCTGTGGCATCAGCCTGGCTCACAGCAACCTCAGACTCCTGGGCTCAAGTGATCTTCCTGCCTCAGCCTCCCGAGTAGCTGGGACTACAGGTGTGTGCCACCGCACCCAGCTAATTTTTGTGTTTTTTTTCCTCAGTTGTCCAGCTAATTTCTTTTAATTTTTAGTAGAGATGGGGTCTCACTCTTGCTGAGGCTGGTCTTGAACTCCTGACCTCAAGCAATCCTCCCCGCTTGGCCTCCCAGGATGCTAGGATTAAAGGTGTGAGCTACCACGCCCAGCCAGGTTTAAAGTTTTTGAAACGTGGAATAATTTTCTTGCTCTATAACACTAATATGTGCCTAATGCTACACACTTCACATGAAAGTCTATGTGCTTTGATTGTAGGGGTAGAGTACCTTTTTTTGTCTGTTTGTTTTTTGAGGAGGGAGGGTCACATATACCTTTGTTTATAGTTCTGAAGTTTAGGTCAGATGTAAAGTTCTTTAATTTGGAAGTATGCTGTAGAGCTCTAGCAGATCTCTTGTTAATGAGAAAATTATTAATAGGTTAAGCTAGGATGGATTTGATCTGTGTTCTTGAGGAGGAACAAAGGTGCTATCACTGCAGGTCTGATGCCCCAAGGTTAGAAACCACTGTACTGCGTCAAACACCTTTTATATCAAGTTGAGAGTTTTGCACATCTTTGCTTTTGCTATTCAAAAGCCATACCTTAACCAGTTAAGATATGTAGGAACTGAGGTGAAATCACAAGCCTGGGATAGGCTTGAAACAACCCCTATAGATTGCTTTATTGGAATCACAAGATTAGAACACTTAGGCAGCAAGAAGGTAAAAACCTGTGCGGTAGACTCGAGGACTTATTGTTTATCTTGAGAACATGTATGCAATGGAGTGTGTCTGCTTAGCTTTATAGAAGGATGAGAATCCTTTCTATCTTTGCAATCTCTTAGTGGGATGCCTGTCACATACTGCTTTAATGCTTATTTGATAATAAAACTGTTTTCTTTCTCTTCTACTTTTGTGAAGAAGTTTTCTGAGGTGGCAGGAGTTTTTTGTTTGTTTGTTTGTTTGTTTTGAGACAGGTTCTTGCTCTGTCGTCCAGGCTAGAGTGCAGTGGTGTGATCATAGCTCACTGGAACTTCCCAATCTTGGCCTCCTGAGTAGCTGAGACTACAGGTACATGCCACCATGCCTGGCTAATTTTTCTTTTATTTTTTATAGAGATAGGGTCTCACTATGTTGCCCAGGCTGGTCTCTCCTGGCCTCAAGCGATCTTCCTACCTCGGCCTCCCACAGTGCTGGGATTATAGATGTGAGCCACTGTGTCTGGCCAGATTTTGTTTTTAATTATATTTTCCCAACACATGATACATAGTAGTGAGACAGAGGGAGTGGATAAGAATAAAAGTTGCCCGGACTAGGAGAAGAGAAGTTTTTAGTTGGCTTTGAAGAGAGAAATAGGCTCAAGAGGCTCTTAAGTGAGAGCATTGGTGGGAGAGGAAAAAGAGGGTCCCCAACAAGTATTGTTAGGCACTGTATGTATCTTCCTTCCTTCACAGCATTCAAGAATATAGAAGAAAAGGACTTGGATTAAAAATTGAAATTATTGGCCAGGCGTGGTGGCTCACGCCTGTAATCCTAGCACTCTGGGAGGCCGAGGCGGGAGGATCATTCAAGGTCAGGAGTTCAAGACCAGCCTGAGCAAGAGCAAGACCCCGTCTCTACTATAAATAGAAAGAAATTAATTGGCCAACTAAAAATATATAGAAAAAATTAGCGGGGCATGGTGGCACATGCCTGTAGTCCCAGCTACTCGGGAGGCTGAGGCAGAAGGATTGCCTGAGCCCAGGAGTTTGAGGTTGCTGTGAGCGAGGCTGATGCCACGGCACTCACTCTAGCCCGGGCAACAGAGTGAGACTCTGTCGCAAAAAAAAAAAAAAAAAAATTGAAATTGTTTTAGCCTACATGGATCATGATTATGACTACATTGAGCTAAAAATTGAAATTACTTTGGTTGTATTGTTCTTTGACCATAACGTTGCTCTGGGCCTAAACAAAACAAGCCACAGTTTATAGCATTACAAATAAAATGCAGATTTACGTTCTGAAATCTTATCTTCCTTCAGTTGCATTCAGACAGTACACATGCCTCAATCTATTTAGCATATCCCAACTAGATTTATCTTTCAAAAACACTTGAACAAACATATCAACAGGAAAATGGGCAAAGGATACAAATAGGCAATTAAAAAATTCATTCCGTGAGTACATGTATACCAAATTGTTGAAATGTGCTAGTAATTAAGGAAATGCAGTATAAGATTACCAAGAGTTACTAATTTTTACTTGACAAAGACATAATTTCCAATTTAGACAAATGTGTGTGAAATGGGGAATTTTTAGAATTTAAATTGCTATACCTTTTCTTCATAATGTATGTTAAAATATATATTTCCTTTAACCCACAATTTTTCTTCTAGAGCTATATCCAGTAGAAATAATCTGACCATGTTCTTACATCATTGCTTTTAACATCAAAAATTTGAAAATGCCATAAATGCCCAGAAATAGATTTGATAAATTATGATATATCTATATAAAGAAATACCATTTAACCATTAATTAACTAATTTTTCTTTTTGAGACAAGGTCTCACTGTCACCCAGACTGGAGTAGAGTGGCGCTATCATAGCCCACTGCAGCCTCAAGTTCCTGGGCTCAAGCAACCCTCCCGCCTCAGCCTCCTGAGTAGCTGAGACTACAGGCACACACCACTACGACTAGCTAATTTTTTAAATTTTTTATAGAGACAAGGTTTTGCTTTTTTGCACAGGCTGGTCTTGAACTCAAGCAATCCTCCTGCATCAGTCTCCCAAAGTGCTGTTAGTAGGATTACAGGTGTGAGCCACTGCACCTGCTATTGATATGACTGTTAATGTTCATTGATTTGAAAAAATAGTTTTAATATAATGTAAAACCGAAAAAAGCAGATTTCATATTGCATGCCTAATGTAATTCCATTTTATTTAAAAATATCTTGAAGGACATATATCAAAACATTACATTATTTCTAAATCTATTTTCTGTATTAATTTTTTTGGTTAAGAGCTTTATTGGATGTAATTCTCATACCTGTGTTACTTTTATATTTCTTTTGCTAGGTTTAGTCAGAGGTATTATAAAGCTGTTATTATTTATTATTGTGAATGGGATCTTTTTTAAAATTATATTTTCTATTGAAAAACTTCTGTTCATATCTTTTGCCCACTTTTTAATGGGGTGGTTTGATTTTTGCTTGCTGATTTGCTTGAGTTCTTTGTAGATTCTGGTTATTAGCCCTTTAGCAGAGGTATAGCATGTGAATATTTCCTCCCATTCTGTAGGTTGTCTCTTTGCTCTATTGATTGTTTCCTGGGCTGTGCAGAAGCTTTTTAATTTAATCAATTCCCATTTGTTTATTTTTGTTGTTCTGATTGCCCTTGGAGTCTTCTTCATAAATTCTTTGCCTAGGCTGATATCTAGAAGAGTTTTTCCAATATTTTCTTCTAGAATTCTTATGGTTTCATGTCTTAAATTTAAGTCTGTTATCCATCTTGAATTAATTTTTGTGAGTGCTGAGAGGTATGAATCCTGTTTCAATCTTCTATTAATACATGTGGCTATCCAGTTGTCCCAGCACCATTTATTGAATAGGGTTACTTTTCCCCACTGTATATTGCTGTCTAGTTTGTCAAAGATCAGATGGCAGTATGTAGATGGTTTTATATCTGGGGTCTCTGTTCTGTTTCATTGGTCTGTGTCTTTATTTTTGTGCCAGTACCATGCTCTTTTGGTTACTATTGCCCTATAATATAGTTTAAAGACTGGTAAAGTGATGCTTCCAGATTTGTTCCTTTTGCTTAAGATTCTTTTGACTATTCAGGCTCTTTTCTGTTTGCAAATGAAGCATAGAATTATCTTTTCTAGATCTGTGAAAACTGACATTGGTATTTTGATGGGGATTGCATTAAATCTGTAAGTCACTTTGGGTAGTATGTACATTTTATCAATGTTGATTCTGCTGATCCATGAGCACAATATGTTTTTTCCATTTGTTTACATCATCCGCAATTTCCTTCCTCCATGATTCCTAGTTCTCTTTGTAGAGAACTTTCACTTCCTTGGTTAAATATATTCTTAGGCATTTTATTTTCTTTGTAGCTATTGTGAAAGGTATTGAGACTTTGATTTGATTCTCAGCTTGACTGCTATTGGTGTATAGTAATGCTACTGATTTGTGTACATTGATTTTGTAACCTGAGACATTGCTGAATTTATTTATCAATTCCAGGAGACTCTTAGCAGAATCTTTGGGGTTTTCTAGATACAAGATCATATCATCAGCAAAGAGCGATAGTTTGACCTCCTCTTTCCCTATTTGTATACCCTTAATTTCCTTCTCTTGCCTGACTGCTCTGGCTAGGACTTTTCCAGTGGCCATCTTTATCCTTTTTTACTTTTGCTATTTTAAAGCTTATGTTATCT